>OU830596.1:11216376-12460652 GCA_917563855.2 Limnephilus lunatus
CATAACTCGAAACAAATTAGCCGATTTTGTGGTAAAACTTTTGGCAGTTTATCACAGACGGGCGAAGTTTGGTCCCATTTTATCACTTTTACCTTTGGAGCGGCCAATTTATCTGCGCTGATTACGATAAATCGATGCAGTGGACCAAGGAAACTATCGGAAAAAAGTCATTCCGAAAAGAGTGACTTTTAATAATGAATCGGTTCTTGATTAATGTAAGTCAAAATTGACACTATTCGTAGATATTTCGGATTTTGTACCGGGTTGCCTAACAATTCTAAAATATCCTTGGAGTATGATTTATATATCTATCGATTTAGAATAAAACCCATCTCGCCAAGTTATTCATTTACATTTTCTATTTAATTTACAGTTTAATTAATGCAATTATTATATAAGTTAAGTTAGTCATATTGACTAACTAACTAACCATCACGCCGTTTCCCCGCAGGGGTAGGCAGAGAGGACGGACCGCCAAACAACTCGGTCTTGGCACACACTCCTTGCTTCGTTCACATTCATACACCGTCTCATACATGCTCTTCTATTATTCTGACTCCTGACATGGCCCGACTCAAGTATCTGATTCACTTGGTCGTGCCATGTCTTTCTCGGGCGTCCCCGACTTCTTCTACCATTCACATTTGCGTCATATATTCTCCTTACACTGCTTTCCTCGTTCATTTCATCTTTCCTCAACCATCGGAGCGTTCCTTTCTTGATCTTACTCATTATGCTTACATCAGCCTTGCATTCTTTGCGGATCTCCGCGTTTCTCACACGATCGTACATAGTTTTACCACACATACGCCTCAGGGATCTCTCATTTCAACAGCATTCAGTCTACTTTCATCTTTCCTCTGCCAGTTCCATGCTTCACTGCCATACATCAGGGTAGGTACCAGTACTCCATTATGGACGGCTAGTTTCGCGTTTTTGGACAGTTTTTTGTTGGTGCCAACGGCGTTCAGTCCTCCATTAATAGAGTTACCTGCATTCACCCTTCTTTCAATATCTCTTTCACCCTTCCCATCTCTCGTAAACATACTTCCCAAATAAACAAACTCATCCACCTGCTCCAAGTATTCATCGTTCACAACTATATTGCATACTGTTTTCGTACTCTCTCTTTCAAACACCATGATTTCTATTATATTGAGACATTTGTAGAATATGTAAAATATTATGTACTTAGTTAAAATGAAAAAAAAGGCTACGAGGTTGGGTTATTAGCTATTTTTTCATCACTTTTAGTGATTTTTCGAAGGGGTGTTGAAATGCCACTTTGTCGAGTTGTCGTGGAACATTTTATGAAACCAAAGTTTCCGACCGTAATTTGAAAAAAAATTGTGTGAATTTTTTATGAATTATTTTTACGTAAAACGTCAAAAAGTAAGGTTACGATAATGTTTATAACACTTTTTTTTAACAAATAACGCGTCTACTTTTTTTGTTGTCACTAATTTTGGTTATAAAAAAACTACAGGTCAGCCATTTTTAAAACTTTTATATATTTGCAAAGTTCAGAGTTTATTTCTAATAACTTAAAAGCATATTTCATCATCTTTCAAAAACAGTTTTTAGTGTTTGGATAAGTTCAGAAATATTCATTTTTTTACATTTTATTGCTTGAGAGGATAAGTGATCGGATTCAAAGATTCAGCAGTAAAATGTATTAAATATGAAACATTTACAAATAAATAAATACCCACTCAATATGAGTGTCAGTGACGATATCCCATCAACGTCCAGAACTAAAGTCTTCCATCATATTCCGTCTTCCCTCATTGATATATATTATAAGTGTTGCCACATAGCAAAATATCGAATAAAGCCTTAATTGATTCCTAATTCCTTCTTTTCTTCTAATAAAACCCGTAAAGCCTTCGCCGCTCATTCAATTATCGCCCGAGGAAATATCCCGAACATTTTCGGCTAAATTTTCGGCCGCTAATAATTCGAAGAATAATTCGATAATTCGATATTCCCCATCCTCAAGAGGAACTTTCTCTCGCCCTTATCTGAGATTATTCTTTTGAAGAGGATCATCTGTAGGTTCATTGAGGCCCGACAATGAATACCACATAAGAGTCCCAGCTGCTCCTGTCTGGAACCAGTGAGTCTATAGCATCCACAATGGGGTATTTCCACGTTTTTTTTATTGCTTAAAAACAATTATGATGGTTATAGCATATTTATTTTATTTTTTTGTTGTCAAATAATTTTTTTACAGCGAGTCAAAGTTTCCCATTTTTTAATTACCGCTGAAACGATATTTTGGGGCGGGGCTTCGTGTGACGTCATAAGCGTGGACGCTCAAAGACAGTGTTTATTTATGCTGGCCAAGCTGAGCGACGCTTGTGACGTCATAATCCGATTTTCCGTTTTGATTTTGTCAGTTTTAGATCTTCTTTAGCACGATTGTGATTTGAAACTCGATGAAACGGAAACTTGTGGACACTATAAAGAGACAAACACCTACGTCTATAGGATTCAACCTGCAATAAAATATTTATTTAATTCATGGGTACTCGGTTTCAATTTAATACGATAAATCCACAGTCTCCTTTCACTCCTTTGGTGTACGGTATAAAGCGCCTGACAAACCTCTGCAGACATTTAGCGGACCAAGGATTGAATCCTACCAAAACAAAAAAAATATATATATAAATTAATATCCAATCTTTAAACCACTCCAAAATGAACACGCAAAAGAAAACATTAAATAAAGC
Organism: Limnephilus lunatus; assembly: GCA_917563855.2. Lineage (NCBI taxonomy): Eukaryota > Metazoa > Arthropoda > Insecta > Trichoptera > Limnephilidae > Limnephilus > Limnephilus lunatus. The sequence goes on from OU830596.1 coordinate 11,219,109, forward strand.
GACATCTACCAACTCCGAAGAATAAAAGACAAATACTAATTAGATGACCAAATGTGTAGGAAAAGTTGCACTGGAATTCGACGACAAAATATGGAGAAAAAAAAATCATCCTTCACATTGATAAACATAGTGCTTCGTAGCCTCCCCACTCTTGTCTACTTTAGTTTTCTGAACGTTTCACTTCTACCGCGTGTGATTTGCACACTCTGATTTTTTTTTTGTCGACACAAATCTTTGGAGATAAAACTAGTCCTTTTAAATATGGTAGAAATAATCTAAAAATATTAGATTCTTTTGAAATTCCTCAAATATGGTCCAGCTCTTATTTATCGAATGGAAGAACATTTTCTTCTAAATTATTTTATTTTCTATTTATATAAAATAGCAAAACTGCTTCCTTATCTTTCTTATGGACTTTTTCACTTATTCTCTACCACTCTTTCTCGTCTAAAGGAGACACTTCTTATTTCTTTCCCAACCACCATTCGCTTGATACGCACTTATTAAATTTTCCACGACATTGAAATAAAAAAGAAGTTGCCAAAGACATATAACTACAGGGTTATTCGAAAGTTTTTTGTGATGGTATCCTGGATATATATAGTAGGTACATAATGAAAATGACGCAGAGGATTAAAATAATAATTTAAAAATAAATATTAAATGTAATACGTAGTTTATTATAATTAAATAATTACCTACATCACTAAAAACGGGCGCCGAAGGTATTTGTTGAAATTAATTGCTTTCAATTAATAGTACCGGCTAAAATCGATTACACCGCATGCAGGTATAAAATATCCGGAATATTATGTTTAATTTATTTTAATTATCCCATGGCAAACAGTTCTACATAATAATTGCAGGTACCCGCGTTAAATTAAACAAGCAATTTTGTACCAAATTAATGTCATGAATATACAACATTTTCAGTATTTGGTCAGTTCACTGTTATTCGATCCCTGAGTTTTTAATGTTTTTTGTGTTTTTGCAAATCGGGCTCACATGGATAAAATAAATTGTTTATTACGATCACTGAACAGAAAATTGGTGGATATGTACCTATCTACCGATCTGGAAGAACACTGATGTAGCTGATTAATATAAGACATTTCGTCTCCTAGGCCCCAGACAGGCCCATGAATTTGATATCTTTTCAATAAATAATGATGATGTTTGAAATTTTTTTGATATTTTTACCAGAAATAAGGTAAAATTGAGCTTACTCCTGGCACAGACACACCAACAACATATCTCATTTAGACTTTTAAATTAAGGCTCTGTAGTAAGCATTCAAAAAGGAAAAGAAGATGCTCTGAAAGGGAAATATTTAAAGGCACTACTGAAAACCAGCTATTCTGAATGTACTCAGCAGTAACCTTTTTGTCGATAGAATTAATGATAAATAAACAAATGTATAAAATTGTAAAAATTTATTGATAAATAAATGTTTTTTACGAATGATAGAGGGTGCGCGCTAATACTTACTAAAAAAACTGCAATTATTAGGCTGAAATAGTGAAAACATTTAACGACTCATTTAAAATGAAGTAAAAATTTCTCTACAAATGCGTAAGTTGCATTTAATGATATACTGTGATTTTTCGTAGCTATAACATGATAAATAACGGAACAAATTGTGTTTTTAATAATCTTCGGAGCATACTCCTCGATTTTTTTCTATCGAGGGAATTTCTTGTAATTACCGTTTCGGCTCTACAAATGTATAAATATTATCTTTAAAAATAACATGTGTTTTTTTAGGAACTTAAAAACTTAAAAGTATTCAGGAGAAATATGTTGCAAAACTGTAGGATTTCGGAATGCGGGGGCTTAATCCCTATTTAGTTCAAAATACGTAACTTCTCAATCTAGAAATATTATGTAACTAGAAAATTAAAATAAAATTCTTTAGTCCGTTTCTGAACACCTTGCTTTATTACTCTGTGAGACTTATTTCCGATAGAATGATATTTATTCTTCCTTTTTTAGCGACTTGTGGCGGCGGGCGGGGCCGACTTTTTCCTCCTTCTCCACCCCACAGGCTTATGTATTTTATAATGTTCTTTTTTCTCATTTGATATTTGCCAGTAGCGGAAGGCGAACAGACTACATACCAGATTACGCCGTATTATTAAATTATCGACAGGTGTTATTATTTTTTTATTAATGTTGTTATTAATTGGAAAAGTTTTTTATTGCTTGCAATTTCATCTTTTCATATTTATTATATTCTAGCGCGGACCCGTGACAAATCACGGGATAGTCTGAATTCTCGGCAAATCAATTTTAATTTTGAAAATGTCAATTAGAATAATTGTCATTTGAAATTTTATATTATTGACAAGTACTTTATCACTTGTCTGAATTCTTCATACAATTTGTTCTAATTTTGAAAAACACTTAAATTCAAAGCAAATTTGAGTTTATTGAATCAGATTTCACGCGGGAATAACTAACGCACGGACTCCGCCTTCCCTCCCCTCACTCCCCTCCCCCTTTCTCCGTCCCGCGAACCCACTCCCGCGTTCCGTAGATTCATTCCCGGTACATTCAGTATTCAAAAAGCTCGCGTGCCACCTATTGAAATTTTTTATACATATTTCATAATCCCAGAGATCACTAGTATACATAGAAACCTTCGCAGGCGTGCTCACAACAACTCACCAAAGATTAGGCAATAATTTCATAACACCAGAGCTCATCACTATATATAAAAACCGTCGCAGGCGTGCCCACAACAACTCACTAAAGTTTCATCGCCATCAAATGAATGGCGTAGGAAATAATTTCATGACGCCAGAGCTCATTATTATATATTATAGAAACCATCGCGAGCATGCGCACATCAAATCCCCAAAGTTTCTTCGCAATCGGATGAATGGTGTAAGAAATAATTTCATGACCCCAGAGCTCACTATTATATATAGAAGCCATCGGGGGCATGCGCAATTCAAATTCCCAAAGTTTCTTCGCAATCGGATGAATGGTTTAGCAATGTATAATGAACAAACATACATACATACAAGCAAGCAAATATATCTGATTTTTCATATATAGATACGAGTAGATAACATAAACTGAATATGAATTAGGTACAATACAAGTAGGTACGTAGTTTCACTATCGTAAAAAGTAGGACAAAGAAGTTTAGTAAGTGTAAGTATAATAAGAGTGAAAAAGAAGTACATATTTAAGGTACTATGAAAGTACTCGTAGTTAAGAGCTTATAACCAGAGAAAACCAGAAATATGTCATTTTTTTAATCAGTGTTTAGACGTATTGACTCTTTTCCACAAAATATTATAAATTGATTTCGAAAGATTGTTCTTTTATCTAGTAAAATTATGACCGGCAATCAGAGGGACACGGGTTCAATTCCCGTTGGCGGCCAGTATCTTTTCTCTGAAGTTTTTTTCAATGTAGATGAGTGTTTCAGGCTGATAATTATTGATTATAATATTTGTTATCTACCCTTTGGGCTATGCATAAAAATCTTGTTTAAACGTTAGTTTATCAATTAAAAATAAATATTAGTAAAAGTATGTTTTAAATTTTGACAAAAAATGTTTATTTTTAAAATAATAAGTTTATAACATAGGTCGTTGGCAGAAATGTTAAATTTTCAAAAAAGATTTTGTATTATACAACACCCATTTCAAATCATCCAGTAAAATAAATCAATACATTATCTGGTAAACGTATGTTATAGAATTTAAATTTTAGTTTAAATAAAATCATAAAAAAATATATACATACGTACACGTGTGTTTCTTGACCAAAATAGGTCCATTTGTGTATTTATTTGCGCACTTACAGACTAATATATTTCAGATTTTTTTACATTTTTATTTTGCTCAGACATTATTGAAAAATCATAAATACTTATGATCAAAAAGTAATTACAAAAATAACCAAATTTCAATAGTTTTATCATTACGCCTTTCAGCATTTTTGAATGTAGGTATAAATTAGAGCAAATTTTGAATGAAATAAAATCGATATTGAGTTATTATTTTAAAAAGCCGGTACGGATAATAATTAATCTTTCTCATTGGAACCGCCCTGTACGATAGTAAGAACATCTTTCGAAGAAATAATATGAATTCTCGGCCGCTGGCTGGTTAATGGCCCTTAAGGTACTATGAAAGTTCTTACAGAGCAAAGTGTAGTAACTTTGTTGATATTATTGTAAACATAAACATGAATGGTTTGCTGTAATGCAAGTTTTTAATATAAAGATAGATAAGTTAGCGTTTTGTTTTTACTTGAAATTTTCTTAAAGAAACAGGAAGAATAACTTGAGTAGCTATTTATAATGATGACAAAACAATTTAAAAGGTGTACAAACATTATTTTCATTATTAAGGATAATAAATTGTATTGCATTGGAATAGGTGTGTATGGGTACCCCCGCCCCGTGAACGATTTTCTGGATAACCAACATCTCTGCCATAGGTCACCCCAAGTGGTTCGCTACGTTTGATGACTTAACAGGGGTGACCGTGACCGTGTTCATGGGTGAGGTTTGTCTGGATCTTGGCGGCGGTTGCGTCTGTCCACTTCTCGTCGGGCCGGTTAGGGAGAGACTGGTTGCAGGAGTCATGTTGAGCTCTCCATCAGGAGTCTGACAGAACATCGCCTTGCACCGCAGTGGGAGGGTGGATTCATAAGTCCGTCACTCCTGGACACATTGACCCCCCAAATTCCTATCCACCCCTCATTCCCTTTTCCTTCCCAGAACTTCTTCTCCTTCTTTTACTAAAAAGATCCTCCACGCAGCATTTTTTTTTCTCAGAGCATATTGTATGGAGCTAATGTAAAAAAACAAAGCGCAATTCTCACGCGGTAGAAGTGAAATCTTCAGAAAACTAAAGTAAACAAGAGTAGGGAGGCTACGAAGCACCGCACAAAGAGAAGGCCTGTAGACTACAAAGCCTACAATAAGAGGAGACCGATTATACTATTCTCTCGCAGGCTAAATTCTATAGATGCATGTGTTTGTATCTTTCAGTTAAATGAAATCCCTCTTCTGCAATGACAATATCAGCTTAAAACTAAGGCAGAGAATGCTAAAACTAAGGCTGAGAATGTTATGTGTGGTCGGTCTTGCTGTATGGTTGTGAAACATGGACCTTGAAAATAAATACCATGAACAGGTTAGAGGCCTTTGAAATGTGGCTTCACCGGAGAATGCTCAAGGTCCCATGGACCGACATGATCACCAACACAGAAATTCTCAGGCGGGCTAGAGTATATAGAGAACTGCTTACATTAATAAAAAAATCATATCTGGGTCATATACTTCGAGGGGAGAAGTATCACTTGCTCCATTTAATATTGAAAGGCAAGATAGAAGGTCGCCGAGGGCCTGGTAGGAGACAAATGTCTTGGCTGCGAAATGTACGAGAGTGGACCGGCATTAGAAGTGTGGAGAAGCTATTCCGGGCAGCGCAAGACAGAGAGACATTTTCAAGAATGATCGCCAACTCCGGGGTGACCTGATAGGGCACACAAAGAAGAAGAAGTTTGTCTCTTTTTAGTTTCGCTATTTTTCGTTTTATCGAGTTTCAAATCACATCAGTGCTAAATTATTTTTCAATAAAAAACACTGAGTTTATTCCACTACAAAGGATTGAAAGGAATAATAACTTTGCAATTTAAATTATGTTAGGTGTTAATTTTGAAAACTTTTCAATAAAATAATTTCTTAGAATTCTTAAATACTAAAATTTTAAACAAATGAGCTTGGTTCGAACTTTAGTCATTTATAAATTTGGACCCTTTCAACATTCCTTGATATTATTATGAAGGGCGTCAGGTTATTGGAAATTCCTACCTTCAGTTTACCCCTTCTTTGAACTCCAAAGGGATGAAAGCACTTTTTCAATATGAGCGATGACGATTCCTGCTCGATAAGGGATTACTCTCTTACAAAGGGAAGGGTAGATTTCATAATTTATTTGCGGAAATTTATTTTTAGCTGTTCAGAGAGGGGTCTTGGCTATTTTATTATTTGCATCTTATTGAATTCACACTTCTTTGATGGATGTGTTATAGATCTTCGATTGGAAGCTAACCAGATGTGGTGATATCAAAGAAACCATATATTTAAATATATTTATCACTATCAAGATCCAACCAGATGTGGTGATATCAAAGAAACCATATATTTAAATATATTTATCACTATCAAGATCCTTAATGCGGTTGACCTAGTGTGGCGAAGTAATGTCTCTAATAGTAACTCTAAAATATATTCAAATTTGTGTTAACCTCTCAGATCTAGGGCCTATTATGTTGGAAGATCACAATATTTTCGAAAAAAATCCAAATAAATGGAATATTTTTGAACGCATCCGAAAACTAAAAACTGTTTTTGAAAGATGATGAAATACGCTTTCAAAAATTTTTTATTTTTTTTTTTAATTGAAAAAATTTTGAATAAAAAATTAAATAAAACATTTTACATACAATAGATACATAAATATAATGAAAGTATATGAGAGCTTAATACAATTATTTTTTTTAAAATGTATCAACATTAAAAAATCTGTATTGCTCGTTAGTACGAAGCAAATTAGAGTACAATTCCACCATTTGGTCACCATATTACAAAATCCATTCTCAATTATTGGAAAAGGTACAAAACAAATTCCTTCGGTATATTAATTTTAAAGTGAAAATTCCAATTGAACTTATAAATTATAATAACTTACGCGCAGAAACCAGACTCCTTAAATTATCAGATAGAAGAGTGTTAATTGATTTGTTATTTTTATTCAAAATTATTATCTTTAGTTGACTGCCCTAATTTATTAGAATTAATCTGTATTAATGTACCTGCTAGACTAACTCGCAATAAAGATATTTTCAATTTTAACAATACCCTCAATACTAACTATACTATTAATTCACCAATCCCTAGATTGCATAGCCTTGCAAATAAACATTGTGAATCTATAGATATATTTGGTGTTGACAGTTTTGCAATTTTCAAGAGACAACTCATCTCTATTTTATCTGTTAATAATTAACTTTTCTTATTTTTGTTCTTTTCATAAAACCTCCTCTCATTTAAAATCTTACCAGTAATTTATAACCTTATTTTATTTTATTTTGCTGTTCTATTCAGTTCTGTTTTATCATCGTACATTATTATACACATATAATTGTTTGTTTATACCTACTAACTAGCTTTTACACATTGCACTTTATTGTATTTCTGGTCTTATTACTGATTTTTTCTTATTACTCATAGTATTTCATTTCTTTTATGATGTTTAATTTTTTTATGTTTTTAATTTCTGTTGTAAAAGCCCACTAGGGCGTAAATAAATAAATATATTTTTAAATTATTCTCCCATAATAAGCAAATGCTTGTGTGTACGGGAGGAAGTATTATTTGTTTGGTTATTTTGATATATTTTTATTTTTTTTGTACTTAATTTGAAATAAACATTTAATTTTTTAATTATATTTTTTTTAATGCACAATTCGTAACGAACAAAAAACACATACTCTCAAACTCTCTTTTTTGTTGTTTCATGTAAAAATAATTAATTTAAAATTCCCAAAGTTATACAATTTTTTTTTCAAATTGTGAACGGAAAGTTTGCTTACATAAAGGTGTCCATTTTAATTATTGTGTAGTTAACTTTTAAATTTAAATATTAAGCGTGTTTTTTTTTCTATATATCACCGTTTAGTTAGATCATATTTCTAACCATATTAGTAAGGGAGATAACGATTTCTTTGAGACCTATAAAAATTGTTCCGAGAAGCGAACAAATTATCCTGAGGGGTTAATTCCTTTTTGAATTGAAGTTACATCAAATAACGTACGGCTTATGATTAAAAAAGTATGTATGTAAGTACCTACTTACAAATTTGTTTATTGTGAAGGAAATTTTGGTTTTGATTTATTAAATAAAAGTGAATTAGAAACATATTTTATTGGATAACACGTGTAGGTACTGTTCACGTTCACAATAGCGATGAGTAGATTCCTCGTTTTGCCGGAGGCCTCCGAGGAGTGGTTCCTTTTAAAAGAACTCAAGTTCGGAGTGATTACATGATCCGATTTAATTCAATTTCTTAATAAAATATTAGGAAAGCGAATAAAATGTGAGTAGTTTACCGTTAAATTTTCAGGAAGATTCGTATTGTAATACAAAAATATTAGGATTTTCATGCAGGCGCGTTTCGTCGTCATTATAAAAATTTTGTAATTTAATAAAAGTTTCAGGAATTCCTTATAATTCGCGTCCTAACGTTTACTAGGCCACCTCGTCGTGTTAATTTATTTGTAAGGCCTGCAATCCCGTTTAACCGGAATTACGAATAGTTTGAAGAGAATTCTAAATAAATTAACAATACATTTTTCTCCGTGTGGTCTTTCACTGAGAGTATCTTGCACTCTGAAACGTGCCTCAAACATGCCTTATAATATTTTTAAATGATTAAATTGTAAAATTTTATTTGATCTTATCAATCAAATAAAATTTATATCCGGGATTTGAACCCGCGATCTCCCGATCCCGATCCGCGGAGTGAAGATTTAGCAATCTGGGAGGCGGGAATGGGTACCGCCGCCCCGGGAACCTTTATTGGATAACCAACACCTCTGCCATAGGTCGCCCCAAGTGGTTCGCTACGTTTGGTGATTTAGCAGAGGTGCCGGGTTCATGGGTGAGGTTTGTCTAGGTCTTGGAGGCGTATGACCAGGACACACTGAACCCAAATTCCTACCCACCCCTTAAACCCTTTTCCTTCCCTGAACTTTCCTCTCCTTCCTCTCCATAAAAAACCCTCCACACAGCATCCCCAAAGATGACATAGGCCCTGAGGGAAATAATTTTCCTCAGGGCCTCCTGTGTGGAGCTCATGTAAAAAAAAGGAAAGAATATTTCGTTAGTATTATTGTCATAAGTTTCTTTTGATAACTTCGAAAGCGATTTCTCAGCTCTTTTTACGTTCTAAGAAAACTGTTTCGATTTCCTTCTACGTTTCAAATTAAAGTCTACTAAGAGTATTATATTTACGTATATCATTTCCATCTCAAAATTTTAGTGAGTTATCGTCTCGAGGGCGCTTTACAAAGTAATAAAATAACTTTGAACTATAGTTAAAGATACTAAGGGTACTCAATTATAGATTAAAACGGCGGGAGATAAACGAAATGTCGTATCTAAATATTTACTGATGCTGCGGACTATCATGGTACGAAAAAGGTTCCGGTTTATGCGACAAAATGTCCAGAGTGGAAGAATAATCTTGATAAGGATGATCTAAATTTTCACATAGAATAAACAGAAAACGTTGGCGCACGGTAGATTTATGAAATGATTTTACGTGTTTCTGTTATTTTATTATTTACTAGCACAGCCCCATGAAAAATCGGTTTCACGACATCTCAACGAAGTGGAATTTTGACACCCTTTCGAAAAATTATTAAAAGTTATGAAAAACAGTATAACCCAAGTATAGTATAAAATAAAGTCGCTCCCGCTATCTGTGCGCTTAGATCTATTAAACTACAAAACGGATTTTCATACGGTTTTCACCAATAGATAGCATAGGTTCTCAACGTGGGCGATAACGCCCCCTTGGGGGTGTTTCAGATCTTCAGAGAGCGGTAGAAGACCAAGGGAAAATTGGGGGCGTTTCAAACTTGTAGGGGAGCGGTAGGAGTGACCCAGAGAAACCCATCCTATCTTGCCTCATTCCATCCATTAGGGGCCATCCATCGACAACAATATTTTCCCCAGCCCATTACGCCCCCCCTCCGCTGTAGCAAATATAACCACATCGCGGTATCCCATTACGCCCCCATCGTTTTGTCGTGGTATCCCGTATCACCCCCTCCGTTGTGGCAAATGTAACCCTATCGTGGTATCCCTTTATGCCCCTTCGTTAGGGGGTGCTAGAAATAAAAATGTTCTCAAAGTAGGCGGATGGGCAAAAAACGGTTAAGAATCTATGAGATGCATGAGCAAGGTTTTTAGGTATATATAATCACTCAAGGTTTTGTGTAAATTGGTTGAAATATATAAATAAAGGGAGCGGCCTGGCAAGCGAACAGCGGACAGCGTGCTGGCAAGTGGGCGGTGTGGATTTGATTTAACGGATGGCGTTGGTTATAAAGGCTGGGTAATGGCGTGGCGTTGTGTTTCGTTAGCCACAGCAACGTGTGTCCGGGTGTGCTAGTAACATATAAATTTTTTTTTTATCACTTAATGACTTTTCAAAGAAGGAGTTGAAGTTGCATGATTCTGAGTTGTCCGGTCGCCGAAAAATCAAGGTATAGTCTGAATTCTTGCAAAATAAGTTCCAATTTTGAAATAGAATAATTTTCTATTAAAATATTATGTTATAGGTCGGTACTTTATAGCTTGTCTAAATTCTTCATGCAATCGGTTCCAATTTTGGAAATCACACAAATTCAAATACAATTTGAGTTCTTTGAATCAGACTTGCGCAGGGCACACAGACATCCAAAATTATTATTTTGGATGGTATAAGATAACATATCCAGTGTGTTGTGTTTTTTATATAAAAAAATCGAGTTATAATTTTTTGAGAATGAAGAAACCACTCCACTCGCTTATAGAGTACAGCGACCCACTGTGTTTTACCTATTGCTCTCAATAAGTACCATGACATGGTGCGACTTCTTAGAATGATCATACATACTATAGATAAATCATTTAAACCATTCGAATAACTCCCATCACATAAGTAGTAAAGCACTAACACTAAGAATAATTGCATAATATATTGAATTTCTGTTTTATGACTGCGCATAATGGGGCTGGGTAATTTTATAGGGGGATCTCTTTTTTATTAAGCCCCGGGGATGCTGTGCCGAGTAATCCTCCGAGGCTTGATGAAGGGATACGCAGATATGCTGATGAATGCCGGGGGACAGATATATTATAATCTGCGCCTATTGTGTGCGTTATTATGCGGTTGGATGTATTACACAGCCTTGTTGGAGAGGTTTTGAGGTGTACAACCCGCCATGGATGCAGAGGGGAAAAATATGATTACAATTTATTATGCAATAGCGTAGACCTGTGAAAAATTACGGGAGATTCTGAATTCTTGACCAATCAGTTCCATTTTTAAAAATGACAATTAAAATTATTTTACTTCTTCAAAGTAAGCATAGCTTACGAAATATGTTTGTTTTTAACAATAAAGTGGTTATCACTAAGCAATTATTGGTTTAATTTTTAATTAAAATAATTTTCTGTTCAAATATTATATTATAGGTAGGTACTTTATTGCTAATTTCCAATTATGAAAATGACATTTAATTCAAAGCAAATTCAAGTTTCAGTTTTTATTGAACCAGAGTTACGCAGGACACACGCACAACCGAGATTAGTATTTTTTATTAAATAATTATGGCATTTAATTAAATGAAGACGATATTAGCGAAACTCAATCGAAAATCTGAAAACAGAAAAATAATAAAAAGATACGGTCACATCTGGGACTCGAACCCAGGACCTTCACCTTGCCGGGCGCATCTCTACCAACTAAGCTAATGTGTCCCTATCCGATTCGGTCATATTTGTTTAGGGACACCTTAGCTCAGTTGGTAGCGCTGCGCCCCGGCAAGACGAAGATCCTGGGTTCGAGTCCTAGATGTGACCGTATCTTTTTCTGATATTACAGTTTTCAGATTTTGATTGAGTTTCGCTAATATTGTCTTCATTTAATTAAATACATAAAATGAGCCGAACGCATAAGTACGTCATGGTAACTTCCAGTGATTTTTAATAAATTTAAAAAAAAATGTTAAAATCCGTGCATCTTTGAATCTGTTAAATATTATAACTGAAAATAAAAACTTTGTATCTGTCACACATTTGAACAACAGAAAAACGTTTTTTAAATTAAGACTTATTAATTATTAAAACAACCTTACTCTAGTTCTTCTCCATCTCCTTCCCTACCACGTCGTCTTCATGATCACAACATCCCCCAAAAATTAGCCATTTCATAGTCACACTACCTCCGGTTAGGTACTTGAAATTCTAAAATAAGTATTTCTTATTTTATGTTCTTCATGATACCTATCCATCAAAATTTAATTTTTATGTACCACTTAAAAGATATAGGCTGTAAGTTAGTTCATTTTTCTTACACCCTGATGATTGATCTCGTAGCTTTTTCAAAGTCTAAGGGTGCTTTTTAATGGTTATGGATTTATGCGAATACATCAAAAGTAATTGCGGTATTAGTTTTTGCTAGGGCGGCCCCCATTCCTATCGCTCCCGGCCAGCGGGATGGATTGCCTGTAGGGGCCCTCAAACCAATTTGAATAACAAAAAGATAATACTTATTATTATCAATGCTGGGTCTGCGGCCGGTTCGGGGTTTACATCTCTTAGTAGATACTTGAAGATGTAATTGGCGTGTGGCCAGGGGTTCTCAATTTATGGAAGCAAACCACCATGATGTTTCTCGGGAGGGTGGACCTCTACAAAACTTTTTTTGGCACACGCTCCTTGCTTCTTTCATATACATGCATTGTCTTATTAATCCTCTTCTGTTGTTCTCATTTGGTTCTCTTGATGGTGTCATGTCTTTCTTGGGCGCCCTTGACTTGTTCATTTTTTTGTGAATACCTCAAAAGAGTCCCAACTGCTCCCGTCTGGAACCAGTGAGAATATGGCATCCCCAATTGAGGTATGTTGTGAGGCTGAAGGTTGTGAAGAGGGGAATGAGATGGGGGAGAGGAAGGTGGGGAAGTACCTGGCTATTCATAACTAGTTGCCAAACACGGATGAAGTCATTTCAAGCAACGTTTCAATTCTGAATGGTGGTCTTACATCAGGACGATACTGAGAATATCTTCCACTCTGTAACGTGCCGCAAATATACTATATTATTATTTTTAATGAATTAATTGTAAAATAACTCAAATAAAACAAATAAAATTTATTTGATTGGAAATATGGATTCGACCCCGCGACCTGCGGATTGTGAGTCAAGAGCCTTACCCCTCGACCACACCGGCCATCAAATGTGATTAATAATGTGAATAATGAAGGATAGGTACATTCGAGAATAGGTCCAAAAAATCGCTTTCTACTATCAAATAGTTAAAAAAAATAGGTTGTAATGTGTAATAATACGCCTTATGTCGATACAAGATGACAAGAATTGTGATTAATACCGATTAGAAATAAAACTGATGTCTACTGTTAAGAAAGACCTTGTGACTCCTAGCCCTGAGGGGCCACTAAAATTGATTTTGTGTTCAAGAAAGAATTCCGGTATTTGAAATGATTGATCAATTTTATTTTACCAGAAATAAGAAAAAAAATCGCGCTTACTTAGGGCACTTGGAAACTCCCACAACACACTTTTAACGGTGTATAATACTTTTGATAATTAAAATCATTAGAGAACTGACAAAGGAACCAAATTTTCCAAGAGTTTTTTTTAATAGATCTTTCAACCGGAAAGTTCTAGGAAACTTATCTGCCAAATTTCAAGATCATCGAAGCAATAAAAAAAGTTTTTTTGGTATTTAATTTTTGGGGTATTACACCGTATTACCTTCTTTTTTAGCCAGTTTCTGTAATATCTTTAATAATTAATGTCCTCCCCAGAAACATTCGCTATTTATCAGTACAGTATTCTCCAGTTTCCAGTAGGTACTATAATGTGCTTATTAAAAGTAAACAGGTTTTTGAGATTACAGTGACTGTTTGTTGATGTATCTTAATTTTTAAATACAGTTTAGGAGGACTAACGTCCTTACTAACTGGAAGCTAGGTTTTGTCTGCCGAGCTCTGGCATTATAATAACTGTGCACACCTGCCTTCGTTTACCTTCGACACATCTCGTAAACGAGACCACGTGACTCGAATAGCCCATAGACAACCAAAGCAATATGACAAATTCTCATGTGATGCCGTTTTTATTATTTCTAAAAGTCTAGTTTCTTAATAAATCGTGTTTAAAAATGGGCCTATAATAATTAAAATACGTTTTATAAATATATATTCAACATTTAAATAGAAAATAACCATTTTATCAAGTTTTTACACGATCGTTCTAACGTGTAAAAAAATAAAATTACTGGAATCATGAAAACTCATCAGCCTGCTGTGCTTTTCTTGTTTTACTAAACCAATATTTTTCTTGATTTACTCGAAAGTAAGAAAATCAATTTGGGTGGGTTTTGGAACTCAACGATTCAATTATGATACATTACAGCTTCTGACAGCATGACAGTGTCCATCGTCAGGTCTGATGTGTAATTTACACCCCAAATTAATACCCCCACCCCACCCCCCACCTTTTGTACCCCAAAATAAATCACGATAATACTTTTGACTGTAAAAATCTCAAATGATATTCAAAGAAAAATTAGTTCTGGATTAAGTGAATAACTAACGTCAAAGCTCTCGACATTCTAAATGTATGGTACTTTGCAACTATAATAGTTCCATCGCACAATTAGCAAACTTACTTCTCATTACCTTCGCGCCCGCGGGCACCTGTTGTGAACCCCTGGCTTGGAGTAAAGAACCCTCCTTTGACCGAAACGGTATACGGAGATGAAATAGATCTTCCACGTGGATGCAGCAAACAAATTGTGGGGTGAACAGATCTTAGAAGACGGTGACATTAAAAGGGTGTGAAGATGTTTGGGTACAGCCTCCCTTTTGCCCTTTTCTTAATCCCTTCATTTTCTATAAGTCTTGCAGAATGGGGTAAGGTAGAGGCTCTCGGCACTGACCCTTCGAAATTTGTTTAATTAAGGGTGCCAGAAAAAATATCACAATTTTTTTTTCATCTTGGTTCACGATTCGGAATCGATGATTAGCATTAAATGGCTGATCTGAATATTTAGGTTGAATATCTGTTATCCGCTTTCCAGCTTTCCTCTACCCCCCCGCCTTTTTATGTTAGCTCCACTCAGGTCCTGGGGAAAAAGGGCTATGTCATCTCTGAGGATACTGTGTGGAGGGTATTTTTAAGAAGGGAAGGAGAGGAAGTTCTGAGAAGGAAGGGTATGAGGGGTGGGTGTGAATCTGGCGGTCAGGAATGTGTCCAGGAATGGCGAACGTATGAATTCATCCCTCCCATTGCGGTGAGAGGTCTAGGTAAGGTCTTCCTCAACCATTCTCTTCCGATCCGGCCTGCCACAAACTGTGGGCGAACGTATCCGTCGCCAAGACCTAGACAAACCTCACCCCATGAACCCAGCACCTCTGCTAGATCACCAAACATAGCGAACCACTTGGGGCGAGCGACCTATGGCTAACTAACTAATTAACTAACCATCATGCCGTTTCTCTGCAGGGGTAGGCAGAGAGGACGGACCGCCAAACAACTCGATCTTGGCACACACTCCTTGCCTCGTTCACATTCATACATCGTCTCATACATGCTCTTCTATTATTCCGACTCTTCACATGGCCCGACTCAAGTAGATATCTGATTCACTTGGTCGTGCCATGTCGTGTTCTACCATCCACATTTGCGTCGTATATTCTCTTTACACTCCTTTCCTCGTTCATTCGCTCTACATGCCCAAACCCATGGCATTGGTGAAATAAATAGTGAGGGGATAGAAATAGTGCAGAGAAGTATTGGTAAGTATCTGGTTATTCAGATACAGTCACCAAACCAGGCTAAAGCCATTTCATGAAAAGTATCGATTTTGGATTGTGGCCTTTCAACCAGAGCGATACCGAGAGTATCTTCTAATCTGGACCGCGCCGCAAATATTCTGTAGTTGACTGTACATTAATTTAATGTGAATGAACGTATTAAATTAATGTAATACAATGTATTTTCTCACGCCGTGCCTCGAACCTGCGACCCCTAGACTCATGTCAAATACCAAATACAAGGTCAAACCAACTATTCCACATTCCACACACAAAAACAAATTACACACAACGTTCATTTCTCAGAAATACAATAATATCTTTTCAGACGCTGATATTTTCCATTTGTCCTCAAGTCAATTTACTAAATGCGTAATATAATAAATTAAAACAAATTGTAAATTACGAACCCTCTACCCCAGCTGTATGTTATTTCCTCATTTCATTATGTTGTTTTTCTTTTTTTAATCGTATCTATTTATCCTTGAAAATTATCTTATGATGTGAAAATGTATTATTTATATATAGGTAGTTAAATTTCATATTATCTCACCTAAATAATTTAATCTGTATTTTTTAATTATTTTTCATGTGTTTTTTTCTTTTCTTCTACCACTTTATCTTTGCTTTAATCATCTATGTTTTTCAATATATACTATGAATTTTTGCAACCATGTAATAAATAATTACTTCAATAAAATATGTATCTTGCAATCATATATAAAGATAGCAGCCAATAATATGTGCGTTAAGAAAATGAAGATAATGTTGGTAGTTCTTAGTCGAAGTATGATACAGTTAAAAAGTGACCGAATTGGAAATGGGTTCCATAGCTCAGTTGGTAGAGCACTTGCCATGTCAGCAAAGGGCCCTGGGTTCGAGTCCCAGTGGAACCAATATCTTTTTCTAATTTTTCTGTCTTCAGATTTTGATTGAGTTTCGCTAATATTGTCTTCATTTAATTAAATATGTATAACTGTTTGTTTCCCCAATAAACTGAAATAAAAAATAAATAAAAAAAACAACCTAGGACGTTAATTTTCGAACAAGGACGCCATCTATTCTTAAACATTGCGAGAAACACTGAGAATTGGTGCTATTTTCGTTAGATTCTATTTTGGCTCGTATATGCCTGCACGTGTACACTAAATGTCACTTCTGTGTCGTCATTCCTACAGTACACGTACACCCCCTCTGTATATTTAATTCAGTAGGTACACACACATGATTGATTTAAAGTGTTTCCTGAAGTCACCAACATATTTTCGGCCTTTTTCGCATTTATGAATTCCACCGACAGGAAGAGCTTCGAATAAATAAAATATTTATTGTTTTATTTTATTTATGTGATTTTGAGGGTCCGCAACTTCAATAAATTATTCCAAATTAGACACGGTTTTGAAAACAGAATCGATTTTGATTTCATGGAATGTTTTGTTATATCTACCGAGTTGCTACAAAATATCAGTACCTACACAATTTGCAAAAATTTATGGTGGCTTATTTTTTTTATAATTTCCGTGGAAGTTTTTTTTTCAACTTCGTTCTTTGAAGTTTTTTTTTCATCTTCGGTCTTTGAGTTATTTTTCGATGATATTAAACAAAATTAAATTTACGCTGAAGTTAAAATTTGTTCGCCCTTTCTGTAGAAACATGATATTTATGTTAAATTTAGAGGGCTAGTATAGGTACCTCCGCTCCGGGACCATTTATTAGAAAACCAATACCTCTGCTCTAGGTCACCCCAATTTTATCCGCATTTTACTGTCTATCGACCAGCTACGTGGCAGGCCGGATCGGGAGGGACTAGTTGAGGGAGACCTTTTGACCTCTCCAACAGGACTCTCTCCGAAAATCGCCTTACACCGCAGTTGAAGGGTGTTTTTTTGTAATGATTTAATATTTCTATTTTTGAAATTGAAAATTCATGGTGGAATTTCATAGTAATAGGTACTAGCTGGTTCCCGGTATGCGTCACAAGTTGCAATGCCATATTCAAAGAAATACATTTTTTCTCCCTGAATCACCTTTCCCGCGCGTTTCCGTTCCCCTCCCGCGTCCCCTTCCTAGCTAGCTTTATAAATTATAGCCTGTATGTTATTCTGATGTATGAGCTATATTATTGTAAAGTTTCATTAAAATCCATTCAGTAGTTTTTTTGCGTGAAAGAGTAACAAACACACAAACTTTCGCGTTTATAATACTAGTAAGATATGGCAATTATTTGGATGATGACTGATAAAGATAAAACTCTATAAAAAGTATTTATTACAACCCAGTTTCAGTCTAGTTATAAAAAATAAAATTTTCATTCAATTCATGAAAAACTTTGAATAAAAAAATCAGAGGTCTTTTTTTACTTACTTACATTGTATATTTCAAAGCACGTAGCTCGTGACGGAGATAACTCTTCGAGGTGAAAAAATAGTATCGTTGGTATATACATTTCAGACAGAAAAGTTGTGCAAATTTTTGTATTCCAACGCTCATTTTTCGACAGTTCTCTGTTATATCCGATTGATTTGAGTCGCACAACAAACGTTCTGCTTTTTGGAAACGTTTTTAGATTTTTACGGCCAAACGTATTTTCGTTATATGTTTTTGGGGTGTTATACCGTGTTAAGCTACCTCCTCCTTTAGATCCGACAGATGTGTCACACATCTGTCGGATCTGCCGGATCTGCCCCGATAATGTACACTGCAACGCTATCCGAAACGTTGGCTAAAGAAGGAGGTAGCGCAATACGGCATAACACCCCAAAAACATATTCTGCTTTTTCGTTAAAATTATAAAATTGCTATAAAAAATGCTTTATTATCTTTCTTTTTTATTACAAATAGAGATACTGATATTAAATTTTAGTAATACATAGTTTATTAATACAAAGGTATGAAAATAATTTCAATTAACGTAATTTTTTTTTTCACTTTACGTAAAAGCTGAAGCCTTTTCAAGTAAGGCTAATAAACTAATAACTAGACATCGGATTATATGCATTTGCATATGCAAATATGCAAACTAATATAACTATAACTCTCTAATTACGGCGTTAATGCATATTTTAAGCCTTTTTTCCCAATTGTGCATATTTCGTTTCGTTTTCGTCAATTTGACAATCCTGAGGCCATCGCAATTCAGTCAAGCGCAAGCTAGCATTTGAAAACGCATCCACTTAACAGAATATTACCCTAATCTCAACACATTTCCACAAGTTACCAGGTGCCATAGTTAAATTGGAAACAAAAAACCTTCCTCTATTTAAATCAATAGAAATACTGAAAACAATGATCGAACTTTCCAACGCCCTTCAATTCAATATCGGAAAAGATTCGTAAAAAGTTAGACGCTATTTTGCTTAAGAACCCGAGTCTTGAAGACATGAAGAACATTAATGCCTGCATCAACGGTATAGGTGATATCCTGCCTAAACAGGTATCTCCAGAAATGGCGCCAATTTTTAAATTTTGTACAATGACGTCAATTTTCTGCGTACAAATGAATACTGGGTGACAAAAGTCAAAAAATTAGGGCTCGAAAATTTGGAAAAACAGTTAATTGTATATTGTCACAAAAACTATGCACAATTTTCAGAATACTTCGCTGTTATTGAACCGTCTTTAATTAAAATATATACAAATAAAAATGGTTTTTTGATTTTTCATTGTGCATATTTTGGCCATATCAAGAGTTTTTAGTGCATATTTCGGCCTTTTTTAGTGCATATTTGCATGCATATTTTGGCACTTTGTTGGTGCATATAATCCGATGTCTACTAATAACGTAATACAATTAGTTTTTAATTATTTTAACACATTTCAATTATTATTAAATATGTTTCAAATATCCCGACCACCCTGTTGAATTTGTCCCATAGTTTTATCTTCCCGATCTATTTATCTCCGGCTACACCCTCGCCCCAAAGTCTCTGAACAATAATAATAAATACATCACACATAACAATAAATTAACCTTTACGATCCGCAATACGAGTACTTTGTATTATTCTTTTCTCTTATAATATCTTTGTAATGGATCTAAAGATTTATTACTCACCGTTTTTGGAACAATAATAATATGAACTTATTGTCTTATTTATTTTCTACGAGCGCACTCAGCATTGCACGGTTTTTTTTGAAAATTGCAAAGACATGAACAAGATCGATTTATTGCTTGCAACAAAGGATATTTGAACACGTTGTGTTATTTTTAAATGCAGATTCGACGTTCAAAACGATATTTCCTGTTTTTTTCTTCCCTTTAAGGCGATCCCCTAGTACTGGACCCATTCGGAATCGGGGAGAGTTACAAGACTTTGGGGCGTTAACGCTCTTGACCAATAAAAACCATAATCAGTAGCCAACAGCGGTCCGCAAGCACAATTTTACAGAACAACGCGACGCGGAGAACAGAGCAATGTCTTTTCAGCCCGAAATCCGGGCGGCAACTAATGGTGAATATATACTACGCGCTATGTTTTTAAGGGCCAAGGTATGTTCTACACGCAGTAATAGTAATTTAATTGGAGCATCCATAATACTTCTAATCTATCAATATTTCAAAACAAAAACACGTGATTCTATATGATTTTGCATTATTTAGTATGGCTTCATTTTAATATATGATAAATTTTAACATACACAGTTAAAAATGGTGCAAAGCAGAAATGCGTTTCACTTTTTGAGTTTGTTTCAAGTTTAAAAAATTAACAAGTGTGCAGTTATCACGCGGTAGAAGTAAAACCTGCAGTAAAGTAGACACGAGTGGGGAGGGTACAACGCACCGCACAAATAGGAGACTCATTATTTTATCTCATCTCTCGCAGGCTAAATCTTTTAGATGTATTTGTTTGTCTCTTTTAAGTGTCGCTTTTTTGTTTCATTGAGTTTCAAAACATGAAGGTGCTAATGAAGTTTTCACTTTAAAAATTAAAAAAATACCTGCAGTGATAGTATTTACTGAGGAGATGTACCGAATACGGAATTGCTTAGGTTAAAATCTGTGAATTTGAAAATATTATAGTTACGGAACTTAAAATGCTAACGAAGTATTAATAGAAACACAAAAACGTCTTCATTTTAAACGAAAGGTAAAACAATAGAAAAAAAATATTATTAAAAAAAGTGCTCCTGTTTTGGGATAGGTACACTGATTTTTTTTAAAATTATGCTTGCAATAATCACATAAAAATCAATATTATCGGCTCCCGAACACTCCAAACATTGGACCCACTCTTCGCCTCTGATATCCCACGGTCTTCGATTTTACAGTTTCCATGACTTTTATCATTTTTTTGTCCCACGTCTTCCGCTGTTTCTTCTACGACATTGTTTAACACTGTTTTGACTACGCCAGGCCAAAATACTACCTGGAATAGCAAAAAAATGTTAGTTCTATTAGAATTCCATATTGGAAACACTCTTCCTAACATGCGATAGTATTCCATATTAGGGTCATCAAAAAAATCCCATATTAGGAACAAAATCAATACAAACAAATATATTCGTAGAATAAAATCTATTGGAATTTTACTTTAAATTATTACGAAAACATAAAATTTAAATAATAATATTGTCTATCAGTAAAAGATTGACAATTTTGGGGAGAAAAATTTTTGAGAAAAAATAAAGTGAAACTCAAGTAAAAAAACAAACAATTTTTTTTTAAAAACTGAATCACTTTGTCAGGTGAGTGTGGTGTGTTCGACGTTCGGACGAGTACTTACCTTTTCAAGGTCAGTCGGTGGTGAATCGGGAACGCTGGTTTTTATAGAGGCTTTTCTTACATAAATTTTGAGAAACACCACCATCTCATATTAGGGATGCATGCCATATTCGGTACATCTCCTCTACATATCTTACAATGGCATCTCCATTTGGATTATGCTGTGATGGAAAGGAAAAGGTTGGGAGTTAATATTTATCTGCTGTTTTTATATTTGCACATGGTCGGGTTTCGAACCCTTGACCTCTGGGCCAGAGCCAAGGATCTCATGACTCAGCGACATTACATTATTATTGAACAACAAATAGAGCTGTTAACAGCTAATTCATATCTTTGCCAAGAATCTGTCCAGCTCCCTAACTGTTAGCTTTATTATTATGTGCCGTCAAATTAGGGCCATTGTAGTTTCGTCCTTTGTAGCTATAAGTAGTATTATTACATTTATGATATACAATAATGACCAGTGTTACTTACTCTTTGATACTTCTGCTTTACTAGAACGTTATTATGTTTATTGAAGTGATAACTTCTTTAGCACCGTTGTGATTTGAAATTAGATGAAACAAGACAATTACATACGTCTATAAGATTTAGCCTCGGAGAGAATGAGATAGCAATAATATATTTATTTATTTCAAGGGTACTCGATTCCAATATAATACGATAAAACCACGGTTCAACGCAAGTCTTCTTTGGTCTAGTGGTATAAACCTTAGCGGCCAGACAGTCAGCGGACCTACGACATGAAAAAAATAATATAAATATGTATTTTTGTAACATCAATATCCAAGCTTCCAACCACTCCAAAATGAACAGGCAAAGAAAACACAAAAGAAAGCGACATCTAGCGACTTTGAAGAAGAAAACACAAATACTAACAAGATGACCAAATGTATAACAAAAGGTGCACTGGAATTCGACGACAAAAATATGGAAAAAAAATCATTCCTCACATTGATAAAAAAGTGCTTCGTAGTCTCCCCACTCTTGTTTACTTTAGTTTTGTGAAGGTTTCACTTCTGCCGAGTGTGATGTTGTGAGGCTAAAGGTAGTGCGGAGGAGAAGGAGATGGGGAAGAGGAAGGTGGGGAAGAACCTGGCTATTCAGATCTGGTCACCAAACACGGCTAAAACCATTTCAAGCAACGTTTTAAATCTTAATGGTGATTTTACACCAGTGCGATACTTAGAGTATCTGAGTGAAATAACACAAATTAAACAACTTAAATTTATTTGCACACACTGGGATTTGATCCCGCGACCTTCGGATTGCGAGTCAAGAGCCTTACCCCTTGACCACGCCGTCCGTCATCATACCACTCAAATAATATTTCCCTATGTTTCTTTTATCTATGGTAATATGTAATTATATTTCTAACCCCAATACAAAATTACATACAGCATAATAAACACAGTGAGATAATCATTTTATCAACAAAGCGTTACATATGCAACAATAACTTCAGTGCACTCTGGATGCGTGTGCACTCATGCATCTCCTGCTTTACTCTAGGGGGCGTCCCTTTGTGGCTGACGTAAGGCGGCTCTACCTTCGGGATGGATTGGAATGGAGATGCGATCATGCGGTTGAACGATCACGGTGGATTTGCAAGAATTATTTCTGTATAAGGGGCTACCAAAGGCTTGTGCGATATCACTTTGTATCAACACTTAATATGATTTCAAAGGAAAAGAAAATACATCATGTTTACAAAGTGGTAATAATTTGCAATACTCTCAGTATCGCCCTGGTGAAAGACCATAATTCAGAATAGAAACTAACTAACTAACTAATCATCACGCCGTTTCCCCACAGGGGCAGGCAGAGAGGACGGACCGCCAAACAACTCGGTCTCGGCACACATTCCTTGCCTCGTTCACGTTCATACATCGTCTCATATATGCTCTTCTATTATTCTGACTCTTGACATGGCCCGACTCAAGTATCTGACTCACTTGGTCGTGCCATGTCTTTCTCGGACGTCCCCGACTTCTTCTGCCATTCACATTTGCGTCATATATTCTCCTTACACTCCTTTCCTCGTTCATTCGTTCTACATGCCCAAACTCGGCCGTCAGACCGTCTTTTCCTTTTACTCACGCCCATGGTTTCATTCTACTTTCATACGTCACACAGAAATGGAGGTACTAACCTACGATTTCGTTGAACCAATTTATTCGCTAAATGTCTCATCTATGTATATATATCAATGGTGCCAACGGTGTTCAGTCCTCCAAATAGAGTTACCCGCATTCATCCTTCTTTCAATATCTCTATCACCGTTGATTGAAATTGCGTTAGCCGTATTTGGTGACCAGATCTAAATAGCCAGGTACTTCCCCACCTTCCTCCTCATCATCTCCTTTCCATTCCCAGTATTCCCACTACCTTCAGCTTCACAACATACCCCAATTGGTAATGCTATAGTCTCACTGCCTCCAGACGGGAGCAGCTGGGACTCTTTTGAGGTATTCACATAAAATTTAAAAAAAAAACCTCAGGCTAATTCGTTTGCTTTTCGGAACAACTCGTATAGGTCTCATAGAAATCGTTGTGTCTCCTTTACTATCATAGTGAGACATATAATCTCAACGGTGTTAGAAAGAGAAAACACCACCACGCTTTATATTCAAACCACAAAGGAAGTTAAATGTATACCTTTATGAATAGTGGCAATGACGTTTATAATACATTTGTCTAATAAAATATGTAGGTATGTGTGCTTTTTTTTTTTAATTTTTCCTTATCAGTAATTTTTGTTTAAAAAAACGTAACCACATGAGCCACATTTAAAACTCGTTTTTTTTTGAGATTGCATGCATAATTTTTATATTAAAAAAAATTATATGTTTATTTTGATTTATAAAATTTAATACCTTTCAAAAACAGTTTTTAGTTTTCGGATATGTTCAGAAATATTCGATTTAATTGGATTTTATTGCGAAGCAGAAATATTTTTACCCTCTGACAAAAAACATGATCGAGGCCTGAGGGGTTAAAGATGCTTTAATTAAATACTGCGCGTAGAACACATCTTGGCATTTGTTTTAACCGGCCATTTTTATACTCTTTTATCTATGAAATAATGCTCTAAAATGTAAAATTTCCCACTTACTATTCACAAACACTTCAAAGCTGTCCGAAACGTCGGCTATAGAAGGAGGTAGCGCAAAACGGCATAACACCCAAAAACTAACAACGAAAATGCTTTTGGCCGTGAAAATCTAAAAACTTATCCCACTTTTCTGATGTGTATTTATTCTATAATGTGGCAAATAAAGTTTTTTAGATTATGATCTGAAATTTTTTTAATATTTGTCCTTAATTGTACAAAATAAAATAAAACATGTTGCACATGACATAAAACACAGTCGCCGCTACCCGAATTCCTACCGATTTCTTACATATCTCCCTTAAACATTTCAAGTTTTTAAGCTCTTAAAAAAATATATGTTATTTTTGAAGATAATATCTAGACGTGTTTCACACCGAAACGCAAATTATATGAAATTCCCTCGATACGAAAAATTGGAAATTATGCTCTGAAAATAATTATAAACACGTTCATTTCACTTATTTTAGAAGTCATGATGTATGAACAAATCCACAGTGTTTCTTTAAATGCTATTTTAGATGTTCCCCACTAGATTTTTGCTCTATTTTAAGCGAGTCATGTTTTATTAAACATTTTAAAAAATTTCGCTTTAATTTTATCGTTTTTAATATTAGCGCGCTCTCTCCAACATTCGTAATTACATATCTCTCCATCTTCTTCTTTGTGAGCGGGGATACGGCGCCTGGAAATTCCACCATATCTTGAATGCGAATTAGATTCCCTTAAATTAATATGTTAAAGCTCATGGTGAAAATTTGCAAGCTGAATAGTTGCATTGACCTATAAACTCTATACAGAAAAAGCTGTGTAAATTTTACGTCGCCAGGGCTCACCGTTCATGGGGTTTACTACTTAACATATTTACTATAAAATAACATTTTAATATATTTCAAATTTAAAATGGCCGAGTGGACGGTTTACAAATTTGCCTTGGGTCCATCAATTTGTTGCAACGACAATGTGCTTAACTTGTCTGTATCCCTCTCCAATTTGTCCCTGCCACAAAATCACCACCGTCAAAAAGCTGCCACATTATTTCCGTGAGAGAAATAATTATATTCGGCACCCCAAAATTACCCGACGACGCACGGGTGCGGAAGAAACCAAAAACCCAACTGCATACGGTTCGATTGCACTTCAACAATGGCCTTTATTGCAACAACAAGGTATTATGCACGCTACGATAGATGGCTTAGAATGGAGCTTACCTAAATTATCTTGTCTTGTATGTACTGATACTACTTACTACCGGGGTATGCAGTGTTAGTTTACATACATTGAGCTGCATTCATAAATGAGCGTGAACCATTATCGACGTGCGTGGTGATATTGTTTGGTGTCTAGTAGGTCTAGCATGGACATCGATAAAACCTATTTCATATTATCTTAATCACTTAGAATTGAAATAAATCGTGTACGAGATCCATAGACTTAAATAATTATCCACATTTAACCATTTGATTAGTGAGTTATTTTTTTTATCATTTACATCGTAGGAGTGAGTTTATTTTTTTTCTTAATTTTTAATTTATTCCCTTCGATCTTGAAGAAACGAAAGAAAGAAAGTGGTTTGAATATGACCAAAGACATCATTAACTCCCATTTATTCTCAAAAAGTACATACTAAGGGCCAATGTGTATTAAAGTTAGTATTTCAATTTGGAATTTGTCATTTTATTAGTATTTTTCATTTTAACCGAGTCGTTTGATTTTTAGGGATGTACATTCATAGACAGATCCGCCAGTGTTGCCATCGTATCGATTTCTTATTTATTCCTTGTCAATATTGTCTGGCCATCAACAGTCCGACCGTGCTCAGGAAATCGGAATAAAACCAACGGTAATTACGCCTATCAATCCGATATTTTAAAGTTATCAATATCACTGTGCTAGACACCAAGATCTGAATAGTCGTGTACTTTCCTACCTTTTTCTTCCCCAAATCCTTTTCTCCTTCGCTCCCATTTGCTTCACAACATACCACAAATTGGGATGACTTTGTCCTACTGGCTTCGGGCAGTTGGGACTATTGTGCGGTGTTCACAATTTCTTTTTTAGAAGGTTACTTAAACGCGTTCTGTTTTTATTTTTAATGTTCAGTATCTATTAAGTTTTCCATACAAAAATAGATGGTCGGTTTATTTAGATACAGACAAAAATCTAAGGTGGTTGTTTTATATTTTTCACATACTAACTTTTGGTCCAGAGTGTATTATTTGGTATACATTTTGATTACAAAAATAATTTTTCAGTTTGGTTGGGTATTTTGATCTCAAATCCAAACTAAGATTTGTATGAAACGCGCCGAAATGGGCCGAGCATACGTTCCCCTTAAACCTATCATAGTTCACACCGAAAATGGATATAAGTTAAAAATAAAAAAAATCAGTTCTTTGGACTGATTCGGTTTAATGGAGATTTTCGAAGTTCGTCTATATATGAAGCTAGCTGTATTTGTACGAACTTGTCGATCTATTGCATAGTTGTATCTCTGCATTGTATCTCTTCAAAAAGGGGTGCTTAGTACAGTTATACAAATTGGGGTGGGTACATAATAGGCGGTAGTCGCTTAAAGCCTCGTTCACAATGGGAGTTTTTTTTAATCCGAATGCGATTTACGCCTTCCTGATTTTTATGGCATCTGACACTCGCGGTTTTTTTCTATGGCGCAATTAAAAAACGCAATTATTCAGTCATAACTATAAAACTGCCTAAGTTTGCAAGAGCTTTGTTTAAAGTTTAAAATATTGACAAATTACGTGAATTGGCTTTAAGTACGTTTTGTGACCAGGTTTCCTTTTCCCATCTTCTTCCATCCCGACTACCTTAAGTGTCACAAAATTCTCCAAAATGGGGATGCTATGGTTCCACTGGCTTCGAGCAGTTGGCAACTCTTATACAAAAATAAGGACGGCCGGCGTAGTGCAGCGGTAAGGCGCTTGACTAGCATACCGAAGGTCGCGGGATAGAATCCCGGCGTGGCAAATAAATTTTATTTTTTAATTTGTGTTATTTCACAATTTTTTCATTTAAAATAATATATAGTATATTTGCGGCACGTTCCAGAATGGAAGATACTCTCAGTATCGCCCTGGTGTAAGACCACCATTCAGAATTGAAGCCTTGATTGAAATGGCATAGCCGTGTTTGGTGACCAGATCTGAATAGCAAGGTACTTCCCCACCTTCCTCTTCCCTATCTCCTTCCCCTCCCCACTACCCTCAGCCACAAACATACCCCAATTGGGGATGCCATATTCTCACTGGCTACAGATGGGAGCAGTTGGTATTCTTGTGCGGTAATCATATAAAAAAGGAACAAACTAACAATAATTTTTTTTAATTCATAACATGTTTTTTGGATCGACAATATCTACTATAGCAACGCCACCGACTGTGTAGATACGTTTTTAAAACTGTAGTTAAAATAAGGAGTTATACATATAGATAACTAGCCGAAGTTCCCGGCGTTGTCCGGGCTTTGCACAGAGTTTTTAGAAATCAGATATAGACCGCAATTTTTCTTTTATTTTGCAAAATTTTATCATCAAGTATCAAAATTCTGAAAATAAACCCAAACCACATAATTTGGGAGGTGGATATGGGTACCGCCGCTCCGGGAACCATTTATTCGATAACCAACACTTCTGCCATAGGTCACCCCAAGTGACTTGTCTAGGTATTGGCGGCGAATGCGTTTGCCCACCTACTGCGTGGCGAGCAGGATCGGAAGTGACTCATTAAGGGAAAGCTAACTCACCCACCTCTCCAGCCGGACTCTCTACCAATCGCCTTGCACCGTAGTTGGAGGGATGGATTCATATGTTCGTCACTCCTGGACACATTGACCTACAGATTTCTACCCTTCCCTCATACCCTTTTCCTTCCCACAATTACTCTCCTCCCTTTTCCTTAAAATACCCTCTTCTTTATACTTTATTACTTTGAAAAAAAAGCTACCGAAAATGTCTCCGGCGACCAAAATTTCATTAACATTTTTACTCTAAATAATGTCGGGAAAACTGGTTTAAAGTTTAAAGTAAGTCAGATTTTTAGGTTACATAATTTACTTTCAGTGAATTAAACATTTTCTTTATTTTTTTTAGGTTTAACGCTAATAATAATATCGTTAATTCCAAGAGTTACCATTTTTGACAAACGGACTCTAATTTATACAGTGTACATAGGATAATTAACAGCCTATTAAAGCGGTTTAAAAAAGCAAAGATTCGCGGGGGCGGGACTCGCAAAAGGATACAGTAATCAGTAATACAGTAATAGAGGAAAGTCGGCTCGACTCAATTAGACTTGCAAAATAAGGGGAAGTCGAGAGTAATTGGGAAGCTTAATGTTGCGGATAAGGGAACATAATAAATCCCAGGAAGGAAGGTTCAATCTATACTGGAGGATTGATGGTGCTTTATTTACGGGAATTAGAGGGAAATTATCATTAACAGGGTAGCTAGTTAGTTAAGGGATGATTGTTGCCTCGTGGTACCGGTTCCCTAGAGAGTATCTGATTGTAGGGCAGGTGCAGTGAGATTTCTTTCAAATGCTAATCAGAAGAATATCTTAACTTTCACAGGGTATTCTCGTGTGGTTATAGATAGTGCCGTAAAAACAGCCTCCGGTTTTACGTGAAGTCAGAACTTTGTAGTAAGAAAGCCATGTTATTTTTTTTTTATTTTACACTAGCTGAGGTACCCGGCTTTGCTCGGGGAGTTGATATGAGATTGAACTGAGGCTCGAACCAACGACGGATCTTGCGTTATATACCCCTACCAATGGGTAGCCTCACCCACACAAAAAAAGGCTTCGAATGGTCCACAATATTCCACAACATTCGAGAGTGTTCTGGAATGTTCCACAATGATCTGGGATGTTCCGGGATGTTCCCGAAAATTCCAGACTATTCCCGAACATTCCACAAATTCCAGAATGTTCAGGGATGTTCTGGAATGTTGTAGAATGCTCTCAAATACTCTTTAGTATTCTGGACTGTTCTAGAAATTTCTAGATGGTGAAACTTCCAGCCCTTATAATAATATATTCAAAACCACGCCCTTCGGGTAAAAAGGGGCACCTTCTCTATAGATGGGGGGTAGAGGGCTACCACACCATATAATTCCCTTGATCATACCGGTACTCGTTTCTGAGTTTTAAAGGGACACATTATTTAATAATATACTCGTATATTTGATTAGCTCCACACAAGAGGCCCTGTGGAAAACAATTTCCCTCGGGACGCATGTCATCTTTGGGGATGCTGAGTGGAGGGTCTTTTAAGGGAAATGAAATATTTAATAAATTTAATTATGTATAGGCTAACCTCTACTAGACGTTTAAATAGTTTTTAAATCCGATTTGGTTTAGGAGCTTGTACCGTAAGACGAGAGACCCTGGGTTCGAGTTCCAGTTGCGACCATTTATTACGTAACCTTTTTATTTTTCTGTCTCTTGTTATTTTTCATATTTTCGTTTAGATTTATTAGTATTATCTTCTAAAAGTTATTATAAAAGAGGGTTATTCTGATATAAGTAAAATTTTCAAAATGTAAGCAACCCCCGACACAAAAAGAGCTGATGACCTTGAAACGCCTGAACAGATTTTCATGAATCTAAGAAATATCTCGATTAGGAGCTACGATGCCACAGACAGACACACAGAAAGTCAAACTTATAACACCGCTCCTTGCGTAGGGGGTTAAAAATTGGATATTCATTTAGACTTTTAGAAAAGGTCGATAAGTATCCCATTTAAATAAAATCGACTATGTTTATCCGAGACACTACCTAGGCTACAAACCAGTTCTTTGAACGATTTTTTCCAATGAAAAGGGTAGTTGCTTATAATAATATGGAGAAAAAAAATTAGTCGAATTGTTAATTCTGAATTTGAAATATGAGATTGACAAAAATGATTTTAAAATAATGCACAAGTTGGTTGTGGCGCTTTTCCCGGTAAGATAAGAGATCATGTGTTCGAGTCCCAGTTGCGACCGTTACCTTTTGAAGTAAAAACTTCTTTAGCAGCGTTGTTATTTGAAACTCGATGAAACGAAAAAGCAACACTAAAAAAGAGACAAACACATACATCTGTGAATGAGATTTAATGAGATAGAATGAGATAGAATGAAATAGAACGAGATAGAATGAGATAGAATGAGACAGAACGAGATAGAATGAGATAGAACGAAATATAACGAGATAGATTATAGAACGGGATAGAACGAGATAAAATGAGATACATTGAGATATAATGAGATAAATCGAATGAGAAAGAATGGGATAGAATTAGATAGAATGATCGCTCTCCTCTTTGTGCGGTGCTTCATAGCCACTCCCTGCTTTAATTTTCTGAAGGTTTCATTTTGTTTTTTTTTTTCATATTTTCGTTTAGATTTATTAGTATTATCTTTTTATTCATAGTTTCTAAATCAGCTAACCTGTATGTCATCTCAGTAATTTCATCTACAGAGCCAGAAATCCGCGTCTCCTATACCGTTATATATTTAGTTTGAAAGCACTTCACCACATCACAGTCTGTTTCCTACCAAATAATCTCCCTTTATGGCTCCGCATTATACGGCACACATGCAGGTTTATAGTAAATGTACTATATAAAGTGGGGGCTCTATTGAAAACGCCTTCGCCATTAAGGTAAAAGCCACTCTAAAAGAAGCTCCTCTCGTACAACGTGTGGCTCCATATCCAACTTTAAATGCGTCAAACGAAGTAGAAAGGTACCTTATTCGAATTTATCAACAAAATTATTCTTTTAATCTTATTTCAAAGAAACCTTCCGTTTATAGAGTGATTATAATCTCAAAAATATTTTCGGTTAAAATCCGAGTCAGACAACTTTAGATTTGTTGGGTTTCTCCCAATAAGTTTAAGGTTCGATTGGCTACTATTTGTTTATTGGTTATCGTGAACAGGTGCCTGGGTTCAGGGGGTTTGTTCAGGTCTTGGCGGCCGATGCGTCTGCCCACCTGCGGGCGGGCGGGGCTGATCTAGAGAGAGACTGGTTGAGGAAGGTCTTTTGACCTCTCCAGCCAGAATACCTCGACTCATTGGAGGGATGGATTCACACGTCCTTCACTCCTAGACACACTGACCCTTGAATTCCTATCCACCTATTAAACCTATTTCCTTTCCAGGACTTCCTCTTCTTCCTTTCCTTTAAAAACCCTCCACACAGCATCCCCTAAGATGACATAGGCCTTGAGAGAATTTTTTTCTTAGAGCCTCCTTTGTGGACTTGAGTAAAAAAAAATCAACCTTTGGTCACCTTTTGCAATTCACAACTCGGCAACGAGACCATGCGACCCAAAGAGCCCATCTAACGTTATTAATAGGGTAAAGTCTGTATGGTTGAAATTTAAGAATCCCGCTAAGAATGCAAATCTGACGCCGCGCCTTTATGACAAGCCATCTTGGTACTTGAAGTTTGTTAAAATGCTACATTTGTAATTCGGTTTCGAATTCAATAATTCGTCAAAGAATGGCGCCACTTGCATTAGCAGATCGCATAAGGACATGCCCCTGTCAGGTATAAGTAAGTACGAGTACTACGGATTTGTAAATTTGAGTATCTCTCCGGATGTCCAGATATGGAAAAATTGGTTTTTTTTTTTTAAAGAAAGACAAACAATCCCGGGTTACGAATAACCCAACAATGTTTGAAAATCTCCTACTACCACCACAGTAAGCTGAAAATTTTGCTTGTGTTGTGATGGAGGACTTAGCCAGCCGAGGAATCGAACACGCGACGCCCGGATGGGACCCAAGCGCTATGCCCACTCAACCACTGACCGGTCAAAACCGTATGATAATACTAATTATAATAAAATACTAATAAATTGATGGTAGTATCACGCGGCTATATATTACAAATTATGACTTCTTTGCCTGTAACGGTTGTCCCGGTGACTAGCTGTCACTGGATCCTACTGGATCCGAGGAACCGGCTATTTTTGGAACAAGTTCCTATTTTTTTTTTTTTTTTTAATGTTCTTTATTCAGTAAAGTTTATATATTACAGAAAATGGGTAATTTTTTGGCCATCACACTAGGCACATGCCCGTGTTGTAGTTATTGGATTGTTATTGTTATTGGATTTATTAAATGGTCACCAACATTCAAACTGAGCAAAGCCGCCGCAAGGCCTGCTAGTACACACTACTGCTAGATCGTATATTATTACGATACATTATATTTTATCTATTTTTATCGTTTGATATAGAATATTAATGAAAACAATCGAATACATAATGAAAAGCAGGGGTGGGTAATATCAAACAGCAATATTATTTACTCGGAACACTTCTACAAGCTACGCTTTGCTATTAAATTATTTATAACATCGATTCCAGGGATGGTAAACTTGTATCTTGTTATTTTTATTATAGCAAAGAGTTCAAATAAAATACTCTGATACTTTTCTGGAAGTGCCTCTTGCTTTGAAGGAAAATTGAAAGCAGTTTTTCGATATTACTTTTTTGGATCTCCAGTCTAGTGAACTCTCCTGCGAAGGTTACGAATAAGAGCGACTAAAGTTAATTATAGCAAATTCACCATTTTAAAATTGCAATTATTTATTCGTACTTTCGTATGTTTTCTCAAATGAAATAAACTAATTTAAAGATTTTTTTTAAATGAACCAACACCTCTCCTACATGTCACCCCAAGTGGTTCGCTACCTTTGGTGACTTAGCAGGGATGCCCGGGTTCATGGGGTAAGGTTTTTCAAGGTCTTAGCGGCCGATGTGTCTGCCCATCTAGCGCGTGGCGGGCCGGATTGAGAGAGACTGGTTGAGGAGATCTTTTGAACTCTCCAGCCACCACAGTCGAAGGGATGGATTCATACGTCCGTCACTCCTGGACACACTGACCCCTCAGATTCCTACCCAGAACTTCCTCTTCTTCCATTCCTTATAAAAACCCACATAGCATCCCCTAAGATGACATAGACCCTGAGGGAAATTATTTTTTTCGGGGCCTCCTTTGTGGAGCTAATGTAAAATAAATCAAGCGCTGTTGACCTCTGCAGCCGAGCTGTTAAGACATGACTTAGGAGCCTTAGGTCGCTGCCTTGAAACCCGGGTTGCACAAATATGTTTTTATTTTATTTATGTATTTGTGTTACATATTTGTAACATTATTATATAAAATATTAAAATATATTTGCAGCACTTTCCAGAGCAGATACTCTCAGTATCACCCTGGTAAAGTATCTTTATTGATAATCGAAACGTTGCTTAACATAGCTTTAGTCGTGGCTCGTTGCCGTGATTAGTGTCTGGATCTGAATAGCAAGTATCTACTTCTCAACCTACCAAACTCATTTCACTCGCACAACATACCAACTTTGTTTTGGTCCATTTCGCCGATCCCCACATACGCTCTGTTTATAAAGTCAAATTAAAAGGGACATACACAATATAATTTCTTTACATGTATTTGAACCGCACAAGGGTCCCGACTACCCGGAGCCAGTGGGACTATGGTATCCAAAATTGGGGCTACGTTATGAGACTGCTGGGATTTGAGATTGAAGGAGAAGTAGTACCTGTTTGTTCAGACCTGGCTAATGTTATTTCCAACAGCGATTCGATTCTGTCACCAGAACGATACTGAGAGTATCTACAATTCTGGAAATTCTGTTAGATACACACTATCATTTTGTATCTGTAAAAGTTCAAATCATCAAAAATACTAATTTCGGTTTTCTATGCGTCCTACGTAACACTGGTTCAATGAACTCAAATTTGCTTTAAATTTAAGTGTATTTTTTTTTATTGGAACTGATTGTGTGAAGAATTCAGATAAGTTGCACCTACCTATAGGCTATAGTATAATGTTTTTAGCAGAAAAGTATTTTTGTAATTTACAAAATTGAAACTAATTTTTTAAAGATTTTTCACGAGTCTGCACTGGTGTTTAGCAAAATAAAAAATGTTTAAATGTTAACACTTGCGTCAAAGCTTAACAAGAGATTAGGTACTATTTTCGATAAATCTTTTCTGTGAATCGGCTTACATTATGAGTACCAAATATATGCTTGGGATAAATTTAAGCTTTTCCTGTCGATTCGCTTGAGTAGAATTAAAACATATTTTTAAAATTATTATTTCTTTATAAAAAAATATTAGCGCAAACTTATAAAAATAAAATATTATTTCTTTAGAAATGTATAAATACATATATCGTTTGCTTGTTAAAATCACCCGCCATTCTCCCATCAGTATTTCGTATTTGCTGTCTCTCAACAATTCTCGCGTTTTTTTCAGTTTTATTTAAGTTCATAGACGTGAATGACTTCAATATTTGATTTGTCCTGTCCCCTTATAGATTATTTTCAAAATTATAAGTATACTAGCAGACACGGCAACACGTTGCTGTGGCTAACGAAACATAACGCCACGCCATTACCCAACCTTTGTAACCAACGCTATATTTTAAATCAAATCCACAACGCCCGCATGCCAGCCCGCTGCCCGCTTGCCAGCCCGCTAACTTTATTTATACATATATTTCAACCAATTTACACAAAACCTTGACAAATTATATACCTTAAAAACTTCCTGCATCACTCTATCTAATGGTGAAAACCGCGTTGTTTAAAAGATCTAAGCGCACAGACAGCGGGAGGGACTTCATTTTGTACTATGTAAATTTTTCTTACCCTTATCGGCACAAAGCACTCTTTTAAGAGGTTATAACCAAAGAAAACTGGAATTATGTCATTTTTAAATCAAATTTTAGACGTATTGACTCTTTTCCACAAAAAATATAAATTGATTTCGAAAGACTGTTCTTTTTTCTAGTAAACGCATATTTTAAATTTTGAGAAATAATGTTTATTTTTAGTATAATAAGGTTATACCGTGGTTGTTGGCAGATTTGTTAAATTTTCAAACGAAAAATATTATTTTACAAGACATATTTCATCAAATCAAATCAATAGATTATCTAGTAAACACACATTACAAAATTTTAATTTTAGTCCAAATAAAATCATTAAAAAAATATCCGGACGCTTGTTTATGACGAAAATTCTCTATTTTGTCTATCAATTTACGATCTTACAATATTAATATATTTCAGATTTTTTTGCATATTTATTTTGCTTAGACATTATTGAAAAATTATAAATATTTACGATAAAAAAATAATTACAAAAAGTACATCATTTTAATAGTTTTATCATCATGCCTTTCAGCATTTTTGGATGTAGGTATAAATTAAAGCAAATTCGGAATGAAATAAAATCGATTTTGAGTTATAATTTTAAAAAGCTGGTAAGGAGAAAAATTAATCTTTCTCATTGGAACCACCCTGTACGATAGTAAGAACATCTTTCGACGAAATGTGGATTTTCAGCCGCTGGCTGGTTAAAGGGTTGCTTATTAAAAAAAAATTACCATATTATGGCTAACTTAAAACAAAAAAACCGAGTGTGCAATGCACACGCTTCAGAAAACTAAAGTAGACAAGAGTGGGAAAGCTATGAAGCACTGCACAAAGAGGAGACCGATTATACTATCTCATTATCTCGCAGGCTAAGTCCTACGTATGTGTTTGTCTCTTTTTGTATCGCTATTTTTCGTTTCATCGAGTTTCAAATCACAAATTTTTACTTCAATAAAAAAAACACTTTCGCGCTAAAATGGAGCGTTTTTAGACATCGTTTGCCAAGCGATTTTTATGCCTATTTATCTATACTCGTGATGAAATAAGGCACACTAAAATTATACACCTTTTTGGCTTGTATTTTCCTCTTAATAAGATCAGAAGTTTTGGTATTACAATATGATACGATTACCTGTACAACATTGTTTGCCGTTGCCATTATTGAGTTGAACGGGGAACCAATCGGTTTATTCTCCATAATATAAACATCACACAATCCAATTATTGGGAGATAACATTATTATTGTGTATTAAAACATAACATTTTGCGGTTACCCATCGCGAAACGATAACATTGGCTCTTTCACTGATGATCAGGGTTGCCTATACGTGGGAATTTACATTATTACACAACTCACAGGAGGTCCTTAGGAAAATAATTTCCCTCAGGGCCTATGTCATTTTAGAGGAATGCTGTGTGGACGGTTTTTTAAGAAAATGAAGACGAGAAATTTCTAGGAAGGAAATAGGTGTGAGGGATTGGTAGGAATCTGGGGGTCAGTGTGTCCAGGAGTGACGGACTATGAATCCATCCCTTCAACTGCGGTGCAAGGCGATATTCTGAGAGAGTACTAGGTTAGGTCTTCCTCAACCAATCTTTCCCGATCCGGCCCGCCACGCAGTAGGTGGGCAAACGAATTGGCCGCAAGACCTAGACAATCCACTCCATGAACCCGGACGCCCATGCTGTATCACCAAACGTAGCAAACCACTTAAGGCGACCTGTGACAGGGGTTTTGGTTATCCAATAAATGGTTCTCGGGGCGGCCGTACCCATACCCGCCTCTTAAATTTTGTGGGGAAAATGCTGCGATTCTACAATATGAGAACTGACGTTATTTATTAACCATTAAAACAATATTTATTATTTTTCAACCATATTGGAAAATAAATTTTCATTTACGAGTGAAAATGTACTATTGTTTCGTTTTCTTTCGCTGCAAAATTTCGAACATTTTTTTTGTTTTTTAAGCCATAATGAAAGAGAAAATCCGAAAATGACAGAATAATGAAAAAATGAATTCTAATTTCCATTGATTTTTGAAGTGAAAATTTTTTTAGCACCGTGGCGATTTGAAGCTCGATGAAACGAAAAATAGCGACAAACACATACATCTATATGATTTTTTAGCCTGCGAGAGAATAAAATAGTATAATCGGTGTCCTCTTTGTGTGGTGCTTCATAGTCTCCCCACTTTTCTCTTTTACTCCACTCTTTAGTTTTCTGAACGTTTCACTTTTACCGCGCGTGATTTGCACAATCTGACTTTTTTTTCATTTTGGAGGCAGAATTATAAAGGAACATGTGGGGAAATAATGGAGAGTTGTTATTTTGTTCTCCCCAAACTGGGGATTTTGAATTATTTACTATTGTGGATATTTTAGAACACATGCACTGACAACCCTGCTGATAACACAAACTGATAGAAGTGAGCTTTGGGTGTGTCCGTGTGTCAGAAGTAAAGTTCAGTTTTTTTTTAAATAAAAAATATTGTAAAATTGATCAAACATTTTCATATTTTAAGGCAGTACACAATCCTAATCATTTTTGTTGGCTCAAAACTCATTTTTTAATCATTTCCGGCGAATTCGTAACTATATTAACTTTTTTTATTCAGATCTTGTCCTGGGGATGTAAGTTATTTGTATTTAAGATCAATAAAAACAATACCTTACCATTAATATATTTTACGTACAACGATTTAAAAACTTTATAACCCGTGTACAACTATAAAGTTAGTGCTAAGCACCAGATTTTATTTTTCTAGACGATAAATTAATAACTTCGGCAGTGCGACATCATGGCACATTTTTAATATTTGTAACACGTTCTTCATAATTAATTAAATTGAACGCGGTGGAAAGGTCTAATCGCCATGCCTGTACGGTGAATTCCACCGTACGTTCGTCCAGTACGTCGTGCAGCGGCGCATATTTGTTTACACGCTTTCTTTTTTTTTCTTTATTTATTTATTTAATTTTTTTTTAAATTACAAACAAGTCCTGCTAAGCCAATTGAATTGGCTTGTCAGCAGGTGCTTATAATTAAGTTACATATAAATTTTAAATTCACTTACGTCGTTAAGATTCCCACATTGTTTGTCTTCTTCTTCTTTTCTTTTATAGGGCAAATTCGACAGTAGGTCCGTGCAATACACGGGTCGCGAGTCGCTATATGTATACACGGCTTCTTTACTTACGACGTTAAGATTCTGAATATATTTTAGGGTATATTGTCATCTTAAAGACGAAGAAATATTTTAAATGTAAGACCATCCACTCTTTGCTTATCTACGGCAATAAAGGTTAGGGAGGATCTTATAAAAATAATTTAAACCTTGTTAAAGTTTCACGAAGAATCATCATTTTTTATCATTTTCATTGGGCTCTCTTGGGACTTGTGTCGGAAGGGTCCAAAGGTCTTGTGTTTAAATTGACGAAACCATTTTCGTTTTCAAATCGGTGTGGCATTGATTATTTCACACTTCTATGTATTCTCCGTTCAGTGTTACATTGAATATTTGATCATTTGTGAATATTATTGTAAACAGTTCGCGGTTTTCCAACCGCCTCAGATTCCCGCCAAAACCACCGACATTTAACATTATTTAACCGCGAAATTAGTCGATTCTCGAGCAATTTCGTCTGACAGTGTATTGATTCTACATGTGTGTATTAATTACATTTAAATCGCCAGTAGCACTGTAGTTTTCTGAATCAGAGAATGTCAGTGAATTTTAACTGTAAATTAATTAAAATTTCGATAATGTTTCTTTTGATGTGTATTTTGAATAGAATATTAAAAGCTACGTATAACATCTTCAACATTTCAAGTATTCAAGGAAGCTTTAAAAACAATTAAAATGAGAACCTACAAACATTAAAAAAACTTCTTTGTTCTTTCCAGTCTGGAAATCAATTTTCCTTTCTTTACAGTCTTTTTTTCTATCCTATGTATTCATTTTTTAATCGAGCTAAAACTCGTGTTAGGTTTGCTAAAAAATCTTTTTTTTGTCAGTATGTTTTATTCAATATGGTGGCAGGTACTACATAGAGGAGATTTTAGAATTTTTTATGATATAAATACTTCTAAAACGCATGTTTTCCCAATTTACGAATTTGCAAATCAATTCCGTCGATATTAAACCATTGGTCATGTCAAGAGTCAAAATAACAGAAGGTAATGACACAATGTATGAATGTGAACAAATCAAGAAATGTGTGTCAAGACAACGTTGTCGCGGCGTGTTGGTTAGTTAGTTAGCCAAAACTTCTGTTCATTATCATGATTATGTTTTTCAATATCTGGTAGTATTCTTATACTTACATGTCCACTGTTTCGGAATGTTGTAAACAGAAGTTATAACTGTTTTTACAACTCCACACAGGAGGCCCTGAGGAAAATAATTTCTCTTGTAATGTCATCTGAGGTGCTGTGTGGATGGTCTTTTTGAGGAGAGGAAGGAATGAACATTGGTCTTGATGAGACCCATGTTGTAGGAAGAAGGAAACACAGAGACCGGCAAATCGCTCCACAGCCGAGCTGTTGAACACAAGAACGAGTCGAAGTAGCGACCCATTCTCATGTGATAAATGTCAACCGTGTACATTAGACGTGGGCAAAATTGATTGACTGAATTAAATGAATAAATTCAATCTTGTGACACACTCTATCTAATTCTCAATTTCAAAAGGAATTGATTCTTCATTCCTTACCTTTGGCCTTGTATCCTACGATTTTTAACGGCACATTATTTTTTTATTTTCCATTTAATTTACTGTTAAATTATTTCAATTAATGATGTGTACCGTAAACAATTAAAAGATTATAATTTATAATGTTTCGTAGGTATTTAAATATTATTATATGGGCGGAGCGCCGCGAACTTGCCTAAAGTAAAATACCTATCCCATTCCCGCGCCGCCATTCATAAAATCACGCGTATGTATATCATTGTCCCCCACATAAGCAAAAACCGGCAGCGAGTCAGCTGAGTTCCAAGCCATGACGCGTTGTGTCCTTTCACTTGTGCGAAGAATCAATCAATCTGAGTTCCCACCCGTTCCAGATCCGCGTGTCTAGTCTGTCGCTATCGAGTCATGTCTGAAGCACTCTATTCGTGAATTAACTTTAGCATCTTGTTCAGTTGACAGACAAATGACCAAACGAACAAAAATGATCAAATGTTCAAACGAATCGATCATGACTCGATCATCGCAAGCCTTTACTTGGTCCGCAGCTAGCGAGTTACTGCAGACACTAGTCAAAAGTTACTAATTCATTCTTGAATGCCTGCCGCGAATCCGCCTGTGAGGTTTATCATTCGTTCCTCTCCGCGCGCCAAGCCGTCAATTTCATTACATTGTTGGTTGTTTTGTGGTACGTACCAAAACTATTGGAATATAAGTACCTACATATTTTTAGACGCAGATGTTAGGTAGATATAATATATGAATTTGCACATATTATAA
Organism: Limnephilus lunatus; assembly: GCA_917563855.2. NCBI lineage: Eukaryota > Metazoa > Arthropoda > Insecta > Trichoptera > Limnephilidae > Limnephilus > Limnephilus lunatus. The sequence continues at coordinate 11,259,756 of OU830596.1, forward strand.
GGCCAATCGGCTAGTCAGCCGTCACAAAATATTGTTAAAATGTTTATTTATATTAGATCACGTGAAGTGGTTTTTAAATTGGAACAATTTTAAGTTTAATAAATTAGTAAAACTTTAGGGGTGAAACCACAAACTGTTTAATTTAACAATTTAATTGCTAGCTTAATGTAATTAATTTTTTTGTCAAAAAAACATTTTGTTGTCAATATAAGACACATTAAAATATTACGTTAACCCCTTCGCTTTTCTGTTCTTTAGCACCGTTGTGATTTGAAACTCGATGAAACGAAAAATAACGACACTAAAAAGAGGCAAATACATACATCTATAAGATTTAGTCTGCGTGGTAATGAGATTAGTATGAGAGTATAATCGGTCTCCTCTTTGTGCGGTGCTTCCCTACTCATGTCTGCTTCTGTTTTCTGAAGGTTTCACTTCAACCGCGTGTAGATAATATATACACATATTAAAAAAGGTTTTTTTTTTTTTTTTTGGAATTGATTTAAAGGAATAATGAATGAATACAAGGAATCAATTCAAAAGGCCAGGAGAATCAGACTGAATCGATTCACTCTTGGGAATGAATATGCCCATGTCTAGTGTACATATATTGGGCACGCGTTTGGCGTGTTTCCCGACTATGCACCGGTGCCGAATGGATCAATGGCGCTAGTTCTTCGGAGCATCTTTCATTGAAATACCGATAGAACAATAGAGCATTCCCATCCGACGCCTGTGCTGTAAAGATTGCAATCCGTTTGTTAAGTTAGGAGAATCTATCAAACGAATCTGCACAGAATTCAATCCGTTTCTGCACAGAATCGAGGGGTTTTTTTTTTGTTCATGTATTTTGGGGCTCCAGCCCAGAGGTGGCTGGTAAATTCAACCGTTGAATAAATAAGTAGAACTGTTGAAGTTTTCAAACAGCAGCCCGGTGAGAAAATGTGACCCATCTGCTGGTTTAAATAATTATGTCGTAAAATTTATTAATAAAATTTTATTAAATCCAACATAATTATTACCAAAAATATAAACATATTGAAATAGAAATTAAATATAGTGTTTTTGTTTTGTTTACAGGGCAACTGGTGGAAATATTTCCCAAGGAGGCGACTGTGCTGCCGGGAAACAATATGACGGTATTTTGTCGGGTGGGGTACCAGATCTCATACTGCAGGTAATTTTTTTCCTTTTAATTTTTTGACATCTTAAAATTGTCAACATTGACATGATAGAGTTTTATTATGAACAATATCGGTGGTTAGTCGACTCTCGCAAGCACTACCGTAGAAGGATTTCCAAGAGAATCAATATCTTTTTAATTACAAGTTTAAGTTTAGACTTACGGATTTCAATTACATTTGCACATTGTTTTTGATATTTGAATAAAAATAAAATTAAAAATGGTGTTGATCGTCGATTTGTGACAATACCAAATGTTCGTCACCCCGTTCTGTCTTGTTTTCAAGTCAAAATCGTAATTTTTGAGTTATGGTGGTGGCGATAGGTCTTTAGAGCTGCTCTACCAAGTGCTTCGATCAGTTTATCGTACCTGTAATAGTTTCGTCTGTACAGAATCCATTTTGTCGTATGTGCTTTAATCTGAATGTTTTTTTGCCGTTTGTACTATTAGTATCATTTAACCTTGCGTTAGTACAAAATTTACAAAAAACTTATTTAGTTCTCACTTGTCGTATCGTCAAATAAAAATAAACAAAAATTAAAAAAAAAAAAACAAAAAACGACTTCAAAAAATGCACTAAAAAGTAAAATATAATTTCGTACGATTGTTATTTTTGGAGTCGGTGTCAGCCAAGGTAACTACATAGGTAGGTAGTTAGTTATAGGTGAGATGTGGAGATCTTGGCTGCCACCGACTCCAAAAATAACAATCGTACGAAATAATTTTTTACTTTTTAGTGCATTTTTTCGTCGTTTTTAGTCGTTTTTTGTTTTGTTAAAATTTTTGTTTATTTTTTTGATTTTTAGTGACGAGCGTGCGTAAAGAAGTTTTATTTCAAAAAAAAAAATCTGTTGGCGTAATATTGAGTTATTCGTCCATTTGTAGCGCACATACTTATTGCAAATATAAGACCATATATGGTTTTCTCATGGATCCCATTGTCAGAACTGGACCAAATGGGACCACACGGGAAGCACCAGCTTTCTAATAAAAAAAGAATCATCAATATCGGTTCACCCAGTCAAAAGTTCTGAGGTAACAAACATATAAAAAAATAATAAAAAAATAAAATAAAAATATTGTCGAATTAATAACCTCCTCCTTTTCGAAGTCGTTAAAAAAAAGTTGTCTTCTATTCTATTTTGTCTTATGTATTATTTATTCTATTTGATCGTATGTCTATAAAAGATTTACAAAAAAATATATTTAAGTATATCTGGTCGTAACATTAAATTTGGATTTCCGCTTAATTTTTTAAAAATAAATGTTCATTTCATATTTTGTATACCTAGTGAAATATTTTATTTTGTTCAATATCGATATTCAATTAATAATTACCAATCTATCATAATATTTTTGATATTTGTTTATTCATGAAATTTTTAAGTATTTATTTTTTACCTTCACAAAAATAATGTTTTCCTGTTATTTTTTTGTAATACTGAAAAAACATACCTTTTTTTAACACCAGGTGTTTGTTACCTGCAGATATTTTAGTTACATTTTTTCGTATCGTGAGTTTCCGTTACAATGTTGGCGATGTTTGTCATATCGTCAACTTTTATTAAAATTAAAAAATTTAATTTAAAAAAAAACGTACCAAAAAAAGCTAATTTTTCTGACAATAAATAAGAGTAAAAAATTTAGAATATGACATTTGTCTTAGAAAACATTAATAGAGGCTCCAGTAAGTAGAAAATCGATTTCAATGCCTTTTCTCAAAACCTTTATTTTGACCTCAAGACAAGGTAGAACTGGGGTGACGAAATGTATTGAAACACCTCGAACTTATCAGCGCTACATGAACACTATTTGTTTTGGAAAAAATCTTTGTAGTGCAGAATAACCTAACCTAAACCTTTTTTTCAGAATTGAAATCACTGGTCACCCATCAAGTTATACTCTTAGTCCGGGATCAGGGGAAAATGGTGTTAACTACTATGGAGGTGGATTAGATGTACGTATAACCAATAGATGTGGCGCAATCTAACAAACTTATTATTAATAATAATCAATATCAATATATATATATATATGGAACGGGGACGCACGGGAAAGGACATGCAGGAAGAATCAATTTATTTCTTTGAATGGCATTGCAACTCATGCCGGGTACCAGCTAGTATATTATAAAAGAAAGTGTATGAAAGTTTACATCCCGCTAAAACTCATAAACGAGTCCCGGTGCGATCGAGGGAGTTAGCTCTCTATCTCCCAACTATGAAGAAGGTTCCCGTTTTTACCTAAGATATATATAATGGCTGGAAGTTTCGCCCTCTAGAAATTTCTAGAACATCCCAGAACATTCTAGAATGTTGTGGAATGTTCGGAAATAGTCTGAAACATTCGGTAACATCCCGTAACATCCTATATCATTGTGGAACATTCCAGAACACTCTCGAATGTTGTGGAACATTGTGGACCATTCGAAGCTTTTTTTTGTATGCGTGGGCTACCAAAAATATATAAAGCAAGATCCGTTGTGGGTTCGAACGTCAGTTCAATCTCATATCAACACTCCCTGAACGAAGCCGGGTACCTCAGCTAGTAATTGGGTAATTTGAAGAGCGCCGTTTTTGTGAAAAATCACCTCAAGGGCACTTTAATATTTAATATAGATTTTTTATAGTACATATTTTACAATTTAATATAGATTTTTTTTGGCGTCTTAGACATTAACCCGCAGATTTCTACCCACCCCACATACCGTTTTCCTTCCTAGAAATTCCTTTCTTTTATAAAAAGACCCTTCACACAGCATTCCCAAAGTTGACATGGGCCCTTAGGATTTTTTTTTCTAAAGGACCTCCTGTGGGGAGGTAACTTAAAAAAATACTTTTATATTTATGTGTGTTTTTAGCGTGGAGAGTGCGGCGTGTCTATAGACAGAGTCACGGACCTGAATAATGGAGAAGTTAAGTGCACGCTGCCGCCTCAGTCCGGCAGCAAGGAACTCTTCAACAAGATGAAACTTATCGTTGCCAGTAAGTTCAATTATCTGTATTTTGTATTTTTATATTTATGAAGTAAATTATGCGTGACAGGGTGGAAGAGTGTGGCATTCCATCCTCTCTGCCCACCCCTGCATTGAAACGTAATGTTATTTCACCAGTGAAACGAATCACGTTATTACACCAGTGAAAAGAATGGTGTTATTTCACCAGTGATAAGAATTATGTTATTTCACCAGTGAAAAGAATCATATTATTTCACCAGTGATAAGAATTATATTATTTCACCAGTGAAAAGAATCATGTTATTTCACCAGTGAAAAGAATAATGTTGTTTCACCAGTGAAAAAATCATGTTATTTCACCAGTAAACAGAATCATGTTATTTCACTTCTTCGATGGCGCTACAGCCCATATCGAGCTTTGGCCTCCTGCAACAGTCGCCTCCAACTCCTCCTGTCCTCAGCGGCTGACTTCCAATTTCGTACCTGGAGAAGCTGTGCTGCATTCCCTCTTACCTCATCTTCCCACTTTTCTCTTTCCACCTGGGTGTCCAGTCAAAATTCTTTTTGGGACGCGTGAATCCGGCATTCTCTGTACATGCCCAGCCCATCTCAGTCTGAGGAGTCTCATATGTGCTGAGATGCTAGGGGCCTTATAAATATCATACAATTCTGTATTGTGCCGGATGCGCCACAGTTCCACCCTCTTTCACGGGTCCACATATTCTTCTCAGCACTTTTCTTTCAAAAGTATCCAGCATTTCAGCCATCTTTACCGTCAGTGTCAGCGCCTCACATCCATATGCCAATACAGTTCTAACAATGGTCTTATATATGGTCATGTTATTTCACTAGTGGAAATAATCATGTTATTTCACCAGTGAAAAGAATCATGTTATTTCACCAGTGAAAAAAATCATGTTAATTTACCAGTGAAAAGAATCATGTTATTTCACCAGTGAAAAGAATCATGTTAACTTCACCAGTGAAAAGACAAACAGTCATGACTGCTAACTGCAACTCTTATATCTTGCCGATCTTGCCATGTTTTGTGACAGCAACTCTCATCATGCCTTGTTTTACATCAGCTACTTTTATTTTTCCATTTGTCCTGATTAAATACGTCTATTTGAATTTCACTTCTGTTTGTTTGACGCCGATATCTTTGAAGTGGAAATTAACCCACTTCCCGACATCCAATCGAGCTGAAACTCGGCAGATAGACTCGTTGTCGATGAAAATGCATTATATCAACTTTTGGTGGCAATCATACACAAACACACGGACATATATGCATTTCTCTTAAATTCTAATGGCCGTTACACAACATCTTTTTCAGTCCGATTCCATTTAGACACCACAGTCAAAAATTTTCGCTTTACGCGATCGCTATTTTCATCTCTATTTTCATATCAACGATTTTAGTTGGCATCACAGAAAACAGCATGGTTCATATGTTGTTTGCAGTGATGACAATTGAAATCGTAGATATGGAAATAGAGATCTGATGAAAATAGCGATTGCGTAAAGCGAAAAATTTTGACTTTGGTGTCTAAGTGGAATCGGGCTGAAAAACGATGTCGTGTATAAAGCCTACAATACTCAACATCTTTTTTCAACCCGATTCCACTTAGACAGCAAAGTCAAAATTTTTCGCTTTACACGTTAGCTATTTTTATATCTACGAATATATGTTTGCTGTGATGCCAGGGGTTGAATCGGGGTGAAAAAAGATGTTGTGTATTGTAGGTATAACGGCCATAAGAAGTTAAAGCATTTCATATACAAAATAAATGTCAGTTTAAGAAATCGACATTTGTCAATGTTGCTAACGTTTTCTCAGCCTAACCTCAGTCAAAATAAAATGAAGTAGTGAAAATAGATTATAGTAAAATAACTTTGTTTTTAAAGTTAGATTTTTTTTATGACACCAAATCTCGTCTCATCTTGTAATAAGACCATCAACCCTCATCACGCCTTGTTATTACCATTTTAGAGGCCCCCTCACCCCCGGAGCTGGTGTACAACCGAGGATCCGAAGCCCCGTCCACCTTCAAGATTGGAGATGACCTGAGGGTCCAGTGCAAAGTGGCTGATGGAAGACCGGCAGCTAAGATTTCCTGGTTCCTAGGTAAGTGTTGAACTATAATCCTTTTTTATTTTATTTAAAGAACTTGATACATTGAAATTTTTTATGTTATTTCACCTTCCATGCAAGGTATGTCATTGTGTTATGGCGGGTGAAGTTTACAAATTGGTTACAGTTATTAAAATATGCAATTCTAAATGATAGTTTTAAAAAATATTCAATAGTAACAAATTTTATGGTAGGTAAATGAAAAATTACACTAACCACTCAGACCCATAAGCTTGTTTTCACTATAATATAACATTACCAGACATATGTATGATGTGCGAGGTGTACCTGATTTATTAATTGCTATCCCTTTCTCTAGACGATATGCCCCTTTTGGAGGGTCTGCACCAGCCCACTGTGTACGATGTGCCCAACGCACCAGACCTGTTCACGTCTGCCCAGAATTTGACGCGCCGCCTGCAGATGACTGACAACGCCAAGACGCTGCGCTGCGTCGCCGATCACCCTGCACTCGACCCATCACGAAACACTGCCATCTTGCAGCTCGCCGTCAAGTGTGAGTAAACTTGAATAACATTGAATTTATAATATTTCTCTTCAAACAAACACAGGCTCAAATTTCTGGTATTAAAACCCCTCAGGCTAATTTGCTCGCTTTTGGGAACCTGTAAGAAATATGTGTGAGAAAGAGAAAATACCCCGCTTTATATTAAATCTTAAAGTTACTACAAAAGAATTAAATTGTACACCTTTATGAAATCAATGCTTTGGACCGCAATTTCTCAAGATAAATACAACTTTAAATGTCTTCTGAAAACTTCCAAATAAGTTTGAGGTTATTTGTGATTGATTACAAGTTTATTTATTTGCATTATCGTAAAGATTACAATGAATATTAAACTGGACTAGAGTAGGATCTAAGTATTTCTAACGCTTCCGGCCGCCCTTCTATCAGATGCCTTCAGCAATCATCGTAACCATTTGTACATTATACCCAAAGTATGATAGATGGTACTCTTCTGATATTATACTTTATTGACATCTGTTGGAATAATGCAAAACTTTTTATTGCTAATGATACTAACGGCATCTATTGAAGGATGCTGAAACTAAATGACTAACCTATACACTACAAAACCCAAGGATCTATTGGGAGTGGAAAGCACCAATAGATGTAGAAAATGTGAAGAGAATGAAAAACTCCAATTCCCATTATGATGCCAATGTCCTGTCCTTGTGGGAACTAGGCTCAGATTCCTGGGGAGACACTGCAAAACCAGAAGACTTAGCCACATATCCAATGACAACTCTGGTGAACTTTATTAAAGGGACTGGGTTATTGTTAAAGGATTAAGGTAAAATAAGAGATAGCACAATGGGCCTATTGCCTAAGTGCTCACGGGAACTACATAGTAGTAAACCATCTCAGCAAAGAATAAAAATCAATAAAATAAAAACCTACACCTACTCTACAAGACCCAAGGATCAGAAGCGGAATCGACTGTATACGGACAAGTAAATATCTAAATGGCTCTGTCTGACATTGTTGCTGTTGCAATTAAATAATCTTTTATTATGTGTAGTTTTGATGTATTGTATTTTGGTAGTTTTGGTCAGTCTATAATATCAATTTTATCAGCTAATTCATTGTATTATTTTTTATTCCAGACCTGCCATCGCCCCGCGAAGACCCAATCATCATCTTCGGTAACAAGATCGGTGAGACAGGGCAGATCAATGTGACCATCCATGCGCACCCAGCCCCCCGCCTGGAATGGGTGTTCAACGGCCAGTCTGTAGTGGGTGGCACTGTGGACAACACTGAGCGCTTCGAGGCCCTCGATGCTATTCCTCTGGTGAGTCTATTACTAAAATACATTCATGAGGTGCTTTAACCTGTTGAACGTGAGATGGTATTTTGAAAAAATGCACGAAAATTACCTAGATGAGTTCTGGTCAAATATGGATATAAAAGAAGAAGCGCCACACTCAAGTTTCTGCCCCAGTTTTAAAAAGTCGTAGATCCATGACTGCATTTAGCTTATCCTCAACAGCTTTACCTACATTAAAGCCGAAAGGATCAATGACACCAGCTCAAATGTCACATTTCGATTTTTCAAAGTAACCTCTAAAAATAGTCGTTTTATCATTACAAGTATGTGTCTGGCTTCATCTTGTATTTTTGTTGTCTTGTCCACTTGAGTTTCTCCACGGACAAACTGGTTCACTTTCTCTTCCTATGCTATATTTCTTAGCTCTTCTTCCTCTCTAAAACTCCAATTAGTGACGTCTTTGAAGATGTCTGAAGATGGTGCATAAAAGATGAAATTACTTTGCAAATCTCTTGGTTTGGAATTATTGTCGTTCTAAAAAACATGTTAAACTCAAAAGCACAATTCTTTTAAGTGCTCTAATTACCGGTGTTTCATATTTTTCTAGGGAAACGGCACTTACAACGCAACACTCCGTATTTCCAGCATCACCCGTGAGGATACGGAGAAGGAGTACGTCCTGAAGGCCTACAACGACCAGGGACTCACCGAGTACCGAGTGAGAATCAGCACCATGGATGAGCCACAAGGTGACTTGAAACCAACTCTATATCTTTTCTGTGAACACTTTGTAAATAATATGTACATCCTCTCTAGAAGTTGGAAGAACAGTTCCAGCAACTCCGAACAGGAGGCCATTTGGGACATTATTAACCTCAAGTCCTCCTGTTGTCTGTGGAGATGCTGTGTGGAGTGCTTTTGGAGGAAAGGAAGGAGTGATTCTGGATCTTGAAGTGATCCACATTGTTAATAACTCGAGGGATTAAAATCGACCAACATTATCTACAAAAAATCAACCCGTAATAAAGTTTTTTTTTTTACCACATATAATACATCTATTTATTTAAAAATTTTGACCTAGTTGCGCCATCTTTTGGGCCGACTAGTAGCCAATTTCAAAGAATTTATTTTTTGTTTGACGAAGAATTGAACCTTCTTTCCGAGGGACTGGCTCGTAACAGCGGTGAACTTTGAATTTTTTTTTTGGTTTGACTCAGGATTGCACCTTCCTCCTCAGGGTGCGTATGATGCGCGTGCAGTTTGTTCGTGAGTGCCACCTAAAGTAGATAGAATGCATTGTCATCGACAACGATTCTATCTGCCGAAATCAGCTCGATCGGATGTCAGGAAGTGGATTAATTTACACTTCCAAGATTTGCATTCATTCATTCACAAAATAAAATCGAAATTCAGATAGATATATTTAAAAAATATATATTTATAATTTGAAGGCTTAAAACATTGTCAAACAACATTATCTACAAAAATCATACCAATATTAATAATATTTCTATTTGTAGGGCTTGTCCCAAAAAGTCTTTAAAATCAATTAAAAAGTCCCAAATTTTTGTCAGGTTTTGTCCCAAAAAGTATTTTTGTAGATAACATTGTTTGACTTTAAGACCTAGAATTATTTGTTTATTTTACAGATTTCAAGAATTTGAATTGCCTGTAAAAATACAAAAATCATTACTGTTTAATTATACGTGGCTGTAGTATAATATTTGATTCATGGAATTTCACTAAAACATAAATTGTGTCAAAAAATTTTGAGTGATATATTGCTTCGAAAAAGTTAAAATACATCTTTCTAGAAAGCAAATAGGAGGCTATTTTCAAACTGTGATTAAACCACTTTGAGACGATTTATTTATAAGAATCTAAATGTCAATTTTTAGACACTTTCAAAAATCGACATTTAGATTCGTATAAATAAGTCGTCTCAAAGTGGTTTAACTACAGTTTGAAAATGGCCTAGTAAGCTGAAACAGCTGCAACAAAAATAAAAACTTAAGTACTTGCAGAACCATTATTAAATTTAATATAATTTTCAATTAAATGGAATTCTACGAATTTAACACAAAAACAATTTACAAAAACTTTGTATCGTGACAATACGCAGAGACTTTGTAAAAAGTAGGAAAATAATAAATATGTTTTTGTCTTTGGATATCTTAATTGAAAAATAGTCGATTTTCTTGCACTCTTCTTGGCCGGGAAAACTTCGGTTAATGTATATGGTAAGGTTATAATGTGAATGCTTAAATACATCTGTTATTTTTATAGATGTTTTACATTTCTAAAGAATGTTTCTTTAGTATGCTAGTTAAATAATAATGAGAAGTTTTTAGTATTGATTGTTATTATGTATCTTATTGGATGATTTTATAGAATTTTGCATGTTTAACCCCTCAGGCCTCGGACCTTTTTTGTCTTAAGGTCAAAATATTTCTGCTTTGCAATAAAATTCAAATAAATGAATTATTTCTAAACGCATCCGAAAATTAAAAACTGTTTTTGAAAGGTGATGAAATACACTTAAAAGTTTTATAATTCAAAATAAACATATAATTTTTTAAATACAAAATTTTTTAATGCAAACATACATTTTTTTTATACATTACTGATAACAAAAATAATAAAAACACCTACATATTTTATTAGGCAAATGTATTATAAATGTTATAGTCAACTCACTTTTTTGTTTGTTTCATGAAGGTGTGCATTTTAATTATTTTGTGGTTAACTTTTAGATTTGAATATAAAGCGTTGTGTTTTCTATTTTTTAAATCATGTTTCTAACCATGATAGTAAGGGAGACACAGTGATTTCTACAAGACCTATAAAGTTGTTCTGAAAACCGAACAAATTAGTCTGAGGGGTTAAGTAACCATTTTTTATTACAATTTGTAATGATTATCTTAGTTTTCATGGAATTGATTTTAAAATGGTAAGGTAAAAGAAAGTTAGCTCATTGCTTGTTTTTATATCTTTCTTACATAATGAAAATTAATAGTTGCCTGATTTTTAAACCTTTGTAGAATTTATCCATAGGTGTTACAAGCTGATTTTTTTTTTTTGTAAAATTATGATTGTTGCTCTAAATTATATTTGTTTACCATGTAGCTTATGAGATAAATTGTAATAATTTATATAACCGTAGAATTGACAGTGAAAATTCAGTTATGACAATTTTCTAGCATGATTCTTGTTAATTTTTTATGCGCATTTGTTTTGCAGAAATTCACATGTGACAATGTCTTCAATTGGCCATTCAGCGCCATTTTGTTTTTTGACAGTTTAAAGGTTCCTGTTAAATGCGGATTCTAAATCAGTTTCAGCTTTTGAACCAATTTTGATCAGCAGAAGAGGACAATTATCATTTTGTTAAGCTTGTCAGCTTTATCACAATGTGATTTAGAATCGGTGTTTCGGTGCCGTTAAAAATGGCGCTGAATGTCCATTTGATGACAATGTTACATTTGAATTTCTGCGAAACAACTGAGCCTTAGGACGGGTTGTTTCACAGAATTTGAACAACTCAACAAATTTCAAAGTTAAAATTCAAGTTCTGTGGAAGTTATATTCAAATTCTGTTATTATTTCAACTTGAGACAGTTGTTCCACAGTACTAGTATAATAACATGAATTGGAATTCTAACATGAGTAGAACTTTCACAGAACTTGAAATTTAACTTTGAAATGTGATGAATTGTTAAAATTTTCTGAAACAACCCTTCCTTAGTTGCTAGGAGAAAATTCCATCGAATCAATGATAAATCTTTTAGAAGTCCATGAGGATTGCCTCATTCTCTCATGCTTCATCTTATTCCCTTGAAAGTAGGCCAGACCCTTTCGTCACCTCAGTTATTATTTGTCCAACAGACTATTTTAGTTTTTGTTCAATCTCCATTTTAAAATTAAAAATAAAGTATAAAAAATCATAGTTAATCACTTAACTAAGAATTATTTAAACTAATGAGAACTTTTTACCTTTACTGAAATAGCTGTATCTTAAACACCTGTCATAATGTTTCATTAAAATAATGAAATAAAACCTTCTCCTCCTGTAAAATTTTCTAATGGGCTGTTGGACAAATACGAACTAAGGCGACGCTTTAATAAAGTTCATCAGAGTTGTAATTGGATGTTTGATGAAGTCCCCTGGTTCCACCCCTTGGCTTCTCAGGTTTCTGATACTTCTTTGCATCAAAGCAGCGCATTATAGATTGGTTACAGGTGCTTTCCATTTTTATCAACTACATCTTCGAGTGTACTAAGGTGACAGTACCCTGTTTACAAGTCCTACTGACTTTGTAAGTTTATACCCATATTGGTTACTTTCCAGTGCCATTAGGCATCTTTGATACATACGTGTAGCATGTGGCATAGTGTTCAAAATAATCTTACTTTGGATCCAGAGCCTTGTGTTCAATTTTTTCAATTTTCTCGCTAGGCAAAATGATGAACATCAAGATCTCACAAAATGGTACCTGTCATACCTCTCTCTGAAATGATGTAGTGCTGAATAAAGTTCTCGAACATGACTTTTTACCTCATGCAACACCCATCATGACATTCGCATCTATTCTCCCTTCTTTCCTTTACTGTGTGACATATTTTACGTATCCCCTCCCAGTCATTTATAAATAAAGTATGCATTTTGTATTACGTTTGCCCATATTATATCCAAATTTGTAATAATTTGTGATAATTCAAGTATGAACTATGTTACTGTCAGACAACGGTATACGTATCAAGCGTTTTTAGGCGTGGCCTACATCACTTTATTGCTCGCCATACAATCCCATACTGGCATTTCACACATAACAGATGATATGTTATAACTGTTGGCGTGGCCTAAATTAAGCGGCGTGATCTGCTAGCCAGGCGATATTTGAAAATGATGCGACCGGGTCAGTCAGCTGTCAATGATCTGATTGTGTAAAAAGATATGACATTTCTAAATCTCCCACTCCCTCTCTACTACATTGGGGGAAACGAAATTATAGCTTTATGCGGCACTACAACATATAATCTGTATAGACCCCGCCCAAAAAACGCTTGATGCATATACCGCCGTCCGACACAGGCTTTACTGCTATTTAAAGATCATCAATTGTTCCATATTTTGTTTCTAATACATTTTGTTCCTCTAGGAGTGGATCTGTCAGTTGGGTCCATCATCGGCATTGTGGTGGGAATCCTGTTCGTCTTAGTCCTCATCTTCCTGGTGATCTTCGCCAAGGCTACCAACAGGTGGTGCTTCGGGGGTAAGTCAATCAACTATTAAATGTTAAATGTATTCAAATTCAGCAACAAAATACTTGCAGCATTCTTCCTAAGTTAGACCAAAAATGCTATAGATTTAATAAGTCCATTCATAGTCCAAATTCCATTTTTTTTAAACTTAACTTATTTTTATTATTCTTATTGACACAGAGAGGGTCTGTATGGTTCTTGAAAGTACTCGGGCCATAGATTCATTGTGCTGTATCTCGTGTTTCAACTCATTTCTTTGACAGCAGCCCTTTTAACATGGTTGTCATTTTATTGTTAGATTATGTCTCCTGGTTCCACCATGTGGCTTCCCAGATATCTGAGCTTTCTTCCCATCTAGATGGGATCCTTAATTGTATATAATTGAGTGTTTTTTTCGTCTTCTTCATTCCCCGTCCAGTTCGTATTTATCCAACAGACCATTAGAGAATTTTACAGGAGGAGAAGGTTTTCTTTCATTATTTTATTGGAACATTGTGGGTGTTTATGATAAAGCTATTTCCGTAAAGGTAAAGATCTCATTAGTTTAAATAATTCTTAGTTAAGTGATTAACTATCATTTTTTATACTATATTTTTTATTTTAAAGTGGAGATTGAACAAAAACTAAAATGGTCTATTGGACAAATAAGAAATGAGGCGACGAATTGGTGATTCTTCCTCACATCTCCTGAGGTGGCAGTGTCCTGTTAATATTCTTTCTTGCTCTCTCTTTCCAAAGATCCAAATAACCTCATTCAGTAAATTATTTGTGATATTCGTGATACCTGTGCTCACCTTTCAAGAGTTTCTGGTTTAATTTTGCTAATAGATTTTCTGTTTTATAGTAAAGATCAGATATTACAAACTCGATGGACGAATAATTGTATTTTTTTGCTGAATTTGCTCTTATTTTGAATGCCTTATTTATCTAACCTAAGACAATCGAACAATATTTATATAAACTTGTTACAAAAAAAGATAAGTACCTACCGAAAATAATATAATTTTTTTTTTTTACAATTTTTCCCTTTCATTAATAAATTGTTAAATTGTCTTAGTTAAATATCCATTTTGTTGTTATTCAGTTGTTATTGGATGATATTATCATTTTATTTTTTTATTTATATTATCGTGTTTGAAACTTATCAGATATTGAGGACATGTTATAGTTTTTTTAATACATAATAGATAAATAATTTCAACTTCATTAATTATTTATTATACTAATATAACACTTTCTCAAAATGCTTTTTATTCTTAGCTTTTTCCAAATGCTTTAGTATGAAAATAATATTTGCTTGACTGTATGTATGTATTCGCATATTTATCAAATTTTCTGACCGAGTGAGTTTAAAACCAAAATAAAATAATTTTTTTAAATTGATAGTTTTACATATCATGGTGAATAGATTTCTGATTGATCGTATTAAATATTATGATGAATAGATTTCTGATTGATAGTATTACATATTATGATCGATAGATTTCTGATTTTTAGTATTACGTATCATGATCAATAGATTTCTGATTGATAATACATATCATGGTCAATAGATTTCTGATTGATTGTATTACATATCATGATCAATAGATTTCTGATTGATAGTATTAAATATTATGATCAATAGATCTCTGATTGATAGTATTACATTTCATGGTCAATAGATTTCTGATTGATAGTATTACATATCATGATCAATAGATTTCTGATTGATAGTAATACATATCATGATCAATAGATTTCTGATTGATAGTAATACATATCATGATCAATCGATTTCTGAGAATATTAAGTTTGAATCCTATGGTGGCTTACTTGCTGCCATATTTCTCAGTTTTTTTTTAAATATGTATTTTTAATTCTATTGTGTTATTTTCAATACTGTATAATGCAAGTCTGTCTTTGGTAGATTAATGTTAATTAAATTATATATTTGCATCGTACAGCATTATTATACTCTTTAAAATATGTGTTCAAGATGCTTGTATGGTAAATTTAAGAAAAACCTATATTTTTAGATGATAAAACCTTGTTCTAAATAGATTGGAATGCATAATTTTATTTAACTTTGAAGGAAATTTTCTAAATTAGAAATATTTTGTAGCTATCCGTATAATAAAAAAGAATGCTATAAATGTCTTCCATGCGAATTTGAGTGGGAAGTAATGTCGTCACTGACTTTGTAGGTAACGTTTGTTTCTGGCTCATTTAGCATGTGGTCTGTCTCTCTTACACTCGCCTGACTAGTATATCGTCATCCCTTTTAAATTTCATAATGCTGGTGAAACACGGTTCTGCGTATCGTTGCTGGGCACGTAATACCTCCGATGTGAAAAAATTAATATTTTGTAGGAGAGATGAATGAAGAAATGAGAAAAAGATGTACCTCCAATTTCTATTAATTGTAAACTAAATAAAAATAAATCTAAGTCTCCCTTCATTTTCCTGGAAAAAAGGGTTTTTTCACTATCCCATAAAATTTTTTAAAATTTCACATTGGATGTATTACGTGCCCATTGATGATACGAAGTCTAAGCGGAGAATCGTCAGACTTCACAAAACAAGCCCCCCTCATTCTTTTTTATTCTATAAAAGAGGGATTATGGTACAAATGCTGCCAAAATTACAGAAATGCTTTTTTACTGGGGGATACAATAATATCGCTTTTAAAGATTATTGTGAAATCAGTGAAAAAATAAACTAATTTTCAACCCTGGTCTGTGAAATAACATTTGTTATTTGTTCACAAAATATTATTGTATGCCTGGTTCAAACAAATAGAAACTAAATAAAAGTGCACCAGATAGGTTTTGAGATTTTCACAGTCAAAATCATGATATCATTTTTGGGGTATTATGCCGTGTTGCACTATCTCCTTCTTCAGCCAACGTTTCGGACAGTGCTACATTGTAATACACATCTGCCCTGATGATGGACACCGTAACACTATCCGAAACATTGGGTAAAGAATGAGGTAGCTCAACACTGCATAATACCCTAAAAATAAATCATGATGAGAAATTCATAGTTCTAGTTCGTAAAATCCTTGGAGTAATAATATTAAGTACATATATATATTTTCTCTAAGATAAAACCATGTATCTAACAGCTCCAATTTGTGAAATTCATTGTTTTTTAGGCTCCAGTTCATGAAATCCATAGTTACTGTCACTTGATTTTGTGAAATCCATAGTTAATATCGCTTGACTTTGTTAAATCCATAATTAATATCGCTTGACTTTGTTAAATCCATAGTTAATATCGCTTGACTTTGTTAAATCCATAATTAATATCGCTTGACTTTGTTAAATCCATAGTTAATATTGCTTGACTTTGTGAAATCCGTAGTTAATTACGTTTAACTTTGTGAAATCCATAGTTAATATCACTTGACTTTGTGAATTGTTTGTTTAAAATTTTAATTTTCAAGACTTTAATCTATAACTGGGAAGCATCTTTTGAAGAAATATTTGTATTTGAGCATTGATTTCTAAGAAGTGTGTGCATGATACAACTATGAACTGTGCATGAATATCAAAAAATTGAAGGATTTTATATGGCTTTAATTAAATATGTATTTAGGAAATTTCTTATCATCATTATCTCATTGCATTCTCTCCATTATTTGTGTATTTTGATGACATGTGTTGCAAGCTCTCAAGAACTAACTAAATATTCCCTGTAGACCCAATATTTTCCTTGGCATCATCAGACATTATTTTTATTGGAATGCTTAGCTATAAATATGTGTTTTCATTTTATTTTTCCAATAGGTTCTCAAATATGGGATTACAGGTAGGGGGAGGTACTTGATGTATTGTATTTGCTTGTTATTATATATAATAACCAGCGAACCTTCAAGAAGATGGTGACGTGGTTAAGAATAAAATTGATACTAATTTCACAGGAACCTTTTTTCTCAGAACATAATGTATTTTACGTCCTTCAATATTTAGCATCAATTACCAGTCAGTCTGAATATTGATTTTACTTCAGATTAAATTAAAAAAGTCTTTTTTTTTTTTTTTTTTTTATTTTAACTTTATGAGTAAAACCTCAAATTGTAATATTTAATTAAATGAAGACAATATAAGCGAAACTCAATCGAAAATCTGAAAACAGAAAAATCAGAAAAAGATATTGACACATCTGGGACTCGAACCCAGGACCTCTCGCTTACAGGGCGAACGCGCTAACCACTGCGCCACCGTGTCGATATCCAATTCGGTCACTTTTAACTGTATCATACTTCGACTAAGAACCACCCACACTATCTTCATTTTTCTTAACGCATATACTATTGGCTGCTATCTTTATGTATGATACTATCTAGAGAGCATTTAGTTCGGGTTTGAATCTTGCAATCATATATAAAGATAGCAGCCAATAGTATATGCGTTAAGAAAAATGAAGATAGTGTGGGTGGTTCTTAGTCGAAGTATGATACAGTTAAAAGTGACCGAATTGGATATCGACACGGTGGCGCAGTGGTTAGCGCGTTCGCCCTGTAAGCGAGAGGTCCTGGGTTCGAGTCCCAGATGTGTCAATATCTTTTTCTGATTTTTCTGTTTTCAGATTTTCGATTGAGTTTCGCTTATATTGTCTTCATTTAATTAAATAAAAAAGTCTTATTTCAACACAATAATAATTATAAAACAAAATATAATAATTTTAAAGCAAGTGTTGTCACTTCAGATTTAACAATAATTCGTTTTGAACTTGATTGTTTATATTATTCTAGTCGAAAATATTTAAATGTACTTTTTTCATAAAAGATATTTATAATTTTAAAATTTATGGTACCTACCTGATAACTTTTTTAAAAACATTATTTATAAATAACAAGCCACTGCTCTTACGTGATAAAGACAAAACATTTACAACATCTAGTTTAAATAATTACTATTTCAATATGTTTTAAAACTTAGAAATGAAAAAAAAAAAATTATTCAACCAGTCATTTCATCATGATTTCAACCTTAGAAACTCTCCCGTGAAATATTAAATTTATTTTGCAATATACGTGTGCGCTATTCATATCAGAAGAGAGATTTTGTGGATACGGAATTGATTCCATACATAATCGACTGTCAAATTTGTGTGATTGTCTATGGCTTGCAATTGCTTTTTCTATGACAGTCGATTACATATGGAATCGATTCCGTGTCCACAAAGTCAATAATTCTCTAAAAGAGTAAAAAAAAATCTTAATAATAAAATAGTTGATTAAAAATCCATTCCCTGAACCCATCGAAACTAACATTAGATAAAATAGTATTTTGACTTAGCATGAATGATTAGAACTATATTATATGTATAATTGTATTAGTACCCTATCAGCCTGTCTTTCTGTCGCTATGCCTTTCAATTTGCAACCAAATTACGCATGATTATTCTAGAGAATTTTGATATCATAAAATAGAAAAAATTGCTGCTCTCCATTGTCCGTAGCCATTTCCAGTTTGGGTGCTGATGTGTATTTCAGAGATTGAACCTAGGACATTTTTTCTAGAGGTTACAAACTACAATCTACAGTTCACTTGACTATGATTTTCTCCTTTATCGGTTCGATTCCCATTAACCTTGATGTGTCTGAGGGGTCACTAAATCCCCTTTACTTCAATATAATATACATTCCCAATTTATGAAACAATAGTACGTTAACATTATTATGCCATAAAACTTTCGGAATTTTAATTTATTCTTTAAGGCGATGCACCGCGTCGTTTAACACTTGGAATCGGGTCGCTAACATCCCTTATGTACATGGGATATGGTTTAAATTCCCGCTTAACACCAACCGCCTGTTTTGATTTATGAAAGAAAAAAACATTGCCAAAAAGTATGTTTTATTTTATTTTGCAAATCAGGCACAAATATTTTTTTGTTTTACTATTATTTTCTAAAGAAATTACTTATACAATATTATTAATTACTTATCACATTATACAATAAAACAAAAATCAAGGTTAAATAGAAGACTTTTAAGTTTAAAGCAATTTTTATATGCCAGATACTTTATATTTTTCTGGGTTTATAAAAGACTTAACAAAAAATGCTCAATTTTTTCAGCGTCTTAAATATTTCTAAGTGATAAATTTTCCAAATTAAAAACACACGATTTTGCATTACTTCGTAGTGCTTTACCTTAAACCCTTAAAAAAGTTATCTTGAGCGATTTTAATAAAATTGGTTGCCATAGATGCCATGGCACCTTAGGTGCTCTCCTAGGTTTTATGACATTAACCTTTGACGTGCCAAGATGCAAAACAAAACTTGAGGACAACAAATTTTCGCCGTGCGCCAGCTAAATCTATTTTTGTAATAACTTGCTTTTTTTTACAAAATGATGTTTCTTTTAAATTGTGTCGTCTATCCAGACAATGTGTTTATATATTCATTAAAAAATAGTGTATAATCTACCATAAGTAGCTTCACTAGAATAGCTAATTTATTAAATTCAGAATTTTTTTTTATTGTTAACAGCGGTCCACAACATGTTAATGGAGGATGGTAATATTAGCGATTTAAGTAGCCCCTGTTAGCAGGGGAAGGTTAAAAATTGTAAATGCAATGAAAAATAATGTCTAATGATGCAAAAACTCCCAACAAAATTTTCAAACCGTTTTGTTTTTGAAAATTTCTAAATCTGGGTCTACAAGGTTAGTTCTTGACTGCTTGCAGGTGGCGTCCTGCGCACGGACATCCCGGACGCGGGGGACTCGGAGGCCCCCTTCCCCAACGAGAAGATGGAGCACGGCTCCGTGGGCGCCGTGAACCACTCGCACGACGAATACGCCAATGGAAATGGCAAGTCGCAGGACGTTAAGGGCATCAAGCCTGACACGCCCGTCTAAGTGCTCTAACAGTGAACCACTCGCATGATAATTAATGCCAACAGCAACGGCAAGTCGCAGGACATCAAGGGCAACATGCTTGACAAGCCCGTCTTAGTGCTCTAACAGTGATGGGGACTAAACAACTATATATAAACAATCTGAAAAGAGCGACTGTCTGCTTGTTACTATTTGGTCCAGATCAGAAGATATTTATGAAAATTTCGGCGTTTAAAAAAAAATTGATGTTGCTTACGTAATATCTTATTTATAGATAAATTAAGGGATATTTGGATATGATCTTACTGCTGAGGCTCTGTTATAACCTCTCTTTCAGTTTTTGATATAAAGAAAAAGGATACAATCAAAACCACCTCAACCTAGGCCAAGACACTGAATCAATTTGGCCTACTGTTTCTTTAAGATCCTCCTGTGTCTGTACGTTTTAAAATGTTAATGAAGTAGTTATGTTTTAAACATGTTTTAAATTTATAAATATGGTATGTATTTATCAGTTGTCTAAAATTTAAAAACGCATTTATCAATAAGGGCCATGGTGTTTGAAAACCAGTGGAAAAAGCAGTAAACTGGTGAATCTACATCACAATTGGGGTCAATTTTGTGATATAACTTTTTTTGATTTGTGTTTTCATTTTTGAGTAAATCAAAATCAAAGTTGGGATTTTTAGATCAAAATTTTAAAAAAAAATCACATGCTACGGGATTAATATCTTTAAGCATTTTTACATCTTTTAGTTGCTGAAATAAAAGTAAAATGGTTAAAACAAAGAAAAAAATTATCAAAATGCTTAGAACGAAAAAAAAATTCCCTTCTCTGTGTGAGGTACATAGATTCACCAGTTTCCCCGCTTGTACCACTAATTTCCAGACACCGTGTATAATATAGAATGATTTATAACCTATGCAGGAGAATCTTTTAGAAATAGCAGGTCAACTTGATTTAGTGTCTTGGCGTGGTTTGAGGTGGTTTTGATACAATAGAGTTTTCAGCAAAATGCCTTTATGAATAACTCAGCATTTCAGAATGTAAACTTTTTTTTTTCCGTACCTATTGTATAAAGTCTGCGTATACACAAAGTTAAAAATACACTGTGAAGATTATGTCAGTTGTAGCCATGTACAATTTTGGATAGTTGATCGCTTATATGGAAAAAGTGATTAGGTGTTCATCGCTGCAACTGATGTTTTTGATGTTGAGAGTGATTGACAATCGTTTACTTCTGCTAATCATTTAAATTTATTTTTTGTATCATTTTGAAAATGACAATTTTTTGTTAAGCGCTGCTTAAAAATATATTTCGATCTGGACCCATTGGTAATTTTTAGATAAATACTTGTAATTTACAGTAAATTAATGGTAAACATATTTTAACTTATAATAAATTTGTGTTATTCAACAGTAAACTGTGAATTGTTTTTTTAAATTTTATATTTCAATGGCAGTTTACCTTTAATATATGGATATTTTCAGTAAATTATGTATGAAGAAAATGCTTTACGTTGGTTAAATTTTAACTGACTTTTTGGCAATTTACAGTAAGTTTACCGTAAAACATCAAAAGTTCCATTTTAAATAATAATTTTTTTCTTCAATGATATTATCTGAAACTCATTCTTATAATTATTATTTAATTTAAGTAGGTTTATAAAATTATTTCCAACTACAATATTCGTAGCTATATAATATTTAAAACTGATTTTAAAAGATGAGTATTAAAATTTAGAAAAAATCGTATTTATAATTTATGGATTACCTCAAAATAACAATCATTTAAAAAAATTTGCTAATTTTTTATATCATCTACAATTTTCAACTTAGCTTTTTGATTCCTGAATATTTGGTATTTATTTGAACGTATTAACACAGTACTTAATGTGATTTATCATTTATTTAATTATGTACAAAACAATACTGTCAAAATGAATTATTATTAATAAATATTTTAGATTATGAAATGATTATTATAAGTATATCTTCATTGAATCTCGAAAATTGATTTATACTCGAAAACATTTTTATTAAAATGTGTTTAAATTGTTATTTTGAAGACAAATTAATGATGTTTTGATGTGTATGAAATTTCACATTTAAATTGACAAATGAAAATTTAAAGCATAGGTACTGAAAACCCATTTATTCTTTTCATAGCAATCAAGTATATCATTAGGTATGTACACATTTAGGGATTTTTTTTTAATTTCACACAATCAAAAATCTCTTCTTCCAACATTGCCAAATCTATCGTAAACTTTCCACTGCCAACTTTTTATAACAATTTACATAAAATTTCTAACAATTTGTACAAAATATAGTTGAATAATTCACGTTAATCATGTTTTTGTAGAAAGCAATCACTTTGTGGTTTGACAGACATTATTAAATGAAACAAAGGCTTTGGTTTTTAACCATTAATTTATTTAAATTTTTTCAACAACCGGTTTTTCTTGGCTCAAACTTCAAAAAGAGTCAACTTTTAAAACACCTTACTCATAATCGCAGAATAAGATAATACCACAGTAAGACGAACGGGTTAGTTGAAATTTGTACTACAATATTTCACCTAACCCGTTCGTATTACCGTGGTATTATCTCATTCTGCGATTATGAGTAAGGCGGAAAAAGTTTAAAATTTTTACCCCCATGAAACTTGTGCCAAGTGATAGGGTTGGTAAATAAATTTAAATAAACTAGTTGTAAAATCAAAAGATTTATTTAATTTAATCACATTATTCATTTCTATAACTGAAATTCATTGATACATTGTTGTCTTTTAATTTTTCAATCAAACATATTCTTTACCGTTTTTTATTCGACTTTTTGGTACCTATTTAATCAGGTATTAATTTAAATTTAACATATTATTTCTATGTGACATAAGCTTTTTTTATTTTTGTTTGTCATTTTTAGCAACTAAATGTACTGCTATTTATGTGTAAAATAAAATAAGAATGTTTTTATAAATATATAAATAAAATTGAATTTATTCCCGTTAGCCATCGTGTAATATTGACTTATATTGAAATTTTATAAATTAAAAAATATAAGCCTGATGATATTATTAAATAAATAAAATTAATATCTGTCATGTTAGTAGTTTATACAGTGATATACAGTGCGGCACTCAGAAGGTTAAAAAAATCATTTAACCTTTTTAGCGCCAAAGTCTGTAGATACAGCATGTTGTAATGATAATTTTTTTTAATCATATTAATACCTAAATACATATTGTGAATTAATTGTCGTTTTGTGAACATACTTTATTTTCAAATTGCGTTTTTGCGCAATGTAAACTTAGTATCAATTTAATTTGTGTAAAAAGTTATAGACTTTCAAACGGCTTTTTAATATATATATTTTTGTGCATTTTTTGTTTTTAAGTATACAATTAAAAAGGGTAAAACACACATTATTTTCACAGAAAACTTATTTTACTTATATATTTTTTTACAATTAATAATTTACTTATTGTCATTTTTTGTTGCACAACATTATGATATTTTTTTGTGATTTTAAAATAAGAAAGTATTGATGCGTTGCTCTTGTGTGATTTGTCAAATGTATTCCGACAAATCTTACATATATTATTGATCTGACAAGCTCATGTTTTGCATACATATTCTTACAAAACGCACATATTGATCTGTCAAGCTCATGATGCACACATACATGTTCTGACGAAACTCATTAATTGATCTGTCAAGCTCATGACGCACACATACATGTTCTGACGAAACTCATTCATTGATCTGTCAAGCTCATGATGTACATACATATTTTGACGAAACTCTCATATTGATCTGTCAAGTTCATGGTTTGCATACCTACATATTATGACAAAAATTACATAGGTACTAATCTGTCAGATACGTGATCTTTCTTACCTAAATATTTATATTTTTTGAATCTGTTACAGAAATTGTTAACATTCATCATTCATTTGTAAAAAAATGTTTAAATTTTTTGAACTTTCACATAATCTTTTTGACAATTTTGTGAATATTTAATAGAATTTTGACATATTTTTTGATAGTTAGAATTAAAATATTTAACAAAATGTTAGACACGATAACTACTTATACAAAAAAAATCTTATCCTCATCTGGTGTAACCTTTCGAATGTAAATGTATGTAAACTTGATCAAACTGCCATCTAATTTCTAGGTTATATTAATGTTAGGTTATTTTAGGATTGACATATGGAATGGTTGTTTTATTATGTTAAATATAATTAAAGATTCCATTTATTGCGTTATTCGCACACATTTTTTAATAACAATATTTTGACGTTCAGACTTTATAAATACCCACTATTATGAAAATTAAAATATAAATAAACTGTGTCATCAATAAGAATGCCTTTCATTGATTTATTTTACATGCAATATAAGTTTATATTTATTTATTTATAAAATACATGATACATAATTGAGTAGTTAACATAGTGTGGATATATTGGATCACCATACTAGGCGGATGCCTGTTTCATGGATATATGTTTTTATATTCTAAACCAAGACCCTAAAGTTTATAAATCAAACAGTCTGTCAATTATTATTTGATTAAAAATTTTGGTAATATGTATATAAGGAGATAAAACAGCATAAAAATGTGTTACACCAAAGGTTGGTTGTTTTAAACCTTATAGCAACACTCGCTATTTTCAGACTACACAAATTCACTTGTTGTAGACCTAGGTTCCCTATGAATTTATGCTAAAATAGCACATTTTTGGGATTTATTTATTTAACCACTCAGCAACATAAGCAGATATACACGTTAATATGCCGACATCAGTTAAGTACAATAAGCGTGTTTACACATCAACGCGTATGTTTATACAGAAATCGTCATAACTCCGTTATTGTTCTAGTGACATCCCTAAAACAAAAAGGAGAAGCTCCATAATAAATCAAGCTACCCATCACTATTCAAGATGTCCATAGAAATAGATAAAAAAAATCTTTTCTGTCAGATACATGATAGACCGCCAAATTGCCTATCCACTGTTCGACATCGTTATTTTTTTTATTAAATATTCTTGTATGAAATGATAAAAAAGCGAGGTGACCAAATTGTTTATTATACATTTATAAGATAGAATAAATATTGTCTTTTATATAATCCGTGATTTTAGTACCGTTTTCACATAAAAACATCACGTGAGTCATTTTTTCATTTTTTTTATGTTTGCATTCTAAATTTTAATGTTTACAAATGTTAATATTTTTTTGTAATATAACAATTTGAAAGCTTATTTCATATCCTTTCAAAAACAGTTTTTTAGTATTCGGCTAAGTTCGGAAATGTTTCATTTAGAGAGCTTTAATTGTGAAGCGGAAATAACATAAAGTTTTCGTAAATCTGACATGTCGTTTAAGACGTAAAAAGTGCATATTCGCGATGTATCGGAGTCATATAATAAATCCAAGAAAACTAGTAAATTACATTTTTTAAACAAACATCTGACATTTATAGGAATTTCAAGCGGAGTCATCTCATTTTTCGATCGATCAGGACCTCTTAGGCCAGGCAAATGCACAATAATGTTATGATGGCGGTGTTTTTCCCCATTTGTATCTGTTTTAGCCATAACATGCATTAGAGCTACTGTCACTCAGATTTTCATTATCCAGGCTGTCATTTTCCAAGTCACCAATGCATAAAAATGTAATCAAAAAAATTTACTTGACTACACTCATGGGGGACCTAGGTCCCAGGTACTAGGTTCTAGGTCCTAGGTCCCAGGACAGCCCGGGTTATATTCTTAGTATCGACCTCTCGGGCGATACTAAGAATAATAATAATACACGGAGCCGCAAGCGCGTAAGGCTTAAAATAAAATAAAAATTTCCGATAACCTGCTTGATGGGGGACTCTACTCCCCCGCGTGTGGTGTTTAGGGTTAAACTCCATCAAATTTGATGACCATCAAATCTTTGACTTGACTTGAATCTAAAACATTATTGTTATGTACCGTCTATAACACGTACCATTTAAAACATTAGAGTTGATAACAATTTGATCAAAATCTAAAACAGGCCGAGAATAGGCGTTTAACGGAAACCGTTCAAAATGGTGTTGACCGTTGATTAAATGGTAATCAAATGCGATGAAGTTTAAATCAAAACCCAAATATCTAAGAAATACACCATTGTTTTTGGTTACCAAACTACTTATGATCTACAATAAATACACATATAAATTTGTTGTAGACCACTTTTATTTATGAACACTCTACCGGTTTCGGAAGCACCCTTCCTTCGTCAGGAGAATATTATAACTGGAGAATGGAGAATGGTCAGGAGAATGTTATAATATTCTCCTGACGAAGGAAGGGTGCTTCCGAAACCGGTAGAGTGTTCATAAATAAAAGTGGTCTACAACAAATTTATATGTGTATTTATTGTAAATTATGGCGAGCCACAAAGTTAATGCTTTTTACAAATATGTACTTATGATCTTTTTATATATTGGTTCACAAAAATAATAAATGAGCACAGATTGCGATATTTAAAGGGAGTGTATAAAGCAGTCATCATAAATGATTTATGAGCACAACTTTACCTATTGATGATCACCAGAATCTTCATAAGGCAAAAAAAAACTTTTTTTTTTACCAGAAGAGCGATTCTGTATTTTTTGTGGATAAAGAATCGATTCCACGTAATCGCCTGTCAAATAAGTGTGATTGTCTATGGCTTGCAATTGTTTTTTGTCTACGGGCTTATGTGTAAGCTCAAGCTGTCAGCGCTGTCGCTGACTTCGCAAATGTCAAATCCATGGTATACAACTTTGCGTACATTGAATGAATAAATAATCATGTATACTTACGCATTTCGTGTTTTAAACTAGTTGAAGTGAGCGACAGCGCTGACAGCAGACTTATCAGCCCGTAGAAAAAGCAATTGCAAGCCATGGACAATCACACACATTTGACATGCGATTATGTATGGAATCGATTCTATATTCACAAAAGATATAGAATCGTATGGAAGAACACCTTTATTAGTAACAATAGGAAAGGTTAGGTTAGTACAATATAACTAAATAAACAGGATAATATTATTTTTAAAGTTGGTACTAATTTTTGAAAAACTAAATCACAATGTGAAATGAAATATTTTATGCAAGTTTAATTTTTTAATAATTTTCAGATGGAATTACGAAGAAATCATCCAAATCAAGAAACGCCGGTGAAACGTAAGTATAATTTTTGTTTAAAATTAACAAATTTGTGCATTAAAAAATTGAAGCATTACACATATTTGTACATAAAAAAAAACAATTCACATGCATACAATTCATCAAGACAGATAAATCAAAAAAACACCAAATTTGAGTTAAATATACAGTTAAACTCTCTTAAGAAGTTTCATGCTTACGAAATTTGGTTTTTTCGATCCCCGGTTTTCCCGCTTAAGAAGTTTTTTACCGGTCCCTTGGAAAACTTCTTAAGAGAGATTCACTGTAGTATGCAGATGTGTGTAAAAGTTTACTCTGTCTGGTTTAATACTCAGATTACTGGTAAAAGCCTCCAAACAATTTATAACGCCGATTAACTGCAAAGAACTAAACAAAACTTGAGGTTGTCTTGGTTACTTTCTTACATTTCAAAATGACCTACTAGTGTACCAGATCATGTACCTCCTGGTGTTATTTTATGGAACAAAATCCACATGGTAAACACAGGCATATATATGTTAATAATATTTTAATTAAGGCTCAGTTCCCGGCCCCAAAAATAAGAAGATAGAGAGATATGAAATTACGAATGTTAGAAGAGCGCGCTAACATTTACAGCGATAAAATTGATGCAAAAATCATGAAAATCTTTAATAAAATACGACTCGTTAAAAATAGAGCAAAAATCTCGCGATAATTGTCTTTAATTTTATTTAAAGAAACGCTGTGAATTTTTTCATACATATAACTTGTAAAATAACCGAAACAAACGTGTTTATAATCATTTTTGGAGCATACTTTGCGATTTTTTTCTATCGAGGGAATTTTATATAACTTACGTTTCGGCGCGACAAATGTCTAGATATTATCTTCAAGAATAACATATATTTTTTTAAGAGCTTAAAAACTTCAAATGTTTAAGGGAGGTTTGCAAGAAATCGGTTGAAATTCGGAGAACCGCCTCTTAAATGAAGATGATATTAGGGAAACTCAATTGAAAATCTGGAGACAGAAAAATCAGAAAAAGATATTGGCACCTATGGGACTCGAATGCAGGACCTTCTACTTGAATCGGATACAGACACCTTAGCTCAGTTGGTAGAGCTGTTGCCAAGAAAGCAGAAGGTCCTGGGTTCGAGTCCCAGAGTTGCCAATATCTTTTTTTGATTTTTCTGTCTCCAGATTTTCGATTGAGTTTCGCTAATATTGTCTTTATTTAATTAAATATTACAATTTGAGGTTTTACTCATAAAGTTAAAAATAAAAATGATAATTATTTTATTTATGGTGACCATAAAAATATTGCTTTCCTCATTATATCAAAACTTGGTGTTTCGATTGTTCAGTTGATTAGTCAGACATCTCCAAATACTATGTTTTGAATTAATGAGGAATGCAATATTGGAATGCTCACCTTAAATCAATTATTATTTACACGTGTCTGTGTTTTACATATTAAATATGCTATAAAATAACACCGGGAGGCATAATGGTAGTACATTAGTATGAAATTTAGAAATATCCTAATGGTGAACCAGAAAATATCAACATTTTGTTTAATTCACTACAAGTTTTTCCGATTATAATTAATTTGGTGGTGTTTATGAGTAATCTGAGTAATGTACCAGATAAAGGGTTCACTTTTACACATAACTGCTTACTCAACTCAACTCAAATATTAATTTTTCAGAGATGTCTGATTAATCGACTGGATAATTGATTTGAAGATGTCTGACTAATCAATGATCATAAATTCATAAATTATTATTTATTATTTTTGTAAATACTCATAAATTATTTTTCATTCATATTATGCTTTTTATAAATAACATTTATAAATGTAATTAAATTGCTTAATAGGTATACAGGATATAGGTGTAGCAGGGATATTTTTTTTTGTGTGATTTTTTTTAATGTAATAACATTGTGAACTTTATATTTTTGTTCTCTGTAACTGGTGCATCAGTTTTTAGTTATTGATTTACAAGACAAAGAGGTACATATTATTTGTTTTATCGAAATTGTCTTAGATTGTAGATTTTAATTTTTTCAAAAAGTTTGTGTTTTGTGAAAAAATAGTCTAGTACAAAAAAAATTAATCTGGCATATTCTTTGACAACAATATCTTATTTTTGCCAAAATTGCGGAATGACTGGTTTCTGCATTCACATTCAATTGTTATCCTTCAACAGAAACCATTTAATTACTTATTTATAGCTTGTCTTTAAACATTGGTTCAATGTAATTATAATTACTGAGCAGAGAAGACTTGAAACATCATGACTATGAAAATCCTTTATAGATATTGATATAAAACTATATCGATGTTTACAGAGCTTGGAGCAGACAACAACTGAATAAGCATCAAAGATTTATAATTTTCATTGCAAATAAAGGATCAAACAAACACTAACAATAGCACTATTAACATGACTTGTATATAATATAATATAAATGTACATAACCTAGAAATAGTGCATGCTGCATGATAAACTGGGGGATTTCCATTGCTTGCATTTCAGGGCCGCCACCAGCGAGGGATTGCTCCGCCCTGTCCCAGGGTTGCTACCCGCCAAAGTCCCAATCGACGCCAACATCAACCAGGGCCCGCCCTCAGTTGGCATAGATAGCGATGATAGCATGAATGTAGAGGAGAGGGGCACAGACTATGGTCCCGGGAGGAGAGGCAGGACTAGCTATAGCACTGACATCTATTGAGAGAAAATATTAATTAAATATTTATATTTTATCGACTGCTCAAAATTACTTGCCACGTTTTGAACGTACAAAATCACTGCCTGATTTTGACAAATCAAAATTCTTGCCATGTTTTGTTAGTTCACAAATCTATCTGCTTACAGATTTTTATTAACTTCTGTTTTCAATGCTCAAAATCACTGCCAAATATTTACTGCCCAGTTTTGACAAATCAAAATCTTCTTCCCACTTTTTGGTCACAGATCAAAAACTACGTACTGAACTGATTTTTGACAAGTCAAATATTTTCCACATTTTGACAAAATTCTTGTTACTCATGGACCAAGTTTTTGTGTTTTGGAGAATAGCATTAAGGATTTCACAATTTAAAAAAAGTATGGCTTTTACACCTATAACAAATCAACGATATTTTGGTCGAAGTCATTATTCTACGATTGTTCGTAAAGACCTCTATTGGTTATTTTAAATATTGAAATAAATTTAAATACCACTGTACGTTTGTGTATTCTTTGGAACATCACTTAAGAATCATGTTTCTGAGGAAAAGTGTACTTTTATTGTGTGTAATAACGCCTTTGACCAAAATTAGTTATTATTATTATTTATTATAGTGAGTGTGTTATTAATAATGTTTGAATATAATTTTTACTTATAATTTTTAAGTATGACCTAAGATTCAAATGTTCAAAATTACTTGTGTGAATTAACAAATTAAAACTACTAATACAACTTCAAATTGAACACACTAATATAATTACTTATCCTTTAAATTTTTATTTTATGTATTAAGATCAAATTTTTTGAATTACCTTTATCATTGTTTGATAATAACTTGATGAAAGTAAGGCCATTTGTGCATAGAGATTCTTACAAGTGACTCAAGTTTTGTGCGCGTAACATACACATCGCTCGTGAGTATCCGACGTACTATTTTGCTAGTGTTCGTACACAACCGCAACGTATCGCCAACGGGTTTGACGTCAGTTGCACGCTACTGACGGTACTGGTAGCATGCTATGCTAGTTGCATAAGTATGTACTATTCGTTTGACAGAAATGGATTCCGGTCATGATTTGAACGTTAAATTTGTTATGAGGGTGGGAAAACATTTATGTTTATATAATTATAATTTACCAGAATATGTAAGACAGGATTTAGGAGAGAAGGCGTTGATTGGAGTTTAGAAAAAAAGTCAATTTGATATCATTCTCATGTAGCTCCTTGGCAATGTTGAATGCCCTACAATTAATATTTATTTCGTTGCATGGGTAAACCCAAAGTCTTCTTTTAAATCGTTTTTATGCTAAAAATAAAGATAAAGAAGGACAATATTGTGTTCATCGCTAGAGTCACTTAACATTGTATTAACTCGAAGGATGCACATGAAAAAATTATCAATTTCAGTATAATTCAGGTAGCGTTGTGTACGGAAACCAGCTTTGAAGAGTAGCATATTCGTAGGCGACTTGTGGTTTCATCACAGTCACGTAGCTTGTAGGTATCTCTGTGTACCAAGGGCCTAAAGGGCGCCTTCTACTGTGAGCGGAAAAGAATTGAGCGGAGCGGGATGGGAGATGAGCGAAATAGCTTTGACCTTCCACCAAAAAATAGTCGCTTAGATGATAGGTGTTTGCCTTCCACTGCCCATGCGAGAAATGAGCGAGGCGACCAGAGCGAGGTCAACGAAAAACGAGAAATAGTTTGCCCTTCCATTGAAAACGAGTCAGTTTGCGCTGTCAAAACGCTTTATCGTTCGAAGTGAACAGAGTAATTTTTGTGATGTCAAGTACTGATTCCAGTTAAGATGATTCTGACAGCCTGTAGGCAATGAAAAAATGTTTGCTAATGTATATTTATAAAAAGATTTTCATCTTAAAAATTTTACTTTCTTATTTCCGCCAATTTCATCTCAATGATGGTTTTCTAAGCCGAATTCTCTTTTGTCGACATTGCTACATTCTTCGCTAGTCGTATCCTATAAACAAAATTGGCGAACGGCTTCAATAAACACCTCTTTCTCGATAAAAAAATGCAGTCGAGGCAACTGAATTGACGACAATTCTTGAGCGGAGTCTGCCGGAAACTAGTCGGCGATGGTGTGCGCGAGCGGACTCGTTCGGACCTATTTTAACAAGTTCGGTCCGCTCCGCTTACCTCGCTCTTGATGGAAGCACTTGTATGCAGTTAACGGTTGCGAGTCGAGCGGAGTTCGTACGGAGTCCGCTCCGCTCGCATTAGCGGAGCGGACTCGTTCGAACCTATTTTAACTCGTTTGGTCCGCTCCGCTCACCTCGTTCCTGGTGGAAGCACTTGTATGCAGTTAACGTTTGCTAGTCGAGCGGAGTCCGTAAAGAGTCCGCTCCGCTTGCAGTGGAAGGCGCGCCTAAGTGTACAAAATCTTACCCTCTTAAAATTATTAGAAGATATTTTATTTATCTAATTAATATAATTATAATGTAAGACATGTTGTAATTAGTTTTTATTATTTAATTATATATTTTAAATTATTAGAAGTGCACACATACAACATTTCAAAGTAAATATGGTAGCTTTTTTAACCTGCTGAGCACATGAATTCCTGGAAATATGATTGCTTACAATTCTCTGCTTCTTCATGAGGCTTCTGCCATCTGGCTTACAAAAGGTTATCTAACCTTTTTCTTTTGCCAAAACAAGGATTCCACATTTATAGTATTTTACCACTGTAGAACTTCTCTCAAAATTGAGGACATTTCTATCAAAACTGGACACAATTATCTCAAAATTGAGGACACTTCTCTCAAAACTGGGGACAATTCTCTCAAAATTCAGGACATTTATTTCAAAATTGGGAACAGTTCTCTCAAAATTGAGGACATTTATCTATATACTGGGGACAATTCTCTCAATATTGAGGACGTTTCTCTTAAAAATGGTGACAATTCTCTCAATATTGAGGACGTTTCTCTTAAAACTGGGGACAATTCACGCAAAATTTCAAACATTTCTTCAAAATTGGAGTCAATGCTCTCAACATTGGGAAAAATTCTTTCAAAGAGTGCCAGATTCGATTTATATTTTATAATATAAATATTCAGTTTCTATTTATACTTTAATCAAGTTTATTTAATGTATGTAATGAAATTAACACTAGCAAATTTAGTTAGTAGATGCAAATAAAAATTTACTAGGAAAATATTTTAGAAATGCTTATAAAGTCAAAATGTTTTACAATGTATTAATGCTTTTACCAAAACAGGCTCTCCACTCTTTGACCTAAAGTTTGCATTTTCAAAACCTGGAGAAGTTTAAACAAAACCAATTAAATATATATGTACCTATGCCTTTTTATGATCAATTTATTTTTAAAAAAATCCCCCATCAATAAATTGTTGCAATGCGTACCCACTAGATCAAGGTACTTCAAAACCTTTCTCTT
Organism: Limnephilus lunatus; assembly: GCA_917563855.2. Lineage (NCBI taxonomy): Eukaryota > Metazoa > Arthropoda > Insecta > Trichoptera > Limnephilidae > Limnephilus > Limnephilus lunatus. Next base: position 11,293,260 of record OU830596.1, read on the forward strand.
TTTTCTTTCCTTTCCCCATTTCCTTTCATTTCTCAACAATTCCTAATAATTGGGTGTTCCAAAATTCCAATGGCAGCAAAGTTTAGTTTGATTAAATAATATTTAAATACCTTTGTACAACATAACTATTTTTACAATGATCAATTAAAAAAATACTTTTACATCAGCACATATCTGAATGTTTTGACAATAGTTAAATTGAATGAATGAATGATCATCTTTTTAATTATTTGATTTTTAAATGTAAGGTATCTCACAAACTAAACATCTAAATTTAGCTAAATTAATTTTTTTTTGCAAATATGCATTTTATTCTAAGTTTGATCTTTTAAATAAATTTTATATAAATTATTGATGTAAACTTTATGTTTTATCTTTCAAATATATACATATATGATTTTGTAAAATATTATATTAAATTATGCATGCTTTGGAAATCCCCCATACTACAGTTTTATTAATGTTATTAAATGCATTATACTGGCGTACCGTGTACACACAGAATAGATATGCTGATAAAAGTGTGGTGTGCCCAGAAGTAAGGTCAATTTTCCCTGATTTGGGTGGAATTGATAAAATGCTTTCAAATAATATTTTAACAAAAAATCAATTTCTTTGGTCTGTCTGTGGCCAAGGAATTGAATTGAGCCTTTGAAAATCTGCGTACAGTTTTTAGTTTATTAATAATATGACAGCTGTTTCGGCATTCAAAGCCAGTTTGATAACTGCCTTGAACTTTTTAATATTAGGGTAATATGACTAATGACTTTGAACACAGAAAGAGCTGAGACAAAAATAATAAAATAAAAACTAAAAGATCTCAAAAACAACATTATTAAATTTGGTTAATTTTGAATTTAATGAAATCAAATTAGTACCTAATTGGGTTTTTGGACAAGGTTTCTGGAAACTCGTAGTACAAGCAGAAAACTCTTGAATCTGCATCACACATGGAGTCGATTTTGTGGAGAAGCTTTTTTATATAAGCTTTCGTTTTCGAGTAAATCGTGTATAAAGTTGGAAATTTTTGGGTCAAATTTTAAAATTATCAGTCGCTTGGGTTTTATATCAGCCATTTAAATTTTAAAATCATTATTCGCGGAAAAATTTTTGAAAAACCTTTTTTAAAAATTTATTGAAATACTCAAATGAAATTTTTTGGTTTGTTTTTTGGATTCTCTTTGTGATGTAGATTCACCAGTTTCCCGATTGTACTGGTATTCTGACACAGTTACAAAAACTGTCACCAGGACCCGTGACCACCTAACATAACATTTTAGCAGTATTTTAAAATATGCTTACTTAATAAATTCACTGTAGAAAATATTAATATTACATTAAAAAGAAAAAACAATTTTTTCCTTTTTTTTCTTTAGGAAAAAAAAAGTTAAAATACTGCATGAATCACCCTGTATATGCATAATTAATGCAATTTATTATAACGAATGATTATTGCTTACCTACTTATTATGCCTTTTTTTCATAAATCAACCCTTTGCATGTTTTATTTAATGTTTTTAAATGTAATAAAAAATAATAATAATTATGCCTCTTTTATACATAATTACATTTATATGGTTTTGATTTCATGCTTTCTCTTAAATATATATATTTTTTAGGTCACATTTTCTTTTACAATAACTAAGCTCAAGTAACTAACCCTTTTTACTTTTTTAACAAAGTTTTTACTGACAATTGAATGTTTGACTAGTTAATAAAAATTGCATTTATTTTGATTGATTTATAATGGTGTCCCAAAATTAACGCAATATTAGAATTAAATAGAAAACACAGATTTTAGTCTTAAGATTGTTATTTTTTTTTTATTGAATCATAAAGTTTATAGGACAGGGTTTTTATGGGCAAATGGCCTCCACAGCTTTGCTGGCACATACAAACTCTTTTGTCAAAATTTTCCTTGACTTATTCTGATGCCATGTTTAATTTCCTCCTGTAATGCACTGGTGGTTGTGGGCTTGTTGACATAGACCTTCGACTTCAAATACCCCATAAAAAGAAATCTAATGGTGTTAAATCACACGATCTAGGGGGCTAATTCTGATCACCGAAACGAGAGAGTACATGACCAGAAAATATCTCGTGCAGTAATTGAATCGTTTCACGGGCTGTATGTATCGTGTAATGCTCCATTTTTACTAACCCTAATCTCTCAGCTATGAATTTTTTTTTTCTAAATATTGCCAACAATTTACCGCACAAATGGCGGCAAATTCTAATCTTGCATTAATTTTCGGATACCTTTAGTTTTCAATAATAATAAGTTATCATGCTTATGTAAAATGGCACAAAGTGTTGTTGTGAACAAATTATTTTATTTTTAATTACTTATTTAGGATAAAAATCATATTTATATTATGTTTAATAAATGCTTCAGTTTACTTGCATATTTTTATTTGACTACTTTGATATAATTTTTCATTTGTAATTGGGAAAATGATTTTATAAAAATAAAATATATAGGTATTTTATAAAGATATTTTATATTTATAACAAATATTTAAAGTTATGTTGTACATGTCATGAGAGTAAACAAACTTACAGTAAGTTGATTCTAGAAATTTTATATGAGTGAAATGAGAGGAACAATTGCTTGTAAATAATAGGATAAATTTATTAATGTGATTTTAACATCCAATAATTTTATTTGTCTCAGAATCATTGTCTTGTGAGGCGGGTAACATACTTACATTTGTAACTATATATTGTCAATAAAAACCTGGGTTGAGACTCTAATAAAATAATTTCTCTCAATTCCTCTGTCATCTTTGAGGATGTTGGTTGGAGGGTCTTTTTAAGAAAAGAAAAGAGAGGAAATTCTGGGAAGGAAAAAGGTATGAGGGGTGGGTAGGAATATAGGGATCGGTGAATAGACATATGAATCTGTCCCTTCAACTGCGGTGCAAGGCGAAGGGTCGAGAGAGTCCATCTGGAGAGGTCTAAAAGTTTCCCTTAACCAGTCTCTCCCGATTCAGCTTGCCACGCAGCAGGTGGGCAGTTGAAGCTTACCACTTAGCTAACTCACTAAGAATCACTTAGCGACATATGGCAAAGGTGTTGGTTATCCAATAAATGGTTCCTGGGGCGGCGGTACTCATATTGAGGAAAGTTGATTCTAAGAAGGTAAAAAAAATAAGTAGGTAATTTAAAATTCTCCATTTTGGAAATTATTATTACATTAAATTATAAAGAAGTGTTAATTATATTTACACATAAATTTCCTGTATGATATTTCCCTCCACACAGCATCCCCAAAGATGACATAGGCCCTGAGGGAAATTATTTTCCTCAGGGCCTCCTGTGTGGAGCCCATGTAAAAAAAAAATGTTTTCAATAGTTTTCATGTTTGTTATGAGAGCGTCGACAGCTGCTGTACATAAAATGAAACCCTTTTTTGGTGGTTTCTTTGCCCTGATGATCCATTGTGATTTAAAATGAATCTAAAGTATACATAAGACCTCTTGACTCCTAGGCCCCAGACAGGCTTATGCAATCGATTATCTCTTCAAGTAAGAATTGCAATATTTTATCTATAATTTTCACAGAAGTGAGAAATCATTGGGCTTAATTAAGGATATTGGATAGGGATGTCGGACAGGAATCAATGGGCTTTATTAAGGATGTTGGAAAGGAATGTCGGACAGGAATCATTGGGCTTAATTAAGGATGTTGGATAGGGATGTCGGACAGGAATCAATGGGCTTTATTAAGGATGTTGGAAAGGGATGTCGGACAGGAATCATTGGGCTTAATTAAGGATGTTGAACAAGAATTATTGGGCTTGATTAAGGATGTCGGACTGGATTATTGGGCTTAATTAAGGATGTTGAACAGGAATCATTGGGCTTAATTAAGGATGTCGAACAGGAATCATTGGGCTTAATTAAGGATGTCGGACAGGAATCATTGGGCTTAATTAAGGATGTCGGACAAGCTTTCAACGCACTTCTATTGGTTTATGTCTTCAGTGACCTTAATTAGTTTAGAATAAATCCCAAATCCCATGAATCTAACCTTCTATTATTCTAGAAGTGACACCGAGAGTGCCGAAGGGGGCCACCTGTCCCGAACCCGCGAGGAGGCCCGTCCCGCAGAGCCCCTGAGCAGCACCCCGCAGCGCCCCTCCAAGGAGAGCCCCATGGCCCGAGCCCTGGCTCTGCCCCGCTCCATCAACTTCAAGGCCCTGCTGCCCGGGGGCGCCAAGAACAAGGATAAGGTGGCACAGTCCGAGGATAAGGTGGAGAATAAGGCTGATGATGAAGCTAAGGTAACATTGATTTTGTTTAAGCATATTTTTTCAAAGGAATATTTACACAAACTAGGGACACTAGAGTCGAAGATTATGATTTTTATATTAGCCGTTAACTTATGGTATTTTTGGAAACTGAAATCTACCAGTAATTGATAAAAAGGGTAGTAAAGATTTAATTTGGGAGGCGGGTATAGATACCGCCGCCCCATATTACCGCCGAACCATTTATTGAATAACCAACACCTCTGCCATATGTCATAGCAGGGGTGGCCGGGCTCATGATTTGAGGTTTGTCCGGGTCGTGGCGACGAATACATCTGCACAGCAGCTGCACGGCAGGCCGGATCGGGAGAGACTGTTGAGCCAGACCTTTTGCACTTTCCAGCAGAATTCTCTCAGTACATCGCTTTGCACCACAGTGGGAGGGATGGATTCGTATGTCCGTCATTCCTGGTGACCCTCACCCCCAAATTTCTACCCACCCCTTACACCTTTTTCCTTTCCAGAACTTAATTTCCGTCCTTTCCTCAAAAGACCCTCCACACAGAATCCCCAAAGATGATATAGGCCGTAAGAGGAATTATTTTCCTCAGGGTCCCCTGTGTGTAGCCAATGTAAAAAAAGGTGTCTTTGGTGGAGGGATGACATTGTCTGTAATTTCAAAATGGACATTTTGTAATAATTGTGTAAAATTTTCTAGCAGTAATACTTGCTATTTCACGGCGTTAAGTGCAAGCAGTATGGGGATGCGTGGCTTTATGTTATGGATCCTGAAAAAAAAACTAGAATTGAAAAGAAATTTTGCCATATAGGTTGCAACTAAAAGTATAAATTTATCTAATAGTATTTATCAAAGTAGAACGATTCTGAATTTATGGAAAAAAATACACATTGATCACAATTCATCGCAGTTTAAAAATACTTGCCACTTCTCGGTAGCATCCTCAAACATAACTGAAGCCCTGAGGGGGACGTCAGAGACTTCTGTTATGGCTAAATTCCTAATGTTGATGTAATTTTTCATCTGTTTCAGCCACTCCAAGGAAAGCAGGAACCCACAGAACAAGGACTGGTGTACGCAGAGCTAGCCCTACGACCAAACGCAGATCAGGAAAACAAACCCGCCACCCCGGACAAGACAGAGTATGCAGAGATAGTGTACAACCAGCAGCCGGTCGAAAATAAGATGGAACCCAAAGACAACAAATAGGAAACATCGAACCTGTAAAACCATCACCATTTAGTGCGGCATAGATACCTTATTTTTACCACAAAATATATTTAACTTTTGCACTGACTGCATTGACATTTAAACTTATATTTTTTTACACTAAAGGCCTTACTTTAATGAGAACCTTTTGGCCTTATAAAATAAGCTATTTTTGCTTGACTGTTGACTTAAACCAAAACCTACATACAAATATGCCTTGACATTATAAACATCTTCAATGGCGTATTTAAAGACCTATGTACAAATTCTATTATATATTTTTGACCCAAAAGGCCTTATTTACACGAGAGCACAATGACCTTACAAAATAAGCTATTTTGAAAGTCTGCTGATTTTAACCAAAACATTCTTATACAGATAGCTGGACACTGCGTGGATTTTGTGGCGTGTGCCAAGAACCACAGGCCATGTGCCTTTACGTATTTAATTATATTTTTGACCCAAAAGGCCTTTCTTGTATGAGAGCTTAATGGCTTTATAAATGAGCAATTTTATTTTCAATTTTATCAGGGATAGTGTATTGAAGCTTAAACCACATTGTAATATTTAATCATTGAAGAAAATATCAACAACTTTCAATGATAATATGAAATAGACAAGTTAGTGGTAATTCAAAAATGGAAAAATGAGATTGATAAAAATGGAAGTATGCGATTGATGAAAACAGAAGTGTGAGATTGATAAAAATGGAAGTATGCGATTGATTAAAACGGAAGTGTGAGATTGATAAAAATGAAAGTATGAGATTCTTAAAAAATTGATGTATGAGATTGATAATATTGGAAGTATGAGATTGATGAAAAATGTATGTATGAGATTGACAAAAATGGAAGTATGAGATTGTTAAAAATGGAAGTATGAGATTGATAAAAATGGAAGTGCGAGTTTGATAAAAATGTAGATGTATATGAGATTGACAAAAATGAAAGTATGAGATTGATAAAAATGTTTTTTTTTTAAATGTTAATATCGCACAAGACTCCTAACTGATCCCATCTGGAGCCAGTGGGACTATGGCATCCCCAAATTAGGGTTGTTGTGAGGCTGAAGCTAGTGAGGAGGGTAAGGATATGGGGAAGAGGAAAGTGGGGAAGTACCTGGCTATTCAGATATGGTCACCAAACACGGCTAAAGCCATTTCAAGCAATGTGTCATTTCTGAATGGTGGTCCTTCTCGCCCTGGCGATACTGAAAGTATCTTCCACTCTGAAAATATGTGATTGATAAAACTAGAAGTATGAAATTCATAAAAGTATGAGAATGACAAAAATGAGTTTGATAAAAATTACAGAATGCAATAAGTTATAGCCGAGTGAATAGAGCGCCAGTCCCGCTAAGACTAGAGAGGACCTGGGTTCGTGTTCCAGTTGCGACCGTTCCTTTTTATTTTCTGTGAATGTCTTTTTCAAATATTTTTTAGAGTTTTTGATATAATCTTCAATGATTAAATTGAGCAATTATTTGCCTGATTGCTGACTTTGAATAAAACATTGTAGGTAATATAAAACCTTGTAGGTAATATAAAACCTTGTAATATATGTAAGTACCTACTTATATTGTCAATGGATATAGTAGAAGGGGCACCTTTTTCGAATTTTGTAAAATGAAAAATTTGATATTAAAAATTGCATTTTACTGTCAGCCATCTTCACGTTCACTGTGTAGGCCTTTTTATAGAAGGTGTTTCTTTAACCCTTTCTTCATTATTTTGGAAACTGTGGCCTTTTTATAACATGAGGTCTGATAAAAGTTTTAAAAAAACATTTGTAATGCCTTATAAAAAATAGTTTTTTTTACACTATTGGTATCGGGATAAAAAAGATTTTTAATGCACAGTAAAAATAATTAAGTTCTGTGTATCGTATTGTTTTCAATTAAATTTCGTATAAACCGCCATTTGGTCAATATTATTGCATGTTAAAATAATATTGTTGCTAAAAAAAAATCATTTCATGAAGCTTACGTATTTATTATTAAATTAAATAATACCTCTTAGCACTTTCTTTTGTTTTTAATTAGCTTCTGCAATAAATTTTAATCATTTGATTTACTTAATGAGGCTTAGTTTTGTAGTTATTTTACAGTTTGTTTTCACCGCAAATAATTAAATTCTTTTAAAAATTAAATAAGTGCAGGAAATAAACATAAACATACAACATTCCGTAAAAATAGTGTATTTAAATTTATTATTGAATGTGGAATTGTTAACCTTAAGTTGATTATTATTAATTTAGACAAAAAGACTTAATTTGAGGAATTGTATTGAATTTTGAAGTATTTTGTATTTTTATACTTGTATTTGTATTTTAAGTTAGTTTTACATAACATCGTTTTGGTTTTTCTTTTGTTGATAATAAGCAATTAGTGTTCTGTTAAAAAAAAATTTTGGTAAATAGATTATAAGAATCAATCAATGTTTACCATCATCATTACTTTTTTCAATTTTATTTTTTTATTAGTTCTGTATTGCTGCATCTTGATTTTTTGTCAAATTTTTTTGATGATCTATATTAACTACAGGGTGTTAAGAGGTGTACCTAATTTACTTAAATGGTGGTCGAAAAATCTATAACCATCAAAGCAAATCATCTCTACGAAGCCTGAACTCGACTCTAATCTTCTTGAAAGTTTGCCGACCCCTGAATAATCGAAAAATAATAAAAAAAACCTCAGGTATCACTTGGCAAAGTAAGTCAGTAAAGTCTCTTAACACCCTGTGTAATGTAGAACCTCCTTCATTATATTAACTAACTAAACAAACTAGATATATATACTTCATCTGGAAATATCTTAGTTCTTATTGTATTTTTTGTCATTCCCTATTGAAATTTTTTTTCATCACTATGTATATAAGGGGGCATACATTAATTACGTGGTGAGCTTAAAAGGGGGGGAGAGGGGGGTCCAGCAAAATTTCACGTTACTTGAAAAAAATAAAGTGGCCCAAATTTATCTCACCAAGGGGGGGGGGGGGGGTCTAGATTGGAAGAAAAACCGCTCACATAATTAATGTATTCCCCCTTACGTTAATATTATATACAAAATTCAAGTGTTGTGTAATCATTTCATCTATGTATATTAATAGACGCACATTAGAATAATTTTAAGTTGTTTTTTTTTCATTAATTCTGCATTAATAATAAAAATGGTTGTTTTTGTAACTAATTATTATTATTTATATGGTGCTTCTTTCACACTTATGTTCAAGCATGGCTTAGTATTACTTACTAGGACACAAGTTCACCAATCTTATTCATAGTTAAAGTACAACTCTTTAATTTTAAGTATTATAATAATAAATGTTATTAGCTAAGGAGTAGAAGGGTTTCTTGTATGAAGTGCCTCTTTTATAATAAATTGTTGTAATTTTAATATGAATAAATAATCACAGGCAAGATTAAATCACTTATAGCTTATTTTATTATCAGGGTTGCCATAAATTTCAATAATAATATATCGATCTTAATATAAAGATAAATTAAAGAATTGTTTGACACTGGAGCGACAGCGCAATTTAAAACTTTTTTCTTCAATTGCTCGAGATTATCACATATTCGTAGGATATATATAAAAAAAAGTTAGTTACTTACAAATAAGGGAAAATTTTCCCAAATTGGCAGCAAAGCAATCCGAGGTATTTTAAATAGTGCCGTATTGTGGCAAAAAGCGCTCCAGTGGTTATGCTGCAGAATTTATGATTATGAGGGGGTATTTCATCATACTCCTGATAGCTTATCCTTAAGATAAAGAATATTAATAAATAATTAAAAAAATACTCACAGCAGGCAAAAAACTCAGCTAACTTATCCTCTATATAGGCACTATTCATAGGTTCAAGTACCGAATAGTTAACTCGAACTTTTTAATTATTTAAATAATGTAATTAACTTTTTAATTATATAAATTGTGTTTAATTAATCCAACATGTACGTTATCTATGGATAATCTATGAGGAGGATGGTGAAATACCCCCTGAAAAAGAAAGCATTCAATTTTTATCATTTAGAAATCCACCTGTACTCAAATACATAGCTTAAAATGGTTTATTTTGATATATGGCAACCCTATTTTTACTTCTATATTACTTTTTTGAGTATTCTTTTATCGATTTTGAAAATATTTTATTAGTGTGTCTTTTAAATCGTACTAACTAACCCTTGGTTACTAAACATAGCAAGCAATGAAATAATTTAGTGTTGAAAGTAAAACTAAATATTTGGTAACCGAGGATTTTGTAATCTTTTTATTTTGTGCCATAATTAACTTCTTTTCACTCATATGTATTTTTAAAACATCCTTTTTTTTATTTTTCTTCTGTAGTCAATAATAATCTTTGTATTCTAACAAACTTAAAGATTTCTGCAATTATTCTTACTATGTTATAAGATATTATTTATATTGTTTTAGAAAATGTTTATTAATATTCTCATAGTGCACATGGCTCCATTTGACACAGCATTGTCATCCATTAATGAGCTCTAACATATCTTTCTATAGAGCCCATTATCGCTTAGCATTATATTGCCTGATGCAACCTTGTTATTCTAAGATCTAGTGGTCGATGTCAAAGTTTTGTTTTATTTATATCAAAAGATACCTGTAAAAGAATTTACTATTTTATAAGAAATAATTTTTGCACTTGAAATGCTTTCAAGATATTTTAATTTTTTTTTTTTTTTTTTTTTTTTACATGAATACCTCACAAGAGTCCCAACTGCTCTCGTCTGAAGCCAGTGGGACTATGGCATCCCCAATTGGAGTATGTTGTGAGGCTGAGGGTAGTGGGGAGGGGAAGGAGATAGGGAGAGGAAGGTGGGGAAGTACCTGGCTATTCAGATCTGGTCACCAAACACGGCTAATGCCGTTTCAAGCAACGTTTCAATTCTGAATGGTGGTCTTACACCAGGGCGATACAGAGAGTATCTTCCACTCTGGAACGTGCCGCAAATATAATATTTATTATTTTAAATGAATAAATTGTGAAATAACACAAATTAATCAAATAAAATTTATTTGCCACGCCGGGATTCGATCCCGCGACCTTCGGTGCGTGAGTCAAGCGTCTTACCGCTGCGCTACGGCCGGTCGTCAATGGCCTTTTGTATAATTATAATATCATAGTTGTAGTGCTTAATAATGTTTTTTTGTATACGGTCGATTCCACTTAATTGGGACACATCGGGACCCAAACATTTGTCCCAAATAAGCAAAGTAAAAAAAGAGGTTTATTGAATTTATACTTATGTTTAAATGTATACCTTTTTATTACATTACTTTTTATTAAAGTTCTCTGGAGTATGCTTTTAACCTCTCCACGAGTTTGGGTGAAACGGTTCGGCGAAGCGAAAAAATGCCCAGAAGAGAATGGGTGAAACGTTTCGTCCATGGCTATTATTCAAATATCGTCATATTTAATTAAACTATTTGACTTGTAGTGGCTTCTATTGACATCTGCGCGTAGTTTGTTGAAGTTTTGGAAGACATACCTACAATACCAACTTCACAGTTTTAATTTAAAAATTCTGTTTGCATCATTTGGCGGTCGTCAGAGGAAGGAAGCAATTTTTTTGTAGGGACATATTTTTCGATATTTGTTTATTTTCGTGGATTGGTGTCGATGACGTTTTAATTCAAAATATAATATTATTTTTAGTTAATCTATGAATATTTATAAAAAAATGAACCAAAAAAAACTCCTGTACAGTTTTGTTCGCCAAAACTCACTCGCGGAGAGGTTAAACATTATTAAAACTTTTTTTAAATATTTAATTTCAGAAAAATATATATGTACCAACTGTGAGTACATATATAATATGGAAAAATAAAATCTTTAAAAAAAAATCATTTTCCAATAATTACATAATATTATAATGTGTAACAGAAACCCAAAAAATGATGTCTCACGCAAGCCGTAGTTTAATTTGAACAGAACAACTTAATGTTGGCGTACACCTAACAGCAGGTGTGGGCAAAGTCTACCGAATTACTACAAAATGAACTCGTAACCCTGTAGCAGAGAATTCGCTCATTGAGACACGTTTTACACCGACTTCTCCTCGGAATTTGTCCCAGATAACCCAAGTATATGTTTCCTTTAGGTTTGGCCCAATTAACCGGCTGTCCCGATAAACCGTTGTACCAATTAATCGCAATCAGCTGTATTTAGATGCGGATGGTAGAAAGATTCTGAGGCCTTTATTAGAATTGGTTTTGTGGAAAGAATGTATTTGTGCAAGAGACTCATGAATGTTTCCAAAAGCTGAGGTTGTGTACAAGGACAGAAATGTTTGAAACTGTCTTATCTGCTTACTCCTACGGGACAGGGCTTGATAATATTGTTTACTTATCTTTTAAAATAAGTAATGATAAAATAGTTATTAGTAGATTTATAATGACTTAATTTCTTGTGTTTAAAATATATGTAATGGTTTTGCATTTGTACCAACAATATATTGTTTTCATTGAGCTTGAATTATGTATTTTTGTGTCTTTAAAATAAATAAATTTAATGAAAAAGCTGTTTTTATTTTGTATTAAACATATATACCTTTTTTATTAGCCAGGAGTTTGTATTTGAATTTAATAATCGATACTGTTTTATTTTAGATTTTTGTCATAACAGATGAAATTATTTATTTTTTAAAAAGAAAGATAAACATTCCCGGGTTACGAATAACCTAATAATGTTTGAAAATCTCCTACTACCACCACAGAAAGCCGAAAATGTTGCTCGTGTTGTTATGGAGGACTTAGCCAGCAGAGGAATCGAACATGCGACGCCCGGGTGGGACCCAAGCACTATGCCTACTCAACCACTGACCGGTTGAAGAATAATAAAGACAATCCAATTTTTCATATCAATATCTAACAAGATACTTGTAACCATTCGAGCGAAGGAGATTTACAGGTGTTCAGTATCATATCTCCAAATTAATACTAATACGGAAACACATAAACTGCTTACTGCTGTTTTTAACCAATGAAAACACCACCCAGATTTCACCATTTTTTATCGTTGTGGTACATAGGATTAGACATGTAGTTTCAAGATCCTTCAACAGATGTCGTTAGTGTAGTAAGTTATATGTAGTTATAATTCATTTTAATTTATAAAAATCACCTTCCAAAATTTAGGTAGCTATCACCAACTAGAATGGTTATGGCTATGATAATTTATTTCTGGTTTTAGTAATCAAACAATACCAAGTAACTAAGGATAGGTGTTTCCCAGAATTTGAATAATTCATCAAATTTTAAAGTTCTGTGAAAGTTCTATTCAAGTTCTGTTATTATTTATGTTCTGTGAAGCAACTGGCCCACAATGATACAAATAACAGAACTTGATTATAACTTTCACGGAACTAGAAAATTAACTTGAACGCACGATTTATAAAAGTGGACGTCCTATACTTTGTGCTAAAAAAATACACATGATTTTGGGGGGGGGGGGGGGGGGTTGTCTAAAACCTCACCACACATCACCAGGGGGGGGGAGGGAGTTAAAAAGTTGCTAAAAAACATCACGTGATTAATGGACGACCCCTTAGGGTGGGGCAAAAAATAAATATCTAGAGTAGGTAGCGAAAAAAATAGGCTTCTACAACATATTAATGCTTTAGGCTCTCTGAATACAAAGAAAACGAACGGAAGAAGGAAAAACCATCCTATGAAGTTCTGTAAATTTGAAAACGCAACTCGGTCGTCAATCCCAGAGGTCATGCATCGGTCAGCCAGGGTGGGGCAAACACCGTGCTTACGCCCTTGGGATTGTCTGAATTCTTGATTCTAGACAAATCGGTTTCAATTTTTGAAACAATAAAATTTTATATTATAGAGGCTATTACTTTATTACTTGTCTGAAATTTTCACACAACTGATACCAATTTTGAAAATGAGACAATTCAAAGAAATTTGAGTTATTTGAATCAGTTTTCAAGGGAACACATATCCACACACGGCACATAGCAGCATTGGCGTAGCTAGCATGGGTGGCACCCAGGGCGGATAACGTGGTGTTACCCCCCCTCCCCCCTCATTAAAGTTGACTTTGAGAAATTCAAAACGTAAATTTCGACAGACCGTGTTCATGTGTAAAATATTTTTGTGACAATATCCTTCGTAAATTTTTTGTTTCCACGGTCGAGTGTCACCCTCCATCGGGTGGCACCTGGGGCGGCCACCCCCTCCTAGCTACACCACTACATTATAGTAATAGAAATTTGAATGTTTGATGCTACTTTGTATAAAAAGAGAAAAAATAATAATATTGTACACACAGGGGTAGTGACATCTAGTGGAATTTGAATAAATAAGAATTAATAGGTTTGAGACTTCACTAAGTATTTTAGTTCACATCCATTCCGCCAGGGTGACTGAACCAGTTCGCGTGTATTGTCCCTTGATTCTTGGTACTAGTGGTGTACGTATTCAGTCACGTGGTACTCAAACGTCAGAAAAAAATAATACAGAAACCTGTTTTGCTAGTTACACTATTGTGATAAGTTTAGTCAGTACGTATGTGTTGAAAACTTTAGAATGTTTTGATAATAGTTGTTTTTAACGTGAAAAATATGTAATAAATACAGCATTTACTAGAATAATCGTTATAAAACCTAGTGTAATCGTTAAATGAATAAAACTTTCTGGAATATTAAAGTTCTGCTAGAGAATTAATAATGACCCGATCTCACGAGATGAAAATGAAAGAATCAGTGTTCGTGTTCATCTCGCGCAGATGAATATTTGACGTGTTTGTTTAATAATGGCGGTATTTCGATGGTTTTCTAATCATTGTATCATGGAGTAAGGTTTCCTCGCAATGTTTCACATATAAAATACTTCGCGGAAACTGGTCATTTCTGTAAAATTACCCATGGAAAAGTATATTACAGTGGTGACATATCAGTTGGATTCGTGTCAACCAAAGTAAAAAGTTTACTTCGCACTTGGTATTTACAAATTGTTATCATGTGATTCGGACAAATTCGACAAGTTTTTAAGATAATATGAAGAGGATCTGAGTGCAAAATGGAAGTGACAAACATGGATCAAGTTTTGGCGGCTTTGGGGCCATTGGGTGAGTTTTTCTAAGTGTTTTTTGTTAATTTTTACTGATTGTAATTTACTCTAATCTCTAGTCTAGTCTAGAGCAAATGTATCGTGTAGTTTCAATGACTTCCAAAGCGAGTAGGGTTTTACATACCGGTTTTTTGTGGTACCGGTTTGTTTTTACCGGGCCAATCGGTATTTTTACCGATTTTTTACCCGTTTTATACCTATAAAATATTGAGTAGGTGTTGAACCTTATTCTTTTAATATTTCGTTTTTTTATAATAATTTAATTTATTATTATTTATTACACGCCCTAGTGGGCTTTTCTTATAATTTTTTTACATATATAACTATTTGTATCAAAGTAAATACTTAAAAATTTAAACAATAAATAAAAATATAAAGATAATGACAGAAGAAATAAATATAAATAAATAAAAGAACGTTGAAACAAAACACAAAACAAAAAACATAGATAAAAATGTAAACAGAAACTAATAATCCTCACAATTGAATTAAAAAGATTCTACAAAACAAAATAGTAGCAGCATAGAAGTTATTTGGTAGTATGTACCTACCAAATAACTTCTATGCTATGGTCTACTTGTGTCTTATTAAAGAATAAAAGTGATAAAATAAACAACATTTTATACTGATTAGTTTTGAGATGAAATATTATACTATCTATTATTAGTAATAAACTTTATTAATTTGTGCGTAAGCCGCCGCATTTTTAAGCACGGATTATGGAAATCACACTTCATTTCAATAATTAACACAAGAAACAACTAATTACGTTCACAAAATTGGTTGATAGGTTCTTAGTTTAGGTAATCTAAGTAATTGAGGCGCATTTAGTTTGAGCAAAACTTCGCAAATGTCAAATCCATACAAAACAAAAATGGCGGCAACGGAAGTTTTTAACTTTGATTGAATAAAAATCGAATTTTAATGCATTTTTTTTCCGTCTATCCGGACTGAAACCGATCTTTCTTTTGGTAATTAAGTTTAAAAACAGTTTACTTCTTAAAATCTATGCTTATTAAAAGTGTAACGGCATGCGGCGGCTTTCGCACAATTTACCTAAACTTTAAATGAAAATGGAGTTTTGCGAAAAACTTGAATACAATCTTAAAAGAATCTAATTATTTTCTAGGTAGATGAAAAATAATATCATAATTTTGCAGTTCATCATAATAATTTTGAACTGTAGGGTTCACTGTATGAAAAGTATATTCCTGTATGTTATTTTATTTTATTTTATTTTTATTTTGCAGAAACAAACAGTACATAATTACATATTAGAAAGTAGTTACAAGTTATAGAATTAATACAGTAATTGGTACCAATGACATGTCGCTGTTATATAGTATATATATGTTTTTATGTGACAAATGATGCATTTTACCTATATTTAATTAATTAATTATTGAGGGAGAGGGGTAAGGGTGTGTGAGGGTGTGTGTGTGTGTGTGTGTGTGTGTGTGTGTGGATGTGTGTGTTATGTGTGCAAGTTCAGTGTGCTAAAAATGTTTTTCTTAAATAAAGGAAGGGAATCAAAAAATATATCGATATTTGTACTTGTTTGAATTGAGTTGAATCTTTGAAGGATGCGGGATATGGGGGAGTTGGCTGCAGCGTTCGTATTATTACTGGTTGTGTAAAAAAGGTTGGTGTGGCGAGTTCGTTTAGATGGGATGTTAAAATTTATTTGGGATAGGAGTTCTGGGCAGTCTATTTCGTTATGTATTATTTTATGAAGAAATGTCATGTCGGCTACCGTTCGCCTGGATTTCAGGGATTGGAGAGTGCAGATATAATTATTGTTGTATTTATAACCGAGATACTTAATAAATTTATTTTGTATGCGCTCTATATTATTGACGTATTGGGTGTATTTGGGATTCCAGACAGGCGATGCAAATTCCAGTGTACTTCTGACTAGTGAGGAGTAAAGCATTACTAGCGTATTTGGATTTTTAAATAATTTACTCAGACGTAGTATGAAACCCAACATTTTGTATGATCTATCAGTGATTGAATCAATGTGCGTATTAAATATAAGTTTACTGTCTAAATATACTCCTAGGTCCTTACATTCATTTTTTGAGATCACGGGTTCGTCGCAGAGTGAATAGCGGTAGTTAATTATATGCTTGTTTCTAGTAAAGGACATAGTGTGGCATTTAGAAACATTGAGATCCAAGTAGTTAGCTGTGCAGTAGTTGCAGAGCCTATCTAAGTCACTTTGTAGCTCTTTACAGTCCGATAGAGAGCGAACCGTTTTATAAATTTTCATATCATCTGCATACATTAAAAATTTAGAGTGTTGGAAGCATGAGCCTATGTCATTTATGTATATATTAAAGAGGAGCGGACCAAGATGGGAACCCTGAGGGACACCCGAGGTTGCTTTGATAATTTTGGATAAAACTCCATTTATTGAGATAACTTGACTACGATTGCTGATGTATGATTTGATCCATCTAAACAAGTCACCGTGTATTCCAAGACGAGTGAGTTTATTTAACAGAATTGAGTGGATAACGCGGTCGAAGGCCTTTGAAAAGTCGGTATACATAGCATCGACCTGCACCCTTTCGTCCATATTGCTGTGCAAATAGTTGACGAAAAGGGCCAGGTTAGATGTTGTAGACCGATTTTTCATGAATCCGTGTTGGTTCTGTGTAATTATTGTTGTGATAGTCGGGTAAAGTTGGTCGTAAACGATTTTTTCGAGAATTTTACTTAAGATGGGAAGTTGAGAGATAGGTCTATAGTTTGTAACGTCATGTTTGTCGCCCTTTTTAAAAATCGGAGTTATTACGGCAGACTTCCACTTATGAGGAAAAGTTCCTTCACTTAATGATTTTTTGAAAATTGCACTGACCGGAGGAGTGATATATTTACTACAGTTACGTATGAAGATACCAGGCAAACTATCTAAACCGGAACTAAACTAACTAACTTTTTTATGGAATAATTGTCTGGGTTTTCCTGCTTTTGGGTGATTACATAATTATCTTATTTTATGTTTATAATAAATAAATGTACTTACCATGTTTACGTACTATCTTCCGTGTCTGCGTCATTTGCATTTTGAATACTAGATTTATTGTTGTTATTAATTTATTAAAACTTTTCTTTTTTGGTTTTATGCTTTCAATTAAGTACCTACGCAAAATGATTATAAGCTCTTACCGATTGCACTGTGCTATCTTGCACAACTATGTTTGTACACATGCAGCAGTGCCGTCCACATTTTTGAATCGTTTAATACCGATAAACCGTATATCGTATGAACCGGTATAACTAGATGACCCTTACGGCGTACATTGTTTTGGACAACATGTTTTTAAATATAGGTATTTGTTATTTTCATTATTACCGTTTTTGTAATGAGGAGGGGGGGGGGGGTAGGGGCGTTTAACCCCCTCCCACTATCGGCCTCAGTATTGCGTAGGGAAAGATAAATTAGTACTCATAGATTACATTCCGGTCAGTGGCTGAGTTGGCACCGCGTTTGGGTCACATCCAGGCGTCGTGTGTTCAATTCCTCGGCTGGCTAAGTTCTCTATCACGACAAAAGCAACATTTTCCGCTTACTGTGGTGGTAGTAGAAGTTTTTCAAATATTGTCAGGTTATTCGTAACCCGGGAATGTTTTACTTTTTTTAATAAAATAAAAAATCCTAAAAAATATAACAATATTGTATGATGCCCTATCTCTTTTATCAATATCATGTAAATAATAAGTTATGGTGTACAGAGGTCCCAAAAATCTTTCTAATAAAAGTTCCTCCCCCCCTTTCTCCCTTGCCCCATCCTGGGTCGAACCCCTCCCCCCCCATTTGGGGGGGGGGGGGGGGAGGGTTTCAATTTGGGAGGCGGGTATGGGTACCATCACTCTAACATAGGTCACCCCAAGTAGTTCCCTACATTTGGTGACTTAGCAGGAGTGCCCATGTTCATGGGGTGAGGTATGTCTAGGTCTTGCTGGCGGGTAGACTGGTTGAGGGAGACCTTTTGACTTCCCCATCCGGACTCTCGATCCATCGCCCTGTACCGCAGTGGGAGGAATAGATTCATACATTCGTCATTCCTGGGCACACTGACCCCCAGATTCGTACTCACCTCATACTCGTTTCATTCCTATACCCCACAAATCTTCCTCTCCTTTTGTTCCCTAAAAAGAACCTCCACACAGCATCCCCATCTGCTTTTCTTCAGGGCCTCCTGTGTGAAGCTAATGTAAACAAAAGTTAATGCTATAGCTACACCCTTGCCGCTAAACATTTATCGATTACCGACGTACCGGTATTATATACCGATAAATAATCCATGTACCTAACTGTAATTTTATATCAAAGAATATAAAATTTGAAATAGGTATTGCTTAAATTTTATTAAATACCGATAAACCGGTATTGGACACCGATAAATATGACCCTGCTCGCAGAATTCGTGCATAGATAATAAACAGCGTTGTCATTTCACCCATTTTCCACAGAACAACGTTTGAGAAATAAATAATTAGGTAGGTACCTACACCATTCACATTCCTATCTATCTAAAGACACGGTTAAACTAAAAACTAAATAGCATTCGTCCTATTTTATCGCAGTGTTTTGAGGATGCTTCAATCTACAATTTACATTAACTGCGATAACGAAAACGCAGTTACTAGTTGTAAATTGTGATTGGATTATTACTTGATTTTGTATCTCGTGAAGGGCATGCTGATTTTGTAAATTTTATTGCATGCCTATTTTAATACCGGAAACTTAAAAGGGTGTAAGCACCATTTACAAAAAAGGAGGTAGGCGGGCATTTAAAGTACCTACCTAAACGAAAGAAAGCCCTTTTTTATGATGTATAAAAATATAATATAAAGAAGTAATGATATGTAATATATTTTTGTTCGTGGGGTTAATATTTCTTGTACGAACAAAACAAGAGATACATGTAATTCTTTAGAGGAGGCCTCCACCTTCGCCCGAGAGAAGGGTTCTTGCTTATGATTTTTTAAAAGATACTTACCTGTATTACATTTTTCGTAAATAGCATTGATTATACTTTTTATAACTCTTATTTATTTATTGATCTATATAAGGGATGTTTACATTATATTATTCGATGCCTGTCTCGCTAGGGTATATCTGTGTGGAGACATCATATATAAGAGTATTTCAGAATCTCATAAGAATATTTAAGGTTAAAGACATGTTAATTTGAATACAATTAAAGCATATAAATCAGAGTATTTAAGAATATCCTAAGAATATTTAAGGTTAGATATATATAAATTTGAATACAATTAAAATTAAACATAAAGATGATTGAAAGTGTGGGTAAATCTCATAAAGAGAGTTAACTTATAAATGAAGGAAGAGATACAGTACAGTAGTAAATCCTGTCAAATCTAATAATGGAGTTAGATTATTTAGGATTTTATTATTTTAATTTGTTTTATATGGGTAAGGACGTATGTAGATTGGTATTTCTATCTATTTGTAATTTATTTTCGATAGTGTGACGACGAATACTTATGATCCATTTCTTTATAACTTGTTTGAATTTAGTCATTGATTCTTGACATACCTATTTGCAAGAAATTATTATTATTTTATGTATAAAAATAAAATGTTGTTTTCTTTGAATATTTTAGCGTAATTTCAATTCACGTCTACCTCATTTTTTTCAATGGCACCCTTTTAAGTTTCCGGTATTAATTTCGGTTTTGTTATGAGTTTTCCTCAAAACACAACATACACACCACATAGTCCACATATAAAACATCATAAGGAAATATTATGTCATAGGTGCCCCTATGACATATTATTTAATATCTGTAAATTGTTTCATCACTTCAATAAATGTACCTACTGTTTGGTTTGTATATTATAAAATAAAGATAATTAATAAAAACAATAAGTATATTTTAGCGATTTTTGCCTATCTTTTTTTATTTTCACATGAACTCCACACAGGAGGCCCTGAGGAAAATAATTTCCCTCAAGACCTATGTCATCTTTGAAGATGCTGTGTGGAGGGTCTTTTCGAGGAAAGGAAGGAGTGAACATGGGTCTTGAAGAGACCTATGTTGTAGGAGGGAGGAAACACAGAGGCCGGCAAATCGTTCCACAGCCGATCTGTTGAACTCAAGAACGAGTCGTAGAAACGACCCGTTCTCGTGTGACTAATGTAAACCGTGTACAAATGTTGGGCGCATGTTTGGCGTGTTTCCCGACTATGCACCGGTGCTGAGGGGATCAATGACGCTAGTTCCTCGGAGCATCTTCCATTGTAATACCGGTAGAACAAGGACAGCATTCCCACCTGACGCCTGTGCTCTAAAGATTGCAATCTGTCTGTTAAGATGGTAGAATCTATCAAACGGACCGCCCGTTTCTGCACAGAGTCAAGGGTTTTTTTAAGGTATTTTGGAGCTCCAGACCAGAGGTGGCGGCCAAATTCAACCGTGGGGCGCACTTGCGATTTGTACTATTAAAGTATCTGCGGGCCCTGTACAGTACCTACGCCCAGTTTCTGAGAGGCTAACTTAACTCTAGTTTCGATGGAGCCCCTATACCTGAGCTGGTCACTTAGAGTTACACCATGCATATCAATGGAGATTCTGTTCGGAACATTGCTTCCGTTGAAGGAGACCAGATTATCATTTCGATCCCTTTTAGACGTTATCAGACATGATTGGGTCTTTGAAAAATTAAATTCGACGAGGTTATTCTTACCCCAAGAGAAAACACTATCGAGGTAACCGTCCATTCTTTGCTTCAAAACCCTCCGATCTATTGGGGTTTGTGTGCTCTTTGGAGGCTTGTCAAACAAAGCAACCTATATCCACCTACCTATTTACAAAAATAGTTTTTCATATTGAAGACATGGCTTGATCAAGGGTGCCATTACAGAGTTGTGTGGCGGTCCATCCTCTCTACGAACCGCTGTGAAAATGGTTTTATAGTTAGCTTTTTTTAAATTTAAAAACATTAAATATACTTAATTGTTTAATGCACAAAATTGTGATACAACCTTTAGGTACTTTAATGTTTAATGTACAAATTTTTGATACATTCTTTGGGTATTTTAATGTGTGATAGATTCTAAGTATGTATGTATTTTAATGTTGAATGCACACATTTGTGATACATTCTTTAGGCATTTTAATGTACACACATGTGTAATACGTTCTCTAGGTATTTTACCCCGCGGGGCCACGGCGTAATTCTTGGGTTATTTATTTTGATTTTATGCTGTAAAATGTAGAAAAAATAAACCACTGGCATTATAGGAGAATATCTTCTTAAAAAAAAACTAATCCTTAATATTTTTTATATTTATTTTTTTTAAAGCATTTTTTAATAGATATATTTGATAGTATTAAGTATCTATTATTTAATTTAAAATGGAGTTCTACAAATTAAACTTAAAAACAATTAATATAAACCTTTTTATGAAAATATTTATATGATGTTTTGTTTTTTTACACATTTTTTTAAAAATATTAATCAAAGGAAAACTATGTTTCCATCACAAATCAACAAATGGAATTTCAACACCCCTTTGAAAAGTCTTTAAAAGTGATAAAAGGAAAAAAAAAATAACCTTTTTTAAATATTTTTTTTTTCATAACTTTTAATGACTTTCAAAGCGAGTTTCACTTTGTTGAGTTGTCTGCTCACCGAGAACTATAATATAATCTTATGATTTTTTTTATCAGGCATAAATACCCATCATTATCCAAGTACTGTGTAACGGTAACCGGATAACTCAACACAGGGACAATTTAACACGCTTTTGAAAAGTAATGTAAAGTCATGAAAAGCGATAAAAACTAGATTAAATAGGTTACTTTAGGTTAGGTTAATTTACTTAAGGTTAGTTTTTTATCGCTTTTATTGACTTCACTTTTCAAATGTGTAAAATATGGCTTCTTTATCCTTCAAAACAGGTTTTAATTTATTAAATACACATTTTACCCCTGAAACATGGCTTTTCATTTTGGAAATATATATTTATTTAATTATTTGGAATTTCACGCCCGGGTGGGCTTTTACATGCATTTTTTTTAAACAAAGGACGTCTAAATCTAAATGTGCATTACAAAATAAAAATAAAAAAAAAAAACAAAATCAAAAACAAAACAAAAACAAAATCAAAATCAAAATCAAAATCAAAATCAGAAACAGAATCAGAATCAATATCAAAATCAATATCAAAATCATAATCATAATCATAATCAGAATCAATATCAATATCATTATCAAAATCATAATCAAATCTAAAACAAAAATAGAGTAAAAAACAAATTGAAATAAAAACAAAACACACCACCATGCAAGATGGAAAAACTGTAAACTGGGAAAAGTGCAATACATGTGAAATAAATCGAAGCAGAGCTATGCAGTTGGCTAAATGAAATTTGTGGTTCTTCTTTCTGATTTAAATTCTACTATGGCTTGTTTATATTTAGTATAGGTATATATATGTATAGAGTCCTAGAAATCTACCTAGCAGTGGCGGTCCGTGATTTTTCAATGAACTAGCACTCTGTCTCATTGAAAAGTACAACACTGTTGTTGTTGTAGCTGAAAAAAAAAATTTTTCTTCAAAATTTTAACTTTTTGTACTAAGATTTTTCAGTTTGTGGATGCGGCGCATTCCCACTTCCGTCACTTTTCAGATTTTTTTGAAAATTGGATCGCTTAGAAATACGTTAGATGCTTTAATTAATTAAATACTGCGTGTACAACACATCTTGGCCTTTGAAATAATCGAGTATTTTTTTGACAAGTCTTTTTATAGGTCGAGAAAAAAAATTTATCATGCTTAAAAAAATTACTTTAAAGTTCAAAATCTCAAACTTACAAACCCCTTTTGGGTTATCGTTTTGTTGTATTCTAGCAGACCCGGCCACACGTTGCTGTGGTTAACCAAACAGAACGCCATTACCCAACCTTTATAAAATTCACACCACCCGCTTGCCAGTTGCCCGCTGCCTGAATAGAATATTTAAATTTCTCGGCTTTTCTCTACTATAATAAGCATGTATTATACATATAAACCTTCCTCTTGAATCAATCTATCTATTGGTGAAAACCTCATGAAAATCCGTTGCGTAGTTTAAAAGATCTAAGCGCACAAACATTATGAGCTACTTCATTTTATGCTATGTAATGATGAATATTTGAATTTCTCGGCTTTTCTCTACTATAATAAGCATGTATTATACATATAAACCTTCCCCTTGAATCATTCTATCTATTGGTGAAAACCGCATGAAAATCCGTTGCGTAGTTTAAAAGATCTAACCACACAAACATTTTGAGTGACTTTATTTTATACCATGTAATGAATGTGGAAAAATCGTCTTAGAAAATGATCGTAAAACATTAAAATACTTGTGCTTGAACTTCGCAAAATAAAATGAAACCCCCTTTTTGACGATTTTTTTTGTGTAAATCAAAACAGGGGGGTGTTGTTGAGCGGGAATTTAAACCTTACCGCCGTCTACATAAAGGAGTGTTATTGTTGTTAGTGGCACGATTTTGAATTTGAATGACGTGATGCATTATTATAGGAAAATGACACCTAGATACTAAATACTTAAAGAAAGGTTCGTTATAATAAAACACTGGCCATGAACTCTACCTCTTATTAATTTGTGTGTTTTAACGCCATCCATTGCGCCATGTTGAAATAAACCGTGTTACAAAATATCACAAATCGTCATAATATCAACTATCGCTCTAAATATAAATATTATTAAATCAAATATATAGGAATTATATGATTAGTTTATACTTGCACCGTAGTATAACACTTTGTTTTTTCCTCCTCTGCCTTAAGTACAGATGTGTTGGTAGTTCACAGTCGATATAAGACCGCTTTCACTAATCAAACTGAGGGAGAACTAAAATGAATCCTTGAATATCATTGAATCATCTCTCGAAACCGTTTCATTATCTTTTTTGATGGGTAATATACCTGCTACTCCCGGAAAGTAATCCTTGCGTAAATTCTCGGTTCTTTAGATCCTGGTAAAATTCATAATCTTCATGCTCCCACTGATTTGTGCTTCTGTTCATGTCGAAAACCATATTTCTTCCTGCTCCAGCTTAGGGCACAACACTGTTATTGTTTCGTGCTTCAGTTACGGTCATGCTTCTTGTTTCCGGTAAAAAATGTGCTGTATTATTACTGCTCCGTGCTCCAGTTATGGTTAAAATATGCTGCGTTATTGCTCCGTGCTCCAGCTTGTGGCATAAATACACTGCATTATTGCTCCGTGCTCCAGCTTGTGGCATAAACACACTACATTATTGCTCCGTGTTTCAGCTTGTGGCATAAACACACTACATTATTGCTCCGTGCTCCAGCTTGTGCCATAAACACACTACATTATTGCTCCGTGCTCCAGCTTGTGGCATAAAGACACTGGATTATTGCTCAGGGCTCTTGTGGCATTATTACTCCGTGCTCCAGCTTGTGGCATAATTACACTGGATTATTGCTCATAAGCATTTAGAACCGTTCTGTTTGGCGTTATATCCTCTTGTAAAATATGACACCGAATATACAAACCTTTACTAATAGCCGTTTTACACCATATTTTTTTTCAACCCGATTCCCGTATATAGACCAAAGACAATTTTTTTCGCTTTACACGATCGCCATTTTTTTCTCTATTTTCATATCTACGATTTAATTATACAATACTGCAAACATGCTTCATGTGTTATTTGCAGTGATGTATACTGAAATGAAAATGGCGATCGTGTAAAGCGAAATTTTTTGTGGGTTCCGCGACAAAATATCCTACAGACAAATCATCCCCCAACAAAATATCTACTAAAACCCAACCTAACCTTAAATGGGACAAAAATAATAAAGACATCCTGTAAAGGCAATAATTACTGTTATCTGTATTATTTTTGTTATTTTACTATTTTGAACAATAATTTATTGTCTTTACATGATGTATGCATTATTTTTGTACTATTTTTTTTGTTAGTTTAGGTTAGGTTAAATTTTAGTCGCTGTTTCTTTCGTAGGATATTTTGTCGCGGGATGAACGGAGTCTAGGAGGTTTTGGATGAACACACGCTTTACCATTTTTGTCATTGGTCTCTATACGGGAATCGAGCTGAAAAAAAGAGACGGTGTAAAACGACTATTAGTGTTAAATGCAGCCTCGCAGGTTAGATAACATCATTGTTATTGACGAACTTATTAAAAATGATTGCTTATCCACATAATGTATGTACGTAAGTACTAACTGTTGAGTTGATATTGTCTACGTCACATCTTGCAAATGCTGCCAATAGAATAAATAAATAAAACCCAGTCATCGTGCTATTATCGTGTTTCGTGTGTTTATATTAGTACCTACATATTATTATTATTTTAGTGAGTAAATCGTACAGTCTGCAAATATAGTACTCGCAATATGAACCCGGTGAAATACAAACGTTAATTTTTTAAACTTATTTTATATACATTTTGATTTTATTGCATTGCAAATAATAAACTTAATAATTACATTCTAAATAAGTATAAAGATTCAAAAATGAAAAAATCGGGAATCTATGCATTTTTTAAAAATTATTTACTTTTCTATATATAAAGTATTTTTACATTTAGGTTTTTCGATTCCTGTCTCACTAGGATTATCATTAAAGTGTAATAATTGTGAATTATTTTATATGACCCTTCCCTTTCCCGTTCCCTTTGAAAATCAATTTTAACATATAAGCGTACCTTAATGAAGTTTTTTTCATCAAGTAGGGGAATATTATTATAAAGCTATTTAAATTGACAAAAACATTAACATACTGTGTGGATCAATTCAATATATTTTTTTTGTGCAAGTGTTTTAAACAGTTGTTTCCTGTACTATTACATTCCTGTATATACCGCCTAGTGAGGCAGACTATGCGCAACTTAAAATATATATTATGTTACTTCTATATAACAGTTCTTACCTCCATATCTTTTTTCCTATTTTGATACAGCTTTATTGGCATCAATTATTATTATAACATTATTCTTATAACAATGTTATTAACTTATAGATATTTACTTACTAATGCATCATTCATTACCTTATGTTTTTAACTTTGTAAGTAACATGTTATTGTCATTAAAATTATGTTATTATAACTACTGTGTAAAAGAAAAGGAAGAAAATAAAAAGGGAAAATGTACTTAAAATGTAACCAATACCGACTGTAATATAATATTATATAATGTATTCATATATTTTTTTGGATGAAATAAATAAAAAAATAATAAAAAAAAACTATTTATGAGTAGAATTATATACTTATGTAAAAGCCTAAATACGCGTAAATAAATAAACAACAATTAAGCCCTATTACCTCCCTTCCCCCTTCCCACCCCCGCCTTTCCATTGAAGTTAAGTTATGCCTAAGTCAAGTCCATGTCTATTGTTGTAATTAGTTTTAGCCATGTATACCGGTCGATTAAACTCCATCCTCCTTCCCATCCTCAGAGCACGTGTTCCAGTCCTAACAAATCAGTGCCCCTCGGTGTCTTACCGTTACAGGAGTGCTCCTGGCTGGGGGGTACAATCGTATCGTAGTAAACCCTGAGGAAGTGAGCATTGCTCACGAAACGTATCAGGTTTTTATAAACAATAAACGTGGTCAAAACTAAGTAATCTATTAATTCTGAATTAAAATGGTGCTACAAAATAAGTTTGCTGTGTTTCAAGAAGTTAAATTATTTATCTAATAGCAAGGTGGCATTTTCTCCAAATAAATAGTAAACTTTGATATTTTTATAGGGCTATTGAAATATCCCATCAAGGGCGATTAACGATGCTAGAAAAAAACTGACAACTTAAGTTGATTTATTTACGTTATCGCAAAGATTACAATGAATAGGTATTATACCGGAATAGACGTCCGTACTCTAGTAGGCTCGTTCACATACAAATAAGAACAAACAAATGAAATTATAAATAAAGTGGAGACTATATTGAAACAGACCGATTAAAAATACATACGAATTAAAATTAAATTTTTATTTTTAACTTAATGAGTAAAATCTCTTAATTAAATGAAGACAATATTAACGAAACTCAATCGAAAATGTGAAAACAGAAAAATTAGAAAAAGATACGGTCACACCTAGGACTCTGAATGGCCATTTGATGATAATGCTACCTTTAAATTTCAAACAACTTGGCATAAGTGTTTTTTTATAATATTTTTAATTATTCATTTGTTTGCGTTTCGGCATCCTGGCATCGTGAGAATATTAAAGCTCGGTTCAAAGTTGAAACACATTAGGATGATTGTACTAAACCTGTTCCCGACACGATTACATATCGGTTGTACAATTATTGTAATATTGGGAGTGTGAATAATTATTTGTGCCTTTTAGTGCGGTTTGCAGTCATAAATTAAACTACCTACGACGTGTGGGCAGGAAGAAATATTCGTCACAGATTTGGGGAATTATGTGCTAATGAAAGGGGTCGGGAAGTAAGTGTATTAACGGCACTAGTGGCCAAAATCTTTGATAGGGTATTACGATGTAACTAACAACCTCTCATCTGTGGCTGGCTTTGCTTTTTTTAATGCGAATTTAACCGTTATATATAAAGAAACTGTATGAAGGACAAGGTCACAATCGCTTTCGCCAATATCAATTTAGGAACCAGGTATTATTTGATTATTGTATCTACTCTGAATCATTTTAAAAGAATTTTCCATGAAATTTGCCAGCCAACTCCCTCACGCTAGCTAGCTGTTAATAATAATAATAATATAATTTTTTTTATTAATTTCTATTACACATTTTAATTAATTACATGTAAGAAATAACACCATATAAATATTTAAAAATATATATACATAAAAGAAATTAGAAATATAGTAATTTCAAAAAATCTCAGGCAGTGGTGAAGATTTCATCGTGTGAAGAGACTGTTAACGTAAGTGGCGCCATCTTTGGGCATTATTGGCTACTTGCTTGAATTCGGTTCTATTGCAAAAGTAGCTTTTTAACAAACTTCAAGTACGAAGATGGTTTTGCATAACGCGCGGCGTCAAGATGTATTCGAAGTCGGGTTCTAAAATTTCAACCGTACAGTCGCTAGGCTATTAATAACGTCCGATTCACATTGTTGTGAAGGAGTCTTCTGTAATAGATTTACACAATTAACAGAAAATGCCTTTAAGTGTGGTAAATGCCCATGAATGAAAATCGGTTAATCTCTTTAGTAAATTCACCATTTCGGTACAACCTGTATAAATGTAAAAAAATAATCTTCAGAAATCTAAAACGCATTGATTAATATTATTATTAAGGGCTATAATTCTAAAGTATTTAAGTCATTATAAAACGGTTTCCATAGGAATTTGTGTTTTTATCTGATTACCAAACACGCGAGCCCCCTCCCCCCCAAAGAAATAATATTCTCGGATTTAATGCTAATGATTTTATATATGTATTCTTATGTCCTCTTGAGGCAAGCGGTACAGAAGAGACCACTTTAAGGTATATATTTTTTAATTTTACAATTACGAAGATTTGCTTATTATTTCAGATCTCTATTTTTTCTTAACAAGGGGGCCTAGTCACTATCTTTTAAGTTTTAAATGGCTAAAAATGATAGTTGGTAACTATTATGTGATTATTATCTTGTGACTAAACGTTACCCAATACTTACCTATTGACTGTCATTTTTAGCCATTTGTGATAAATTTAATCAAACCGTTAAGTTTCTCAAGAGTGCTGTTTGTGGAAATTAAAAGATAGTTTACTAGACCCCAAGGTATTCTTAATTATATTGGAGACGGAGATATGTTTGTGCAAACCTAATGATATTAACACTATAAACAAAGCCAACTAGGTACCGTGCTTAACAGTGGCATGCATTTAACAGTTGATTGCTCTATGGCCGACGGTAGATAAATTGTGTGGAGTTTTCCTGGTAAGTTCGGGTATGAATTTTGCAATGAATGTTAATTCAATGAATTTATTTTTATGGTTGGTTTACTACTGCAATGACTGTTCAGGATAACGAATCGTTAAAATATGAATTGGCTCGTAAATTCTTTGACAAAAAGACAAAATTTTCTACCATGGAGGAAAGTTAACACGAATTTCTATTGCTGCCGAAACAAACATTTTAGGTGGTTATTTAAAAAATGTGATTTATTAATTTTGAATAATATGTGTCAGATTTGGAATGATGTTTTGGTATTTACAGTTTGTCAAATAAGAGCAGAAAATAAATGAGGGCGCCACTGTTGCCCAAATGGCAATACTAAAAATATAATCATGGTGATAATCTAAAGCTGTGTAACCTACATTTTTATTAAAAATTAAAAAGGCATAAAAGTAAAGAAAAAAATTTTTCATTGCAATACAGATACCCACTGATCTCAAAATTAGAATTGCATATTATTATTATATTTGCAATTTTGTGTTAACATAATGAAGAATGACGATATTGTAATAAAATATAAAGCACACTTTAGAAATTGCTCACATTTAATATCTATTAGTACCCGGGCTTTAGATCTTGCCTCTAATTTTAGATCTGAATATATTTCACTCATTCAGATCTAAAAATAGTGTAACTAAACTCGACCATTAATGATTCTTCCTTTCCACCTACTGTTAAATTCAAATCTATGTTAAATTAAATGAAAGCCAATCACTTTGTAAAACACAATTTAATCAAAATTATGTCATTTAGTAGGTAGGTACCTTCACAATAATGCTTCTTCGATTTAATTTTTTTTAAGAACAAAAAATGTTTTTTTTAATGTGTATAGAGTGTTTTGTATTTTCAGTGTCATTGTACTTTTAAAGAATATTTAACAGATAAATTGGTGTTGACAGCCTAAAAACTTCTTAGTTCCATTTTTTTATATTTTCTACTCTTATTTGACAGACTATACATGTCGATAATAATGACAGGTAAATCAATTTCAATATATATTTTTTTGATTCAGAGCGGTAAGTGCCTCTAATTTTTTTGGTATTTGCTGCCTGCAAACATTTTTTTTTTAAATTTCTATATTATAATTTTGGCATTGTCACGACGCGTGGCGGGTGTGAAGTTTTTGCAATAAATCGGTTTAGAGCAATCGGTGATTCTGGCGTTCAAATCACAGCATATCAACAACGTGTTTCCTTAATGTATTTTTTTTAATGCACCTAACTTATATATATACTAATATATACATCTGCCCTGATGATGGACACTGCAACGCTTTCCGAAACGTTGGCTAAAGAAGGAGGTAGCGCAACACGGCATAACAACCCAAAAACAAATAATGTAAAAATATATATTTTTTAATTGTTACAATATTACTGTCTGTGAGTTCCCCATCTCTCCCCTTAAAACTCCACTCCTTGACGGTTTTTATATGATTATCATGGCCGAACAATATCGAATAGCATTGATCAAGCAAGCTAAGCATATTCCACGTTGCTATGGCGATGGACGACCCGTAGGACTGGGGTTATATACCTGTACGCAGGTACCTGCTATATATAAATAATAGAAAATTATGACCTGTATTCAAACTCCGCCTGGCGGAGGAAATGGGAAGCATTTTGGTGGCTTGTAGGCGAAAGGGTTTGGTTTATGAAAGCTTTAATTTATTTTAAATTTCAATAAATATTGCTAAAACTACTATAAAACATTGTGCATAATTTATTATGGTTCCGTCCGATTGGGTTCTCGAAAGCTGGAATACGCAATACGCATATGAAAATATGTGGTGTTTTATCGTGGTTTTTTCATTAGATTCTCGAAACCTTATTGTGTTAGATCACAATATATATATTATGAAAAATGGTGTAGATTTCAATTCCAATTAGCAGTGATGACAATTGAAATCGTAGATATGAAAATAGAGATGAAAATAGCGATCGCGTAAAGCGAAAAATGTTGACTTTGGTCTCTAATTGGAATCGGGCTGAAAAAAGATGTCGTGTATTGTAGGCATTACTCCATTAAGGTCTGGTAGTATGTGTTAAAAAATAAGAAGAAAGGGAGATATTTAAATACGAATGTAAGAAGGGGCGCGCTAATATTAAAAAAACAATTTACCGACTTATTAAAAAAATTGATAAAAAAATCTCTCGATTAATGTTTAAGTTACGTTTAAAGATACTATATGAATTTCGTAGCTATAACATGTTAAATAACAAAACAAAATGTGATTTTAATAATTTTCGGAAAATACTTCCCGATTTTTTTCTATCAACGATAATTTCATATATACCGTTTCGACTCCACAAATGTATAGATAATATATCTTCAAAAATAACATATCTTTTTGCAGGAACTTAAAAACTTTAAGTGTTCAAGAAAAATATGTTATAAATCGGTAGAAATGCGGAATGCGGTGGCTTAATATTTACAATTAACACCTCCTACAAATGTAACAACATGTTTTGAAGTAATAAAGAAAATGATGGCTTTTCTTTGGTAAACGTCGGCGAAACAAATGGAATTAATAAAACGATAAATCCTTATTTGATATGTAAATATTATAATTTTAGAGTAAAAATTTTCAAACTTGGTGAAATTAATTAATTACCTTTTTACAATAAGTCACAAAGCTTGTCTGGATGTAGTTTGGCAAGAAATTATTTTATTTCTTCGAAATTTATGAAAATTTATAACAAAATCATTAAATGGCTTTTCCGGGTGAGTTTTTATTCAATCCTCGTCTTATTTATTGAATAATAACTTTGCACTATGATAGGATCAAAAGATATAAAATTAAAGAAATTCTTAAGCATTTTTGAAGTAGAAAATTTAAACAAAAATGTAATATTTTTGGAATTCGCTAATAAATTATGTGTATTATGCCTCGATAATTTGAGTACTAATTTAGGTTGTATATTATGCTTGCCTTGCATACCTCTGGTTCAATGAACTCAAATTTTGCTTTGATTTTAAGTGTCACTTTCAACATTAGAATTGGTTTTGTGAAAAATTTAGACAAGCGACAATGTACCTACCCACCTATAATATAATATTTTTAACAGAAAACTATTTTTCAAAAATTGAGCTGATTTGTCGAGAATTCAGAAGAAAAAACTATCCCGTTATTTCACATCATCCCCAAAGATGACATAGGCCCTGAGAAAAATTATTTTCCTTAGGGCCTCCCGTGTGAATCTAACGTAAAAAAACCTACTTTGACATACGCATAGTGAAAATTTCATGAAACCTGAGCTCACCGTTTGAGTTTTCCCGCTTTAATAATTTTAAAAAAATGTCCACTTAGCGCCTTTTAGTATATAAGACTATAAATTACTCAACGGCAGGTGTGTTTTAATTTTTTTGGTTACTTGTTTTTTACTATTATTTAATCCGTTAACAAACAGATGTTGGTAACTTTAACATTATTTATAAGAAGAAAAGATTCTTTCAAAAATTAGAAAACAAAAAATAAAAGACAACTGATGACAACTGATTAAGTACTGATCAAACCATTTTGATGGTAAAAAATGATTTTTACAAAATCATCCGTGACAACTCCCACAACTGCAAAGTTAAGTGTGTCAATTTGTCAGCTTTATAATTATAGCAACCTATGTTATATGTTTATGTGCTTATATACTATAATAACATGTGCCTGTCTGTCTGTTCATCCGTGACCATCACCTGTGACGTCACTGATCCGTGTAAAGCGTAAAGGGATCACTCACTGCTCCCAGTAAACGTACTAAACCTGGCAGGGCCAAACTCTGGGAGATACAGATACTGTCAGTATCGCCCTGACGTTCGGTACACAAAAATAACACAAACATCCACTTCAACCAATAGATCGCAATCACAACTTATACCCACTACGTAAAATTAATACACTTAGACATTTTTCATTATTTCTTGCTAACGTGAAAAACTAATTTAGCGTGGTATAAATTATTTTAAAACTACTTATACTTCATTAATCAATAAACTTTTATTAACAATTTGTGAGCTTATAATTCCTGATTCAAAATTTCTCTTTATCTCTCCTCACACTTTCTTATTTTTTATTAATATTACTTATACATTCATAAGTTTTAAGAACTGTTCACATCTCAGGCGAAATTACCTATTCATATTTATTAATTTCAACGCCCTGATGGACTTTTACATGAATAGTGTGTAATACAGAGACACAGTTTTTAAATAAAAAATGAACTTGCAGAAAATAACCTCATATGAATAGTAGGTATAAAGATAAATTAAGTAAAAAAATGTATTAGAAGAAAAGAGAAAGTTTTTAAGTTGCAGTTGGCATAGAAATAATAATCAATGCAGGTTAGTAATACAAAATGTACAGGTTAAATAAAAATAATACACAAATATATGCAATAGTTCCTTTGCAATGCCCCTTAAATATCAAAATATGCTACAGTATCTTTCAGATATATCTTAAATAGCTTTAATTATTATATTAAAGCTATAATTATTATATCTTTTATTCTATGGACTATCACTTGTTGGTTAAAATTGATGCTTATTGAGTAGGTACTTGTTCTATGGGCAATTACTTCTAGGCAAGTACCTACCTAATTTTATTATTTTCTTTTTTGTTCCATTATTCAAATAGTTCTATAGAAGAACAAAGGAAGGTAGCTTCCATTCTTACGTAAAAAATGTGTTCCAACAAGCAGATCACAATATAAATCTTATAAAAAATCAGGATTATGTAAATAAAAGAATAATAAATTATCACCAGACAAACAAACACAAAACAAGCGTTTGATTTACAAAAGTGAGTACCACAGAAAACCTCCACCTGAAATCAAACAAGAGCGTAAAAAACGCCATATGGTCCTTCGAGAAGCCGGATGAAAACCAGCTTATCCAGCCAGAAGTCCGGTCTACATCATTCTTATTCATCATTACATATTCCTAAGGTATTAAGGCATTATAATATAACTTGTAAAATCACGCGAAGAATTCGCCACCAAGAGCCACTCTTTTTGCGTGATATTATAATCAACAAGATAAAATATTGTCAACCTAATATAATTTAACCAGTAGGTAGATTCCAAATAATTTACTCTATGATTACCACTGATTATTAAATAATATAATTTATTTTATTGTAATCTATTTATTATTCGCTCCCGCAAAGGTGGAACAAACAAAAGTTTATTTTTAAATAATTTAATGTGTATGTTTGTGTAAAAAATTCTGCATTATGCCACAAACATTAAAATCACTGGTGAAGAAGCGCGGTGAATTGAAGGCACAATTAACACGATTTAAGAATTACCTATTAAGTAATTCAGTTGATGTAATAGAAACGGAAACAAGATTGGAGGAGGTAAACACACTGTTAAATCGCTTTAAGAATATACAATCTCAGATCGAAGAGTTTGATAGTAACTCAGATGAAGAGGATAGCCCACTTGAGTGTTTTGAATTGCAATATTATCAAGTAGTGACGTTAGCAAAAAAATCCATAAAAAGCATTGAAAAAATTGATGATACTAACAATATTAAGATCCAATTACCTACGTTTTCGCTCCCAGAATTTAGTGGTGATTATTCGAAATGGTTATCTTTTAAGGATGCTTTCGTCACGATAGTGGGTAATAATAAATCATTAAATAATTTTCAGAAACATTACTATTTGCGTGATTGTTTAAAAGGAAAGGCATCACAAATATTAAACGCACTTGAAATTACCCAAGACAATTTCGAAATAGCTTGGCAGGTTTTATCAAATAGATTTGAAAATAAGCGTGTAATAGCTAATCAACATTTAAATTCATTGTTTAAGCTCAAGGAATTAAAACAAGAAAGTCACGTCGCCTTGAGAAGTTTATTAGATCAAACACAATTACATTTGAATTCATTGAAAAACATAGGTCTACCCACGGAGTATTGGGATGTAATAATAATTTATATTTTGGCCAACAAATTAGATTCCAATACCCGGATCTATTGGGAACAATATCCAACTAAAGAAAAAATACCGACATTGCAAGAATTTTTAAAATGTTTAACAGATCGAGCGATAGTCTTGGAAGCATCGGAAGCAACATGTTCCACAGCCAAACCAATATTCGCGCATCATAAACCGTCAAGTTACAAAAAGGAATCTTCAGTTTCATTATTGTCGCAAAGGTTGAAATGCATTGTTTGTAAGGAAAATCATAAGATTTATTTCTGTAAACAGTTTTTGAAACTAAACCAACATGAACGGTTTGAGAAAATCAAGCAATTACAAGCTTGCATCAAGTGTTTAAATGTAGGTCATTCAACTAAAGAATGCAGGAGTAAGAATAATTGTAGAACTTGCGATAAAGCAGGACACAACACATTACTCCATATTTTCCCTAAAGAGGATCAAAACACTGAGAATGGCATAGATCAAGTACCAGTCTCAAACCATTCCACTTTTGGAGAAGCAGAAAAAACAATTTTGTTATCAACGGCAATGGTGAACGTTAAGGACAGTAATGGAATTATTCATTCAGCGAGAGTATTGTTGGATAATGGTTCTCAGGTAAATTTCATAACTGAACGATTTGCTAAAAAATTAAACATAAAGTACAAGTCATTAAATATGCCGGTCTCGGGGTTACATAATAATATAACAAATGTAAAGAAGAGCCTCTCGTTTGAATTGTCATCAATAAACTCTAATTACAAAAAACTTGTTACTTGCTTGGTATTACAAGAAATCACCAGCAAGTTACCGCAGACCTCTTTTCCAAAAAGGGAGGCAAACATACCACCAGGATTGAAATTGGCCGATCCTGAATTTTCCACTTCCGGTCATGTGGATATATTACTCGGCTCCGAACTATTTTGGGAAATGCTGACCACCGATCAATTGAGATTAGGAACAACTGGACCTACGCTGCAACGCACTGAACTTGGATGGATATTATCCGGGCCAATTAGAACGTGCACTACAAAAAAAGAGCAAGAATCATCCTCATGTCACTTATCTTTAAATATGATTCACAATCAAATTGAAAGATTTTGGAAACAAGAGGAATTGGTGTCCATCAAGCACCAAAATTATGAAGAAAAGGCTTGTGAAGAGAGCTTCAAGTCAACCCAAAAAAGGGATGAAAATGGGCGTTTCGAAGTAAGCTTACCATTCCGACCTTGTATAGATCAAATAGGTACTTCCTTGCCTATGGCAGAAAAAAGATTTTTAAACTTGGAAAAGAAATTATCTTCTAACATGGATTTGAAACTTCAATACATTAAATTCATGGAAGAATATGAAAACTTAGGTCATATGACAAAATTTGAACCAGTTTCAAATGAAGAAAAATCTTACTATTTACCTCATCATGCAATCAAGAAGGAAACCAGCAGCACTACCAAACTAAGAGTGGTGTTCGACGGCTCCGCAAAAACCTCCAGCGGGATATCAATAAACGACGCGTTAATGGTTGGTCCAATAATACAAAATGATTTATATACCCATTTGTTAAATTTTAGAAAATATCAAGTGGCATTGACGGCTGACATAGAGAAAATGTACAGGCAGGTCAACATTAGAGAGGAGGACCGCGTCTTCCAAAAAATACTTTGGCGAGCATCTCCAGAAGAGGAAATGGGTCATTTCAAGTTAAATACGATAACTTATGGTATGGGACCGTCATCTTTCTTAGCCACGCGTTGCTTGAAGCAGCTGAGTATGGAAAACGCTCAGTTATATCCTGAAACTAGTCTCATTTTAGAGAGAGATTTTTACATAGATGATCTAATTACAGGTGCAGACAATGTGGAATCCTGTAATTTGTTAAAAGAACAGTTAATCTCCATAATGAATTCGGCCGGTATGAACTTAAGAAAATGGCGGTCTAATTCTTCTGATTTGTCATCGGAGGCCGATCAGGCCACTGATATGGTAATTTTGGACAAACCAGAAGGAGAGAAAATTCTAGGCTTAGCTTGGAATTGCGAAAAAGATAGTTTTTTATATCACGTGGAACTACCGTCACATCCTATTTATAATAAACGGAATATTTTGTCACTGATTGCTAGTATTTTCGATCCATTAGGTTTGCTTGGACCAGTAACCGTGAATGCTAAACTTATTATGCAGAAATTATGGCAAGAAAAGATATCTTGGGATGAAGAAATACCTATAGAAATTCTGAAGCTTTGGAAAAAATATTTAGAAGATTTAAAAGGTGTAAATTCTTTTCAAATACCTAGAAAAATTATATGTAATCAAACCGTAAATATACAATTGCACGGATTTTGTGACGCATCTCAAAAAGCATACGCTGCTTGCGTATATATGCTATCCACAGACCAATCAGGAAAACGGCATTCTCAATTAATCACAGCTAAATCAAGAGTAGCTCCATTAAAAACGATTTCTTTGCCTAAATTGGAATTATGTGGTGCTGTTCTGTTAACAAAAGTTGTTGAAAAAGTAAAGGAATCCCTAGGTATACCTTTGGATAAAACATTTTATTGGTGTGATTCCACTATAACTCTATGCTGGATAGGAAATCAACCAGCGCGATGGAATACATTTGTTGCAAACAGAGTTGCAGAAATACAGGAAAGAAGCGAAACCAGTCAATGGAAGCATGTCAACTCCGAAGATAATGCTGCGGATATTTTATCAAGAGGAACCAGTGCTAAAAGTCTATTTTCTTCAGAAATCTGGTGGAGAGGTCCTAATTGGTTAACTCAAGATGAAGTAACTTGGCCGAACTATAAGGAAATTTGCATCGATCCACCGGAATTAAAAAGCAAAATAAATTTAACCGTCAGTATGAATAAAGATTGGGAATTGTTTTATCGTTTTTCTTCTCTCACGCGTTTACAAAGAGTAACTGCTTATATCCTACGTTTCATTAATAATACAAGAAAAAAACATACATTTAGCGGACAACTTTCAATAATAGAATTAAACAAGTCGTTACATTCATTAATAACGGTCACTCAATCTTATTCATTTTCAAAAGAAATTAAAACATTAAAGGCGGGAAAAAACTTAGATAAAACCAGTCATCTCAAATCATTAAACCCATTTATACATATGGATTTATTGCATGTAGGTGGGAGATTGTCCAGAGGAAAACTAATACATGAAGCACAAAAACATCCGATATTACTACCTCACGATCACCCTCTAACAAAGTTAATCATTAAACATTTTCATTATACAAATTTGCATGTAGGTACTCAAACGTTACTAGCACTTATTAGACTAAAATATTGGCCTATAATGGCAAAAAATGCTATTAAAAAAATACTTAAAAATTGCATTGTGTGCTTTAAATGCAGTCCAAAAACAAGTCATCAAATAATGTCTGACCTTCCAGAGGATAGAGTGTCACCATGTAGACCGTTCTCTGTTACAGGACTAGATTACGCAGGGCCAATCTTAATAAAGTCTGGAATCAGTAGGAGATCCAATTCAGTCAAGTCTTATATTTGTTTATTTATATGCTTCTCTACTAAGGCAGTTCATTTAGAACTGGTCACCGCTCTGACTACAGATGCATTTCTTAATTGTTTAAAGCGTTTCATTTCCAGACGTGGAAAACCTAGTAAATTGTATTCTGATAATGCTACTACATTTGTTGGAGCGAATAATGAATTGAAAAATATGTATAATTTATATGTCTCTCAAAAGGAAATAGCTAATTACTTAACTAATATGTCTATTCAGTGGGTTTTTATCCCACCTAAAGGTCCTCATCATGGAGGTCTTTGGGAATCTAACATAAAAAGTGTGAAATATCACGTAAAAAGAGTGGCAAACGTCTCTTCATTAACATATGAAGAGATGTGTACGTTATTATACCAAATAGAGTCCTGCATAAATTCTAGGCCTTTAATTCCACTATCCAATGATCCCCTCGACCTCTTCGCACTTACTCCAGGTCACTTTCTTATTGGTGATAACCTGTCAGCTGTAGCTGAACCTGACCTACAACAGATTCCCATAAACAGGCTTAATAATTTCCAAAAACTAAGCCAACTAAGACAGAGCTTCTGGTCAAGATGGAGAATTGAATATCTGGGAGAGCTGCAGCAAAGGACTAAATGGACGGATGGGAACCGGCGACAACTAAAGATTGGGGACTTAGTTATCATCAAAGACGACAACGCACCACCAAATTTATGGAGGATGGGACGTGTCATCGCCACTCACCCTGGACAAGATGGGATAACCCGTATAGTCACCTTGAAAACGCAGCAAGGGTCTATGAAAAGGCCCATTACCAAATTGTGTCTTCTACCAATGGACGATGCTATCACATCTTAGAAGAACTGGATCAAAATAAACTACTAACATCTAAGAAGAGCAGTATAAAAAATAAGTCATCTTTACTAAGGCCAAGGATCAAAAAGAAGCCATCTTTCTTGAAGACAAGAACTGCAGAGGCTATCGATCGAGGATCAAGAAGATGAACATTTTATAATTTAGTGTTATTTTTTTTTCTTATGCATATCTTCTAATGATTTACTTCAATTTATTATATTATTGTTTCTAAACTAACTACAACAATCAATGGATGATTACGATATGTGTAATAGCTAGTTTCACCTCTCTTTTTTATTTTTTAAAAATAATTTATCTCACAAATAATAATAATCAATTTTAACTATTATAGGGTTCTAAAAAGAACTTTCATTTAATTTCAGCCCTTTTTGTCGGGGAGCTATGGTTAAAATTGATGCTTATTGAGTAGGTACTTGTTCTATGGGCAATTACTTCTAGGCAAGTACCTACCTAATTTTATTATTTTCTTTTTTGTTCCATTATTCAAATAGTTCTATAGAAGAACAAAGGAAGGTAGCTTCCATTCTTACGTAAAAAATGTGTTCCAACAAGCAGATCACAATATAAATCTTATAAAAAATCAGGATTATGTAAATAAAAGAATAATAAATTATGACCAGACAAACAAACACAAAACAAGCGTTTGATTTACAAAAGTGAGTACCACAGAAAACCTCCACCTGAAATCAAACAAGAGCGTAAAAAACGCCACTTGTCATAATGTAGTGTGTATGTCTTTAATCAAATAAACAAAATCATATTTAAAAAAAATTCCGGTGCTGATGCTAAAAAAATTAAATTCAAAACATGCACTAATTTTCATCTACAATAATATAAATGCATTTAAAACTTTACTAAATACTCCTAATACTTAGAACAAGCCATGCATATCAACTACAAATACCTAAAACAAACACATCCTTTGGACATGGATATCATTTTACTTCTTACACAATCCAAATTCATATTTATATGGAGTTGGTTGTAATTCTTCTTTATTTACATTAGCTCCACACCGCTAAAATTCCCTTTGGGCCTATGTCATCTTTGAGGATACTGTGTGGAGGGTCTTTTTAGGGAAAGGAAGTTCTGTAAAAGAAATATGTATGAGGTATGGAAGCTATTGTGTCCAGGAGTGACGATCGTATGAAATAATAATTTTTTTTAAATATATTTGTAAGACCGTAAATAAATACACAGACAAACTGAAGTATTTTCGTCAAAAACAAGAGCGCGAATCTTTTTTTAATGATTTTATTTGAACTAAAAAAAAAATCGGAAAAATTGCTTTTCCAAATAATTTA
The DNA here is from genome assembly GCA_917563855.2 of Limnephilus lunatus. NCBI lineage: Eukaryota > Metazoa > Arthropoda > Insecta > Trichoptera > Limnephilidae > Limnephilus > Limnephilus lunatus. Next base: position 11,334,419 of record OU830596.1, read on the forward strand.
TTGATTTATTTTACTGCATGATTATATGATTTGAAATATGTATTGTATAATACGAACTTTTGTTTGAAAATTTAACAAATCTGCAAACGACCTACGGTGCGATGCAAGGCGATGTTCCGAGAGTGTCCTGCTGGGAATGTCAAAACGTCTCCTACCTGCCACGTAGTAGGTGGGTAGGTGATGATAAAAAAAGTTCTTTTTTATTATGTAGAGAAATTTCAGTTAAGTATGTTTTTACGGTTCACGCATTCTAATCCTGCCCTCGCCTTTTTCAGAAAAATGTTCCGATAATGCACCTTGCGGCCGGAAGGGACATTCAGAATTTGAATATTTTCGAATCGATTAGCGTTTGAATTTGGAATCGAATGCTTTTATAGCGCGATATGAACGTGTACAGCTGCTTCCGTTCGATTTTTAAATACAATTGTTGTTTTTTTTTTGTATTTGAATTGTCATAGTTTAAAAACTAAATTTATTTTCAGATCGTCGATTATATAAATTCGTGAAAATTTCTTGGATTTTTCAATTTGTTAGTAGTTCATTATTGGCTAAAGAAAATGGAGTGTTAAGGGAAGAAAAATTGAAATTTCAGACAATGACTCATCGATGACTTCCGTGGCTGAACTGATCCTCAGCTAAATACTAGACTACGAATTCATAGTTCGCGGGTTCGAATCCTGGCATGTGCGCAAACCATGGAGGAACGAATTCCTTCCTCCGTGGCGCAAATACATTTTATTAAATTTGTTTATGTTTCTCGATTTATTTATATAAATATGTATCTAATTAATATTAGATGTAATAATTATGTAGATAGTTTATTTTCTATACGTTTCACGACTTTGAATAGATTGGGAGGCGGGTATGGTACCGCCGCCCCGGGAACCGTTTATTGGATAATCAACACCTCTGCCATAGGTCACCTCGAGTGGTTCGCTACGTTTGGTGACTTAGCAGGGTGCACGGGTTCATGGGGTGAGATTTTTCAAGGTCTTGGTGGCTGATGTGTCTGCCGACTTGCGTGGCGGGCCGGATCAAGATAGACTGGTTGAGGAAGGCCTTTTGACCTTTCCAGCCGGACTCTTTCGACCCATTGCTTTGCACCGCAGTTGGATGGATGGATTCATACGTCCGTCACTCCTTGACACACTGAACCCCAGATTTGGAGTCTAAAAGTTGTTAAAACTGCAATTTAATGCCAAATGTAATGTTTGGTATTATTCACATTCAAACACTATTAGTTCTGTGGGGTATTTCTCAATAACAATAGGTCCTTGATAACAAACTGGTTTATTATGAGTTTACTTATTTACAATAATAATTAGATATGTTAAAGTCACACGACCTGTCTATATTAGCGGCTAATTGAATCTGAGCGATAGGTTGGATTAATTTTCTTTCAAATCTGAATACACTATGTTACAAATGATTACCTTCTCACCTTATTTCTAGGCTAAAAGCAAACATTTACAAAATGCCTACAAATCGTATCAATTATAACAACCCTTGATTACCCCGATAACCGACAATTTGTCAACACATAAACGGTCGTACACTCTCCCTAATGCTAGGGGTGGAAACCCACGTCAATATTTATATTTATTTTTAGTTTAGGGGTGGACAAAGCGATCAGGCCAGTTATACGGTTGAGTTCACATACACAGGGGGTAAAATAATATTATGTAGGGTTGATCGTTTACCTGTAATGTTTAGTGACGATTAACGTTTGTGTGTTATTGCTTTCAATTCACGTGACAACCGATGGCTTAAAGGTTGGGAGCCGGTGGGACTATTGAAAACTTCTTTAGCACCGCTGTGATTTGAAACCAGATGAAACGAAAAATAGCGACATTAAAAAGAGACAAACACTATCATCGAAGGATGCCTTTTCAAGCAATGTACCTCTTCTTAATTATCATCTCTTACCAGTGCGATGCTGATGTTGTCTTTAGATAATTTATTTTATTTTAAAATTAAAGTTTATAATGCTTTCCAATTTTTATAAAATCATTTTTGTGAAGTATCGTATCAACGGCGCTTTCGTATTTAACTTAGATACCAACGTAAAATAAATGATTTTGGTCATTACACTTTTTTACAGATGTCGCGTGTTAATCGTTCAGTTTAATGAAAATATTTTTGGTTAAACTAAATTGTGAAAAGACTTCGCGAGGGAAAGGAGATAGAGAAGCGGAAGAACCGTAAGAACACGATTACCAACCTAGCTATTCGGACGTTGTTCCTAAATATAGCTAAATTAAAAATAAATTAACATAACCCTTTCGAGCAATATTTACGGTTTTCCCCTCGATTTTCCTTTTTTTTTTTTTTTTTAAACAATGATTTTAATTATTTTTATTTATTTAATTATTTTCATATTACATTAGGTTATAATAATGACGTATTGCCCATCTCACTAGGTGTGAAACACCTGTGTTGAGATGGCAATTTACAGAGTGGTTATAATCTATGATTTTGTTTTATTAATATTATGAACATGACAGGTTGATATAAAATCTTTTTTTCTAAGTAATATACAATTCAAGTATGTTATATGAACATTGCAGTAGGTACATGGTTACATATTTACACACAGTAGGCATAAAGGTAAGAATGTTATTAAATACTCCTGATAGATATGTTTATTTGAGGTGATCAATGATTCTACTTTTAAATGCACTTTTGCTTTGAGTGTTTCTTATTTCAGTAGGTAGAGAATTGAATAGCTTTGTTGCATTATATTTAAAAGTTCTTTGTCCATAAGAGGTTTGACAAACTGGGATGTTAAAAGATTTTACATTTGACTCTCTTTGGGCTCTAGTGTTTATTCGTTCCTCAAACATGTGTGTATTTTTAAATTGGTGAAGCAGAATATTTTTTGAATACAGTTTTTGCAGGTTAGGAACATTTAGTGTCTTAAAAATAAAATCAGTGCTCGTTCTCAACGGGACTTTAAGAATAACCTTCAAAATTAGTTTTTGAATCTTTACTAAAGGCTCCAGGCAAGTATTTGTGGCACTTCCCCAGCTAATAATACCATATTCAAGTGATGATTGTATGAGAGCACAGTAAACTTGTTTCAGTTGTTTTATATTTAATATATCTCTAACATTTTTAAAGAAATAGACGAATTTCCTCAGTTTTGTCGTTAAGTTTGTAACATGTGCGTTCCAATGAGTCTAGTTTTTGCACTGTTAATTCGTGGTGGAATTCCATTGTAATAGAATTGAAATTAAAAAACTTTTTCACTTTGTTCCACTTGTTTATTATTACCAGGACCGGTTTCATCCTACTACGGACATTTTCAGACTGGTAGTTGAAACTCTTATGCTATTGATTTTATACAAACTTAGGCAGGGGTACACAACATTGTCTATATATGCTGAATGATTCTATTTTGTTAATTTAAGGTATTATAAGTTATTTTGTTAATTTAGGGTACATTAGGTAATTATAAAGTGTATTTTTAAAAATTATGAATAATGTTGCATACATAGTGAGTAAATATTTTTAGTTCACATGAATATAAAAGAATTTATATAATTAATATATTCATGTGAACTAAAAATATTTACTCACTATGTATGCAACATTATTCATAATTTTTAAAAATACACTTTATAATTACCTAATGTACCCTAAATTAACAAAATAACTTATAATACCTTAAATTAACAAAATAGAATCATTCAGCATATATAGACAATGTTGTGTACCCCTGCCTAAGTTTGTATAAAATCAATAGCATAAGAGTTTCAACTACCAGTCTGAAAATGTCCGTAGTAGGATGAAACCGGTCCTGGTAATAATAAACAAGTGGAACAAAGTGAAAAAGTTTTTTAATGTGCGTTCCATTTAAGAAGATCATCTATTTGAATACCAAGATATTTAATACCGTCAACTCTACTTATAGAAGGACAGGTACATGGAGTTAATGAGGGGTTACAGCTGTGAAGTTTAAGGCTTTTTTGTGAAGGCAAGAGCTTATTTGATATTCGAAATGTTTACAAAGTATTTCCCTATAGCTGATTCTAAGAATACAAAATCGCCACAATTTTCTTTGCTTTTGGTAAACACAACTTTCAACACGTGATCATTGGAGGTTTTACACCACTTACCCGCCCTGGTATAAGTAACAGATGGTTACTCTTTCAAGGCTCTCGCAAGGACACTAATTTTTTTGAAAGAACGATGCTACATTTAGTTTAGAACGAATTTAGAGCTCCAATGTCCCTGCATACGTTGTTAGTAAGCAGTATACACGTGATCAGTATAATGTTTAAACTACATTAATGCGCAATTTCTTATCCCTAATTTAAACAAATAATTCTACCACCGTAGCAAAGTGGTTAAAGCGTTGGCTCTTTTGGGGAGATTAGAGTTTTACTCCCGAAATTTCACGAGAAGAACGTAACGTTTTGTGATACTGTCAATAGCTGTCTCAACTGCCTGGAGTCAGTGAGACTATGTCACCCCAATTCACATGGGGAAATTAAAAGATCTTACGAACATTTAATCCTTTTTTTCCTCAACAAGCTTTGAACCTTGAACTAAGACCCAAGAAACTTACATTTTACAATTCAGTTATTTTCTTTATTCAAGAATTTCATCTACATCTACATTCATAGTTACCTATAGTCACTAGCTTTAACACGACCAGACCAAGCTTACTACGACGTCATTTCCACGAGTCGCTCTAACGCCGCTATTTGCCTGCTCGGGGCCGGTGGATGGGGGTGGTATTTTGTTGGGCAGGCACCCCCACCCCTCACTCCCGCCGAGTAATACAGTTCGAAGAGGACGGCCCGACCCCCAGACCCCTGAGGCCTTGTTTGGTCGATATCCATTCTTGCGTAGACCACCACAGCAAACACGCTATCGAATCAAGCCAAGATGATGTGGCGATTTATTTTAGACTGGCTGAAGTCCCCGGCGATGCCCGGGCTTTACACAGAATTTTCGAAATCAAATTTAGACAGCGACCTTTCTCTTGTTTTGACGGTCACATGTGTAAAATTTCTTCAACCTCGGCATAACATTGTAGATTTGCATACAATCCACACCGCCCGATTGCCAGCCCGCTCGTCCACCATATACAGGACCAATTTACACAAAACCTTGACAAATTATATACATAAACCTTCCTCACGGATCACTCTATCTATTGGTGAAAACCGCATGAAAATCCGTTCAATAGTTTTTGAGTTTATCTCGAACAGACAAACAGACAGACGCGGCGGAGGACTTCAATTTATAATGTTCAGAGATATTATTTATTTACTTAATGCGTATTTTAAAAGATATGATACTTTATTTTCTTTGATCACAATTTGAGAGACGGATATAGGAACCATTTATTGGATAACCAACACCCCTGCCATAGGTTACCCCAAGTGGTCCGCTACGTTTGGCGACTTAGCAGGGGTGCCCGATTTCATGGCGTGATGTTTGTCTAGGTCTTAGCGGCGAATGCGTTTTGTATACATCGTACAAATCCTCACCTACTGCATGGCCGGGCGGGAGAGACTGGTTTAAGAAGACCTAACCTAGACCTCTCCAGCCGGTCTCTCTACACCCATTACCTTGCACCGCAGTGGGAGGGATGGATTCAGACGTCGCGTCGGTGTTAACGGACGTACTTAACTTATTTTAACCAGTGATTCCTGACATTTTTTAGAGTAAAAAATGTAAATCAAATTTACGAATTTTTTTAACAATTTTTTTCTTCCGTCACTGGTCACTCCATCGAGTAACTGCCAAACCACTTACTCCGTCTGCAACGGTCCAACATTTACCTTTTTTTATTTTTTTGTAGAAAAAAAAACAATGTCACCGGAGACCAAAATTTTATTTACATTTTTACTCCAAATAACGTCAGAAAACTCTGGTTAAAGTAAGTCAAGTACATCTCTTAACACTCTGTATAGAGCTAAACTTAAAACTCACCTTTTCAGACAATCATATCCATAAAGTCAAAAACTTTTCACCTTCACAGCTTGTGACATTGTAAATAAGTAGTTGTGTAAAAATGTAAGCAAATTCTTATTTGTAAGTTTTTGCAAAAGTCATTTCATAAAAAAATATCCAGTCCTAAAGAGCCCTTAATTCTCCAATCTTTCAAATATCAACTCTACTTTTGACACTATGTAAAATAAACAATGATAGGGGTAGCAAATGTAAACATAAGGTATGTTCTTCAAGCATAAACTTTCTGATTAAGGGCCATTAACCAGCCAGCGGCCGAGAATTCATATTTCGTCGAAAGATGTTCTTACGATCGTACAGGGCGATGTCAATGAGAAAGATTAATTATTCTGCGTACCAGCTTTTTAAAATAATAACTCAATATCGATTTTATTTAATTCAAAGTTTGCTTTAATTTATATCTACATTCAAAAATTTCTGAAAGGCGTGATGATAAAACTACTAAAATTTTGTACTTTTTGTAATTATTTTTTTATCATAAGTACTTACTTATTTATAATTTTTCAATAATGTTTTAAGCAAAATAAAAATGTAAAAAAATCTTAAATAATTAGTTTGTAACACCGTAAATAGAGTGACTGAAGTATTTTCGTCACAAAACGCGTGTTCGGATCTTTTTTTAAATGATTTTATTTAATCTATAATTAAAATTATGAAACATAGCTCTCCCACATAATTTATTGATTTATTTTACTGCATATGATTTGAAATTGTGTTGTGTATAACATAAAATTTGGTTTGAAAATTTAACAAATCTGTCAACGATCTACGGTAAAACCTTATTGTACTAAAAATAAACATATTTTCTCAAAATTTAAAACATAGCTTTACTAGATAAAAGAACAGTCTTTTGAAATCAATTTATAATTTTTTGTGGAAAAGAGTCAATACGTCTAAAAGTTGATTTAAAAGTGACATATTTCTGTTTTTTTCCTCTTAACCCTTCGAATAATAAGAAAATAATATCTGTAACCTTTTGCCTGTCAAGGTTCGCACGCAAAATTCCTGGTTCTTGCCATGCATCTTAAATTTTCCTATTTATGGGTTATTTTTTATCCCTTTTGCAAAAACAAAAATTGTTCTAAAATCTAGATAAAATAATCTTTCCGATGTGTTTATTAGAAATCAACTTTTTTTTTCTCAATATTAAAATTTTGATATTGGAAATGTAAATTAGCTAAAAAATGCATACCTGTGAATATTGGAATTAAAGTACTTAAAATAGAATAAACTTAAAATTTTAAATACAGATTCCTTTTTTTAACAAAATTTGTAATAAAACTGTCACCTCACTTTTTATTACTTTCATACAATTTTATTTTAAGATTAAATGTTTGTTACGTCAAAAATTGGCTCGAAATAAAACCGTCACTTATGATCGGGTTTGTAAAATATCTCAACAACATAGCTCATATAATCCTAATACAAAGAGAAGCATTATTTCTTTGGCTCTCTAACATAAAAGAAATCACAAATATTCGCATGACAGGAAGAGAGATATATAACTTTTAATAATGCACGGTCGCTCTGGGACAATCTGGGTCTCTTGTTATTATAACGGCATATGATGTTTTGGGACAACTTGGGTCTCCTGTGATTAGAAGGGTTAAAGTGTTTTAACAGAAGTGACCTGCCATGTTTTTTTCTGTATCTACTCGTATTTGTAAATAATAAAATTAGATAAAGCCTAAGAATTCATAATAAATTGTACCACGCACTTGATGTGATTTCTCAAAAAAAACGGCGCTCTACAAAACATACAAATGTTATTATTATAGAATAGAATAAACGCTAAACGAAATAGAATTCGTTTCATTCGTTCTATGAAGTATATTCTTAGACGTTTGATTCTGAAATGTTTCGATGATGGTACACTCATGTACTTGCAAACACGTTTTTCACCATCCCTAGTATTTAATCACTCATAATCTAATATAATAATGTCGCAGTCAGACTTTAGTTTAGGCATTTAGGAAATTGCGCATAAAATTTAAGCCCAAATTAAGAAACGAATACGCTACCCCAACTTGACAAGACCAAGATAATCCCTTTGTTAGCCAGTTATCGACAAATGTAATATAATTTGTACATGCTTTTATTTATATTTGCACCTTCAAATAAAATTTCATCTTTATTTATATTGTTAACTTAATAAGTTAGACCTGAATTTGTAATATTTTATTTTATTAAAACATAACATATTCGAAGTTTGAAGTTATAATACTTTAATTAAATGAAGACAATATTGGCGAAACTCGATCGAAAATCTGGAGACAGGAAAATCAGAAAAAGATACGGTCACAACTACTACTCGAACCCAGGACCTACGCCTTGCCGTGGCGGAGCTCTACCAACTGAGTTAATGTGTCCCTATCCGATTCGGTCATATTTTCAACCGACTAGGAGCCACCAATTTTCTTAACGCCTATTTTTATTGGCTTTTATGTATGATTTCAAGGGTTCCATGCCAACTCAGAATCAAGTCAATACAATACCTCTTTGAAAAATCATTAAATCTATGAAAAAAATTAAATGAAAAATAGCTCATAATCAAACCTAACATAACCTTTTTTATATTTTTTTATCATAACTTTTAATGACTTTTCAAAGGAGGTGTAGAGTTGACTTCATTCTGATTTGTCCGCTCACCGTTTGCAAGATTCAACCCATATTTTAATGCTATGTATATACTATATACTTACATTACTCGTACTTCTTTCAAAACCAATTTTATAATATCGTCCTTTTAACTTTATTGACTTTTTTGGTAATCCTTTTCGAAGTAATAATATAAATTTCCTCCCTTGTTTGAAACTTCTTAGGTTTTGAACGCATTACTTTTTGTTAATTTGTATAGTAAGCTTCAAACTTTAATGCCGACCTGATGTTGGTACAGAAATCGCCCCAAATCGAGTTTAAGTTCCAAAAAGCGGCATGCCTCCTCGCATAGTGTGGATGACATTATTGTAATCAATAATCATTCGAAAAGATAGCGGCTAAATTAGGGATTAATTGGTTTAAGATAATAATGTTAATTCTGAATTTGGAATAAGAAACACAAAAAAAATGACGTAAATAAAATAGGTACCAATGGGCCGAGTGGTTTAAGTCTGAGTTCCCGGTATGACAGAAATCAATGGGTTCGATTCCCAGTAGCGACGGTTTATTTTTTTAATTTTTTTAAATTCACATTATTTTAGGCTGGAAAAATTAAAAAGACAATCATACTTAGGTACTTGGTTATTTGACCAATATTTAAAAAATCTGTAAATTGGACTGAAATTGCTATGTGAAAACTTTTGTGAATAGATATCTTTTAATGATAAATACCTAATATGTTCATAATTTGAATACCGCTGTTTTTGTGAAAATCACTGCAGGAGCGCTATGTAATGATACATTATTATACAAGACTATATTTAGGGTGAAGACTAAATAGTAGGTACCTACTTACATAAAAGTAACGTTATTTTAAAATTATTATTTATTTATAAACAGAAACAAGTATAAAAAGAAATCATTACATAGTATAAAATGTATGTGCACTTAGATCTTTTAAACTATGCAACGGATTTTCATGCGGTTTTCACCAATAGATAGAGTGATTCAAGAGGAGGGTTTATATGTATGAAACATGATTATTATAGGTAGGTAGTAGAGAAAAACCGAGAAATTCAAATAGATATCGGGCAGCGGGCAGATAGTATAAAATGAATTCGCTAAAAACGTACGTGCGCTTAGATCTTTTAAACTACGCAACGGATTTTCGTGCAGTTTTCACCAATAGATAGAGTGATTCAAGAGGAAGGTTTACATGTATAATACATGCTTATTATAGTGGAGAAAAGCCGATAAATTCAAATATTCAATTCAGGCAGCTGACTGGTTGTGTGGATTTTGTAAAGGTTGGGTAATGGCGTTGTGTTTCGTTAGTGGCCGGGTCAGTTAGTAAAGAAATAAACAGACAAACAGTACATAGATTACAGTTGCGAGAACAATAATTTACAGATATTAAGTAACATTTCATGGTGGGTACCTATGATATGTTTCTTTGTAGTGTCTTATTTACGGTAGGTATGTAATATTTAGTAATAACCGGGTGTGTGCGTAGTGGGTCGGTGTATATGTGTGAGTATGTTTATATATGTGAAAAGGGGAGATCTGTGAAGGAATATGTCTGCGCATTTAACTGTTTCATATTATTGACATGATGCTCTTTTTAAATTTGGGCAGTGAATCAGAGAAAATGTCGATGTTAAAGTTTATAAAAACAATTTTGAACATATGAAGAGCACGGTTAATTGGCGAATTAGTTGCTCCATTTGTTTTGTAATTAAGTGTGTGGAATAGTTCTGTAAGTGTTCTATGTCTTAAGGGTATGTTAAAATTATGAAATGGTTAACCCGTGGAAAACTCCCCAATTCGTGCAGCTCTTTGTAATTTGCGCCAAATGTGACAGCCGCTGTCAAACACTTAAATTCAAATTTTCATTTGGAACGATTTTAGTCGACATTGGCCAATGGGCGTCCCCTCCTGCCGGACCCGCTAGGGGCGTGCCCGGGAAAATCGATACGGCCACCCCATTGGTCCGCGCTGACCAATGGCGAGCGAGCGAAAATTTTCATGGGAATACAAGCAAAGTAGAAGGTATTTTTCGCTTCTTTTTATTGCCACCTTTTGAAGTAACATGAAAAGTTGTATATTTTATTAGCGTTTAGAAGAGTTTTACAGACCTTTAATGTTTTTGCTTGTGTTATTTCGTTATATCTATGAATTTTACATTAGAGCCGTTGAAGACGTAGCGAAATGTTGGAGGAATTTAAATAAAACTTTTGTTGAACATCTCACCGCTGGAATGATATTATGCAAGTTTACTCCACCTTTGGTTATTCGTCTGGTCTTTGAAGCTCTCTCGCGGTGGTGGTAAGACGGAAAAATAGTGTAACAGTTTAGCCTATTTCTTAGGTCTTTCATAAGGTACAAGGTTCTTCAATAATATGGTACCTTAAAACTCTGCTTCCCGCATTTCTATCGATTTATTACGTATTTTCATTTGAAAATAATATCTATACATTCCCCACGCCGAAACGGCAGCTATATGAAAGTCCCTCGATAGAAAAAAATCGCAAAGAATGCTCCAAAAATTATTATAAACACGTATTTTTTCAGTTATTTTACAAGTTATATGTATGAAAAAATTCACAGTGTTTTTTTAAATGCTATTTTTAAATGCATTAATGCATTCCCTACAAAAATTTTGCTTTTTTTTTTTTTACCTAAACATTTTCTCAATTTTCGCTTAAATATTATCGTTTTTAATATTAGCCCGCTCCCTCTAATATTCGTATTTACATATCACTTCTTATTTTTCTTTTTTGAGCGGGTACTACCGGGCCTTAATAATTGACACTAACTTTACATTTTCATACTATTTTTATCTATTTATTTTGTTTCTGAGTTTTTTTTTCCATTAGCTCTACACAGGGATCTAAGAAAAAATTTTCCATCAGGTCCGATATCATCTTAGAGGATGCTGTGTGGTGGGTATTTTAATGAAAGTAGGTAAGGAGAGGAAGTTCTAAGTAGGAAAAGGGTACGCGTGGTGGGTCGGTATATAGGAGTATGCGTATGGGGGTCCAGGAGTGACGTACGTATGAATCCATCCCTCCAACTGCGGTGCAAGGCCATGGGTCGAAAGAGTCCCGCTAGATAGTTTAAAAGCCCTCCCTTAACTAGTGTCTCCCGATCCGGCCCGCCATGCAGTAGGTGAGCAAATGAATCCGCCGCCAAGACCTACACAATCCTAACCCCATAAACCCGGGCACCCCTGCTATATTACCAAACATAGCGAAACACTTGAGGTGACCTATGGCATGGGTGTTATTATCCCGTTAAAAAGTCCCGAGTCTACAAATCACACGCGGTAGAAGTGAAACCTTCAGAAAACTAAAGTAGGCAAGAGTGGGGAGGCTACAAAGCACCGCACAAAGAGGAGACCGATAATACCATCTCATTCTCTCGCAGGCTAAATCCTATAGATGTATGGTTTTGTCTCTTTTTAATGTCGCTACTTTTCGCTTCATCGAGTTTCAAATCAAAGAATTGTTTAATGAAAAAATATTTTGATCCAGAATCCATATCCAGAGCCCTTCACGCCCAACTGCCAAGTTCGCCATTACGATCTCTTTTACTCTTTCATCTTGATAGTTTTCCAGTTCGCTTACCACACTTTCCGATGTGAACCTAGGTAGGTTTCGATCGTGTTCCCAGCATGCTTTGTGCGGCAAACTTATCGGTGGGTAGCGCACGCCACTGGGTAACTTCGCCCGTCAAATTTCATAAACGCTATAAGTGATTTATTGGCTCATTTTTGGCAGTAAATTTTACAACATGCCTCTTTGATTAGTTGCTATAGTAATTTTGACAAAATTTTCCGGAACTGCGCAGAATTTTCACGAAAACGCCTTCTTTGAAGAACAAAGACAACTATATTTCCTAGTTAAAAGTTAAAATACTATTTACTACCCTTTTACTTTAACAACACCAGGATACTGTCTTACCAAAGTTCCCCGATTCCGAGACTTCACAATCTCGGAAATAAATATTCTGATCTAGGAGATATATTTCCCTGAAGAATAACCAGTATAAACATTGTTTATTCCAATTCTTTTAAGCATATAGACACAAATAGTCGTGGATAAATTTTGCAATTTTTGTATTTAGTTGATTATCTTTTTATGTGAGACTTCTTATCATTTTTACCAATGTATTTAATTTATATTATAAGCTTTTGTTGTTACATTTTTTTCATTATATTATATCTCTTTTAATGTTTTAGTTTTAAAGTATTTAAAATAACTGTGATTCTTAACCTATAAACAATAAATGTAAAAGCCCATTAGGGCGTTTAATAAATAAATAAATCCACATTTTTAGGAATGTCTTAGGGCAAATGGAATTGGGGAGGAGAAATGGAAGGGGAAGGTTGGAAAATGCCATTTTGTTTATATTTCTTTCACTGAGGAAAATAATTTCCCTCAGGGCATCTATGTCATCTTAGGGGATGCTGTGTGGAAGGTATTTAAGGAAATGATTGAGTGACGGTTCTTAGAAGGAATAAAAAATGAGGAATGGGTAGGAATCTTTGGGTCAGTGTGTTCTGGAGAGATGTATAAATCTGTCCTTTCAACCAAAGTGCAAGGCGATGGGTCATGAGATCCCGGCTGGAGAGTTTAAAGCCCCCCCCACAAACATTGTCTCCCAGTCCGGCCCGCCACGCAGTGGGCAGATGCACCGCCGCCAAGAACTAGACAAACATCACTCCATGAACCCGGGCACCCCTTAGCTAAACAATTGAGGCGACCTATGGCAGATCTTTTGGTTATGCAATAAATGGTTCCCTGGGCGGCAGTACCTGTTTCCGCCTCTCAAATTGAAAAATTACCTGTCTTTTTATATCTTGTGACTAAACATAGATAAAGCCATTTCAAGCAACACTATTTTTTTGATGGGGGTTTCTTATTAGGACGATAGTTACTTAGATGTGTGAGGTATCTTGTACTTTGGAAAGAGGTAGGTAGGTACATTTCTACTTAATATATTGATAATTTAAAAGATCAAGCAGCTTACCGCTCTGCTATAAGGTTGATATGTCTACATCCACAATTTGGGAGGCGGAGGAGTATGGGTACTGCCGCCTGTATAACCAACACCTCTGCCATAGGTCTCCCCAAGTGGTTCATTACGTTTGATGACTAAGCAAGGGTGCCCGGGTTCATCGGGTGATGTGCGTTCTGGTCTTGGTGGCAGTTCGTGCCGAATCGGGAGAGCCGGTTTGGGGAGACCATATAACTTCTCCAGCTGTCTCTCGGCCCTTCGTCTTGCACCGCAGCGGGAAGGATGGATATTACGTCCGTCACTCTTGGACACATTGACCCCTAGATTCCTACTAGCCCCTCATAACTTTTTACTATCCTTAAAAAGACCCTTCGTAAATTCTCTCCAAATATGACATAAGTACCTAAACCTTAAGGGAAATTGTTTTTCTCGCAGCCTCCGTGTGGGATTATTGTTAAAAAAAACTATTTGCTTAACTTCGTTAACTTTTTATTGACGAAAACGGCATGTAATTATTAGTGTTTCCATGACGGTTGATCCTCCGACATTGGCCCTTCGGTATACCTATATACAATATGCAGTTGGTCTAGGGAAAATACGGTATACCTACTTATAAATATAACTAAAACCGCCGTGCAGAGAGCATGTACCGCCGAATAACAAAAGTATAAAACATGCAATTTATAAATTGTATGTCAGATAGAACAATTTTAGATCCACTAGGCCCAGAAATCCATAATTAGAGTCATTATGCGTAAACCCTATATATAGGATTTCTAGCGATCAGCTCTACAAAAATATTATGAACTTGATGTTCGTCAAAACTACATAAAAAGGGTTATTATCCACTTACACAAAAATCTAGAAAATCTTAATAAAATTGATCATAAATATAGTACAAAAAGTCACACCAGAAAGGATCTCGTGGTCCCAGGGAGCAGTACGGCAAAGTTTCAAAAGACATACACATATCTGGGACTGAAATTGTGTAATAAAATCCCCCCAGAATTAAATATTAAAACTTGCAAAATGACATGCATCGGTTCAATAATAACTAAGTGGTTGATAGGCTTAGGTAGGGTTGAGTCTGAAAATTTATTAAATAATGTCTTAAAACTTAAAATTAAGTTAAAACTTGAAAATTTTACATTGTTAACTAAGTATTAATGACACAATCAGTAAAAACTTAGTGAAGGCTTAGGTAGGGTTGAGTCTGAAAAATTATTAAATAATGTCTTAAAACTTAAAATTAAATTAAAACTTGAAAATTTTACATTGTTAACTATTAATGACACAATCAGTCAAAACTTAGTGAAGGCTTAGGTAGGGTTGAATCTGAAAAATTATTAAATAATGTCTTAAAAATTAAAATTAAGTTAAAACATGAAAATTTTACATTGTTAACTATTAATGGCACAATCAGTAAAAACTTAGTGAAGGCTTAGGTAGGGTTGAGTCTGAAAAATTATTAAATAATGTCTTAAAACATAAAATTAAGTTAAAACATGAAAATTTTACATTGTTAACTATTATGAATGGCACAATCAGTAAAAACTTAGTGCACATTTTTGACATTTTTCACTAGCATTTGGTTCCTTAGAACGCGTCGCTTCAGTTCTTATTGTCCAACGGACCATTTTAGTTTTTGTTCAATCTCCACTTTAAAATTCAAAATCAAGTATAAAAATTGAAAGTTAATAACTTATCTAAGAATTATTTAAATTAATGAGACCTTTACCTTTACGGAAATAGCTTTATCTTAAACACCCATCATAATGTTTTATTGAAATAATGAAATAAAAACTTCACCCATAAAATTCTCTAATGGTCTGTTGGACAAACACGAACTAAGGCGACGAACGGGCAATCTGCCTAGCTGGGAACATAGACATATAAGACATAATAACACTTGTACACATTTTTAATATTTACAGTTGTTTTGAAATACTATTATTATGTTATTTTTGTTGTATAAAGGTATCTACTTGACTGGTCAGTGGTTGAGTGGGCACAGCACTTGGGTCCCACCCTGGCGTCGCATGTTCGATTCCTCGGCAGGCTAAGTCCTCCATCACAACACAAGCATCATTTTCGGCTTTCTGTGGTGGTAATAGGAGATTTTCAAACATTGTTGGGTTATTCGTAACCTGGGAAACCTTTCTTTAAAAAAAAAAAAAAAAAGTAATCTAATGTGATAAATAATAAATAAATACACAAAAGGTTCAGGAGAAATTTTCTTCGATATATAAAAAAAACCTTTATATTTTAGTGATTTTATCTGCAAAGCCAGGTACGTGTGAGAAACCTGCGACGCTGCGTGATAGTGTGTCAGAAACGCATAACTTGCCAGCAATTACTTTAGAGCCGCCCAGTACAAAATACAATACGTAATTAAATTTTCCTTTCGTTTTTACTCGCCGCTAGGTTTTACTCTCATCGTCGATTTCATTGCTCTAGACTCGGCAGGGGAATTCAACTTTACTTTAATATATTAACCCTAGAAAGATAATCTATAGAAATCTAATAGAAAGAAAAAGTTTGAAAGTTACACAAAAGGTAATCAATCATACGTTTCTCGAACGTATGGTGTAAATATTTCTCCGTAATATAATTGGACTTACCGTGGTGACAGAGCCGCTCCGCGCAAGCTCTGCTCGGCAACTGATAGACAGCGAGAGCTACGTTGCGAAATAAAAAAAAGACAGCAACTCTTGTGTATCGCTTACGTCTCTCAGACGTAGATTATCTTTATAGGGTTAATGAAATTAAATGTAGTAACTTAAAATGACTTATATTTTTGACACTTTGCATCATCATAAATTCCAATGTTTATACAAAAGCAAGTGACGGTCCGTGACTTTTCAGTGCTAGCAAGGTAGAGTGCTAAGATTGAAAAATACGACATTGTTGTTGTAGCTGAAAATGATTTTTCTATGATTTTTTTTTGTATGAAGTTGTTTATTTTGTGGAGGCTGTGCTACCCCAGACTGAAATTTAAATTATAAATCCCCGTACAAAAAATTAAAATTTGAAAAATGTGTTTTTTAAATTTTTTTTCAGCTACAACATTAACAATAATGTTGATTTTTTAATATTATTTTTTTAAAAGAAAGACAAACATTCCCGGGTTACGAATACCCCGACAGTATTTGAAAATCTCCTACTATCACCACAGTAAGCCGAAAATGTTGCTTGAGTCTTAATGGAGGACTTAGCCAACCGAAGAATCTAACACGTAACGTCTGGGTGGGACCCAAACGAGATGCCCCCTCAACCACTGACCGGTCAAATATATGTATGATGATATAGGTAGTGTAACCGAATTTCCAAAACTTCAAAAATATACCGAAATAGCGTTTTTGTAAGTTACTACAGTGTAAAACTGGGTATATTTCAAAGCGCTGGAGCTCACCGTTCCGGAGTTATGTTTCAGAAAAGATATCTATTCTATAGAACTACGAGGTTACGATGTGTTTCATGAAGATTAGGTGGTTTAGAGATCTCGGAAAAAAACTGGAAACAGCCGTGTAATCAGAAAAAAATCAACGCGCGGGTAGTATTCAAACCTGAGGTACACATCTATTGATCATCAACCATGACACTACAATCTAAGATTCATTAAAAAAAACAACTTATACCTGTGATAAATAAGTTAACACATTTTATTATACCCATGAAAAAAAAAAAAAGTTAATATGGTTTATTTTGTTTTGAAAAGGTTTATTTTCTATGTACATTTGTTACTTAATTTAAAAAAAAATTGTTTCCGGTTTCGACACATCCGTGTCATTCACCAGAAAACTCAAAACTACCTTAAGAACTCTATGCAAGTACAAAAATTATTAGATTTGATTAGGTGGTGGTTTTGGGAAGGGTGATTTTGGGGGAGGGGGAGAAAGGTGGGAGGAGTTGATATTACATAGGAAGATTGTTAATAATTGCAATTTGCAAAGTGTTATTATTTTGTTAACTAAACATTTTTTTGTTTATTTCCAACGTTTATTTTTTCTTTATACATTTTTATAGTGGAAGCATGCTTCATATTTCTTCGACATTAGGTGTGGTGGCTTGAAACAATTTAAAAAGTGATTCTGTTGAGAAGGTAGATTTTTTTAAAGTATTTCTTTAATGATAAATCTTTGCGAAACTTTTACTGAGTTTACATTTTTTTTGTAAGATTCTCCCCAACCTATTACTCCGTATAACTAATTTACGGACAATGGTCCATTAAAAACATAATCATAACAAATAAAAAGGCAGAGGTGACAGTAAAGGGAGAGCACATATAAATGAATAGCATTGACAATATAAAATGTAAATTACATACAGAAGAAACTACAAGTCAAAGTATGAAGAAGCATTTAAATATTGCGTATCGACTGCCGAAAGTCATTTTGTTTTACACACAAAATTCGATGCTTTGACTTGCGTTGACAAATCTCGACATTCTGGATAAAGAAGAATGATGTCCATAATTAGTACAATGTTGATTGAGGAACAGCAATTCATTATTTCGGAGTCTACGGGAAGGGATGTTGAACTGGATGAGTTGTAACAAAGCAGATGTATCAGTAATAGGTACTGTTGATAATTTTAAATATGCAAATTAGATCAGAGTCCTTTCCACGTTTTTCTAATGAAGAAATGTTTAAAAAAATTTCAATTTCATCATCTGAGTACACGCTCTTTCAAGACCTAACCTCCAAGCAATTCCTCTTAGGAAGCGATGTTGTACGGATTCGATGTGAAAAATGTGGACAGCATAGAAAGGAGACCAAATGACACTACCATATTCAAGGTGAGGGCGAACCTGCGAACTGTAAAGAGTTTTAAGTGTACTTTTATGTTTGAAGTCGTAGTATATGTGTATCAAGTATATGTGATATTTAAATTTGAATAATTACTTGTTTGCTACTGTTATAAATGGTTTATTTAATAAAGTAACAGAATTGACAACACCTGAAAATTCGCCACGGCCAATCGACTCCCCCATACCTTCCTCGCACACATTTCTTCCATTCGCCTACCGAACGTTGCGCCGCGCGTTTCTCCGCTAAACAATTAAAATTACAGCAAATAACAATAACAAAAACCTATTAACAATAACAAAAGTAATTTTAACCATAATAAAACGACGATTAACCATAAGTTTGTTTTAACAATCATCGGTTCTACTGTTTAATGTTAATTACTTTGTATAATCATTTTAAAATGTTGATAGAAAATTAATTGATATTTTAATTAAATTTGAAGTAGAAATTGGGTTGAAAGTAGTTTGTGGTTTCACCGCGATTTAATAATAAAGTGATACATTGTTTATTCAATATTCTATACAGTGTCTTTGTGTTATTTTTCTTTGTTGATGTTAAGAATTTTGTGATAAAGTTTTGATGCATTCACTTAGGACGGGTTGTTTCGAAGAATTTGAATAATTCTTCAAATTGCAATGTTAATTTTCAAGTTCTGTTATTATTTCAGTTTTGTGAAGCAACTGGCCCAAACTGATATAATAACAGAACTTGAAAACTTTGAAATTTGATGAATTGTTCAATTCTCCGAAATAACTCGAACTTAGTCATGTAAGATTAAAAATGTATTATAACTGCATGTGAATTTTAAACAATGTTGACGTACCGCTAGAAGAGCTAAAATGATATTTTTGGAAATTAGAATGCCTCAGCAGATTCCTATAATTTTTTGTAAAATATAAACTTTTCGAAAAATGTTTTCGGTGTCAAAATATGAATACCTGTAATCTGTAATGTGTTTTTATTTTCGTACGTTTTAAAGTTTAATTATAATTGACCAACTTTTTACCCGCGGCTTTGCTCGCGTGGTATTAGGGAGAAATTACTGTACAAAGATTTTTTCCACGGGAATTAAATGTTTTTTCCGGGATGAAAATTAGCCTATGTCACTTTCCAGTCCTCCTACTATCTCTTTGCAAAATCATGTCAATCGGTCGCTCCGTTGCGACGTGAAAGAAGGATGAACAAAAAAAAAACAATCGAACATTTTCGCATTTATAATAATAATTAGGATTTTTAAATTATATATCAATTGTTTACAGCCAAGATGGTATTTCTCCGTGAACTATTTATTTGAGATAAATTGTAATAATAATATAAAAATAGGTGTCTTTGGAATGGTGTGTGTTAGACATGACATATTTTTACACGTATTAATTTCAGTTATAGGTAAGTAAAATTCTTAGCAGTATAGTTAAGTAGAGATAAAATGAAGGTTACCGGACAACTTAACAATGGGCAACTTCATCACTCGTTTGTAAAGTCAAAAAAGGTTACTTTAGGTAAAGTTATGGGTTATTTTATTTATTTGTTTCATTTTTAATGACTATTCAAAGGGGTGTTGAAATTCCACTTTGTTGAGTTGTCGTGGAACCAAAATGAATTGGTTTTAAGCCATCGATTTTTTCCCTTTGTATTAAATTTACTAGTTTTTGTTAGCCAGTGCCTAGGGCAGTTAAAAAGAAAATATTGTATTCTGTTAATACCCGGTAGTAAGCATTTAAAAAGAAGAAGAAGGAAAGATATGTAAATAAGAATGTTAGAAGGAGCGCACTAATATTAAAAACGATAATAATTAAGTGAAAATGGCGAAGGTGTTTAATAAAACACGACTTGTTTAAAATACAGCAAAAATCTCTCGACAAATGCTTGTTGCGTTTAAAGATGTAGGTACCTACTGTGAATTTGTCATACCCATAATACCTTAATAACTCAAGTACCTATGCGTCATACATAGGTAGTCTAATAAAGTTACATTTTATTTATTTAAATAGAAACAAACAGTACACAATACAGTGATGAAAATATTACAGATATTAAGTAATATTTTATGGTGGGTAACTATGATAAGTTTTTTGCAGTGTCTTATTTATGGTATACATGTATATTTAGTAATTACCGGGTGATGTGCGTAGTGGGTAGGTGTGTATGTATGTTCATACATTGTCATATAAACAAGCTTATGGGTGTTAGTGGTTAAAAAACAGAAAAAACAGGTTTTTGATAAATTTTGTAGCATACTTTGCAATTTTTTTCTATCGAGGGAATTTCATGCAATTACCGTTTCGGCTCCACAAATGTATGGACAATATCTTAAAAATAACATATATTCTTATAGAAACTTAAAAACTTAAAAGTGTTCAAGAGAAACATGTTATAAAACGGTAGAAATTCGGAAAGCGGGGGTTTAAATTCGTCCTTATCGAAATAATCTGTAGTAAAATGAAACACTTTCATTAATTTTCCATGTTATTGAAATTTTCGAACTTTTATGTTCACATAATTTTGATTAGGTTTATCTTTAAATTATTACTGGTAATAATTTTATCTTTTCATATTATTTATAGCTCGTTTTAAGTTACCCATTTTATACTCAATCTATTTATAATGCCGGGCATCTGAATCATCAATGTTCAGTTGGTTTTTTACTTAAGGAAAACAAATATTTGTATTTCACAGTTTAAAAATAATGGTATTCCCAGTTTTTAACAACACAAGTTTAAACAGGTTATATGTGGTTAATGTTTTAATCAAAATAGTGATGATACTTTTTTCGATGATTAAGATTTAATCCAATGGAGAAAATAAAACAAAAGAAACACCGTTTTATTACCGAAGTAATAAAATATGTACAATTATTTGATGCTTTTAGTGCCGCCTTGGTGAGAAAAAAACCCTTCAGAATCGAAACGTTGCTTATTTTTTTTCTTTGTGACAATTTTATTAGCTTTATACTTTTCAACCTTCCTCTACTCCATCTATTTCACATTCCCTCTTTATTCAGAACCTCAATAATCAAAAATGCCATAGTTCCACTTGCTCTGAACAGTTAGGACTCTTGTAAGGCATTCATATTAAAAAAAATGTTTAAAATGCGCATACCTATATACCTAACTAAATAAACATTATGAAGTTTCACCGCAGGGGTAGACAGAGAGGACGGACCGCCAAACAATGCACACACTCTTTACCTCATCCACATTCATACGTATTCTTCTATTATTCTTGATAATATGGTCCGACTCAAGTATCTGATTCACTTGATCGTGTCATGTCTTCCTCGACTTCTACCAGTCATATTTGCATCATATATTCTCTTGAAACTATTTTCTTGATACTTTTTAATGTTTGTTTTCTTAATCTTGCTCATTACGCTTACATCGGCTGCGCATTCTTTGCGGATCTCCACATTTCTTACACGATTATAGATGGTTTTGGCACACACACGTCTCAGGAATCTCATTTCAGTGTTTTTGCTGATTAATTATCATTTTGTTTGCTTTTATAATCGAGGCTGACTTATATAAAGCAACAAGCCATAAAAAAACAACCGTGGAAATTAGTTAAATGTGCAATTATTATGAGTAAGTGCAAAAAAATGAGGCCGTTATGTTATTTGGTAGTTTTAATAATGAATTAACGCCTCAGTGAACTGTGCCATAGCTCAACCAGTCTTTGAAGTTTTAACCCGTCGCGTCAGGTCTATTTGTTCGGTTTTCGGAACAACTCATATAAGTCTAATAGAAATCATTGTGTCGCCCTTACTATCATGGTTAGAAATATGATCTAAACGGTGTTAGAAAGCGAAAATCCCACGCTTTATGTGCAAATCTAAAAGTTAATCGCAAAATAATTCAAATGCACACCTTTGCGAATCCAAAATTTCCGACCGCAATTTGAAAAAAAAAGAAACTGTCGAAGTTAGTTGATGATAATAACGTTTATATAATACAATTGCCTAATAAATTATTTTTGTGTTTTTTTTTTGTTATCAGTAATTTTAGTTAGGAAACACGTAAGTTGAGCCATTTAAAAAAAAATATTATGTTTGCATGCAAAATTTTTATATTTCAAAAATTGTATGTTTAATTTGAATTATAACATTTGAAAGAGCATTTCATCACCTTTCCAAAACAGTTTTTAGTTTTCGGATGCATTCAGAAATATTACGTTTTTTGGTTTTTATTGCAAAATGGAAATATTATGATCCTCTGATAAAATACGGTTGAGTACTGAGGGGTTAAGAAAACAATAAAAGTATTGTGGCAATGATATAAATTTAGGCTTTTCTCTCTTGAGAATTTTGAACATTTTTTTGATAGGGTTAAACGAGGCAACTTAGTTGACAGCTGTTTCTGGGGACATTATTTGGACCTTAAATAACGACAGTTTACTGTTTTAATATACAAAGGTAAATTGTAAATTATACGGTTGATCAGTTTTGCTATAAAGTTGAGAATTTCGTGCCGTGCTAGGAAATTGAAAACAGTTAGCTTTTTTATGCTGGATGTATAAAAATTTTTTTTGTAGGTGTCCCAAAACTACCCCTTATATATATTTTGGAATTTTGTTTGTATATCACATTTTTTTACCCTAAAACTGTTCGCCTAATACCTTATGGTCCCAACCTAGTCAAGGATTAAGGACGGGTTGTTTCACAGAAGTTCAACGTCGTCGTGTGGTTATTCAGTTCCTTTTTTTTTTAAATTTGAGAGTTCCCCGTTAAACGCCGATTCTCGGTGCATTTCAGCTTTTTGTCAAATTATAATAAGCGGACAAACTTAACAACATAATAGTTTTCCTCTTCTGCTGATCACAATTTGTACAAAGGCTGAAACGGGCTTAGAATCGGCATTTAACAGGGATCTTTTAACTGTCAAAAGAACAAAATGGCGCGGTTTGGCCATTTGATTACAATAATTTTTGTTTTTGTGAAACAACCCGTACCAAGTGTAAATGCTAATGCCAATACAATATGTTTAAAACATGGCGCAAGTATTAACCTACGTCGTTTTCTTATCGCTTCAGTATTTTTTTTATTACAAGAAGATGTTGAATCTGGTATATAAGGACGCCGCGCCGCGCGACCGTTTCAATTTTCGGAATTAATTACATATTGTTTATTGGTTTGGTTTTTTATTTTATTATTCAGGTATTCTTCCCATATTTTCCATATTTGAAGGCTCATTCCAAAATTCAAGTAAATTGGTTCAGTAGAACTTGAGATATCGTGTCAACCGTCTCGAAAAAAGTAGTTTAAAAGAAAATGCGTTTAAAGTTTTGTTCTATTTAGTTTCGATATTCAAAAATATTTTCTTAAAAGGATTTTTCGAAATTCGAATTATTTTAAAAGTTATAACCATTTTAGCATCGCGGTTTAGGCGGAATCTAACTAGAATCTAAATAGAACAAAACTTTAAACGCATTTTCTTTTAAACTACTTTTTTCGAGACGGTTGACACGATATCTCAAGTTCTACTGAACCAATTTACTTGAATTTTGGAATGAGCCTTCTCTATACACTACTCTATCTCATGAACCGAAATTATAACAAAAAATTTAAATTTTAACTATTTTTAAAAAATTCGGAAAAGTAAAAAAAAATGGTTAAAACCTGTCTTTTTATTTCAGACAGCCGCCATTTTGCGAAAAAAAATTTATTTACTTTTGCGAGGTTCAGGACATAGCGGCTTTTACGCCGCATAAGCCTCGTACTCGTTTAAAGTTTGGAAATCACCGTTGTATACACTGTACTTGACTTTTGTATTTTAAATTTACCGTTTGTCATTTTCTTCAGAAAAAAAACATTAAAATACGTTGAACCAGTACAAACCAAAATAAAGTGTACAAATATAATTTGACTGCCTTATAAAGTTGTCATTTTTTAAAGTGCAAATAAAATTACTGAGGAATAGTGAGTCATACCGCTCATCAATTAACATAAGCAAATATATATGAAAATCTTAACGTTCATCAGCAACGTTTCAAATCATTGAATTGATGGTGGATTTGGTGACATTTGTAAATAACATTTTATAATTGTTAATCAAAATGTGAATCATTAATCTCAAATGGATTGCTCATTTAAAGAATAATAGTGTTGTGTGAATTTGACTTGAGTGGTGTTTTGGATTTGGACAGAGTTAGTGTGACGATGTCTTCGTATTGTGAGAGGATCGAACTCCTCGCTTCCTGAATATGGAATATCCTTGGACCATAGGGGCGGGAGGTGATGAAGGGCAGGACACGGTGCATCATCAGGAGCACCCCGAGGACGGGCAGAGACAGAGAGTCAGCGCACCAGGTAGACAAATGATAGATTAGTTAAAAAAAACCTTTAATATTATTCAATTATCGTATTTATTATGTATAGCTGGAGTAACCGGCTTCACTCATGGAGTTGATATGTTTCCGAACATTTCAGACTATTCCCGGAACATTCCACAACATTGCAGAATGTTCCGGGGTATTCTGGAATGTTGCGGAATTGGGTATTTCCACAAACGAGGGATTCTGTTGAAAATGTACGTAATGTAATATTTAAAGATATTTTTTCTGATTTTAATCATCCTACTAGAAATGTTTGTTTTTTATGTTTTCATTTAATATTATTGATTTTAAAAACGCTCTAAAACTGACAAAATCAAAACGTAGTTAGCAAATGGGTTTGTGACGTCACAAGCTACGCTCAGCTGAACCAGCATAAATAAACACTGTCATTGAGCGTCCGCAGTAGTCCGCACTCACGATGTCACACTATAGCCACCCCCCAAAATATCGTTTTAGCGGTAATCCAAAAATGGGAGACTTTAACTCGCTGTAGAAAATTTATTCGTCAACATAAAAATAAAATAAAAACGTTATAATCATCTTAATTTTTGGTTTAATTTTTTTAAGCTATAAAAAAAACGTAGAAATACCCCATTCTCTCGAATACTCGAGGAATGTTCTAGACTATTCTAGAAATTTCAAGAGGGCAAAACTTTCAGCCCTTAAATCTTCAAAACACGCCCTTCGGCTAAAAACGGGAACCTTCTTCATGGATGGGGGATAGAGGGCTACCACTCCATATAACTCCCTGGATCGTATCGGGACTCGTTTCTGAGTTTTAGCGGGACGCACACTTTTGTACTCTTTTATAATAGGTATATATTGATTATGTTATAAGTGTAGTATTCCCATTCTGTGTTTTGACTTCTTCGACAGATTTTCTCCACCTCTCTAGTCATTTCATCTACAATCCTCAGGCCTTCCCATCATACTCCAATCTTCTTTCTCTTAGTCATTCATGTAAAAAGATCATTCCATCCACTTTCGGACCACATCTGGCTTGGAGTTCCAAAATATTTATGTCTGATTGATAATTCATGGTTAACAGACCAATTTCTATGTGCAGATGCTATGTAGGCAAGCTGAATCTGTGCTACAGATATTTCAGAGCCTGCTCGAAGGAGGTAGCAGCATTGATCCCATGTGCAAATCAACGCGTTCACAGTTGATGTCAGCTTCACGAGAACGGATTGTTTTTCCGACTCTTTTTGTCGAAGATCAGAAAAATATATGGGCACATCTGGGTCGAAGTACGAAACAGCTAAAAAGGACCGAATCGGTTAGGGACACATTAGCTCGGTTGGTAGAGTTGCGGTCCGGAAAGTCGAAGGTCCTGGGTTCGAGTCCCAGATGTGCCCATATCTTTTTCTGATTTTTGTTTTTTCAGATTTTCGATTGAGTTTCGCTAATATTGTCTTAATTTAATTAGATATTACAATTCGAGGATTTACTCATTAAGTTAAAAATAAAAAAAAATAATTTATTGTGCTCACGATACGCCCATGACGGTGTTTATGAAATAAATGATTCTTTAGTGAATTATTTGGTTTTACGAAAATTTAATAATCTATCCCTTCTGATTTATTCCATGATTGAATTAATTTATTTATTGTTTATTAGGATTGTGCCTACTCTACGCCCATGACGGTGTTTGCATTGCAAATTTCTTTATAGTACGAGAGCTCACGACCAAAACCATGTCTCATAGCAATACGGCAAAAACCCTATAAAATCGTTAGATTGTATGATTCTGAACCCGACTAGGTGTGTAGTAACGGTCGAAAGTGTAGCAACTGCGTGGGAGGCCATTTCTGCTGTGTCAAAAAAAAAGACAGTCGGTATTATAGCAATACGTCTGATAGTGAAAATGTACATAGATTTTATAATTGTATTACGAAAAAGTTTGTTTTCAGACATTTTGCGCGTAGCATATAGCCTGAGCGCATTTTTGAAAATGTCAACAAATTTAGCCGACCTGTATCATAGCAATACGGATAATTTTTTTTTCAACTTTTCGTTTTGCTGCCATGATTACCAAAAACCTGTTTTCAGACACTTTAAGTGTAGCATATACTCCCAAAAACGAAAATAACGTTTCGGAGTCGCCTGGCCGACGCCTCTGTTAAATGTTTGTTTAAATTTACAGCCTTCATAGATATTCAAGAATCTCCCTTGTTTATTATATGTACTTTGACAGATGACAGATGTCATTACTTATTTCTTTTGTAAAAGTTACTCAAGTGTGCTTTAAATAAAACAAAAAATACCAAATCAATCAGTATTTAATTTCAACAGCATCAGCGCTTGTTACGCTGCTGCCCCTTTCTTACTATTATACAGCTCACTCGCCAGCTGCTCCAAACGTTGGTAAATTCTTTGTTAATTATCATCTAATAAATTCAGGGTCGCAACGTATTCATTGGTTTGTAACAGAAAATTCAAGATGCCTCAATACGATTTTTAAATGATATCTGAGTATCGAAAAGTTGTCTGATAGAGAAGGTGCTACACTTAATTTGTCTGATATAAATTTTTTGCACATGTGGACAACTTATTTTATCATGTCCAACAATTTTCAGACATATTGCTATGATACCGATCGGTAAAATTTGTTAACATTTTCAAAACGGTTTCAAAATTTAATGCGTTCACATTTCCGTCTGAAAATTGTTTTGTTCGCATCAAATAACCAAAATTTACTAATAAAAAAGATTTTCAGACGTATTGCTATGAGACATTTTTTTTGTCTCATTTTTAATTTTTTTAAGTGATTTTACGGGTTTGCGCTACACCACTAACGTCTGAAAAATATGTTTCCGGTATCTCAGAACTATCATTCAACTACAGTCTGCAAATCAGACATATTGCTATGATGCAGTTCGGTAAAATTCTTTGACAATTTTGAAAATTCGGTCAGATCAAACGCTACGCGGAAAATGTCTGATATTGGTATTTTCGAGTTCAGGATAATCGTATCTATCGATTTGATGCGGTTTTGGCCGTATTGCTATGAGACAAAAATTTTGGTCGTGGGCTCTCGTACTATTATCTTTAGAAATTGTATTACAAAGTAAACTAAAATAAAATACAAAATAAAGTTAAAATAACACTAGATAACAGTTAAACTAAATGAAGATTAAATTACGCAGTGTTAGTAGAACTAATTAAAATAATAGTTTACATGTGTTCATGATAGTTCATACAAATACAGAGTGTTCTGGAAGTACTTGACTTACTTTACCAGTGATTCCTGACATTATTGGGAGTATAAAATGTTAATTAGTTTTGGTTTCCGGTGACTTTTTTGAAGTGAAAACTTATTTATCACCGTTGTAATTTGAAATTCGGTGAAACGAAAAATAGCGACTCTAAAAGAGACAAACATATACATCTATAGGATTTAACCTGCGAGAGAATGATATAGTAATATCGGTCTCCTCTTTTTGCGGTGCTTCTTAGCCTATCGGCCTCCTCTTTGTGCTTTGCTTTGAAGTCTCCTCACTCCTGTCTATTTTAGTTTATTTTTTTTAAATGTTTTTTTCCAAAACCAAGCAAAAATAAATTCCTTCTTCAAACACGGTAAATTTATTTTAGGCACCATTTTAATTCAAAATTAATAGAACAGGTACTTATATTTTACCACGTTTATTGTTTATAAAAAAAACCGCATGTTTCGTGAGCAATGCTCACTTCTTCATGGTTTACTTAAAAAAATATGTGAGCATTGCTCATGAAATTGTGAGCATTGCTCATGAAATTGTGAGCATTGCTCATGAAATTGTGAGCATTGCTTATGAAATTGTGAGCATTACTCATGCAATTGTGAGCATTGCTCATGAAATTGTGAGCATTGCTCGTGAAATATGTGAGCATTGCTCATGAAAACATGTCGGTTTTTTATGAATAATAAACGTGGTAAAAACTAGGAAATCTATGAATTTTTAAAAATAAATTCCTCCATATATTATTACTTGTCACTCAGTCGAGTAACCTCCCAACTCCTCACCCCGACCCTAGCTATTTAATACCTACTGACTTTCTATGTTTTAAGTCGAAAAAAAGACGAAAAAACGTGAAAATGTCACCAAAGACCAAAATATTTCAGTTAAATTTCTTTATCTAAATAATGTCAGGAATCACTGGTTACAGTAAGTCAATATTGAATCACTATTTAATAATATTTATATAAAATTAATTATAGCGTCTGCAATGATATAAACTGTAAGATTTGCCTATCTACTTATTTTTAGCAGATTTAGTATAATTTCTCTTTATGAGTAATAACAAACATTTTGTTCAACAAAATAATGTTGTGTTTATATTTATCATAACAATTCATTTATGAAAAAAAAACATGAAAATTACACCGGAGACCAAAATATTACATTTTTTAATTCTAATTAAGTCAGGAATTACTGGTTAAAGTAAGTCAAGTACGTCCCTTAACACCATGTTTATTATGATTCATGATAAATATTGAATTACTACTTAATAATATTTATATAAAATTAATTATCACTTTGCAATGATATAAACTGTAAGACTTGCAAAAATAGTAACCTACCTACTTATTTTTAGCAGATTTAGCATAATTTCTCTTTATGGGTAATAACAAAGATTAGTTCAACATTATAATGTTGTGTTTATATCATAACATAAATTATTCAAATACAACATTAATTTTCAAGACTTTAAAATGTTTGGAACAGACTTTAAAAGGGAATAAACCAAAGATATTGAAATATAAGGAGATGTGCTATCCGCGGTTTTTACTAGGTGAGACTGCGCTTCCGGGTGTCGCCGGTGTTGTATACCAATTAACGAATAAACTAATTGAACGAATAAACTAAACGAACGCTAAACTAAATGAACGAATTCTTTCCGTATTCAAACTATATTGTTAACCAATAATAATGCACACATTAAAAAAATCAAGAAAATAAACAAATTCTTTTTATATGCAAACTACGCTGATTAGGCCGTAGTTTATCGACAGTCGCGCGGACATCATAGCATATCTCTTTTGTTTTTTAATATCTTTGGAATAACCAGACAAAACAGGAAATATGTCATTTTTAAATCAAATTTTAGACGTAGGTATTGACTCTTTTCCATAAAAAAATTATAAATTGATTTCGAAAGACTGTTCTTTTATCTAGTAAAGCTATGTTTTAAATTTTGAGAAAATATGTTTATCTTTAGTTCAATAAGGTTTTACCGTATAGGTCGTTACCAGATTTGTTACATTTTCAAACAAAATTTTGTATTTTACAACACACATTTCAAATCATAAATCATGCAGTAAAATAAATCAATAAATTATCTGGGAATACTATGTTTCAGAATTTTAATTTTAGTTTAAATAAAATCATTTAAAAAAATTCGCAAACGTGTTTTGTGACGAAAATACTTCAGTTTGATGCGTTTTTTAGATTTTCATAGCCAAAAGCATTTTCATTATTTGTTTTCGGACAGCGCTGCAGTGTCCATCATCATGGCAGATCCGACAGATGTGTGACACATCCGACACATCTGTCGAATCTGCCGGATCTGCCCTGATGATGGACACTGCAACGCTGTCCGAAACGTCGGCTAAAGAAGGAGGTAGCGTAACACGGCATAACACCCCAAAAACAAATAACGAAAAAATACTTCCGTTTGTCTATTTATTTACGGTCTTACAAACTAATATAATATATTAAATAAATATTATTTAAGATTTTTTTTACATTCTTATTTTGCTTAGACATTATTGAAAAATTATAAATACCTACTTTTGATCAAAAATAATTACAAAAATTACGTTATTTTAACAGTTTACTCATCACGCTTTTCAGCTTTTAAGAATGTAGGTATAAATTAAAGCAAATTTTGAATGAAATAAAATCGGTATTGAGTTATTATTTAAAATAGCTTGCACGTAGAATAATTAAGCTTTCTCATAGGAACCACCCTGTACGATAGTAAGAATATCTTTCGACGAAATATAAATTCTCGGTCGCTGGCTGGTTAATGCCCCTTAATATTTTTTTTTAATGTTATTAATTTGATGGCATGTAGTAGGGTCCTTTTTGAAATATAGTTTTTTTTTTGCTTTTGGTGTTAATAAATTTTATGTGAACCTTTTAGCGTGTTTATTTGTTGAGTTTATTTTTTTGGAGATGATCGAACTAACAGGCATAACTTTAAGGTCTTCTTCATATTTCTAAATATCTGATTCATATAAAATTTCCTTTGAAAATATCTAAAATAGTATGATAAAATGATAAACGCGTTCAACAGCTTTTAGTCGAAAGATATAATGGAAAACCCAATATTTGCAAAGTTTGAAGAAAACCCAATTACTTGTGAACAACACAAAAGTTTAACATCGCTTTAATTAATTGGTTCTTCACCAATTTTCTACATAGATACTTACAGGCGCGGCTGGTGCATTAGTGCACTCGTGCAATGAACCGCCAACAAAATTGAACAACAATTTACAGCTCATCGTAATCTTACAATGTTTTTTAATTATAAAATTCAGCAAAATTTTTTAAAAATCTTAAAAATTGCAATTAATAACATACTAAATGTTACTAAAACGTGACTAACGATGAAATATTGTAGATAAATACAGCAAAAACGTTGCACCCGCGCGCCGTTTACACTGGCTAGGAACGAGAAACCGAGGTACATACCAAACCGCGCGCTTTAGCTATGCGCCTTGTTTGACTAATAATATTTTATATGCTGCCCATACGAAACATCTCTGGACCGTGGTTTTGACAAAACGTATCAAGAAAAATACCGCTGACCGTACGCCGCACGGTCAGCGAAGATATCCGAACGAAGAATCGAAGAATTCCGAACGAAGGGCTCGAGCGATGTAGGGTTTGGACAGTATGAAGTAAAATCATAACATTTATCTTGTAAAATGCAACCTCGGGTCAACGGGTTGATATTATCTTGTGATAAACTCCTGCGGATTTACATACTTGGCATTGACTTTATTAATTTGCTTTTTTTGGCAGAAAGTAACCTTTTATTTGTGTGCGTTTTTTTAATTATTGCTAACTTCACACCGACGACCGACGCTTAGTGGGTCAGTAAACACACGCCACCGTTTCCAATGTTTGCATCCTATGCTGCAAATTAAAACATTATTGTGATATTAATTCATATCCGAAAGTTGAGTCTTTTAAATAAATACCTTCCGTTCTTTGCCACTAATCCTCTAATACAAATAGATGTAATATCAAAAGAAATGAACCATAGTGTAAAATAGCAAACAATTTATGATTTCTGAAGTTTTTTCAATGCAGTGTCACCGCTTGCAAAGTCGTATCTTCCAAGCATAAACTTTAATATAAATGTGTTTATCGGATAACGAGTTTATCAGGTGAGTATATCTGTATCTGCTTGCAAATAGTAAAATTGTAATGCCCATGAGGTGATTTCACACAAAAACATCGCTCTATAAAATATCCCTTTATTATCATTATTGTTTAATTATTCTGGTATCAATATTTTTAGGTACAATTGAATTTCTTTTCCCTTTTGAAAATGAGTGATGCAATAATAAATGTGGACTTTATCAAAAAGAACCGCATGAACTCGGCAAAGGGATCGAATAATTGATCTTCTCTATAAATAAGTACGATACGTGCATTTATATAAATTACATACATTTAGTATATCTCTATGCATACATTACGTTTTTTATGAAATCGGTGAACCACCAAATATTTAAGGCACCGGCCGCGCCTGGATACTTATTCTACTAATTTTTCTGCACGCTAAAGTTGTCTATATAAAGCAATAACTTCAGTAGCAATAATGATTTCCATTAGGTATTTTGTGCGTAGAAATGGCGTCGCAGCTTATTAGGTATGTTTTGCTTTTATTTTTCGACCTCTGCGCAGACTCCGGAGTATTGATTTTCTTTGAAGGAAAACGCTGTACGGCTATTGAAAATAATAAATGTTATTTGTTTCCTGTACCAATATAACCTATTTTTGTTTTATTTTAACTCCACACAGGAGGACATCTGGTTTTCTTCAGACATTGCCATCTCTGGGAATTTTTTGAGGAGGGTCTTTTTCAGGGAAAGAGGGAATGATCCTGGGTATATGGTTATAATGGAAGTAGCAAATAGCAATGTAGTGTGGTAAACTGAAAACACTGAAAAATCAATAATTTTCCGACCCGTAATCATACGGAAAATAATAATAATAACTGTCTATAAATATAGAGAACGCGCGTTTGGCGTGTCCACCTGCTGTGCACCGGTACCGGATGATTCAGTGACTCGGACGAGTTCTTCAGAGCACCTTCATTGTGTTCCTCAACTTTTTAACCTGCGACAAAATATCGAATAATAGGTACAGACATCCTGTAAAGACAATAAATTATAATTTTTATTGTTCAAAAATAGTAAGTCAAATGGGACAAAAATAATACAGACATCCTGTAAAGACCAAAAAATATTATTAAAAATAGTAAAATCGGACCAAAATAATACAGACATAAATAATAAATTATTGTTCAAAAATAGGTTAGGTTTTAATTTAATACTTTTAATAGATATTTTGCTGGAGGATGTTTTGTCCGTAGGGCATTTTGTCGGGGATATTTTGTCGCGGGATGAAAACGCGCAGTACCTCTTCATTGGGAGTTTTGAAATAGGTGCTACTGGTAGAATAAACATTTTCCACCTTTCTTTTTTCCAAATTTTGTAATCCTTCCGAAATTGGATGAATTTTTTATAGCTATTGACTATTTTCCCGGAAAAATATATTTTTATATATATTTATTTAAATTATTTTTATTTTTTATTATAAAACATAGATATTTTTTATGAGAAACAAACATGGGTTCATGGGGTGAGGTTTGTCTAGGTATTGGCGGCGGATGCATCTGCCTACTTTCTATGTTGCAAGCCGGATCGGGATGGACTGCTTAGGGAAGACAATTAATCTCTCTTGCACAATTCTCTCGACCCATCGCCTTACACCGCAGTGTGAGAGATGGATTCTTATGTCCGTCACTCCTGGACCCACTTACCCCCAGATTCCTACCCACACCTCGTACCTTTCCCCTTCCTTTCTACCTAAATAATACATACTATAGATACCTTAAACGTTTCTTATGCTAAAGTTGGTTAGAGAGAGGAGTTTTATTTTACCTTACTAATAAGAAGATAATGGGGAGAGGAATATGAATATAGGATAAGGATATGAGATTCTCCCTATACATTCTATACTCATGCATTCAATTACAGTTAGATTGTTGGAATATTCAGTATATTTTGGCTTATTGCCTTTGATGAGTATTTATGTTGGGCAGTGGAGTATTCAGTTTGTTTCGTTATTATTGAGTTCGGTGTTTATAATCAATTATGTTTTAAGTGTTGCAAATTGTTGCCACTTAGTAAATACCTATTGCAGTGCCATTTGATGGTCCTTTTTCATGTCTAACAATTCTTGCATTGTACCTGCATTTAACCACGGATTTCAGAAAATAAGTGGATACCTGGCGTTAAGGGTAAAATTGAAGCAAAAATTGTGAAAATGTTTAATAAAACACGACTCGTTTAAAATAGAGGAAAATCTCTTGGGGGCTGTCTGAAACAGCATTTAAAAAAACACTGTGAATTTTTTCATACATATAACTTGTAAAATAACTTAAATAGACGTGAAAATAATAACTTTCGGAGCATACTTTGCGATTTTTTCTATCGAGGGAATTTCACATAATTTGCGTTTCGGTGTGAGACACGTCTAGATATTATCTTCAAAAATAACATATATTTTATATTTTTTTAAGAGCTTTAAAACTTCAAATGTTTAAGGGGGATATGTAAGAAATCGGTAGAAATTCGGGCGGCCTTGTATATTAGCTGTATCTTAATTTATTTATCTGTAATTTCTTATCGATCTTAATCTTGTAATCTGTAGATAAGTTTTTAGATTTTCACGGCCAAAAGCATTTTTGTTGTTAGTTTCCCTGATTATGGACACTGCAACGCTGTCCGAAACGTCGGCTATAGAAGGAGGTAGCGCAACACGGCATAACACCCCAAAAACTAAAAACAAAAAATGTAATCTGTATTTTAAATTATATTGTATTTTTAGATGCAACTTTCTTAATTATTGAAGTAAAAACTTTAGCACCGTAGTGATTTAAAACTCGAAATAAAGCGACACCAAAGAGAGACAAACACATATACCTACATCGTAGGATTTAGCCTGCGAGAGAATGAGATAGTAATAATCGGTCTCCTCATTGTGCGATGCTTCGCAACCTCACCACTCTTGTCTACTTTAGTTTTTATAAATGTTTCTTTTGTACCGCGTATGAGTTGACACTCTGTTTTTTTTATCATTAGCTCTACACAGTAGGCCCTGAGGAAAAAAAAATTAAGGGCTTATACTATCTGGTGATGCTGTGTGGAGGGTATTTTTAAGTAAAGGAAGGAGAGGACGTTCTGGGAAGGAAAAAGGTACGAGGGGTGGGTAAGAATCTGGGGGTCAATTTTTTTAGGAGTGACGGACGTATAAATCTATCCCTCCTACAGCGGTGCAAGACGATGGGCCGAGAGACCCAGCTGGAGAGGTCTAGGTTAGGTCTCCCTCAACCAATCTCACCCGACCCGGATCGCTACGCAGCAGGCCTACCTCACAAACCTCACGCCCATGAACCCGGGCACCCCTGCTAAGTCACCAAATTGAGTTTAGTGTAGCGAACCTCTTGGGGTGACTGTTGGTTTCCATTAAATGGTTCCCGTGGCGGCAGAACCTATACCCGCCTGAATGGAAAATTTAAAAAAAAAGCTTTGGACTGCAAAATGACATTTACCTTATCTGCGAATCACTGGTTTAAATCCTTCTGGGATCCTAGCATTAAGGTCCTAGGTCGATCGATAAGGATTGGTAGGATTTATTTCGGTAACTTTTTTATTTATTTATTTGCAAAAACAGCATAAAACCAATACATTGCAAGAGCGGTAAGAAAAGATACATAATAATTACATTTACAGTTAAAGTAATACATTTCGTTAAAACATAAGTGCTATTTCACGCTTAAAATCGTTGTAGGAAATGTGGAATATATCCACATTTCCTGCGAGGCAGTTAATTAACCTAGTGAGTCGTCCCAGGGGCATCACTATTTATAAGTTAGTTCTGCACCTAGGAAGAATCAAAAGCCTGTGTTGGCGGCCTCGCGTGAAATTATCCGGGACATAGAATCCAATTTCAGCCAGAATATCTGGTACCGATACAAAACCATTTAGAAGCTTATAAGCCATCAGCAGTAATGCGATCTTTCATCGTTCCCTAGGAAAACTGTAGATCGCTATCGTACAAACAGTTAACATCGACTATATTAAGAACACTTAGTCATTGTGAACTGTTCGTCGGCGATCTGCAGTCATGCTAATGAACGATAAGAAGTTACCAAAAGTTATCCTATCAACCCTTATCGATCTACTGTGCAAGAGGGCATGTTACCCGTATATTATAATATTTTTATTAAAAAATCCTAGTAAATTATATTGGAATATCATGCAAAGTTTAGACATCTTTGTCTTTGAACACAAGCAACCTCCTCATCACAAGCCTCCAACGTCCGTGTTATCCGCAATCATTCACATTTAGAAATGCAATCACTCTGCAATATTGGCCCTAAACCAGTTGGGCCATGTGGAGCAGTGGGTTAGCGCACTCGCTCACCCGAATTATAACGGGTTCGATCCCCGACACAACCACTTCATAATTAACTATAATTGCATTATTGCAGTCGTGGTCAGCTGCACATTGTCATTGGCACACTACTGGCGTCCTGAATTACTCGTTCATGGCGTTAGGAACACTAAATACATATATCTATGTATATAAAAATTAAAAGAAAATAGTTGAAATACAAACATAGGTTGTGAATTATCTGACAATAATGGTAATTGAATTTATGAGGGTGTATGTGTATGGATTGTGTATAAATTAAATAAGTACTTACAAGTTTATTATACTAATTTACATCCAAACCCTAATTTAATATTAATAAAATATTCGTATATGAAAAGTGGGACAGAACAAGTAGCGATTTACAAAGCTGTTATGTCTTCGGCAGTCTGAAACAGAATGGTTCCTTTCAATTTGTCCCGGCAGACGGTGAGTGTATGGAAATATTGAGGGATCGCTATTGGTGTGTGAGGAAAAGGAATATACGAATGAAGCGATTCAAAAATATGCTTTCAATTGTTGAAAAAACGATAAAAAAAGCTGCATCGTTCGCTACCACATATTCCTCCCTCACCCATCATTATAATGGGAAAATGTTGTTTGTTCAATAATGGAGAACTCAGCTAGAAGAGAAATCCGCCGATTTGGTCCACTCATCTACTAACTGCTAGAATTGGTGTGTGGCGGCTTGTCGGATCCCTCAGTTGTTCAAGAAACCATTTCTCACCCTTAGGCTGGAAATAGAGCCACGTGTACCGTCGGTCGACCGACGACGTAGCGCTGACGAGCTGGACCTATTGTCCTCGCACGCAGCGCGTAGTAAATCGCGTTGCACTACAGCTCTTCATTCATTCACATACTTATTACCGCAAGCGACCGACGATGTACGGTTTCAATTTTGGAGGCGGGTTGGGTACCGTTGCCCTTATTGGATAACCAACATATCTGCTGTAAGTCACCCCAAGTGGTTCGCTACGTAAGGTGACTTAGCAGGGGTTTTGGAGTTTTATCTAGGTCTTCAGGGAGGATGCGCCTATCGATCTACTACGTGGTGGACCGATAGGCAGGACTAGACTCAGGCATTTTGACCTCTCCAAAACCCGTCGCTTTGCACCGCAGTAGGAGGGATGGATTTGTACGTCCGTCAATCCTGGTCACTCTGACCCCCAGATTCCTACCCACCTTTTATACCTTTCCTTAAAAATGCCCTGCACACAGAACCCCCTAAGATGACATAGACCCCGAGGGAGATTATAGTCTTCAAGGCCTCCTATGTGGAGCTAATGTAAAAAAACGCGACACACGTACGCGTGGCATTATTTCTAGATTTAAGTTCATTCCCATCACAATTCATATTCTATCTCTTGTTGTTTTGACTGATTGTGACAGCGATACCGCCTTGGTAATCTTTTGTAAATTGAGTGAAAGATGCTCTCACTATCGCCGTCATAAGAGAGCACCGTTCAGAATTGAATTGTATTAAATTATGTTTATTGACAATATAGGAACATTTAGACATTTTTCAACCTTTCTCTTATCCTCTCCTGCACTCCCTCTCCCAGACTTACTACGTAACACTGTCTTACACCAAATACTGAATTTTAGTATCGCCCACTTAAGAGACCGACATAATAAAAATGGTGGATAAAAATTAACAAAACTGGTAACAAATTAGATAAGTCGATCGAGAGCTGTGATAAAATAAGAAGACCTTAATGTCGGCCTACTGGCAAAGTCCACTAAGTCACGTTTTTTCATGAAATGACTTAAGTATGAGGTCTTATGTAAAAAATGGTCCTCTTTCGACTGGCATACTCCATTAAGTCGTATATTTAATCGTTTTCGATTTAGAAGTGTTTTTAAATTTACCATAAGTCATATATTCGATATTATTGACAAGCAAAACACATTAAGTCAAACATTATACTCTAAATGTCAATAATACATCAATTTAGACCGTTAAAACGCAAGCAAAATCCACTAAGTCAGCTTTAAAATATTTAAAACACAAGCAAAATACACTAAGTCAGCTTAATATAATCTAAAAGGCATTTCACGGCATCAATTTTAACAATTTAGCAGTAATCTTAACAAGCAAAGTACACTAAGTCAGCTTTAAAATAATCTAAAAGGCATTTCACGGCATCAATTTTAACAATTTAGCAGTAATCTTAACAAGCAAAGTACACTAAGTCATTATTGACTGGTAAAACCCACTAAGTCCGGCTCATTTTTTTGTAAATCTATGATTAAAGGTTGCTGTTATTGCTTTTAACTAATATTTTGTATTGATAAGGTACTTAAGGGTTCATTCTAAATTATAAAATATTTAAAAATACATATTTTGGAGATATTCATCCACTTATAGCCTTTCCAAAATTGCCAAATATTGAAATGCGATTATCTCAGGATTGTGTTTTAGTGACTTAGTGGACTTTGCCAGTAGGCCGACGTTATGAGAACTGCTTCGGATGAGTGAGAGTCAAAATATAAATAACTAGACAGTCTAGACATAAGGTTTGCAAATAAGAAGTATATACGAGGGCTGTTTGGAAAGTAATCACCGTTTGGCTATAAATATAAAAGAAAACGCAAAGATTGGCCAAATATGTTCTTTTGTGCCTCTTAAAACTAGAGCATATCGCTTTGTTTCAAAACATTCGCCATTTAAATTCATTTTGTATTTGTCGTAACTTGTCACCAATTTACAAACTGAAAGCTGTGGTTTTTGACAACAGCTCACATAGGTACCATAGAAATCGTTATATCTCCCGTATTCATGTTGAAAAATATAATCTAAACGGCTGCATTTAAAAGAAAAGGTTTTTTATTCTAATCTAGAAGTTAACCACAGAAAAATTAAAATGTGCACCTCTATGAATCCAAAATTTCTTACCGCAATTTGAGAAAAAAATATGAAACTACGTGAATTTTTATTATTTTATTATTTTTATGAAATGATGAAATCGTGAGGTGACAGTAACGTTTATAATACATTTGTCTAATAAAATAAGTGTGTTTTTAATTTGATTTGTTATCATCTTATTAGTAATTTTAATTAGAAAAAACGTGAAGTGAGCCATTTTTAAAACTTTATGTGTTTGCATTCAAATTTTAATTTGTACTTTTTTTTTCTAATAACAACATATTTTGATAGCTTTTTTCATCACCTTTCAAAAACAAGTTTTAGTACCTACTTTGAAAGATATTCTATTTATTTGGATTTTATTTTTTCTGACCTTCTTACCTAATGTGACCGAGTCCTGAGGGGTTTAGGAGGCACATAATAAAATAGTAACTATGCGGGTTTTTGTTTATTTATGTACAAACCGTTGTTACTTTCCGAACAACCCTCGCATAAGAAGAAGAAAGGCAAAGCACGTACAAAACCATCATGATAATTACTCTATCTGTTCATAAATGCGATGCGTACAGAATGAATAAGAATAACTAATTAATTAGATCAATTTTCCAATCTGGCGAGCTCGGAAGCGAAAGTTCTGAGAGTGGTTGAGAATGAGAATAGTACCTACAGCTCAGTTGATTAATATTGCATGCTCTCTGCCGACTATTAAAGCTAGATCTCGACAGATTAACGATACTCCACTAATACAGTAAGGAATAATCGCTTTACGTGCAAGTGTTTCATCATTTTAATCCGTTCTGTGCTCTCGAGATATGAGATTGTGCAAAAGTGCATTTTAATGTACTTCGATACCTCAATTCAATAGTGTTACATCTGAAAAAATGTTAAAAAATTATCTATCTATGTAAATATATAATATATAAAGAAAAGTGTGTATGGCGGCGTTGCTTTATTTTTTTATACAAATCTAAAGTTGTATTCCGATATTGATGAAATTTTGCACACTTGACCTTGAAAACTGCAAAATAATTTAGGCACATTATCATATTATATAAAACCCTTGTCGGATGCCAACTAGAGTATAACTCTTCGTTATGGTCTCCATTTTACAATATTCATTCTGACAGCATTGAAAATATTCAACATAAGTTCCTGAGGTTTGTAAACTATAAATTGCGTATTCCTGTACAAAATTTGGATTATAATTTCCTACTGGATAAAATGTGCCTAAGATTTAATATTATTACATAAAATACTGCATTACAAAATTGACTGTCCTAAATTACTTCAATTAATTAAAATTCAAATTCCCAAAAGATCTTGCCGACATTTACTACCCCTTTACTTTAACAACACGAGGACACTTTCTTCGATTCCGAGACGTCACAATCTCGGAAATAAATATTCTGATCTAGCCACTGGAGCGTTTTTTGCCACAATATGGCACTATTTAAAATACCTCGGATTGCTTTGCTGCCAATTTTGGCAAATTTTCCCTTATTTGTGAGTAATTAATAAGTTACCGATTTTATAATATGTTTTTATAAATCCTACGAATATGTGAGAATCGACAAAAGATAGATGAATTCATTAGCTATATGTAACTGTTATCAGTTTGTATGTCTCCATGTTAAAATTCGGCGGCATGATTTTTTTAAATGTGGGTGGAAAATATTCAAAATTATCACCAAAAAATCTCGAGTTATAAAATAATAAATAAATAATAAGCTGGTTAAGTTTTTAGATTTTCACGGCCAAAAGCATTTTCGTTGTTAGTTTTTGGGGTGTTATGCCGTGTTGCGCTACCTCCTACTATAGCCGACGTTTCGGACAGCGTTGCAGTGTCCATCATCACTAGATCTACCGGATCTGCCCTGATGATGCCCGGTGTGCACACATCGTCGGATCTACCGGATCTACTAGATCTACCGGATCTGCCCTGATGATGGACACTGCAACGCTGTCCGAAACGTCGGCTATAGTAGGAGGTAGCGCAACACGGCATAACACCCCAAAAACTAACAACGAAAAAAAAAAAAAAATAATAATAATAATAAGCTGTCGCTCCAGTGGTTAGGAGATATATTACCGATTGCTTACATTTCTCCCTTAAACATTTGAAGTTTTTGAGCTCTTAAAAAAATATATGTTATTTTTGAAGATAATATCTAGATGTTGCCCACGCCGAAACGCAAATTATATGAAATTCCATCGATAGAAAAAAATCGCAACGTATGCTACAAAAAATATTAAAAACAAGTCTTTTTCTATTATCTTATAAATTATATTTGTGAAAAAATTCACAATGTTTCTTTAAATGATACCTACTTAAGATGCTCCCACGAGATTTTTGCTCTATTTTAAACGAGTCGTGTTTTAGTAACATTTTCGCAATTTTCGCATCGATTTTGTCGCTGTAAATGTTAGCGCGCTCCTCTAACATTCGTAATTTCGTATCCCTCCATCTTCTTCTTTTCGATCCCGGTTGTGGAGTCTTAAGGCCGTTATACACGAGCCCGATTTTCAGCCCGTTTCCAATTGGAGACAAAAGTCAACATTTTTCGACTTGCGCGATCGCTATTTTCACCTCTATTTTCATATCTAGGATTTCTATTGTCATCACAACAAACAGTATGGTTCATGTGTTGTTTGCAGGGATGACAATTGAA
This sequence comes from Limnephilus lunatus, assembly GCA_917563855.2. Classification (NCBI taxonomy): domain Eukaryota; kingdom Metazoa; phylum Arthropoda; class Insecta; order Trichoptera; family Limnephilidae; genus Limnephilus; species Limnephilus lunatus. Next base: position 11,376,417 of record OU830596.1, read on the forward strand.
ATCCTAGATATGCAAAATAGAGGTGAAAATAGCGATCGCGCAAATCGAAAAATGTTGACTTTTGTCTCCAATTGGAAACGGGCTGAAAATCGGGCTCGTGTATTACGCTCTTTAGGATAACCATTCCATAATATTATAAACATTATTTATTACAATTCTTTTCTAGACACAAATAGTAGTGGATAATTTCTGCAATTTTTGTTTATATTGAATATCTTATAATTTTTACCGATGTATTTTATTTTATATTATTTGCTTTTGTTACATTTTTTTCATTGTATTATATTTTCGTTATTTGTTATTGGGGTGTTATGCCGTGTTGCGCTACTTTCTTCTTTAGCCAACGTTTCGGACAGCGTTGCAGTGTCCATCATCATGGCAGATCCGACAGATGTGCTCTGCCCTGCCGGATGATGATGGATGGACACTGATGATGATGGACATGATAATGGCCGGATGATAATGGACACCGCAACGCTGTCCGAAACATCGGCTAAAGGAGGAGGTAGCGCAACACGGTACAACACCCCAATAACAAATAACGAAAATACTTTTTTCCGTGAAATCTAAAAACGTATCTATTTTCTTTATTGTTTTCGTTTTAAAGTATTTAAAATAACTGCTGATACTTAACTTGTAAGCAAATAATGTAAAATCTCATTAGGGCGTGTAATAAATAAATAAATTAACATAATGAAGATCATTGTCTACAAAAGATTACCAAAAACCACCCATTATCTTTTCTCACGCTGAATTTTGATACTGCTTGATGAAACTGCTCACTTGTCGTTCAAAATAGGAAGAAAATTTCTGTCTACATCTGATTTTGAAAAACTCTGCGTGAAGTCCGGCGATGCCGGGAACTTCAGCTAGTAAGTAATTAGTAATATTATAAAAATAAATGTAGATTTTATAAATCCTCGAATTTCATTAAAATTTACAAAAAATAGGCGTACAGTAGAAAATTAGACCTGTCCAAAATCTTGTTGAAGTGAAAACTTCTTTAGCACCGTTGTGATTTGAAACTCGATGAAACGAATAATAGCGACACTAAAAAGAGACGAACACGTACATCTATAGGATTTATCCCGCGAGTGAACGAGACAGTATAATCGGTCTCCTCCTTGTGCGGTGCTTCGTAGCCTCTCCACTCTTGTCCACTTTAGTTTTCTGAAGGTTTTACTTCTACCGCGTGTGAATTGCACACTCTTATTTTTTCCAAATTATTTGAGAAAGCTTTTTGAGTTGTTACGCTTTGTAACTGAGGTATCGACAAATTATTGTATATATATTTATTATCCAGTTAATGACGCAAGCCTCGTTGGTGAAGCAAAGGTTTAGTTTAAAGTTAGTTGACAAATCATATTTTACCGATACTTGAAGTGAAAACTCTTTTCTTCGATGATGAGCTCAGGCGTTATGAAATGTTCACCCCGGATTTTCTAGGTCAACCTAAACCTATGTTTAGCTAGCGATGTCATACACATCGTGTGGTATAGAGCTTTAAAATATCAATATAACTGACTCAGTAATATTGATATTTTAAAGCTCCATTACCAGACGACGTACATGACATTGCTAGGTAAACATAGGTTTAGGTTGACCTAGAAAATCTGGAGTCAACATTTCATAACGAAGATTATTTCATAGAATTAATTAACATTATTATTGTTGTTATTAAGATTTTATTATTAACTTATTTCATAGAACAGATTAGATATTGTGTTTTATTTTTTTAAATTTAATATGTTATTATCAAGTTCTGCAAGTATTTTAGTATTTATTTTAATAAATCAACTTAGACATCAACTTCAACATTGATATTTAAAATCCTATAAATAACTCGTGTCAAAGTGGTTTAACCACAGTTTGAAAATGTCCTAAATACTTGCAGAACTTGATAATAACATTATTAAAATAAGTTTAAATTAAATTTAAAAAAATAAAAGTGTGCTAAAACTAGAAAGTCGCTAGATGTCGCTTTTTTTCATTTGCCGGTTTATTTTAAAGTGGTTTGAAGATTGGATATTGATTTTACAAAAATAAAAATGTTTATTTTTTTTGATTTCATAGGATTCGAACCTCTGTTCGCCGGATGTCTCTCTGGCCGCTGATATTTGCCAGGCGCTTTACGCCGCTGCGCTATCGGATGCTCGCGCGGAGCCGTGAATTTACCGCATTATATTTGAATCGAGGACCCGTCAAATAATAAATTTTAGTGACGCACTTTTGTTTCATCCGAATTTCAAATCACAACAGGACTAAAGAAGTTTCACTTAAAAAAATAAATAGAGTTCTACGAATTAAACACAGAAACAAAAAAATAATTAATTATGATTTTAGATTTTTTGAGATCAATAGTATTAAGTTGGTTAGTTTGGGCTCTTTGTTTGCCTCTTTCCAATAAAAAGACGTTCCATATGTTTTAATTGTTCAATAAGAAAAATGAGCATTATAACTCGGGAGCAAAATAACATGGGACGGTCGGTCTAAGAGCGAGGTCGACAGCCGTATACACCAGGCTAGGCTTGAATTCAATAAAATGTCGAAAATAATAGAATTTAATAATGTAGACCTAAAACTGAGAATACTCCTCATCAAGACCTATGTATGGAGTATTTTGATGTATGGCTCCGAAACATGGTGCCTATCCGAAAGAGATAAACGGAGACTAGAGGCTTTTGAGATGTGGTCCTATAGAAGACTATTAGGAATTTCCTGGAGAGACCACATCACAAATGAGGAGGTTCTCCAACGAATCGAAGGAGGAAGGCACCTGCTCAGGACCTTGTCCGAAAGGCGTGCAAGATGGATCGGCCATGTTATACGTCAAGAAGGCCTCTTGCATGCCATAATGGAGGGTATGACCGAGGGGACAAACTCCAGGGGACGCCCACGCCTAGTGTACCTGGAGGACCTGCTGGTGGACGTGCGCTGCTCATCATATGCAGAATTCAAAAGAGCCGCACAAGACAGGGAAGAATGGAAGAGAAGATTAGAGGAAATTGCTGCAAACCAATCCCAGGATTGAAACCAGAGAGAGAGAGAACTCGGGCGAAGCCGGGTGGTTACAACTAGTTTTACTTAAATTTGATTTGTTGTATTCTGCAACATAATACCAATTATGTAGAATGTTTGCAGTACAAAATCGGCGTGTAACTTTGTTCCCAATCGTTTATTAAACGGCCTCTATAAGTACCTACCTACTATCGCCTGAAGAATTATTTTCATTCCTGTATCACAACACATATTATGTTATTATTGTATGTTTGTACCTACTGACGCATCATCAAAAATGCTTATTTCAGATTTGATTTGAATTTAAGTGTCATTTTCAAAATTGGAACTGATTGTAAAATCGACCACCATAACACGGGCATCAGCCTAGCAAAATCGAAAAATCCGCTAATGAACCCTATTTTGTATGTAATGAATAAAGAAAAATTAAGATATAATAAAAAAATGTGTGATAAATTCAGTCAAGCGATCAGTAGGCAGGCACATACGTATAATAATATAATTGCCTTTTTAGAAATTGTAATTATATTTGTCGTATTTTATAAATAAAATAAACGTTAACATGTCGACAAGAAAAAAATACCAGGAGCACAGAAATATCAGAGGTTAATTTGTGTTAATTTCCGCAATTGCGCTAATTTCACAATTATATCTACCTATATAAAAAAAAATACTAGGTTATAAAGTAAGTGTACTGTGACCATAACGGGCTGTGGTTTTTTTTGTTTTTTTGAGGTTTGGCAACACTGAGTGGTAGAGGGGGGTCTTATGAACTGAGCAAGCTTCGCAGAAACACCGCAGTACGTGGACTCACGTTGTAGTGACAAGTCGCATGGAAGATCGCGGTTAAAAATCCCGCCAAGTGCTGTGATCCGCTTTTTACTCACGGAAGGAATAACACCTACATGAAAAAAATGTGAGGATTTCTGAGCTCTATTGTGACTGGAGATGATAGTGGGTGACTCATTACATGCCTGGAAAAAAAAACAAAGTGGCGTCACACCAATTTACTCATCTGTCAAAAAATTTAAAACCAAAATTTCGCGCAAAAAAATCATGGCCTCAGTGTTTTGGGACCAAAAAGGCATCATTTTGGTCGAATTTCGGCCTCAGGTTGAGACGATCAATGCACAACAATATTGTGTACCCTGAAAAACCTCAAAAGGAGGGGAATGCTGACCAGAGGAGTGTGTTTTTTCACGAAAACCTCCGTCCTCACACAGTCTTAGCCACCAATACGATGATCATGGACTCATTTGATTGGGATGTTTTGAGCCACTTAAAAAATCGCAATTGAGGTGGCTTGGGCATGTACTAAGAATGTCTGATGACCGAATTCCGAGGAAGATACTGAGTGCGATTCCATAGGGTAGACGTCCAGTAGCCGCCCCAGACACAGTTGGGCGAGGCAACTCCAGAAACTGTGTGAGAGGATGGGTCTACCATGGACAGAGGCCGAACAATCAGCACAAGACAGGGACTTATGGAGGAGCCTTGTCGATGCAATGGGTCCCCGACCCGAATAGGACAAGGGGAAGAAGATGTATGTATGAACCACTCCCCGTAATCCCCTGACTTGGCGTCTTCATATTATCATCTTTTTACCTTCCTAAAGGCATGTAAGGATGAAAATAAATTTTCAACCGACGAGCACTTGCAGAAAGTGGTTCTTAAGTGGGGGAAGGAGCTGGCGGGAAAATTCTTCTAGGAGGGCATAAAGAAACTTGTGCTATATCTCATAACATGCATTGAACGGGTTTTAAATTATTGGGAAAAATAGTCAACAAGTGTACCAACAATATCCTGTATTTTTTTTTCTAAAACCCTTAAAAAAAATTTCTGAACATCCGTCGTATATACAAAATAATAATAAACCTCAAAACGTGCAAGAACAAAATACCAGGAACCCAAATATATGATTGTGTATTTCCATATAATAATTATTATAGAAAAAAAAACTATTGCTTAGTGACATTTAACCTTAGAAAGATAATTTTATTTTGACCTACGTTAAAGATTAATACGTCTTAAGAATTTTCCAATTTGGGAGAGGCCAATCCCGATGGTAGAGAGAAAGAGCTAACCTAGACCTAAAAGAGACAAATGGGAGGGATGGGGGGGCGGTTTGTTGATTACCTATCAACCTTCTGAGTCTACAGACGTAATGAAGTTAAAAAGTGTATATTTTACATATTATCATACTTAAACAGTTTAAAGATGGTTTAATAATTAGTAATTAGTTTAGGGTTTTGTACTTATAAAACCAAAATAATTACAAAAAATATATTGTAATTAAAAAATATAACAAAATTCTGTAAACATTTAACAAATCAACTATAAATTAAAAAGTCTTTTTTAAATGAAAAATATTTTTTTATTTTATGTCTATATCGTATTTTTTTAATGTAATGTAGTTTAAATGTTATACTTAAAAATAATAAAAACATTACGCTAAATCACACTACTAAACAAATCCAACAAAATTTATGTATTTATTTTTATTTATTATTAATTTTCACTGTCAAATGTCAAGAGGTTAGCTTTGATAACAATGTGACTTTCTTCTTAGTAAGTTAATTACGTCATACTAGAAGTTAAATAGTAAATATTATCGGATCGTAAGTTACCTTGAGAGATACAATAACGAACTAAACATATTTGAATAACTATAATATTATTATTGTAGGTATTGTCTGTGTTAGCTAGAAAATGAGATAATTTCTGTTTGTTGATCCAAATCGCCAGGTATATCATAAACTTATAGTATAACATTTATTTTAACTTCACAGTATACCTTAAAAGTGGGAATTCACATTTAAAGAATAGATCTGAATATCCAGGAAGGTACCTACTTCCCAACGTTCTTCCTTTCTCCCAAGTCTTAGAGCCTCGAAAAAAATCCAAATTGGTAACATAGTTCAAATTGCTTCGAGGAGAAGGTGTTTTATAGGTGTATGACGTTTAAAAAATATGTATTTATGTTATGAAATATGCAGAAATCGACTCGTAACGAGAACGGCCTATTCACGGGCGAGCATGTCCGCAGCGAGCAGTCCGAGCATGACGCCAGTCGACCATGTTTGCACGTGTGGATTGATTTGTCCGGCGGATGGTACAAAAGTACTAGTGCTCGTCGCTTGCCTATGACGTCATGCCCGCCACCGAAATGCTGATAAAAGTTGTTCGACTTGTTTACAATAATTATTACGTATAGTTTTACAAATACATAAATATTTAATAAATAACTTCTAAAGATATTGACGAAAATATAGCGCGGCGTCAGAGTTGTACTCGGAGTCGAATTCTTAAATTTCAACCGTACAGTCGCTAGGCTATTAATACTGTCAGAAGATTCCATCTATAATTGGCAGTTTGGACCTTTGCGCGGTGTTGACAGTAACAAACAAATTATCGGGTCCAATCAGTTGTGAATGCACAAACGCGCCAAACTCAATTGCCGACTTGAACTTGATACGATCCATTCTTGCGCAGGTAGTGTCAATTTACTTACTTTACAATGACCATAAGTGAAAGAGAAAGATGCGTAAAACGTATGTACAACAGAGAAAGGCGTGGGTGGGGAGACATGCCGCTTTCCGGATCTTAAACTCGCATATTGCGTCGATTTCTGTATCAACGTCAGTTCGGAATTAAAGTTTGGTATGTACTATAAGTGTGAGTGTAATTTTGCATGTGAGTGTAGTGTGTTGGCCGAATGGCCAATATATCTGGTGATAACCCGCGAGTGGTCACTCATCACAGCCTATCAGTATCTGCTATCTCCCCGCGAACATATCTCAATCGGCCACCGTGGCGCCACGCTGGCCGTAGGTACTAGGTACTGCAAAACTTGCGGATAATGGATTCATGATTCATGATTCATGACCGACAAACCTTTTGAATTTTATCTCAGGGTTTTTCTAAGATGCCTTTTTAAGGAAAGACAAACATTCATAACACGGCAATATTTTGGGTTTTTATTAATATCGTCCACTGTGCGCCTACCGTACTAGAGAATTTTACGGAGAGTGATCTTCATGGATTGCAAACCTTTTAAATGTAAGCTCAGCTGTGTTCTAATACTCTGTGGCGGTTTTTTTTAAGATGCAAATATAATATTATGCAGTAAACTCCCAGGCAATAGCAAGAACGAATAAGGACCAGTTTGAGCAGCGCGGCACTACAACTTCTTACAAAAAAATCTAATCGGAGTAAAATTTCGAGTCCTTCGTGCATATTATGGAATACTTCCTACATAATATAGGTACTGGGTGTTAAGAGATTTCAACCAGTGATTCCTAACGTATGATGTAAATGGCGCATTAGTCTCCGGTTACTTTCTTAACCACTCCGACCCCTAAGCTTGTTAACACAACATTAGATTCAACAAGAGCAGTCAAGTACAATAATCTTGTTTTCAAGCTAACGCGCGTGTTCCCACAAAAATCGTTATAACTCCGTTATTGTTCTAGTGATAACCCTAAAACAAAAAGTAGAAGATCCATATTAAATCAAGCTTCACATCTCTGTTCAAAGTTGTCCATAGAAATACATAAAAGAGAATTATTTATAGAAACAGTTTTAACCCGCCAAATCGCCTACGCGCCGTTAGACATTGTTATTTTTTATTTAATATTCTTGTATGAAATGGTAAAAAAGTGAGGTTACAAAATGGTTTATTATACATTTATACGATAGAATAAGTGTTTTTTTTATATTATCCGTGATTTTAGTACCGTTTTCGCATAAAAACATCACGGGAGTCATTTGTATAATTTTTTTTATGTTTGCATTCTAAATTTTAATACTTAAAAATGTTAATATTTATTTGTGATAATACAATTTGAAATCTTATTTCATAACCTTTCAAAAACAGTTTTTAGTATTTGGTGACGTTCAGAAATATTTCATTTATTGAGCTTTAATTGTGAAGCGGAAATAATACAAAGTTTTAATAAATCTAACAGTGACAGTTCGTTTAAGACTAAAAACTTGCACAATGGCAAAATACCTGAGTGGTTAATATTTCTTTTATATAAACAAAAAAAAGTAGTTATCGGACAGTTTGGGTCGGAGCGGGGTTTGGGGGGCTACTCGGTGCAGGCTTATTTACTAAACACCTGTCTTACCCAAATATTAATTCTATCGACTAGGAAGTGATTTCATTCGTTTCAGCGCGAATGAAAACAAAGCAAACGATACCTCACTCGATCGAGTTTGTAAACATGTATTTTAAAAATTAAATTAAATTTAACCCCCCTCCCCTCCCCCCACACACATTTCTTTCCAAACACACAAATATGACATAGGCCTTGGTGCATATGACATAGGTAAATTATTTTCCTCAGGGTCCTATGTCGGGAGCTAATGTAAAAACAAACTTGGTTAAAAAGTATATTCGGCGTTCATGGTCTGAACCTCATGCTCACGTGCTTATTAGCTGACCGCATATCATATTTTATATATCTTCGGTATTATTCATTTTTTTTTCCAAAAATACTAAAAATTTCTGATGTATGACATATAATTTGGTTGCATAAGAATTTTTCAATTTATATGAAAAATCCCGCAATTTTCCCCTTTCCGGTAATATTCCTAAAAATCGTAATATAGGTACTTACGTACATAAATATGTGTTAAATTGTAAGAACTCTTCGTTCATTTCTTTCAATTTTTATCAATACCTACATCTGCAAAAACTTTTTGACATTGACAGTTTAAATTAAGAATCATTTCAAGTTTGCAATTCGAACTTCGCGCTCTGATTACCTGAGGGCAAAAACCCGCAGGAAAAATGAGATATCTCAGATTTTTAAAAATTTCGATAATGATTGCCGATTAGTTTATTACATTTTAGATATTGTTATTAGAATCTAGAGGTGTCAAGGTTATCCGTTTGGATTGGTCATTTGATGGCCGATTGAAATGACTGAAAATGCATAGTTTGTGAAAATCTGTGATCAGTAAACGCAATACGTAAAGTTTTTAGGTATCAATCCATGCTTTTCTTCTGTAAATACAATGTGTCTTTAGTGGGTGGGTACAATCATTTGCACAAGTAGACAGTTCACTAATCGTAAAAAACAGTACCTAGTAACTTAAAAGTACAAACTACAACAGAAGCTGCTATTGTAATAATAACCCCAATGGACACCTTAATTTCTCGTCACCTTACACACAAAGGATTTGCGAGTATATTCTCTCTCTGGAGACCTGAAGTTACGCGGGACACCCCGGTGGGTAAACTTTTACGATCATACAAGACCTTTTATGGGTCGATCCATATGTGGAAAAACCCTAGCGGCGGGATGCAACCTCTATCCAATAGAATCTCTCGTCTCTAAGAGACAGCAATGCTAGACAAGGAAAGTATTCGAGCGTTGACACTTGTCAATATGCGCTCGAAATAATTATATTTGTTACAAATTCATTTTTAAAAATCGAAACATTTCTCGAAATTGAATTAGACGTGTTTTATGACCAGATCTTACTAGCCAGGTACTTCTCAACCCCCATCTTCTACATCTCCTTTCTCCTCCCCATTCTCTTCAGTGTCACAACATACCCCATTGTTCTACTGGCTTCTGGCAGTGGGGACTTTTGTGGGGTGTTCACATTAAAATTTGAAATAGTTCATGGAAAAGTTATGTGGGACCCAGAAAGATTCAGGACAATTTTGTGAATCAAATTCCTTGGAAGAATGGTAAGCTTTCTGGCTCTGAACCAAGTAGATCATGGCTTCCAACCCCGGCGTGGGCATATATGTTTTTTTTTAAATTACTGAATTTAAATCTATTCGTAGTAGATGCTAGCGCAAATCCTTGAAACATCACCGGAATATATGTTTTAAATAATGTGTTCAAAAAAGGTAGTGAGAGGGGAAGGAGATGGGGGGAGAGGAAGGTGGGGAAGTACCTGTTTATTCAGATCTGGTCACCAAACACGGCTAAAGCCATTTCAAACAACGTTTCAATTCTGAATGGTGGACTTACACCAGGGCGATTCTGAGAGTATCTTCCACTCTGGAATGTGCCGCAAATATACTCTATATTATTTTTTAAATGAATTAACTGTGAAATAACACAAATTAATTTAAATAATGTGTATTTGCCCACGCCGGGATTCAATCCCGCAACCTTCAGATTGCGAATCAAGAGCCTTAACCCCTTACCACGCCGGTCGTCAATTTCTAAAATGTCCCTTAAATTGAAAGCTAAAGTTTTACCTTTCATTGAACAGGATTTACAAACAGACAGCTAGAGTCACAACCGAAATTAATATTTTTAATGTGTGCACCTCCTTCTAAAGTGGAAGGTCCGTACTCTACTCTAACTATTGTCCTGGTGAAAGACCACCCATAGGTCACTCAATGCGGTTCGCTGCGTTTGGTGAATTAGCAGGGGTGTCCAGGTTTATATGGTGAGATCTGTCGGGTCCGGTTGAGAGATACTATTTTATCTTTCCAGCAGAATTCTCAGAACATCGCCTTGCACCGCAGTGGAAGGGATGGATTCACACGGCAGTCACACCTGGACACACTGACCCACAGATTCCTACTAACCCCTTATACCGGTTTCCTTCTCTAAATTTTCTTGGCACTAGCCATGTTTTGAGCCCGCTATTAATTGCACTGGGTCAACGTTCTGATCTCTCTACTTCTACTCTACTACGAAGCTCTTCACAATAAATATTAACCAATCATTACACCCACTCATCTACTTATGCAATAAATAGTCATAATTATTAAGTCGTACCTAATGCTATTATTTGTAATAAAAAAAATATTACCCATAATAATTACACCCACAATTCACATAACTAATAATTAAAATTTATAATTTTTACATTTTGAAAGCGAATCTTCTGCTTGTGTGTGCTCTATGATCGGCCACATGCTGAATTTAAGAAGAAAGTGAAATTATTATTATTATTTCGTTTTTTTCTGACTTGGTGCATATGTCAAACCAGGATTGTATTAGGGTTGGGCACAATCATACAAATAATCGAATAATTTTTCAAATAAACCGTTTGGATACAAACCCCAATTTTGATTCCCTAAGCAGACACCGCAAAAATGTTGATGGATTCTTGAGAAACGTTTATTTAATCATATATGGTGTATTTAGATTGATTATTTTATATCTAAATTATTTTTCATAATTTTTAGTAGATCTGATATTTTTATTTTTTTATTATTCATCATTATTAATTATATTAAAATTTGTAATGTGCTGTATCTTTCTCACTGGGAACTCCTGTGCTGAGTGCAGGCGCAGTTTAACAAAAGCAGTTTAATTAAATGAAGACAATATTAGCGAAACTCAATCAAAATCTGGAGACAGAAAAAACACAATATGAGAGAGAAGAGTGTATATATAATATAAAAGTTTTTCTGTCTCCAGATTTTGATTGAGTTTCGCTAATATTGTCTTCATTTAATTAAATATTATAATTTGAGATTTTACTCATAAATTTCAAAATAAAAATAAGCAGTGTAGGTGACCCGACGACAGTCGATTTTTTTGTACTTATGCACTGGTATATACATAGATACACAGTATAATATAGACAAGCAGATTTTTCCTTGATGCATTTGAATGAAAATATATTTTATACTTTTGTTATTCGGCGGTACATCCTCTCTGCACATCCCTTCGGGGTCACTTAGATATATTTCAATTCAATTCAATTTCAAATGAATTAAATTAAATTTCAATTCAATCTATTCTTTTTTAAAACATTACAAAATTAAAATTTCAAAGCGTTAGAGAGATAAAAAAATTCAAACAGATTTAAGCAATTTATACATCGATGAAGTACAATCATACTAACAGCAATAAAGCTTCTCGTCTGAATTGTGCTTCATAGATAAACTTATCGATATTCGAAGTAATTCTATTTAACAACGAGCTCTCCCGACTGTGAATATTTTGTGTAGGTAATTAGGTATACATACCGTATTTTCCCTATTGCCGGCGGATCAACTGTTATGGAACCGCAGTTTATAACTTGAGCAGTTTATAACAAAAATCCAAATAACAACACGATATTATCAGATGTTTTAAATTAGGTATTATTTATTTCTATATATTACAGTATTAACCTAATTTTTAACATTTTTACATAATTGGTATAATTTGATAACAATTTAAATTATAGGTATGTTTTGAAAATATTTTTACATAATGTATTTTTCAATTTTATTATGTTTGGTGTAATGTAGGTTTGTGAAGGTGAAATTTGTGTATTAACTGACACTTTTAAAGCGGTGCCACACGCGCAGATAAAAGATAAAATGAAGGGTGGGTAAGAATCTGGGGGTCAGTGTGTCCATGAGTGACTAATGTATGAATCCATCCTCCCCTGCGGTGCAAGGCGATGGGTCGAGGGAGTCCGGCTGGAGAGTTCAAAAGGTCTCCCTCAACCACTCTTTACAGATCCTACCGCCACGCAGTAGGTGGACAAACTCATCCGCCGCCAAGACCTAGAAAAACCTTACTCCATGAACCCTGCTAAGTCACCAAACGTAGCGAACCATTTGGGGTGACCTATTGCAGGGGTGTTGGTTATCCAATAAATGTACTCACACCCACCTCCCAAATTGAAAATTCTTCTTACTCTCAATCATTGTAGTGGGAAAATATTGCTTGTGCCGTGAGGTGTGGGTGGGAACCCCGGTTCTCCCGTAACTATTTAGAGAAGACACTTTTGATTTTCGGTAAATACAAAAATAATAAAGATATATCTATCTATCTTGGAGCTTCTAAACTGGAGAGAGCTGGCACAAAACCGAGATAAGTGGAGGAAGACTCTTGAGGATGCCAAGATCCACCAGGGGTTGTATAGCCATGAGTGATGATGATAAAAAAATAATAATTCTTGATTTATTTTCGTTGTGTTTATAAGTAATCGGAAGCGGCCCTGTCTGTGTTAGTATCGTGTTAAGAGGAATGCGTGCCGTGGTCACAAGTCCATGAAAAACGCTTTTACTAGTAGTTAGTAGTTACCCATACATTACCACCTCCCCTCTGTAATTTTCTTCTCAGTTTCTACGTAACTAGACTGAATTATAAATCTTTGCGTAAGATAAGAATGTAAACACGCATCTGTGAGAGATCTCATTGTTCTTTTTACAGATTTTATTTCAGTTATTACAATGTTTGGTTTTGCACATTTTCAAGGCAGAGAAATGGACAAGGGGGTTTTCCAGTCTAGATTTTTTTTCCTTCATATTGCTTTAGTTTGTATATTCCAGAATATCTCCTTAAACGGATTTTTCGAAATCCGAATTACTTAAAAAGTTACAGCCATTTTTTTGTCGTGGCAATTCGACCGGTTCATACGAAATCTAGCTAGAATCTAAATAAAAAACGCGTTTTTCTCAAAACTACTTTTTTCGAAACGTTTGTCACGAAATCTCAAGATCTACTTGACCGATTTTCTTGAAATTTTGCATGAATTTTCTTTATATATTACTCTATGGTAGGAACCAACAAAATTAAAAAAAAATACTATCTTTAAAAATTCGGAAAAGTTAAAAAAAAAATAACCAAAAAAAAAAATTTGAGTAGCCGCCATTTTGTTAAGAAATATTTTTTTCTCATTTTTCTTGGTTCCTTTTTCTTGGTTAAAATTTGTATTGATAAATAATCAACATTTTATTATTTTTCAAATGACCAGAAGGGTTGGAATGGTGACAAGATTGACACGCTCTTTTTTCCCCCCTCTACTTCAACTTATATATATAATTTTTTTTTGTGAATTATTAAAAAATACTGGTCGGTTTTTTTTATCGAACGTCCAAACTTTGGAAAATTGAATTTGAGAACCTCTATTCTTTTGTTGTGTTTAATGCACCGTGTGTCGTGTGTATAGATATTTCGGGTGAGTAATGACGATGACCTTTGCGCCGCGGGCTATCGTTTTAGTTTTTTTTTAAACTTATAGAGTAAAACCTCAAATTGTAATATTTAATCAATGAAGACAATAATATTAGCGAAACTCAATCGAAATCTGAAACAGACATATCATAAAAAGATACGGTCACATCTGGGACTCGGACCCAGGACCTTCGGAATTCCGGACCGCAACTATATTAACTGAGCTAATGTGTCCCTATCCGATTCCGTCATTTTAATCTGAACTGGGTTCAGCATTATCTGGGTTCGAGTCCCAGATGTGCCAATATCTTTTTCTGATTTTTCTGTTTCAGATTTTCGATTGAGTTTCGCTAATATTGTCTTCATTGATTAAATGTTACAATTTGAGGTTTTACTCCGAGTTTAAAAAAATAAAACTAAAACGGTTTTTTTCCCAGTACCCTTTTCCTTTCCAGAACTTCCTCAACTTCCATTCCCTAAAAAAGACCCTCCACACGCATCCCCAAAGATGACAGAGGCCCTAATTTTTATCCTCGTTGCCTCATTTGTGGAGATAATGTAAATAAATAAAAAACTTCTTTAACAATATTTTTTTTTTATTTCCAGGGCGTTCAGATTTCGTGGGCGGCATCGACAATGAGGCCCTCGACTTCAGCCAGCTGGAGGCCTTCATTAACAGCGAGGCCGGGGGCGGAGGCCCAGCAGCGGGGTACTTCGCAGCCACTCTTGGCCAGGCCGACCAGCAGCAGCACATTCAACAGCAGCAAAGATCGACGCCAGGGTAACACTCTACTTTTTATAACTTAAGTAAAACACTGTTTATTATGTATGGTAAAAGGGAAAAATGAGTAAGGTTTTAATTTATACTGTAGGAGGGATTTAAAGAAATTTTTAAATTACGTAAAACGAACGAAGACGAAATTGGGGGTCGTTTTGTCCATACAATCCTGTTAAGTATTCCCCTATTTCATCACTGGATTTGACACTAATGAAAAATTTTTTAACCTTCAGGCCTCGACCATATTCTAGGTAGGTCAGAATATTTCCACTTTGCATTTAAATCCTAACAAATGCAATATTTGTGAACGTATCCGAAAAGTAAAAACTGTTATTACAAGGTGGCGAAATACACTTCCAAATTTTGTTATTAGAAATAACCATGTAATTTTTTTTTAAATATATTTTTTTTTAATGCAAGCATCAAAAAGTTTTAAAAATGTCTCACCTAAACTCAACTAAATAACTGGTAATGAAAAAAAATTATTAGACAAAGTATTATTTATAAACGTTTTTATCACCTCACTTTTTTGTCATTTCATGTAAAAAATATATTTTTTTATTTTAACAAAGTTTTATTTTTTTTTTTCAAATTAAAACTGTGTTATCATAAAGGTACATACATTTATATTTTAATTATTTTGTGGTTAACTCTTAGATTTGAATATACAGCGTGGTGTTTTCTCTTTCTTACACCATTTAGATCATATTTCTAACCATGATAGTAAGGGACAAGGGTGTCGCCAAGAAGGGGCAGGTAGGGGCATCTGCCCCCCCTAAAGACTCCAAAAAAGTTGCCAAATGCAACGCAACTAAAGTCTTTGACTTGTCTAACTTGATCATTCATTCCCGTACATCGAAACTCGAATGAATTTACCGATTCCATTCCATTCAAAATCGCCTCAATGGTCTGGCCATGATGAGTGTACACAGAAAACTTATTCATGGAAACTTAGAAGATTTTCGTAATAAATTGTTCGAGAAGTGTACAAAAAACCCCCGAAAATTATGTTTTAATTAACCTAATCTTTGTCGACCCTTACATTAAAATCTGGTAATTACAAAAAAAATACACTCTACAAGTATTCAAAATCAAATTCCAAATTTATTTTTATTGAATTTTCCTAATAAATATAATACCTAATATTTGCAAGTTTTATTTATTGTACAGTCCATGCTTGTGTATCTTTACATCGTATATCGTATCTGTATCGTTTATTACAATCGCCGTAGATGTAAGGCTCGTATTACAAGTGAAAAGCTTCATGTGCTCTCGACTTTACCTACAATTCATACTTTTCTCATTCTCCATATAAACTTGCCCCCCCCCCCCCCCCTGGGCTATCGGCTGGCGACGCCCTTGGAGACTCAACGATTTCTATGAGACCTGTATGAGTTGTTCTAAAACAGAAGAAATTAGCCTGAGGGATTAACTGACAAAAAGATTTTCAGCTCCATGCTTATTTTATAAATATATCACTTATAATTTAAGTTTTACTCACTTTTTTATTAAGTTTATTTGAGAATATAGAAATACCCCCAAAAAGATTCTCCACGCAGCATCCTCAAAGATGACAAAGAAAATAAAATAATTTCCCCATTTTTTTTCTACACAAAAGCTATATTTTTTAATCTGTAAATTAGTTGAGAAGAGCACATAACATCTTTATTAAAGCCATAATCAAATGTTTTGTCAAGATATTATTTAATCTAGGTACCAAGTTTCAATTATCTAGTTCCCATACTAACATCTTGCATCATTACAAACATGTCAAGAAATATTTTCTTTCTTATAACTATAATCATTTATTTTTCTGATTACAGCCACCACCTACCAGAAAGTCCGCCTGACTCTGGGTCAGAACACCCATACAGTCCCCCTGACACCCAAAACTCCCAATCTGCCTCTTCAATCGACAACCAAGGCCAACAAATCCACCACCAAATGATGGCAGTGAACTCGGTCATACCGACCGTTGTGGACCCAAGACATGCCAACGTTGATTCAACAATCCGATTGTTGAATCAAGGACAACAGATCTACACAGAATTAAAAAACCACAACCACGCTAACATGATGCACGGAAATTTACTTAGCGACGGTACAACAACCTATTTGGAAGAGACGGGGATTTTAGACGGAAGAAATCTGTTAATTTACGATTCAATCGTCGGTCGTCAAGACCTTGTACATCCAGATTTGGGTCATTCGGGTCAGGATTTGGGGCAGATTAGGGTCGATCTCGGGTCGCAGATGGACGGGTCGTCAGTTGCGGGGATGGTTTCGCCTTCGGGGATTTTGGGACATCAGTTGGCGGTGAATAATGGTGGGAACCAGTTACTCAGAGAAGAGTGTATCGGGGTTTATACCAGTTTGCAGAACACTCCGGCCGCTAAGAAAAGGAAATTGTCACAGGAGATGGTGCCACTTGTTAAATGTGAACCAGGTAATTATCATTTTAAAAACATTTATTTTGTACCTAATAGTTTATTTTAAGTTAAACCAGAAGTGATTTGAGATTTCAGCACCCTTAAGGTGATTTTTCACAAAAACAGCACTATACAAATCATCCAAATATTATTATTCTTTAGCGCAGCTATAATTATCATCATCAAAACTACAAAACTATAGTCTGTCAATCTTTAAACCTGGTCAATTTAACAAAACATCTCCACTCCTGCCATTCTCCTTCCAGTTTCTTATGTCCATCTGTGTTGACACAATCCAGACATCTTAATTTAGACATACTTAACCTAACACTCCCCGTCTTATAGACCTATTATTAAGAACCCTCTTTGATTGTCACATCTTCCATCTTTGCTACATTCCTTACTGATTGAAGCGATCACTCTCATCATCACTCTTGGCTCTACAATCCTTGGCAAATCTTGGCCTCCTCAAGAGTCTTCCTCCACTCATCTTGATATTATGCCAACTTTCTCCAGTTTAGAAGCTCCAAAATAGATATGTTTTTGAGGACGTTGTCACTCCATCTTAATCTTGGCCTTCCTAGGCTCTTTCGCCCTATCGGTCTTGAATTCAGCAGGGACATTGGTGCTTGATGCTCGGTCATCCTCTGCACATGACCCAGCCATCGAAGCCATCACAGTACATAATATTATAAATCTTGTTATTGACAGTTCTTCTATCAGTTTGTATAGCTTCCTGTGTATCTCCAAAGATACTACAATGTTTTGCCTCTTAAAAATCTCCAGTGTGTATTCTTTTTCTATTTGTACATGTATAAATAGTTATTGGTTATAATAATTAAAAAGTAATTATGTATCTCTGGTGTAAAATATACAGAAACAATTTGTTTACCTGGAATCTACATTAATATCACTGGTCTGTGTGTGTAAATTTTCTGTAATTGTTGGTTTGATTGTTTTGAAATACTCATTGCCTTGGATTTTGATGATGTTATTATTGATTACTGACTTTATTACCGCCATAACAATTAAATTTGCGGATTTTCCTATGTTTATTAGTTCCCTCTATTGTGTAAGACGATTTTAATGTATGTACGTAAGTCTTTTGTATTTTACTTAGGTACATAGTATTTCTTATTACTATGCTACCAGAGGTAATACAATACCTATAATTGTGTACTGCAATAATTGCCTTAGCTTCAAAAGGTTCTTCAGTTATCTTTTGTACAGGCTCTTTACATTAACCTCCCAGAAATAGACTTTTGTTTATTATGTGTCCCTTAGAAAACTGTCAAAACGTGATAATATTTGTGTTATTTACGATTTTTACTAAAAGCTTCATAAATCACGTTTTGGGAAATATAGCCTAATTCGAAAAACTGTTTTGGAAAGGTTATGAAATAAACTTTCAAATTGTATTATTATAAATAAATAATAACAATTTTAAATATTAAAATTTAGAATGCAAACATAAAAAAATTATAAAAATGACCCACGGATGTTTTATGTAAAAACGGTACTGAAATCACAGATTATGTATAAAAAAACACTTATTCTATCGTATAAATGTATTATAAACAATTTTATCACCTCACTTTTTTACCATTTCATACAAAAATATTTTAATAAAAAAATAACAATGTCTCGAACAAATGACAATCAAACAAGATGGAGGTTCCATTTGGCTCAGATAATTAATCTCTATGTTACATAGATATTTTTGAAAACAGACGCGTAGCGTTGTTCATTATCGATATTCTGTTTTTTATTTCATAGTAATCCGTATACTAGTGATGGAAATAAATCAATTTTTCTAAAATCTCGCGCGTTTACGTCAAAAGACGCTCTAATGTCTTGACCACTATTATTATATTCGCGTCTTTTGACGCTCTAATGTTCCGAGTGGTTAAGGTTTTACTGTGTTATTGGGAAGGTGGAATAATAGTCAATAGACTAATTAACACAATGCATTATCTCGGTTTACAGGTGATAATGAAGAGAGACGTCGTTATACCCCTCTCTCTCTCTCTCTCTCTCTCTCTCGTCATATTTTGCGGCCAGATCTGAAAATCCAGGCAGCTACTTCCCAATTAGGTACTTTGCAATTTGCGAACCATTAATTGGATAACCGACACCTCTGCCATAGGTCACCCCAAGTGGTTTGCTACTTACTTTGGTGACTTAGCTGGGGTGCCCGGGTTCATGGGGTGAGGTTTGTCCGGGTCTTGGCGGCAGATGCATTTGCCTACCAGCTGCAGGATCGGAAGAGAATGGTTGAGGGAGTCCCTCTGACTTCTCCAGCCTTACTCTCTCAGAGCATCGTATTGCACCGCAGTGGAAGGGATGGATTCATAAGTCCGTCACTCCTAGACACAATTGACCCCCAGATTCCTACCCACCCCTAATATCCTTTTCCTTCCTAGAACTTCCTCTCCTATCTTTCCCCAATCCCCAAAGATAACAGGCCCTAAGGGGAATTATTTTCCTTTTATCTTCCGTCAACCATTTCAAATAAAGTTTTGATTCCGAATAATCGTCTTTAAACGGGGCGATACTAAGAGTATCTATTTCTCTGACTTATACATTAATGTTAATCTTATTGTGTTACTTTCCCTAGCGACAGAAGAGCTGGCGCCCCGCAGTCACCAACCCGCACCACACGTGTTGGTAACTCTGGGCGGAGCTCTACCCTCGGGGGAGAGCCACTCTGCAGACCCTGGAGGGGATCCGGCCTACCAGTGCATCCGGTTTCAGCCATTCCAGCAAAGCAGCTGGCATACGCTGTGCGATCAAACTTTTAAACATCTGTGAGTAATATAAATTTGTGTTATATTATTATTAGTATGTCAAACTTCCAGTTGATTAGTCAGACATTTCCAAATACTATGTTTTTAGATAATGAGGAAAGCAATATTCGAATGCTCACCATAAAATATTATTTACACGGGTCAGTATTTTACACATTAACCACACATCAGCAATGTAAGCAGATATACACGTTAATATGACAATAGCAGTCAAGTACAATAAGCGTGTTTTCACGTCAACGCATATGTTTCCACAGAAATCGTTATAACTCCGTTATTGTTCTAGTGACACCCCTAAAACAAAAAGTAGAAGCTCAATAATAAATCGAGCTACCCATCACTATTCAAGTTGTCCATAGAAATACATAATACATATTCTGTCAGATACACGGTTGTTACATATTTTACCTGCCAAATTGCCTACGGGCCGCTAGACATTGTTAATTTGTATTAAATATTCTTGTATGAAATGATAAAAAAGTGATGTGACTAAATTGTTTATTATACATTTATACAATAGAATAAGTATTGTTTTTTACATAATTCGTGATTTTAGTACCGTTTTCACATAAAAACGTCATGTGAGTCATTTTAACTTTTTTTTATGTTTGCATTCTAAATTTTAATATTTACAAAAGTTTGTATAGATGTATGTGTGTTTGTTACTCTTTCACGCAAAAACTACTGAATGGATTTTAATGAAACTTTCCAATAATATAGCTCATACATCAGAATAACATACAGGCTATATATACATAATGTTAGGCTCTGCCATTATGAAGTTTATATAAATGTAAAGGTGTGTATTTCGTGTGGCAGGGAGGAAAGGCAGGGGGAAGGGGAATGGGGGGAGGTGGGAGGTGTGGTTCGCGGAGAGGGAAGAGACGAGGGGGAAGGCGGGGAAGGTGGAAGGGAACGGGGACGCACGGGAAAGGACATACAGGGAGAATCAATTTATTTCTTTGAATAGCATTGCAACGCTTGCCGGGGACCAGCTAATGAGTATTAAGAGTATTGTACCAGATAGAGGGTACAATTTTACTCGTAAATATAACTATATATTCAATTCAAATTTCGATTTTTCAGAGATGTCTGACTAATCGACTGGACGATCGATGTATGAGACAATGTATGAATGTGAATGAAGCCAGGAATGTGTTACGAGACCAAGTTGTGTGGCGGTTCAACCTCTCTGCCTATCCCTATGGATAACGGGCATGATATTTTGTTAATTTCTAAGCAATGATATTTTAACCCTTCGAATAATAAGAAAATAATATCTGTAACCTTTTGCCTGTCAAGGTTCGCGCGCAAAATTCCTGGTTCTTGCCATGCATCTTAAATTTTCCTATTTATGGGTTATTTTTTAACCCTTTTGCAAAAACAAAAATTGTTCTAAAATCTAGATAAAATAATCTTTCCGATGTGTTTATTAGAAATCAACTTTTTTTTTCTAAATATTAAAATTTTGATATTGGAAATGTAAATTAGCTAAAAAATGCATACCTGCGAATATTGGAATTAAAGTACTTAAAATAGAATAAACTTAAAATTTTAAATGTAGATTCCTTTTTTTAACAAAATTTGTAATAAAACCGTCACCTCACTTTTTATCACTTTCATACAATTTTATTTTAAAATTAAATGTTTGTTACGTCAAAAATTGGCTCGAAATAAAACCGTCACTTATGATCGGGTTTGTAAAATATCTCAACAACATAGCTCATATAATCCTAATACAATGAGAAGCATTATTTCTTTGGCTCTCTAACATAAAAGAAATCACAAATATTCGCATGACGGGAAGAGAGATATATAGCTTTTAATAATGCACGGTCGCTCTGGGACAATCTGGGTCTCTTGTTATTATAACGGCATATGATGTTTTGGGACAACTTGGGTCTCCTGTGATTACAAGGGTTAAGTTAAATTTTCCTAATTGTATTGGTTTTGGTAGGTAAATTTGATATTTTCCTGCTTTTATTATTCTTGCTGTAAGCTAAGTTTTTCTAGTTATGTTATTCTTGGTATAAGAGTGAATTCAGATTTTCCAATTTATGAAACTGGTGTTAATAATGTTATTTTGTTCCCTGTATGCTTATTTATCATCACTATGCTAACTATTATGAAAATTGATTTTAGAGTAGAGTAATTTCACCATTATAAGATCCTCTGGTATAGAATGGTTCATGTTGAGCTCACTCAAAAATACATTACTTTATTTAAGGGTACCAATTTGGAACAATGAGTAAAGACATAAACTAGTCCAAGCGAGAGCTCTTACAAATGTCATCAATGTTCATCTTCTTCCTTCTCATGCGTCTTGTTAGAAAACGAAAAAGACAGAAGATATTAGAATGATGACATCACATACGATCTCTGGCTGGACTATTAGTTTAGCCGTCCAGATGCGGAACGGCTTTGGTAATGCAAAATCGCCGCCAATGTGGTTAATTGGTCAGCATACTTTTACATATCACGAAGTTGTTCGTATTAAATTACCAAATTATTAATAATCATTACATATATATGGTACATTTAAAAGCAATATGTACTTTCACATGACAAATATAAAATTAATAATTCATTCTTTTGAAGGAAAACACACAAATACGATTACCGAAAAATTAATTTCCTTCAGAAGAGTCATCTTGTAAATTAAATACCACTCCATGATCTTCTATGCTGTCTAAAGCTGGTTCGATTTGCCTATATTTGTTTTCTTCGATCTCCGCGTGCCATGATTACAATTAATGAAAAAATATAACTTCGCAAACTTCTTCAAACGTTTGAACGCCTGCAGTGCCTCAACACTACTAACCGCTATCGTCCGGCCAATGATATGCCTCGAACAGACACTAACACATGTACATGTGGGTTTAAGACATGGCCTCTGTAAAAGTATTAGTGAAGGATCTTATAATGGTGAAAACTAACTAAACATCACGCCGTTTCTCCGCAGGGGTAGGCAGAGAGGACGGACCGCCAAACAACTCGGTCTTCGCACACAGTCTTTGCCTCACTCATATGCATACATCGTCTCATACATACTCTTCTATTATTCTGACTTTTGACATGGCCCGACTCAAGTATCTGATTCACTTGATGGTGCCATGTCTTCCTCGGGCATCCTCGACTTCCTCTTCCATTCACATTTGCGTCATATATTCTTATAATGATGAAACTACTCTTAATTAATAAGCCGTGCTTCGCTACCTCTTCCTTTAGCCAAAATTTCAGATAGTCTTACAGGATCTATCGTTGGCAGATTCACAATCTACATATCTGCCCTGGTGATGGACACTACAAGACAATATTGGGTAAAGCAGGAAAAAGCGCATCATGGCTTATAATATTTTATTTTTATTTATTTCCTTCCATTTTGAAAATTGCCTTCCATTTTCTTTATACGTGTGATGGAGATGTATGATAATGATTGTATGTGTTCTTTGAGGGCATGCAGACATACGTTCACCGTTTGTCTCATTTTCATTTTACTATTGTTATTTAGTGTGTAAGAAAGAGCGACAGAATTTGTATGTTTAAGAAGAAAGGCAAAACCATTAGAGCATTGACATTTTTGAATTCTTGGAATTCACTCACACTTCAATATTACCCTTGTAACTCTATATTCCATACTTTCAAAATTATCATCATGTTAAGTAGTATTGGTAGGGTTCTGTGAAGACTCACGGTGCGGTGTGTGAGAGAGATGCAAGAAAATGATGACTTTTTTCCTTTGTAGGAAACAGACCTACGTACATTGTGAATCTCATATTTTGAAAGAGCTGCAGCATTATAGCGATAAGGAACGTATGTTTATTGCCTTTTTTTGGCGTTATGGTACCATAACCGTGAACCGTCACGGTAATTATAGAATCTTCCATTGTACTGCAATTAGGAATATTGTTTTAAAAATTTTCTTTCTGTCTTTAGCCCTCCACCTCACTACCGAGTCGACGCAGACAAAGGCTTTAACTTCTCCAACTCTGACGAGGCGTTTGTTTGCCAGAAGAAGAACCACTTCCAGGTGACTTGCCACGCCCAGCTGCGGGGCGATGCACACTTTGTCAAGACACAAGATGGCTTCAAGAAGATCACCAGTTTCCATCTGCATTTTTACGGAGTAAAAGTAAATGAATTATTTTATTTATTAAAATTCATCTCATGAATAAAGCACACGGTCTTACCCCAACTCACCCTATATTTAATAAATGTTTATTTTCTTTTCCAGGTTGAGGCTCCAAACCAAACAATAAAAGTAGAACAGAGTCAGTCCGACAGATCCAAGAAGCCCTTTCATCCTGTGTTGTAAGTGTCATATCTTTCATGCTTCCTTCTTCGTGAAAATTCTTTCATCATGGGCCGCCAATTGCAGATTGCCGTCCTAGATAATATTTTATAATTTAAAGTTTGCTTGTAGACACCATTTTAAATTGTTTTCTAAAAATTGAACATCTCATTTACTTGTTAATAATTACATTTGGCAGTCATTTCAATGCGACTGACAAAATCGCGACCTTCAGTGCTAGAAAGCATTAACTGACTATACACAGCCTATGTGTATCCTTTGCACTCATCTTTCACTTATTAAAATCAAGTCAGTTGCATTCGATCTTCACTTTTCAAGCATTAAATCAAAACCCCTATCGAGAGTCCGAGGTCTAATAACAAGATGTTCTAATATCTATATAGAAATGTTTCTGTAGCATTCGCAATATCTTCTCCACGTGTTAGTCCCTAAGCGGCAGCAGTCCAAGAAGTTCTTCTTTGGGACCTTGTGCTGACGTATATCGCACAAACTATTGCTGTATCACTAATATCACACGACTCATCAGTTGCAATTTATATTGCAGAAGCCAGCTTAATTTCTTCTACTCGCTGCTCTGTTACATTCGAAGACATTTTGGAAATTTAGTCTTGCACTGTTTTCACAGATAGAGGCAATTCTTTTATTCTTTTCGTGATCGCTTCTTTATTTTTAATGTTGCGAAAAAGCTCTTCGGATGCTTTCAGTTGAGCCACAAGCGTATTTGTAAAGAGCCGCATGCGGATCGCAAGCCACTTCTGCCGACCTCTGATCTAGACTATAGACATTTCCTGTAGACCATAGATAACATATATAGAAGTAGTAGTATTCAATATTATAAATAAGTACAAGGTAGGGCAATTTCACTATCTAACATACAGAATTCAGGCGTTAATATAATAATAATTGAATTTTTTATAATTTCTAAAAATATGGGATAAACGTTGAAATGTAGATGAATTCATTGGCTTTAAATCACGGCAAGCAGTTTATATGCTTATGTGACTGAATCCAAAACTGGAAACCTAGAAATTTTGCTGTAAAATATGCCATCGCTCAAATGGTTAAAGAAAATATTGTGTACCTATGTATGCAAGTACTTATGTTAGAGCTCCTTGACTGATGCCTCGAGTTGCTTTCTGCCCAGGGTGGAGCTGCAGAACGGTCAGGTGACCAAGGTGACCGTTGGCCGGCTGCACTTCAGTGAGACCACCTGCAACAATATGCGCAAGAAGGGCAAGCCCAACCCTGACCAGCGCCACTTTCAGCTGGTGGTCGGGCTGCATGCGCACACGCATGACCACCATTATCCCGTGGCCAGTCAGGCCAGCGAGAGGATCATTGTGCGGGTAAGTCGATAGACCCTTCCTTACTTCCATTCCATCTTAAGCAGCGTCAACCAGAGAGCCATGGACACCAGATGCTAAAGAATTTTTCACTTCAAAATACTTGCGAACTACCCATACTTTTGGTAAAAATGTTGCTCTTTGGACAAGATTTGAACATGTTGCGCGTTTTCGTCCAACCAATGAACGAATACTCACACACTTACATGTGGGTTTAAAATACACGGCCCCCGTAAAAGTATTAGTGAAGGATCTTACAATGGTGAAACTACTCAGTCGATAACCTATTTTGGATGATATATTTGGGTTATTGACAGTTTTACCCCTCCTTGTTTTATAGGATGTCGACGCTGAATCTTCCATTTAATGGCTGCCGCCTAATATCATTTCCCTCACTGCCTGATTACCAGCGACTGACTCTATTTGGTCACTAAAATAATTCATTATTTCGCTTAATGTTAACTATAGCATCCCCATTGCCGGATACATTTTAAAAAGATGTAATCCGCTCTTTGCAAAAATAGTTAGCATTTATATTATAATTATTTCCTTTAATTAATCTTGATTTCCAGGCATCAAATCCTGGCCAGTTTGAGTCGGATGTGGATCTTTGTTGGCAGCGGGGAGTGACCCCAGACAGCATATTCCATGCTGGAAGAGTTGGAATCAATACCGATAGGCCTGATGAGACTTGTGTCATACACGGTGAGAAAATTGTTTTCTTTACCTAAATTGAAGCCATATTTCTTTAACATCCTTTGTCACTGCTGGGATCAAACCCATGTCCATTTTCTACTTTCTCTTCCTTTCGATTCTACATGCAACAACACATTGCGATAAAGGTAAGAACACTGGTTCGACGCACGCAATACTACATTCCTAAGTCGACGAGCACTGGTTTGTGACCATGTGACAAATGGTTTCTAATTATTGCGTACATTTCAGTTTATTTGACATTTATTTTTTTTAGGTTATGTTTATTTGATTCACTTCTCAGCAAACATAATTAATAACTTTGTCATGTCTTGTGATTCTGAAGGCGAATTTGAGGATGACTTACTAAGTTTATTAGGGGGCATACATTAATTACGTGAGAAGTTTTGAGATGTAAATTGAAGTACTAGCTGGCCTTCCTGGTTGAAGGTGACAGCCCTGGATTGGTACTTGAGGGTGGTAACCCTGATTCTGCCTCCCTGCACCCAGAGCTTGGTGAATGGCAGCCCTGGATGTCCTTGGTCTCTGCCTGAGTCTGGCGCCTGGCGGTGTCCAGTAGTAGGGCCGGCTTGTCCTGAAGAGGTAGACACCAGACTTGATGTTCAGGCAGAGCTTCAGCAGGAGGCAGGTCGAAGAGAGATTTCTTCCAGAGGACGACGGCCGGGCGTAGTCCAGCGGTAACGCGCTTGACTCGCACACCGAAGGTCGCGGGATCGAATCCCGGCGTGGCAAATAAATTTTATTTGATTAATTTGTGTTATTTCACAATTTATTCATTTAGAATAATACATAGTATATTTGCGGCACGCTCCAGAGTGAAAGATGCTTTCAGTATCGCCCTGGTTTAAGACCACTATTCAGTTCCGGATTTTATTGAATGAGCGATGCTTGTTCAAATTTCAAACCAACTCAAAATAATACATCAAAATAAACATAACCACAGATATACCGAATATAACCTTAGATGCATAGATAATACAACTCACAGATGTCAAATCAACTCGTTGGAGGTGTGACCTCACCCCCCCACCTTCCACACGTTCCACGCTCATCTGGCCAGCCCAGATCTGTGTTGCAACGCGAAAGTGGGTTTCCTGTGCATGTGACAAGTGTGATTCTGAAGCATCTACGTATTTCCATAGAAAATGTATGGATTGTAAGTAGTTCAAATATTGTAATGGTTGCTTACGTAGCATACGTCGACCCAGTGTTTTCTTACCTTAACTGTCTCAAATTAATTTATTGTTGTATTTAATTTCAGGTAACCTAAAAATAACAGGCCACATTGTACAGCCAAGTGATGCCAGAGCTAAGCAAGATATTCAAGAGTGCGATACTGCACAGCAGTTGAGGAACGTGCGAAACATACGTGTTGTGAGGTAATAATTCTTAACAAACTATTTATTATCATAACTTACAGCTCCCTCCCACATTATTATCTTTATTTATCAATGCTCCTTATGACAGTTGTGAAGCCATATTTTTAACCCGTATCACAAGAGACCATATTTGTCCCAGTTCACATAGGTCTCATAGAAATTGTTGTGTCTCCCTTCCGTGATAAATATATGATATAAACGGTGTTAGAAAGAGAAAACAACTCGTTTTATATTCTTTTCTTAAAGTTAACCATAAAATAAGGAAAATGTACACCTTTATGAAACCAAAGTTTCGGGATTTTTTTATTAAATATTTTTACATGGAATGACAAAAAAGTGAGGCGACAATAACGTCGGTAATACATTTGTCTAATAAAATACTTTTTTTTTTTTACATGAGCTCCACACAGGAGGCCCCGAAGAAAATAATTTCCCTCAGGGCGTATGTCATCTTTGAGGATACTGTGTGGAGGGTTTTTTTAAGGAAAGGAAGGAGAGGAGAGTTCTGGGAAGGAAAAGGGTTTAAGAGGTGGGTAGGAATCTGGGGTTCAGTGTGTCCTGGTTATCTACCTCCAAGACCTAGACAAACCTCACCCCATGAACCCGGACACCCCTGTAGTATCACCAAAAATCACCAAACGTAGCGAACCACTTGGGGTGACCTATAGCAGAGGTGTTGGTAATACAATAAAGGTTCCCGGGGCGGCGGTACCCACTCCCGCCTCCCTGTTTTTTCATTATCAGTAATTTTAGTTGGAAAAAACGTAAGGTGAGCGATTTTTAAAAGTTTTTATGTTTGCATTCAAAATTTTAATATTTCAAAAATTACATGTTTATTTCCAATTTTAAAAAATTGAAGCGCATTTTATCTCCTTTCTGACCACTGGAACGCTTTTTGCCGAATTTCGGCACCATTTACAAAACCTAAGTTTGCTAAGTTGCTGAATTACAGCAAATTCTCCCTAGATGCATTAAATTTTTTTTTTAAATGTTTTCAAATAAGCCCGCGGTTCCATTTTGACGTTTTTGCGTAGGTAGAAAGAAACTACTTCTATTAAAATTCAACAGATGGCAGTGTACTCTAGTAATGCACGCTAAATATTCCATTCAAAATTCATATTTTATAGATCTCTGTAAATGTTAAACGGTCTGAAGCTGTCAAATTAAAATTCGGCTTTTTCTCGTATTTTAGTGGATGTTTATAACAAATTTGTGAACCAGTGTTATAATAACTGAATTAATAATTCATTCAACTGTTTCTCGTGATTCAAACTTAAAAATTCAGTGATGATTTGAAATACAAAGTTTAGTGGTTATGTTTTTGACATTTTTTTCCGATCGTCGTGTGTTTTTGAAAATGCAATATTTTCTATAAATAAACCAATAATCGAGTTAATTGGTATTGTGGATTTAAGATAATTGATGTATCTGTTTGATGTACTACAGATATTTTTGGTGAGTCGTTTAAGAATTTCATTTTAGTCTAATTAAAAGTGTCGCCATTTTTTGAATAAATTTGTGTCAAAAATTATTCAAAGGGAACATTCAACCGTTCGAAACATATCAAAATTCAGTTTTCTTATATACATATATTCGTTGTGATTATAAATTAGACCATTTAAAAGAACCCTAATAGAAAATATTCAATTTGGAGGGAAATTTGAACTTACTAGGCGAGTTTAAAGGGAGGCAATACTGAGAATAGTTCCGTTTTGAATGTTTACGATTTTATAATATTATTTTTATAAATCCTAGGAATATGTGATAAACAACCAATGATAGGTGAATTCATTGACTATATAGAACTATGATCAGTTTGTATGCCTCCATATTAAAATTCGGAGGTATGATTTTTTTAAGGTTGGCGGAAAATATTCAAAACGGTCATTAAAATATCACGAGCAATCCGTGGCTAAAACAGTTTTTAGTTTTCTGATACGTTCAGAATATTCCATTTATTTGGATTTTATTGCAATGCGGAAATATTTTACCTTCTGACAAAATACGCGTCTTTTGAAGGGTAAAGTTATAATTTTTTTCTAAATTATTTCTAAATATTTATATTTTTTCTTCTGGCCAACAGATACAGCTACAACCCTGAGTTTGCCATCCACTCAGGGCTGGCCACTGAATCTGATAAGACGGTGCACTCTGACACGGGAGTCATAGCCCAGGAGGTGCGACAGGTCCTGCCGGAAGCCGTCAGAGAGGCAGGAGACGTTGTGCTGCCCAACGGGGAAACCATACACAAGCTGCTCGTCGTCAATAAGGTGGGTATCTAATTTTGTGAAATTAGAACTTGTTATTAGACCTCGGACTCTCGATGGGTTTTGATTTATTGCTTGAAAAGTGCCAGGCGCACGGCTGCACTAGGAATTTATTTTCGCAATCAATTCCAACCAGTATATTTTTCTGCACATTTGTTGGAATATCAAATGTAACTGACCTTTTTTTTATATGAATACCGCACAAGAGTCCCAACTACTCCCGTCTGGGGTGAGACTATGGCGTCCACAATTGGGGTATTTTGTGAGGCTGAAGATAGTGGGTATGGGAAGGAGATAGGGATGAAGAAGGTGGGGAAGTACCTGGCTATTTAGATCTGGTCACCAAACACAGCTAAAGCCATTTCAAGCAATGTTTCAATTCTGAATGGTGGTCTTACACCAGGGCGATACTGAGAGTATCCTGAGTGACCTGATTTAAATAAGTGGAGGGTGAGTGCAAAGGACACACATATAGGCCAGTGGCGGTCTGTGAGTTTTCAGTGAGCGGGAGTGCTAAGATTGAAAAATAAGACATTTTTGATAATGTAGCTGAAATTTTTTTTTTTTTTCAAAATTTCAATTTTTTTATGATAATTTTTCAGTTTGCGAATGTGGCGCATCTCATTAATATGCTTTGTTTTTATAATTTTCGTGTTATATATTGTAGATTATAACTTTCCCAATTATTATTTAATTTCAGGAAAGGATATTCATGGAGAACGTAGGAGCCGTGAAGGAACTGTGCAAGGTGACTGGTCACCTGGAGACACGAATCGACCAGCTGGAGAGGATCAACCGGAGACTATACAAGATCAGCTCCCTGCAGCGGAGAGACAGCACCAGCACAAGTGAGATAATTAATCCATCCATCCATCATCTCATTGCCCATCTCATGTAAAACTTATGGTCACTCTTATGGTCTCTCAAACAATGTAGGAAGGTATACACTAGTCCCAGCCAGAGATTGCATGTGACATTATAGTTCTAGTATCTTCTAACTTTTTCGTTTTCAAACAAAAAAGACAGATGTTAAGTAAGAAGGAAAAGTGTACAATAACGTCGTACAAGGTCTCGCTGGGACTAGTTTAAGATAGGTTAAGCAAAGGAAGTTGGCCATTAAGATCTAACCAAACATTGTTCAACATTCAACTTCAACATACCAAACAAGATTCAGTTGCTTTATTTGTTTTTTTATAAATTCTTCATAACGATGCATTGGAATATTCAAACATCACGGGCATCAGAAACGTCGGTGTTCTTGGCTCTTCATGCAGGGAGGAGTGGAGGACCACCAGGGAAATTGAAATGGGGGTCACGATCCTTAGCAATCAGGAAATGACTGAAAAAGAATAATGATTTTGATAATTTATTTATCTTTTCACTGTGTTTCTGATATTTACACAGAATAAAAGGTGTGCACGTCAGTCAATTGATATCATGATTGGAAAGTTCATGTCGCCTATATAATACAAAACATCCTCACTTTTGCTAGTCTCTTGCTGTCTCCGTCCAGTTTCTTATCTTCCCGCATATCCAGTGGGCTTATTGTAGAGAAACCTCTTTGATTCGATAGCTTTCTTCCATCCTTGCTAATACATTCTGTCTGGCAGAGCCATCACAAATATATAAAACTTTCTATTGACATCATTTCAAATACTTGATAGAGCTGCTGATTTAACCTTGTCCGCTGTCCGCTAGGCACCACTTTCTTTTATGACTCCAGAGATTCATTTTGATTTTTTGATGCTTCAAATAATCTTTGATGTCTTTCTTTTTCCAGTTGCTTCAAGACTCTCAACGTCCACCACCCACTCCATATCTGGCAAGTCCAACCACAGCGACGGCAATATTTCCGGCGCTTTTTGCGACATTGCCAACATCCCCGTGCCTTACCACAAGCAAGTGTGTTGCCAGAAGCACGCCAAACTCTCAAAAAACCCCAAACACCAATGCTCGGAAAAATCCCCGTCCAAATACGGCAACTTTTATCATGCAAACAAGATGAACGCCTGTGTTAAATATTACACGGCGAAGCACCACAGCTTGACGAAAGAGATATTCGACTACGACCATATTAAGTCGCACAGTTGTGGGAATTCTCCACAACGATCTGCAAGCCGAAACGGATGCGATGATATCAAGTTTGCGAATATTCGACTCAAACCGAAGATGGAAGAAATTCAGAGACGTACGAAGAACAATGATTGTTCGGTTTCCATGACGATGATGAATGATGATAAAAATGGTGGGAAGTGTTCTACGGATGCGTCATTGGATAGCTGTGGATGGACCATGCGAGATGTTTGCAGAAGTCAGAGCGCCAGTTGCTGTAGACGAAGGAATAGCAACTATTCGTCCACTAAAGAATTCTGTTCGAATAAGTTTATACAAATTGTGATCGTTTTGCTGGTCATGATTATGGCTTTTTGGTGAGTATTTGTTTTATTTATTTGCAAGCCTATCACAAATCGTATCTTAAATCTAATATAATAGCAATAACGGCCGTTGTTCCCAACTTTTCAATCGACCAATCAGCCAAGCGATTTGTAAGTATTTTAAATTAATGCTCAATTCGCGTTGTTCCCAAATATTTTATCATTGATTATCTTAAGTTACCCTGCCCACTTTTCAAATTAAAAGAGTTAATTATTGTATTTATTATTAAGAGTGTATTACCAGAGAAACCAGAAATATGTCATTTTTAAATCAGTGGTTAGACGTATTGACTCTTTTCCACAAAAAACTATAAATGGATTTCAAAAGATTGTTCTTTTATCTAGTAAACGTATGTTTTAGATTTTGAGAAAAAAAAATTATTTTTAGAATAATAAGGTTATACCATAGGTCGTTCGCAGATTTGTTCAATTTTCAAAAAAGTACATTTATCATACAACACCCATTTCAAATCATATAATCATGCAGTAAAATAAATCAATACATTATCTGGTAAAATTATTTGTCAGAATTTTAATTTTAGTTTAAATAAAATTATTAAAAAATATATACGGACATGTGTTTCTTGACGAAAATTGGTCGGTTTGTGCATTTATTTGTGCACTTACAAACAAATATATTTCGGATTTTTTTACATACTTATTTTGCTAAGACGTTATTGACAAATCATAAATAATTTGATCGTAAAATAATTTCAGAAAGTATTTAATTTTAAATAATTTTGAACATCGCATTTCACCATTTTTATCGCAGCCCGTAAACACAAATTTCAGATTTCATTACGGGCCCAAACGCGGCCAGGAGAGCACGTCTTCGCGACCTTTGAATAATAATATTTGGAAATGAAATTTGAAAACGAAATTTGAAATAAACACGAATTCCTTGATTCATGTTTGTTAAATCTACAGGGTTGCCCGAACGCAATTTTTCATGTTCATTGAATATTTTTATGCAAAAATTTTTATAATTTCGAATATTTTTTTTTAATTTTAAATTATTCTTGTGTGAATACCGCACAAGAGTCCCAACTGCTCCAAAATATTTTTTGGGGTAAATCTTTTTTACGCACGCTCGACACTTGGGGGTAAACTGGTGAATGGGTTACGAAAAGTGGTGATTGTTACGAAAAATGACATGCGAACGGTAATCAATGCGAACGGTGATCGATTGCTCGGCGGGTCGGGCCTTTACGCACGCTTGTTTTTCGTGTTATTGTTATATTGTTAATGGACTATTTGTCCATAAATAAATAAATAAATTATAAACAGCGGGTACCCGGCATGCGTTTCAAGGGCACTGTAACCTCGCGGTCAACTAAACTGGTTCCATCACAAGTCCCGGGAATTATAATGCAAGCGCCTGCACTATATAACATTATACACAGCGGGTACCCGGCATGCGTTGCAAGGCCACTAAAAAAAAAAAGGGTTTGTGCGCTTTAATTCAGTTTGTTGAAGTGCTTATTATTAATTATGCACACAAATAAATATTTCAAAATGCGACATTTTTTACAATCCAACTGAATATTACTCGTTTTTTTTCATGAATACCGCACAAGAGTCCCAACTGCTCTCGTCTGGAGCCAGTGGGACTATTGCATCCCCAATTTGGGGTATGTTGTAAGACTGAAGGTAGTGGGGAGGGAAAGGATATAGGGAAGAGGAAGGTGGGGAAGTACCTGGCTATTCAGATCTGGCCAATAAACACGGCTAAAGCCATTTCAAGCAACGTTTCAATTCTTAATGGTGGTCTTACACCAGGGCGATACTGAGAGTATCTTCCACTCTAATGGCCGTAAAATACAATTAAAAAACAAAAAACCAAAATATTAAAAAGAATACAACAAATTGTTTATTCATGTAGGTATCTACTTAATACCTACTGTGTTTACGCATTTCACTTGTATCTATTTATGTTTATGCACTTCGATATACAAATTACAAATAACTACTACTAATTAAAATTCTGGAAGCGAGAATAGTAATATAAAGTAGTAATAGTAGCGGGTAGCCCTAGCTCGCGTGAACAAAACCCTCAAAACTCGGATTGCCGCGGAACGAAATTTAGTTCTGAAAACGCCCGCTCGCGAGCCCTGATGTGTTAGCGCTAGTGTCGGAATCGAAGTTGTCATGTGCTGGTTATTCACTCTTAACACACATAAATTTTTTTAAATACTGTTATCCATAAACTGGCATTTTATGTTTTTTAAACAAACTTATAAAATATATTAAAAATAAAGTGTTAGCTTGACCTTTGCCGCCGTCCCGTCGGTACCTTGTGGCGTAAGCACCACTCTGTTGACACTTTTTATAACTTTCCTTTACTCAGTTGAGCTTAATCCACGTGTCTGGCTTCCTTAGATTAAGCAATGCTTGTGTGTTGGAAAGAGCGTAATTGTGCATTTGAGCAATGTTGAACCTTAGTTTCAGTTTAGCAGTTGATTAGTAGGATTGGGAACAGCGGCCATTAGACATGGGTTTATTTCTACTAGCTATATCCTTCATCTTTGCACAAACAAAATTTTCCGCTTATTATCATAGTAGTAAGAGTTTTTTAAATATTGTAAATTTTATTCATAATCCAGGAATTTATGTTTTTTTATTTATTTTTCATTCAGTTTAACTGCAATTTCAACTCTATACTTTATGGAACATAATCATCGTGTATCTCAAGATAAGACAAATTCATATGGCAACCCCAACTCTAACCAACAAAACCGCAAATACAACGGAAAATATGGCTCCATGGAATTTTTACCCACCGACCGAAGTGAATACCCACCCAAACGATCGCAGATGAAATCCAAACCGCCAGATTGGGATACTGAACACCTTGCTTATGCCAATGGTCATTACGGCGGTAACGGTAATGACCGATCCAACAACGGTTACGAAAGGAATTACGGTAATAATGCGGATGAGAGATCAAACGATATAAAAAAAAAAAAAGCAGAGAATGAGTTTGGGAATCGGGAGTTCGAAGCGAAGGAAAGGCTGCTCAGTACAACAGAGATATCCAATTTCATTGATAATTTGAATACTTCGAATATGAGCCAATATCAGGTAAATATCTCAGTCACTACATCTAAGGGTGGGTTGCTTTAAACAAATTCAAATATCACATTGTTTACATGATCAATCAGCACAAAGGTCGATTCTATATCAACACTTACCTTCAGCCTAACAATATATCCCAAATGGGGATGCCCTAGTATCAATGACACCATAAGATTTTGAGAAGTTGAGACTCTTGTGCAATATTTATATAAAAATTAAATGCTTTTCAGAATTTAAATCCATCTAAGTCTCCATATACCGTGAAAAGTTCTTTGTCCAATAAGGAAGTTCCTACCACAGGTCCTACAGCATGGAAAGGTATGTTTTCTCATCTTATAAAGCCGAAATCATGTAATTTTCTTCTTCAGTGTTGCAGTTTTAGGTCAATCAACGGTCAGCTTTGGGGTTGCAAACTTTGCATAGCTTCTTCCATCTTTGTTTTTTTTTTCATTAACTCTACAGTTAGGGGATGCTGTGTGAGGTTTTTTTAAGGAGAGTAAATTCTGGAAGGGAAATAGGTATGAATGGTGGGTAGGAAATCTGAGGGTCAGTGTGTCCAGGGGTGACAGATATATGAATCCATTTCTCCAACCGTGGTGCAAGGCGATGGGTCGAGAGATTTCGGCTGGAGAGGATAAAAGACCTTCCTCAACCAGTCTCTCTCTATCCTGCCACGTCTGGCAGGTGGGCAGACGCATCGGCCGCCAAGTCCTGGACAAACCTCACCCCATGAACCCGGGCACCCCTGCTAAGTCCCAAACATAGTGAGCCACTTGGGGTGACCAACGGCAGAGGTGTTGGTTATCCAATAAATCGATAATCCTCCACATAGCATCTCTCAAATCGAATCTTGAATTTCTAGGCCAATGAATTCATATAAAATATTTTTAGCTCTCTATATTATTTTATTTGTGAGCTGTGGAGCTTTGAAATATCTATCTAACTTAAAAATAATATGCCATATTGTTTGTTTTGTATTTTTCAATTTACATTTGTTAATAGTAGTTCTTGCACATACACTATAAAACTTGGTTGTGCTATTTTTTGAAAGGCATTTCTTTTTTTTTTCAGAAAAAACCCATAAAAAAGAAAACATTAATGAGGACAATGACAGCCAGCATGATGACATTCAAATTTCAGATTTGGAACGTTTGAACTCTTTGGGGGGACACAATAGCAATCCCAATCAGAACCAAAATGGCGGCATTTCAAAATCAGTGGATCCCATTGGTCGACCTGCGAGTTGCCACTCTGGGGACCGTGTTGCCACAGTAAATGCAAATAACTGCCAGGTAACTACTAAAAAAATTCTATTTTATTCAAATCCTTTTATTTATGAATGAAAACAAAATTGAATATGTGTTTGATTTTAAATGGGTTATTTCCTTTCATGCTTACGTTTTAAGGATTTAAATTTTTGGATACAATTGATTGAAAAGGTAAATATGTATTTATTATATTTATGTGTGAAATAGTTAGGTTGACTTTGTTATCGGAGGTTGGAAATCTCTTGGGAATTTTTCTGAATACTGCCGATTGAGACCTCCATTATTTTACGAATCATAGTCCATCATTCATATTTATTTAGGACTAGCTGGGTTACCCGGCTTCGCTCAGGACAACATTCGAGAGTGTTCTGGAATGTTCCACACTGATGTTCCCGATTCCCTATTCCCGAAAATTCCACGACATACTCTGCCACTCCTACCAGAATTTTCTAGAGCTCTATGGAACCTTCTAGAACTTTCCGGATGATTGTTCTTGAAATTTCAAGAGGGCGAAACTTCCACCCCTTATATCTTTAAAAGCACGCCCTTTAGGTAAAAACGGTTACCCTTATTCCCTAGGGGGGATAGAGATCTACCACACCATATAACTCCCTTGATCGTACCGGGACTCGTTTCTGAGTTTTTACGGTCCCCACGTTTTTTTTAACTTTCTTTTATAATATATAGCTGTTTCCCGGCATGCGTTGCAATGCCATATTCAAATAAATAAAATGTTACTCCTTGCATGTCCTTTCCCGTGCGTTCCCCTCCAGCGTTCCACTTCCACCTTCCCCGCCACCGCTCCCCCGTCCCGCCAACCCCCCTGGCACTTCATTTCTTGACTCTTCTCCCGCCCGGCCCGTAGCCGAAACTTTTTTCTAATACTAACATTTTTAAACTCGTGATATCTTTCTAATTAAATATCCGAATTGAAAAATTCAAAAAGTTAAATAAAGGTATTGAAGCTGTCTTGAATATGAAGTAATTTATTTTGATAAGGATTAAAACCAAGATACAAATAAAGAGCCTTTTCAAGCGGCGACATTTTAATAAAAATTTTAAAATAAAATAATACTTATTTATTTATTTATTTATTTATTTATTTATACTGGGTTTTTACAGATTGTTCACACACATGTGAGAACAACCCAGTTATAAAAACTCAGTTAATTATACAAATAAGAATTATATAATAAAGTAAGAATTTATATACAATCAACTAGATAATACAAATAATACAATCATAAATTTTGTAACCGTTTAAATAAAATTTAGATAAAATAAAACATAAACAGTTAGAATAGAAATTGTTAAAATACTAAGTTTACTCAAATAATAATTAAAGAGAGGCAAAATAAGAGACACAATTAGAGACACAAATGATAGGTACATAATAAATTAGCACATATTTTTCAGCAATCTCAGGGCATTTTTTTTGAATCCATATAAATTATTATCGACAAAAATATCTATTTCAGCGCACTCTATCTTATTATATAGTCGACACATTTGGGTCAGAGGGCTAAAATAGGCGATATTGTTTTTAAATATATTCAGGTGAAACATATTATGGCGTCTTAAACAGTGGGAATTGGGAACATTTATATCAATATTGCTAAGACACAATGAAGTATCAAGATGGCCGTGAATTATTTTATGTAAACATGTTAGATCAGTCAATTGCCTTCTGATTTTAAGTGTATTAATTTTGAAGTATTCAAGTCGCTTGTCGTATGTTCTAAGATGTTCATGTAATTGACATTTAAAAGATAACAGTCTTAGCATTTTTTTTTGAACTGATTCTACAATGTTTTCATACTTGCAATAATGTGGATTCCAAATAGTACTTCCGTAATCAAGTTTACTTCTAATTAAGGCATTGTAAAGGGTTAGAATTGATAGAGGATTTTTGAAAGGTTTACATATTCTATGAATAAATCCCATCATTTTAAATGATTTACACTTAATGTCGTTAATGTGTACATCAAATATGAATTTAGAATCAAGAGTAATTCCTAGGTCTCTTATGGAGGACACTTTTTTAAGAATGGTATTGTTAATAACATAGGAAAAATCCTTTATAATTCTATTCCGAGTGAAGTTTATAGTGTAACATTTTTCAACATTTAAGTGCATATCATTGACAATACACCAGTTATTAAGTGTGTCGAGGTCATTTTGAAGAAGTTGATGATCAGAAACAGAATTAATTTTACGAAAAATTTTTAGATCATCGGCGAAAAAAGCATAATCACAGTTTAATTTTGAACCAAGGTCATTTATGAATATTAGAAAAAGAAGAGGGCCCAGATTTGACCCCTGTGGTACACCAGAAGTTACATCTATAGGGGATGATTTGTATCCATTAATAAATACTAGTTGCGTTCTGTTACATAAATATGATTTCACCCAGCGAAGTAGGTCTCCATGTATTCCTATTTGATAGAGCTTTCTAAGTAATATGGAGTGGTTAACTTTATCAAAAGCTTTTTGGAAATCGGTATAAATAGTATCTACTTGTAATCTTTCATTAAAAGAGTTACACACATAATTACAAAATTCCAAAAGATTTGAGGTAATAGATCTGTGAGGAACGAACCCATGTTGCCTAGTGCAGAGAAGAGGCTTAAAGTGAGAAAACATATTTTTATATATCAGAGATTCAAAAACCTTAGCAAAACATGATAGTATACTAATTGGTCTATAATTTGTTATTAAAGATTGGTCACCCGATTTGAAAATTGGTACCACATGGGCTTCTTTCCACAAGTTAGGAAAAGTTCCAGAGGTTAAAGATTCGTTGAAAATAATGAATAGTGGTAAACATAATGAATCAGCACAGCATCTGACAAAGAAAGGTGGAATACCATCGGGTCCGGAACCCTTATTCGAATCAATTTTACTCAAAGAATATTTTATTTCAACTGCACTAATATGAATTTTACCGAGATTGCTTTGGTTGTGTTCAGAAATATTTGACATTAAATCATTATCAGGTGATTTCGACTTAGTATACACAGATGAAAAATATTTGGAGAATATGTTTGCTATGTGTTCTCCATCGTTTGCGGAAATATCATCAAGATGCATTACTTTGGGAATACAGTTTGTTTTTCGTAATGATTTTGAGTATGACCAGAATACCCTTATATTATCTTGCAGACCATTTTCAACAGAGTTGATGTATGATTGATAACATTCAATTTGTACTATTTTGGCCTGTTTCCTCAAATTTGAGAATTCTCTATAATCTGAAACGTTGCCATGTTTTTTTGCCTTAAGTCTAATTTTATTTTTTTTCTTAAGAAGAGCAATCAATTGTTGATTAAACCAAACAGGGTATTGGTTTTTTGATTTAGAAACATATTTTTTAAAATTTTTGTCAATTATTTCCCAAATTTTCTCATAAAACAATACAACCATACTATTCACATTTTTATTTTTAAAAAGAGTTATCCAATTAACGGCTAATAGATCTTGACGACATTTATCGTAGTTTCCCTTTCTGAAGTTGTACTTTGAGTCATTTTTATTAGTTTCTAAGAAATGATTTTTATTTTGTTTTACGATGATTTCAAATGAGGGGTGATAACTATCTAATTTTGTTAAGCCTGGGGCTACATGTAGATCTACGTTAATTTTATCAGATAAGACAAGGTCTAATACATTTTCATTTTTATTTAATAAATAATTGAATTGACTCAAATTACAAATTGAAGAAAGGTTGACAAGACTGTGCGCCTTCTGACTTTTATAATCAGAAGGTGAAAGTACATTTT
Source organism: Limnephilus lunatus (assembly GCA_917563855.2). Taxonomy (NCBI): domain Eukaryota; kingdom Metazoa; phylum Arthropoda; class Insecta; order Trichoptera; family Limnephilidae; genus Limnephilus; species Limnephilus lunatus. The sequence goes on from OU830596.1 coordinate 11,416,901, forward strand.
TTTTAAATGAAGTGTCAGGTAACCATTTAATTTCAGGTAAATTGAAATCGCCGATAAAAATAAACTGTGAATTAGATTTTGAATTCTTTAAATACAGGTCTTGTAATTTTTCAATCTGATTGCAATACTTTTCAACAGTTACACAAGGAGGAATATAAAGGACGCAAATATAAATGAGCGAGTTGGAATGAGAATTGGACTTGATCATAATCCACAAATCTTCATTTTCGCTCTCCCACTCAGTTTTTCTAGACACACGGAGTTTTTTAGACACGGCGATTAAAACACCACCGCCTTCCTTAGATACAGATTTGGTGGACTCACGATCTCTCCTAAATATTACATATCTGTCATCAAACAGTTCTTCACTAAACACTGTTGAGTTCAGCCATGTTTCAGAAAAACAAATAATGTCATAATTATTGATTAGAATCTCATTGCGTACACTTGTGGTCTTTGTACGAATACCCCTTACATTTTGATAAAATATGCGCAATGTTTCAACACTATTAAAAGAAGGTACCTCACAATCTCTTGCGGTATGATCAGACGCCATAATCGATGGTAGAGAGGTCCTTTAATAACGCAGCCTTGTAGGCCGGGCAATCCTTGTCACCGGTGGGATGGGCGCGGGAAGCTGCAGGTTTTCCAAAACGTGCGCATGTGGCACAACTGGGTGCTGCAGCAGCAGTAGGGCAGGCATCGTGCGCGTGACCTTCTACACCGCAGTGGGAACATCTTATTTTTTCTTTGCAGAACTTGTGTGAATGACCTACCATTTGGCAATTCAGACAAACGGTAAGTCCCACAAAGTCTCGTACACCGCAAACAGTCCAGTCCACGAATACTCGTCCTTGTTGTATCAGTGCATGACGAATGTTAGCGGGTACCAGGTATACTCTGTGGCAAGACGGTCCAGTTCGAGCTCCAGCCATATGACTGAGTTTGCACTTGGAAATATACTCTTTGAAATCATTATCTCCAGAGATTCCGGAAAATGCCTTCTCAAGAAAGTTCACATCTGATAGCTCTCGGGGTACGTTAAAGAATATAATTCTTGGGTGCCTCTTTACTGGAAGTCGGGCACTCAACAAGTCGGAGCTGGTTACAATAGGAGCATTTAAAAGCCGCTCTTGTTCCTGGCTGTTGGCAGTGTGGATGATTACTCCTTTATTTTTTATATTTTTTACTCCCGTTACTCGAACTCTCAATTGCGAAGGCTTCACGATGTCGCGTAAGATCTTTTTTGTGCCATCGCTATCATCAACCTCCGGTAGTTTGGGGAAAAAGCAGACCGATGGTCTTGGTTTTCCTATCTGGATGGTGGTATGAGTGAGTGGTGGAGGCAGAGGAAGTTTTTTCTTTGTAACTTCAGCAAAAGAGAGGCTGGCTTCAGTCGCATCGGCTACTCGACGCATCACTGGTCCCAAGTCTAACTCAAGTTGCTGAATTTTGTCCAGCAACTGTTTTGTGTAGTTATCCGCCATGGTTTTCTCGGCCTTCAAGACCTTGATGTCAGCAAGGGCCGAGTAGAGTTTGCCTCTGATTTCTTCTTTTTCCAGTAGAAGCTGGGCAACGGATCCGAGAACATTTGTCACATTCATGGACACTTTGAGCTGTTGCTCTTTTGACACTTTTGATGGCTTTTCGGCCAACGCATCCTGCAATGCTTTTAATGCATCTTGTGTCCCGGAGAGAATCGTACGTCCTGATATACTACTAATGGGGCCAGGGTCAATTTCAGCCTCAATATCCTCGGCGTCGGAATCGGATTCATCAGAGTGTGAGGTATACGGGGAGGCTACATTAGGGCGACATTTCTTATTTTTACCCATGGTTAGTGATTAAATATCACAAAATACGGTTTTACTAGAGTTTTAACAAAAAAAAAAATAATATTTTCAATATGTAAACAGAGATATCACAAGTTCACAACACAATATCAGCCAATAGGAGCCTAGAGAAGTGAGCTCATTATTAAAACGGCCAATCAGCGCGCTAGCTCGCTGTACACAACGCTTCGGTTAACTATTGTACACGAAGAGCGAAATGAATAGTTTTTAACACTCAAAAACAATGTCAAAATGCTAAAAAAATCACTGGATAACACTGTCACTTTCATAACTTTCAATGCTTATCCCGACGATTATCTTTTGTCTTCCGGCGAATTCGTTAAAACGTTGTTTATCCGTATTTAAAGACGGCTTGACAGAGCGCGACAGGCAACAACAATGCAACAATACTTATTGTGGCATAACCACAATAGTTAGACATATGCTGTTGTGATCTTTTTTGTAAATAATGATGTGTTCTACAAAGTCGTAGTACATTATTTTATTCTATCATCAATAGTTTTCGCAGCGCACGCGATGTAAAGAATATTTTAGGTAATTTTTTTACACCTTGGGTTGCATTATTGAAGTTTTAGTAAGGATGCCTATTTTTTTTTGAAAATATAATATAGCCTATGTTACCCAGAGATAGTGTAGCTTCCCAACAGCGAATTTTTCAAACAAACAAACAAATCTTACCTCTTTACATAGTGTAGTAGATGAGGAAATTTATCACTTGTTTTAATATATATATATTTTTTAATTGTATATTTTTTTATTGTTGTTATACGCTGATAGGGGTTTTTACCTTTATTTAATTCATTCTGTCTGAACGGTGCCAATTTATCTTCACTACCTTACATGGCCTTGAGCCAAGCGGTGTCAATTTATCACCCCTCGAAACCTTATAAAAAGAGATTATTTAATTCATAGAACCTTATAAATGACTTTAAATTCTTAATATAGTAAGTAGAACAATTGAATAAAAACATAGCATATATATGTTATATGTAAGTATGATTTTTTCAATTTGAGAGGTGGGTGTGGACCACCGCGGGAACATTTATTGGATAACCAACACCCCTGCCACAGGTCACCCCACGTGGTTCGCTACGTTTGGTGACTTAGCAGGCGTGCCCGGGTTCATGAAGTGAGGTTTGTCTATGTCTTGGCGGCGTATGCTTTTTCCCACCTTCTGTGTGACGGACCGGATCAAGAGAGACTGGTTAAGGAAGACGTTTTAACCTCTCCAGCAGAACTCTCTTGACCCATCGCCTTGCACTGCAGTGGGAGGGATGGATTCATACGTTCATCAAGCCTGAACACAATGACCCCCAGATTCCTACCCTCCCGTCATACCTTTTTCCTTCCCAAAACTTCCACTCCTCCCTTTCCCTTAAACGATCCTCCACACAGCATCCCCAAAGATGTCATGGGCCCTGAGGGAATTTTTTTCCTCAGGACCTCCTTTGTGTAGATAATATAAAATAAAATAAAAATTTGTATAACAACCAACAATTTTTTCAACCAAAAGTATTTTTACTACATTAATAAATTCAGGATAAGTTTGCACCTGAATGAATTCAGTTGCTGTGGTTAGTTTCAGACAAAATAACTTGGGATGGGATGGATTAACCAAAGTATTTTTTGTTTTATATTTTTTTTAATTACAGATTTACTGCTGCTCCTTAAGTTCTTCGTTTGAAGTTGTCAACGAGGAAACTCTTCTGTCTGATATTGTACCAAAACCAAAATCATCCGAGAACATAACCGCATCTTTACCCACCATGATAAAGACGAAACCCGATGAATCTCATAAAATACCTCTCCGTTTGGACACAGAACTACCGAAAAACGTGAAAAATATCCAAAAAAATCATTTCATTGTGTCCCCAATAGATCAAGTGGAAAAAATTGATGAAACTATCAACGATTCAAAAGAAATAAACAACGTTTTACCTAGCGGCAATGCCGACACTGAAAAACCTTCCAAAAACAAGATAACCGCATCGCAATCAGCTGTTCACCATCGTCTGTCATCAACTTCTACTTTCAACTTGACAACCGCTGTCAGAACACATCACAATCTATCAGAGCCGAGAGACATGGTCCCGAAAGAACAAATAAATAAAAAGATAGCCGATTCGGAATTGGAAAGAAACATGCTGCCGAAATCTAACCTGACCTATTTGCATGAGAGCGGTGTTAAGAAATTGGGAAGTATAAATGTGGATAAGAAGAATGCAAATAGACCTGGTTTGGCATTGGATTCTTCGGAAAACAAAACGGCCAATGGTGAAAGGAGGGTTAAACGCCAAATTTCTACTTCCAACTTATCTGAAACTGATGAGAAAGCCGAGTTTCAAGATAGCGAATTTCCACAAGGTATTATTTTTGCTTAACTTCTATTTATAGACGAGTTTTAACTCTTTACGAGCCGGATTCATAGGTAAAAACGTGCCCCATCATAGTTAATGTTTTTATTTTTTAACATATGCAAATCTTTCAACAATATTAAGGCGGCTTTTGGTTCGACTTCGCCCAGTTACTCTTAGTGACCATTTTATAGATCCAATACGAACTGATTCCAAAAACAGCCCGTTCCTCGGATCCACTGTAGCTAGTCACCGGGACAAAGTAACCGAAACAGAGAAATGACGTCATATGTAATATATAGCCACTTGATACAACATGGATTACCGTCAATCGAGAGATACCACATATTCACAAATTCATAGCAGTTATACCTAGGGGGGGAGAATTCTTGAATCCGAAACTGAATTATAACACTAGCTTTGTGTGAAATTCTACGTACACAGATGTTATTTGTGGCACGGCGAGTATGGCGTGGCGTCCGACATGCACTCGTAGCTGGGTTCTGAAATTCAACCACGCAGACGCTACGGTAATAATACTGTTCAATTGTTATATTGTGTATGTTTAATTTAAGATATCAACAGATGTCTCTGTGGTTCCATTTAATTTTCAATATTAGTAGATTCCTGTTTTACCATAGTAACCATTTTCCTTCATACAATAGAGTCATTTCTGTTGATTCCTGTTTTATCGTCTCCACCATATTTCCTTTGTTTTTTCAAGACAAAATTTTCCCTCTTAAATTTGCAACTCATGAAATGATAGCTTGTGATGGAGTCCTACTGTTTTAATTATTATAAAAGGTAGGGACTGAATAAAATATGTGATTGACACACCAAAACAGTGCCCTTTATTTAACAGTGTAATTGTAATGTCTTTGCTTTTTGTATAATGGCCCTTTATATAGTTTTACTGTGACATTAGGAAAGCGGGATAGACTGTAATTAGCAAGTGATAATGAAAAGAGACTGGACAACCATGCATTTACATATAACTACAGTTGTCTCGCTTTCATGCCCTCTTTCTCAAATGAGGTTTCAGTCGCATATTCATTACAGTAAATTTGATTTATTACAGAAAATTGCGAGCAAGTGAGTCTATCGATCAAAGGAAGCGATTTCAATGTTACCCTCGGGTCGGACAAATTCTGCTATAATGAGGTGGCTGTGCTGAATGTCACCTACCATATCCCTTTGTCCAAGTATATGCCGGATAGGAAATTGACACTGACATTTACGTAAGTTTATTTTGAAACATAATTTAACTTAATATTTGAAACATAATAACAGTTTTGGTCTGGATCAAAACAAAAGGTACACAATTTTTTCAATTTCTAACGTAATACCATTTACGACCTTCTTGGTTGAGGGGTAAGGCTCTGGATTCTAAGGTCGCATGTTCAATTCTAAGGCCGCCTGTTCAAATCCATGAGAAAAAGAGAGGTTCTCCAAAAGAATTTGAAAAGATAATTAACCTGTTGAATGTTAACCTGTTGAAAGGTAACCGCGCAGAAATTACCTTGATGACTTCTGGTCAAATATCCGTATTAAAAACAAAGGAATAGTTTTTTTGCGATAGTTTTCTATTTACCAGATAATATATCTTATTAAACGTGTATATATTACATGATAATATCGTGGTGGCCGCTTGATCACCGGTGAGATCGGCAAAAAAAATAAATTTATATGCGATTTTAACCCTTATGTATAAAGAAACTGTATGAAAGACAAGCTCAAAATCGCTTGCGCCAACAGTATTGTTGATACCGCCAAAAGTTTTATGGCTTAATAGAGTATCGTAGCCGTTCGCTTACTTAAACGAATACGATGCCATGTATGTTGATCCGGTTTTAAACAATAATGACTCCAAATAATTTGCAAAAATCTTTAAGTTTTTTTTTTTAAAACACAAATAATTAAATACAGGATCTACATGAAATAATCAGAAGGTTTACGGGAATAAATTTAATGGACCCACATTGAGAATAGCGAAAATCGGAATAGTTGTTATGGTGCGTTTCCATGCTTGCCAAGGCTCGGCAAGCCTTTACAAGCTCCAAGCATCCACAAATCTCGCTTGGCATTTGGAAGCCGTTTACACGCTTGTGACTGTGTCAGTACGCTACCAACACCCAAGCATGGTGGACGCCGAACTTGTGTCGGCTATTGCGTTTGGTTTAACATACTTTTATTTGAAATACAAGCAAAGTATAAAAAAACAATATAATATTGTCTTGTATTATAAAAAAAAGTTATTCTAACAAAAATCATATGTTTTTTATTGTAATAAATAATAAATCATCAATAAAAGATTATTTATTTATATAGACTTTTTAAGTAAATCCAATAAATTAAATTAGTGCATTCAAATTATGTACTTATACATTTTAATAAGGCACGCCTCTTACATCATACATATGTCTCGTAATGTTTATTATAGATATACCGCATGGAGCAAAAATGGCGTGCATTCGCCGTCAGTTCGGAAATTACACTGAGCGTTTGCCGAAGCTTGCCGCTGGATCCGACCCCGACTGGATCGGCGGCAAGCTCTCGCAAGCCAAGACAAACGACCTGTTTCCACGTTGGCGTTTGTGGAGGCTTGCCGAGGCTTGGCAAGCGTGGAAACGGGGCTTTAGACGGGGTTGTCGTGACAACCAGTGTTGCGATCCGCTTTGGGATGCCTGTGATAAAAATCCGCCAGTATTTATTTATGTCGGTACTTATTCCCACAGTTTCATTCACCTGGCAGCACTAGAATATTTTTAAATACATTATCTGTGGAATACGAACGTCATATTTTACCGCAAATTGAACTGTCAAAGTCAGTCGATGGTAGGTCACAAAAACTTTAAAAAACCTGTCAGTTCATCAAATAAACCAAGTAATGTTATTTTTATCGATAGTTTATTGTTCAAAGAATGTGTTTCAGTAAATAAAATAAACGATAGTTCAAAATAAATGCATAAAATATTACTTCAAAAGTATTCTTTCCGAGATTTCATACGAAATGCTAGGATGTTTGGGCATTAAATTCTGGCCAACACCAGGTTTTAAGAGGTTTTCCAGAATAGCTAACTTACTTTATTTGATTATTTAAAAAAAAGATTGAATAATCTCCCATTTTGGAAATAATTGTCAAACAAATGTAAACTGATTTTATTATTTCTACACAAATCTGAATATGTACAAACGTGAAAAAATACAATTAAAAGGAGTTTTCAAACAAATAAAGACCTCTTTACCTACTCATTTGAAAATGTAAAATATTGAAGTTTTCGCCATTGACAGTTGCCAAAAGTGACCCGCAAAGTCATAGAAAATTAATTTAAAAGTATTCCGAGTAGCTAGATTAATGAAGTCAACTGTTACGTCAAGATTGATATTGGCGCAAGCGATTCTGACCTTGTACTTCAGACAGTTTCGTTATACAAAAGGGTTAAAATCGCATTTAAAAATAAAAAAAAGCAAAAAAAAAATTTGGGCCAACGGGAGGGCTTTCGACAAATGACAACTTAAAAAAAGATATAAAATGAGTTACCTAAAGATAGGTATTTTGGGGAAATAATAGGTAATATAATAAATAGGTGTTTTGAGGGAAAAAAAGGAAGAAAAAGATAATCCAGCAGACATCATGAAAACTATAGGCAAAATTCGAAGAAGTTCTTATTTAATATATGTAATTAAATCATTTTTTTTATTCCTTCCAGATCCTCACACATCAAGGATTTCATTTACTGTAAAACTAAGAACGTCAAATACTCCAAAACTGACGATTGCCATATGAATGGCTTCGATTCAAACAATAATAGGGATAAAAATACAGACGGAATTTCCCTGGCTCCGCGGAAAAATGTGAACAAAGGCAACACCGCTGTGTACAAAAATAATGGTTCCAATTTTGAATTGGACATCAGAGGAGTAATGACAGAAGTCCTCGTGTTCAGAGCTTCTATGTCTAATGTGAATAAGGTACGTTTTTGCTTGCATGGTCAATGCCTAGTGACTTCTTTATTTAGCTTCTCTTTCGGTTCCTTTTTGATGTTGCTGTAATAATATATGTATGGTTTTTTTTTACATGCTCCTTTTTACTATCCCCTGTGAACTTTAACCCTTCAGACTAATTTGTTTGCTGTTCGGAACAACTCATGTAGATCTCAGAGAAAGAAAAAACACTATTTATATTCAAATGTAAAAGTTAAGTTAAATAATTCAAATGTACCGGGCTTCGCTCAGGGAGTTTGAACTGACGTTTGAACCCACGACGGATCTTATAGCCCATACCTATATCTTTAACCTATACAAAAAAGGCTTCGTATGGTCCACAATGTTCCAGAACATTCCAAAACATTCGAGAGTGTTCTGTAATGTTCCACAATGATCTGGTATGTTCTCGAACATTCCAGACTATTCCCGAACATTCCAGAATGTTCCGGGATGTTCTGGAATGTTGTGAATAAGAATACTCTCGAATGTTCTGGACTGCTCTAAAAATTTTCAAGTGCGAGTGCGAAACTTCCAGCCCTTATATCTTCAAAAGCACTCCCTTCAACTAAAAACGGGAACCTTCTTCATGGATGGGGGATAGAGGGCTACCACACCATATAACCCCCTTGATCGTACCGTGACTCGTTTCTGAGTTTTAGCAGGACGCACATTTTAAAAACTTTCTTTTATAATATATATATTGATTATACTTTAATATTATTATTTTTTATTTCAGAATGTGTGTGATTTGGTGAACAACAAATTGGGAGACTTTTTGGAATACGCGATTCACATATTCAGACACTGCGATATGTGAAAACTCCAAAGTAAACTCTTCCTAAACAAATAGGAAAATAAATGCTGTAATAATGAAACGAGTACAAAACTACTCTAAAGACATACAATTTTAATATTTCAACTTGAGGCGATTTTTTAAAATAGAATTTATTTAGGAGGCATTATTAATTCATAATATTGACAACAGATGTCTATTATTATTTATTATTTTTTTCAATAGATGTCATTATGTGTAGGCACATATTGGAAAAATTAGTTAAACATATATATTATGTTTAATTAACTATCTAATTTCATCACACTGTGTCTCTACAACAGAAGGCATATGTGACAAATAAAATGTAGATAAAGCGTAATTCTTGGATCAGCGCACAATATTTATTTTTAAGGTATTTCTAATGTTTTTATTTTATGCATTAATGTGCATAGTATGTATGTATTTCACTGATCAGAGCCAGGGGTCCAATTCAACCCTCTTAGTATAATTTTGCCTTAAAAGACATATCAACTTGAATGATTTTATTGAATTGATATATTGTACTGTAAGAATAATATAATATATCAAAACACATTTATTATCATAATATATTTTTACTTTTTACATACATAATATCATTTCCTATTTTTTCTGGTGCTTATGTATATATATGTTCAAAAAAATCATTGAATTATTTTAGTCATTTATCTAATAAGAATTCCACGTGGAAAAAAGACAATATTTTATTTGCATTCCAATTTTTTTTGTATTTTAAGATTTTATTTACACAATTTTTACAGTAACAAATTATAATTTTATTTATTTTTATCAATTATTATTTATTAGTTTTTAAATCTGTGTTATTTATGTACAGCATATTTAACAAATGATGACAACATGACAAACAACAAGATCAAATTTTGACTATTATTATTGTTTATAATATTATGCACTTTACTCATTTTAAATCAAAACTAACACATAATACTCTTTTAAGTGATGAATTTTATTTTTATTTTATTTGATCAATAACTGTTTATTTTGACATTGACAAATATGTATATATTTTTTCTAATGCAGCTATAAATTTGTAAAAATTGTTTTTTCTTTTTCCATGAAAACAACATTGTTTGATTCAGCACTAAAATTCACTTTTAAAATTATTGGCTAAAACAATATTCCATTAACTATTTCAATTAAAATTCTTGGTTGCAATAATGCTCAATTAACTTATTTTTAATGTTTTATGATTAATTAATCAAAAGACTAGATCTGAACAACACAACTGTGATTTTACTAATCTGCCGTCCATAGGCAATATAACAGAATGTTAAATTAAATGTATTTATAACTAAAAACCTGTAAAAAATCTCAAAACAATTACTTTAAATGAGTCTATATATATGTATTTATCTGTCTTTGAATGCTCAATTAAAATTTATTTACTAAATATTTCTCTCACAAAAATTTTTCCACCGACTTCGTATTCGTAATAACCACTGGAGCCATCACGCGAAATAAATAAATTTGCCCCGATTGCTCGAGATTTCCCAGAAGATCATTTTTTTAATTTTTCGCCAACATTAAAAAAATCATACCTTCGAATTTTAACATGGAGACGTAAAAAATTATTATATTTCTATATAGCCAATGAATTAACCTGTATTTTACCGTTTATTTCATATTTGTAGGATTTATAAAAAATATATAAAAAAATTGTTAAGTTTTTTAACTGCGCGAATCCTGCATGTTTTTTTACTTTAAAACTGCCATGAGGAATACTTATTTGAGTCAACATAGAATATTTTCGATTTCTTTATGTTGTCTGTGGTATTCTTGATAATGAATGGTGCATATCTATGGAAAAGGGACCTAATTTTAACCGTAAACAGCTGATCAAAAATTCAACAGGAAAAATATCATTTTGAACATTGTTCTAAAATAGTCTACGAAATTCGGATTTGCGACATTTATGGTCATAATAGATAAAGTATTTCAATAGCTTCGTTTCAAAATAAATGGCTGGCCAAGGAAATTTTACATAATTACAATAAGTGTTTTATGAATGGTAGGAAAATGTGGTACAATTTTGGACCGCTACAATCGAAGAAAAATAAAAGTGGTCTATTTTACGACCATAATCGCTCCAGTGGTTAAAAAGCAACATGATTTTTTTTACCAAATTGAGAAAAGCATGCAAAAAGTTTTTTAGCTCTGGATAGACCAGTCTACTCAGTTTCAACAAACTCCCACTAGAGACACCACAAATACACTTTAATTAACATAACTTATGAACAACTTCCTTGACAACTTTCAGTTTTTGTCTGTTGTAGTATAAAAAAAAATTTGATTGTTCATGTTACCCAGCATAAGCGATGCTTAGTAATTTATTTGTTTTAAATGAAAACTTCTTTAGCACCGTTGTGATAAGTAGCAACACTAAAAAGAGACAAACACATACATACATCTACAGAATTTAACCTGCCAGAGAATGAGATAATATAATCAGTCTGCTCTTTGTGCGGTGCTTCGTGGCCTCCCCACACTTGTCTACTTTAGTTTTTTTTAGAGATTTCACTACCGCGTGTGAATTGAAGACCATATATAGTCTTAATACTATGTAGTATATATAATACACAGAAGAGGATGACAAAAACAGACTAATTATCAATATTCACAGATAGCAAATCGTTGATACAGGAATACAATACTAAGCAATGAATACAGAAACCAAAACACAGAAACAAAACTAATTAACAAATAAAAATATTAAATATAATGATTGATTACCTATAGGGAACTAAAACTAACGAAATTCATTGTATCGACATGTTTTTATTTTATTTTAAGAAAACATTCCTTAGCTATGAATAACTTGATAATATTTTAATTCCTGTTGCTACCACCATAATAAGCATAAAATGTCATTTGTGCCCTGATGGAGGACTTAGCAATCAGAGGATTGAACTAGTTAAATTTTGAAAATGATTCATAAACAGATATATGCAGGTGCGGCAGCAAAATTTCCTTTTTCTAAATGCGCGCCATTCAGTCGGTTGATATCGTGGCTGAGCGTGAGTGATCTCGTTCGAGAGGCGGAACTATAAAGTTTTGTTCCGACTCCGTTTAGTCGCCAGCATGCATTGAAACAGTGAGGAACGTGCGTTTTCCGTTGAGGCCTACTTTTCAAACGGATGTTTTCCTGATTTGTCCCCTTGTGATTTTTTTCTATGGGTTTTTTTTTTTAAATCCGGCCCGATCTCCTGATTTGTCCTCTTGTGATTTTTTCTATGGGGTTTTTTGAAATCACGTGTTAATGTGAACCGTCCAAGGACCCTACAAAATTTGAAAACCAACATCCAGATATGCTGGCAAACGCCAGAAATCGGTTTACTCATTGTGTGGAGAATAGGGGACATCACCTACCTGATTTGACCTTCAAAAACTAAGTAAAACAAAACTTTAGGTATGTGCCTACATTATAAAAAAACAAATAAAAAAATTCTGACCCATACAATGGGTTTTATTAAGTTTTGAAAAAAGGAAGTTATGCTGCCGCACCCTGTATATATTTTTTAAGGTTATGATACACTCTTGGTAATTGGCCACTTGATTATCCGACAACTACTGCAATCCGCCGTTATTTTTATTAGTTGAAAGCACCAAATCAAGCTCTATAATTTTCCAGTAAGTAAAAGTAGTCCGCGCCGCGTGTCTAGACAAGAGCGCCACAGCTTTGTACACATATGGGTTGGGTTATCTAACTCTTACACACTTAGTTACTATAAGGCTGCCTTTAAACACGTAAGGTTTTTCCCGTAAGTCGCTTACACTTATGGCCAAATTACCAATAGTCACTTACCGTAATTTATGGCAAGTTACAGAAGTTATTCTTACGTAAGTTTTTTGACAGGTCTAATCAGAACTTCCAGCCTTCTCATAGCAAGTTTAGACCCTTACCGTACGAAATAGTACCAAAATCTGCCGATTATTATTACCTATATACCTTATTATTCCTGAAAACAATACTAGAACTCAAATAAGCACTTTCCACGTCAACAGTAAGAAACTTTTTGATTCCAAAAACTGAAGTGATATCATTTTTTTTTCAGGTGGAAAAAAGCTTTCTGGAAATAAGCATCCTTTTATGTAATTATCGGTCCAATCCTTTCTAAATTCAATGCTTCTGTTTATTACATTACTTATTTGAATTCGAAGTCGGTTGCTATCATGTAGGTAGCTGTAATTCGGATAAAATTAAAGAACTCCATTAATTTCCACCGTTAACGGAACAAAAGCACACGGAGAATCATTTCTGTCATCCAACTTCTATTCCAACAGATTCCAACACTTTATTTGCGCCCTTTCATCTTTATTGATAAAATTGCGTAAATTTGACAGCAACAAATCGTTGTTGACAAGAAGCCATCTTACCAATAGTAAAATTGTGTATAAATTACGTATGTAGCGGTTGCTGTGAGAATTTACGTAAGCTAAACCTCTGAACAACATCCGTGAGTATTAATTACTATCAGTTGAAAGCATATGAAACGCTCCTGTAAGTAACTTAAAATCTTACGTAAGCTGTAAATTTTACTTATGAGTGTAAAGCTAGCCTACCTCCATCTAGCTTACTCTAGCTGACCACCTTACCAGTTACCAGAGTTAATTATTGTTGTTTTAGGACATTTCAGTTAGTTCTCTGTGCATTCCAGCAACTGTCGCATGCGTTTCTATTTGTTTCGTTCTGCCATGTTTTTTATATGAATAAGTTTACAAAATGGAGTCTTCTCGTAAGCGTAAACATGACACAAAAATGGAAATTTTACGAAAGATTGAGAGTAGTTGTTTTTTTTTGGTTTTATGAAATACTTACCTGCTTTAATTGTTGGCATATTTTGTATGTATGCAGTATCATAATATGCCGCTTTCACTAATTGGTCACTTTCCTGGTTTTTGTGGTGGCAGATTAGTGAGAGAGTTCACTGAAAAATTAATTCATTATAATATTTTTAATTACTTATTGAAATTGGCAGTTTTACATTGAGTTTTATAATATAGTAAGAATATCAAGATTTCCTTACATGTAAATGGATTCTCTTTTATGAATACACTAGCTGGGTAACCGGCTTCGCTCAGGACAGCATTCGACAGTTCCTCAACTGGAATGTTCCACAATGATGTTTCCGATTCCCTATTCCCGAACATTCCACGACATACTCCGCCACTCCTTCCAGAACTTTCTAGAGCTCTATCGAACCTTCTAGAACTTTCCGGACGACTGTTCTGGAAATTTCAAAAGGGCGAAACTTCCAGCCCTTATATCTTCAAAACCACACTCTTTTGGTAAAAATGGGAACCGCCATCATGGATGGGGGATAGAGATCTACCACACCAAATAACTCCCTTGATCTTACCGGGACTCGTTTCTGAGTTTTTGCGGGACGCACTTTTTTTTGGACTTTCTTTTATAATATATATTGATTATTATGTAACTAATTTTCAATTACTGTGTTGATATGATATTTTAGGATAGTATTTCTAATTTTATGTACACATAGTCTTATTCCTTGACATTCCACTATGAAATTACAAAAAGACAAATTATCTATAATCTTTACTGATAGTTTTAGGGATAGATTAAATATTTTAATAAGTATAATATTTTGTAGAAAAAATAAAGTGTAACGGAGTATTTTAGTCACTTTTTTTTCTTATGGCCATTACAAATTTTGAATAAAAAAATACATATAGATTAAAAATATTATTACAAAATTAAACTATTTATAGATTTATTTCACAAAATTTTGTATGTAGATACATTTAACGATGTTTACATTTTAGTGTAATTATTGTAAAATACGTATTTTGATTGTCAAAAATCCTTAGTTCATAATATTATTTAAATACAGATTTTTTGCAGCTTCACAATGTGAGTACTATTAATGTAAATTTTTTTCATTTGAATACTGTACAAGAGCCCCAATTGTCTGGAGCCGGTAGGACTATGGCATACCCAATTGGAGTATTGAAGCTGAAGCATATGAGGAAGAGAATATATGGAGAAGAGGAAGATTATGAAGTACCTGGCTATTCAGATCTGGTCACAAAACACAGCTGAAGCCATTTCAAGTAACGTTTCAATTCTGAACGGTGATCCTTCACCTCGGCTATAATGAGTATCTACAATAAGGAACTCCAGTGAAAAATATTATGGCTTTAAAAAAATATGCTCATATAGACCAATAAACGCTGATTCTGAATATATAACTTTTATTCAATAATATTAAACGTACAGTTTTTAAAAAAATATTAAAAAGTGCATTTTTAATATTCTCGTTAAAACACAGCGTCAGGTTGGTATGCTGTGTGGTGACGTCACGATGGTAATCACTTTAATGACAGGTTTATTTATGCTGTACGTCATTTGTATGGAAATTTAGGTATGACACAAACGAATGTTCTATATATTTCTTATTTTTGAAGATGTCGTAAAAGCATATACCTTTATAGAAACTAAATAGAATTGCCTTTTAGATTTTTGTATCTGACAATACGATCGCGTTTGAAAATTGCAGTATTTTAAGTTTCAAAATGAAAAAATTAAAAAAATCAAAAAATAATCTATTAAATGGTTGAAAAATTTTGGAAAATTAAAAATTTTAAAGATACAGTCCTCTTACTTTATGAATTTGGAATAAAACTGTCACTTCACTTTTTATCTCGTTCATACAATTAAAAATGATAAAAAAATATTTTAATGATTCCGAAAAAATAACTTTAAAAATATGACATCTTGGATTCGGTGTTACGCAATTTAATGTGTTGATTTCTGTATTTTGTATTTATATACACATGCATTAGTCTTTAACATTATTAAATAATATTACTTTTATGGAAGTTTTATTAAATTCACGCGGAAAAGTCATTAAAAAAAAATTTCAGACGTAACCTTAAACCTATCGTTTAAACACTATTTAAAGGACTAAAACTGAAAAAAAAAGTAACGCAGCATTGGTACTTATGATGAATTACACTAATATCACAGTGAATTGATCATTTAAACGTAAATTAACTTCAAAAACATAAAACTGAATTAACTTCAAAAACATAAAACTGCAAGTGAAATTCATCATGTCATTTTTGCGAAGCTTCTGATCTCGCCGTCGCCATATTGCCATTAGTGCCCCCCACACGCACACTTCGGAGCGACCGAGTCCCGCGCCACTTCAGGCCGCCGCGCAGAAAAGTTTCACGGTGAACTACGCTGTAAACCTATCTGTCTTTACTTTTCTGCGCGGCAGCCTGAAGTGGTGCGGGACTCGGTCGCGCCGAAGTGTGCGTGTGGGGGAGCCTATTGCCCATACACCATAAATAGACCAATCAACGCGTTAAGATGGCCGGCGGCGCCTGCGCAAATCTATGTGAGATTCAAGGAGACCAACATAAAAAACATGAAATGGAACTGTTGATGACGTCACAAAATACATCTTAAATTTGGCGGGTTTTTGAGGGACCTTGAAAAATTGAAACTTTGACAATTATTTTAACTATTAAAACTAACTCTAAAAAAAAAAAAAAAATGCAGTTATTTAAGTTAGAAGGTCATTCATTATTCATAAAAAAAAAATAAAAAAATTGGACTGGACTTCTCTATTATTGCCCGATAAAAGTCCAACATTCATAATACTATTGTAAAGTTGCTTGAAATTACTTAATTAGTTAGTGACTTGATCTGAATTCCAATATTCTCTGTATCCCTAAACATTCCATTTTGGGGTGTCATAGTCCTTCGGGCCCCAGGCACGCAGATCTCGGTATTTACACACAACTTTTTTAATTTTATGCCAGAAGTATAAAACAATTTTTTTTAATAGAGAGCCTTCTAGCAAAAATGTAATGGAGATATTTTTCTATAGATAGGTACGTATTGAATTTAATGAACCTACTGAACTAGAGTATTTATATTAGTTGACATTCATATGTGTACTTGGAAAACAATATGTACATAAAAAGGTTGATATCTCAGTAGACTAATACTAAATTCATAACATTTGTCTGTAATTAATAAGATAAGGTTATTTCTATTGAATATGTAGACCTTTCTAGAAGAAATCTCTGATATCTTAAAATACATAATTATTAATAAAACTATTGGTGTTTATATACATTATACACTATTTATTCTGTAAGATTTTATTAGATTTTTAAAAGTACCTGTATATTTTGTTGTTTTTTTATAGTCTTGTTTATTTATATTGCATTGTAATAAAAATACATGATTTTGAAATTGAAATTTAGTTTTAAGTATCAGGCCATTATGCCAAGTATCTTGGAAAGTTTGGTGTAAAAAGGGCATGAATTCAGTGTAATAATTACAATCTAACCTACATAAGATAATGTACCTTTTTATAAATATGTACATACAATTTGGTTTGGATAGATTCTTGCTAATTCTAGACATGTCACAATATTTAATCATCACCACAGAACATGATAAAGTCTAGATAGTTAATTTATTTATCAAAATGTCACTTCTTTACATTTATGTGTTCTGTGCGTTGGAAATAAAGCATCTCAATTAATTATTTTATAATAAGGATTTAATATAAAATGTGCTATACATAATTTGAAATAAATTATATTCAACGTATGGTCGGTATTTCAGTAATTTTTTAGTAATGGTATCAGTCGGCTTATCTCGTACCAGAGAGCATCCTGGTGGAAGTAAATATCTCTTAAGCCGAGCTTAAAAAGAAACTGAAATTTTGGCCCATAGTTCTTATAGTGTAGTCAAAAAATTTTCTCACTATTTAAAAAGTTTAGTTCTTTTGTGTTTTATTTCCAGTTATAAAATAAAGAATGTACGAATATCGTAACCTAACCTAGTTTCATCATTAATTTCTGTTTTATATTTACACTATTTCTTTTTTGTAAGTATTCACACCGGTGATGAGCAACCCACGAACATTTGTGTACTGCTCATTTGGCTAAACAAAAAATCAAAAAAATTGCATTAAAGAATGTTTAACGGTTTCTGCTCTTTTTGCAAAATGGTTTAGCTCAAAATTTCAAAGTTTCTTGTATATTTTGAATCAGCTGTTCAAAATATTAAGATTTTTCTTACATATTCCTAAAAAGACAGACGTTTGTGATTCGACCTTGAGAGTAGAAAAAATTACACCTTCCCCCGCAGTACTTTTTTTTTGTTGAGGTCTATATTTGATGCATTAGGTGTCCTCTTTATAAAATACCCAAAGTTCTCTCGACTAAATTTTGTTTAACTTTCCGAATGATAAAAATCAACAATTTCCGAAAATTGCAAGTAGTTTAATACTTTAGAATAATAAAAGTCGACAACATTCATTGGTTTGGCCTTGGAGATACAAGAAAAAAACTTCACTGTTTTATTAAAAAATATTGCTGTTTTAGTAAATACAAAAATGGTTTGCAACACCACCAACAGCAAATTCAACAATTTTAAGCTGCAGATAACCTGGCTACTGTGACCTGCCAAAAAAATTTAAAAAATGATAAATTGGCCCTCAAGCTCAAAAGGTTGATCATCATTGGTTTAGACCTTTTTCGAAATCGAAATATTTCAGTTCCTACTTACACTATATTATTATGTTTTGTTATGTTTCCTAACTTGCCCACGATCATTCCTAGATGGCGCACAAGTACGGTGTTGCCAGATCTGATAGCTTGGCACAACTTTTCATTGTAGAACAAAAAACACACAAGAACCTAAACTTGCATTAATTTTAAACTGGTACCTACTTACTTTAAAACACTTTAAATATTATATTTCAATAATAATAATATGAAAGTGTCATAGTAATATTTATCATAAAAAAACCCTTGTCTTGTAAGAAATGTGTCTTAAAATATGTCTTATAATATGTCATGTTACACATAGAATATTTATGTGTATTCATTATTTTAAAATACGTTCTACAAAACATGCAACTACATTATAATCTATTTTAACTGTATTTTCTTACTGCATCACACGATACAATTATAAAAAAAACTTAATTTCGAACAGTTAATTTTGTTGTAAATATTGAAATTATAATATAAATAATAATGGTAAAGTTTTGTAGGTATTGTGTCATTTTTTAGTGATTATTTCAATGTTCAAGTTAGAGTTGCACATATATGTACTCGAAATTGTATCGGTATCAAAATAGATTTAAAATACTACGGTGCACTGTTATACAGATACAAAATACAATAAAAAATAAAACTGCAAGTTATTGTGTGACTGTATCAATTTAACAATTTCATTGTGCTTGCCCTCAAACTTACCTATCCTTCCCAAAAGGATTCCTTGGACCATAGCGTTAAGTCCAACATCGACATATTAAACATAGTCTTTATCAACAATATTGGTTATCAATCGATGTTCGTAAGCACGTTGTCAAATCTTTTTGCTCCCTAGATGAGCTTGCCTACACATCTATCGTCCAGTTGATTTGTTAGACATCTCCAAATACTAAGTTGTGAGATAATGAAGAAAGCAATATTCTAATGCTCACCATAAATCAAACAGTATTAAATGCCTGACGACTGTACGGTTGAAATTTCAGAATCCAGCTAAGAATACAACTCTGAAGCCGCGCCTTAAGCAAAACTGTTTTCATATGTGGATTTTGTATACAAATCTACTTTTCTAATAGAACCGAATTAAAGCATTGCCAAAAGATGGCGCTACTTATGTTAACAGCTAGCGTAAGGAGCACCACCTGGCAGGCGTAATAACTATTGGATTTGTAATTTCGTGAATCTCTCTGAATATGGAGACTGACGATAACATGATTATTATTGTAACTGGTAGTTGTGAATAATAACCACGCATCTGTATATTATAAATGACGTCATTGTCTGTTGTGGTTAATTTGTCCTGGTGACTAGCTGTCACTGGATCCGAGGAGCCGGCTATTATTATTGGAACCAGTTCCTATAGAATTTATAAAATGGTCACCAACCCTCAAACTGGGCGAAGCCTAACTAAACGCCGCCTGCAGGGCCTACCAGCAAAAACCTGCGGAGAGGGTTCTCTAATTAAGTAGATAGGTATTGAAGTACCTACAAATTTTATGATTTGAATAGTAAATTTCAGTTTTGATCCAATTTTGTCCATATGTTCAATTATATTTTTTATTAAAAACTAGCTGACCCGGCCATGCGTTGCTGTGGCTAACGAAACACAACGCCATCTACTGGTTACCCAACCTTTTAACTCACACTGCCATCTCTTAATTTGCATACAAGTCAAATCCACACCGCCCGCTCGTCCACCACATACAGACATTCTCCTTTATATTTCAACCAATTTACACGAAACCTTAACAAATTATATACCTAAATCTTCCTCATAAATCACTCTATCTATTGGTGAAAACCGCATGAAAATACTTAGTAGTTTTTGAGTTTATCACGAACAGACAGACAGACACGGCGGAGGACTTTAATTTATAATATGTAGAGAAGAGAAAATTAGAAACATACTTCTTGGGACGTGAGGTCTAATGTTCACTACTAGTAAATAAAATCAGGATCAAAGGAATAATATGTTTAATTTAGACATTGATAGTGTTGCTATCGTAGGGTATTTTTTCCCTGAAATTGATTGATTTATTCTGATTAATTGTCAATGTGTATCTGCACTCCCTCTTCTTCTTTATTACCCCATTTGGTCCATCCCATATCTCTATTTATTGAATTAGCTTAGGTTAAAATGTGCAAACAAGATGTAATGTAAGCACGTCAATACAGTCATGCTTTAACTTGCAGATTGTATTTTGAATGTAAATAGAATAATGAGTAAAGTACCAATATCACTATCATTGTAGGTGAACTATTGTTTAGTGGATTTGATTAATATTATGTACAGGTTTTAAAATAAAAAAAAACTTTCCTAACAGTTTGTATCCACTAGGACACTAATGGAAAATAATACAACTTGTACCTACACAAAAAACTGGGCAATATATTGAAATTTTTATGATCGTAAATCATTGAGAGCTTATTTCTTAAAATATGTTCTTATTGATATATTTCATAAAAATTTGAGTCAACCTGTATTTATTTTAGTAAACATTTTGATTTACATGCTCTATTTCTCTAATACCTTGACACTCAGTTTTTACTAAATTATTTTGCTGATTAGTAGCTTTGTGTGATAGAACGCACTAAACTTAACAGGTAATGTGCAGTGCTGCTAAAGTTTATCGTCCAATTTGCATGAAACTTGAGGCTTGATCCAATTTGCATTTTGTCCATAGTGGCTTGATATTAAGTTCAATGTTTGAAGTGGTGGTCGCAGTACGTATGACTAAGGATGGGTTCTTTACAACATTTCATCAAATTTCAAAGTTAATTTTCAAGTTCTGTGGAAGTTCTATACAAGTTGTGTTATTATTTCCGTTTTGTGAAGCAACTGGCCCACACTGATATAATAACATAACTTGAATAAGACTATCACAGAACTTGAAAATTAACTTTGAAATTTGATGAATTGTTCAAATTCTCTGAAAACCCATCCGTATCTTTGCCTGAACTGACGAATGCAACCACACACGTTCAAGTATGCATTGATCAAGTGAGCAGAGTTGAAAATCGATTGTGTCTTCAAGTATACTTGTCATGCAAATTGACATTCACACACAGTCAATTTTACTTGATGCCTCAAGCTCCATGCAAATTGGATGGTAAACTTGATTGTGTGTGTCCGGCCATATAGTTTTTCTTGTTGCAACCTGCCGGGTGAAGATAAACCTGATACTCAACATAGCCGTCCTCCAATAGGAAAAGATAAAACATTATTATATGGAACTCTGCAACTCTGTGTAAAATCCACTATCGAAACAAACACTGTTTTTTCAGAGCCAATATTAACTAAGGTCCAGTTGTTGTGACAAAGTAGTCAAATGGCCATTAGTGCCATTTTGTTTTTTCGACAGTTGAAAAGTCCCCATTAAATGCCAATTGTTGTGCCTTTCGGCTTTCCTCTATAGCAGTGTTTCTTAACCGTATTGAAAGAATCGCCCCCTTTACCGCAGTAAAATTATCCAGCGCCCCCCCGACACAAAATTTAAAAAGTTCACATTGTAGTAGGAAGTCCATTTACGCTATTGGTTTTCCTGCTAAAAATAAAAATATATGAAGAATAAATAAAACACATTATTTTACTTTGACATTGAGTATTGTGCCCCAGTTTTAATTTTTGAGCGTGAAGGTGTAGTTTATTTAATTGAACTTGTCAAATCGTTGCACCTACAGAAAGTGTGTCAGTGCATCTATGTGCATAGCTCGTGAATGAGCTTATTTTCTATATTGAGAAAATGCCCACTCGAACTTCTGCAGCGCCCCCCAAATGCTCAAAATTTAAAAACGCCCCCCTAGACCTCCAAAACGCCCACAAGGGGGCGCTGGCGCTAAAGGAAAGTGTGTCAGTGCATCTGTGTGCATAGCTTGTGAATGAGCTTATTTTCTATATTGAGAAAATGCCCACTCGAACTTCTGCAGCGCCCCCCAAATGCTCAAAATTTAAAAACTCCCCCCTAGACCTCCAAAACGCCCACAAGGGGGCGCTGGCGCCCCCGTTAAGAATCACTGCTCTATAGTATAGTTGTCCTCTTCTGCTGACCACAATTTGTTCGAAAGCTAAAACAGACTTATAAGATGAGCGTCCATCTACCCGCGCCGGCCGCAAGGCACGCACGGCACGCAATAAATTTTTCTATAGCTTTATATGAATTAGTACAGCACTGCGTCGACAACCGGGTGGTCCGGCTCGGGCATTGGATTTTTCTATGTAAAGCTATAGAAAAATCCGTTGCATGCCGTGCGTGCGTTGCGGCCGGCGCGGGCTGATGGACGCTCATCTTTAATCAGCATTTAACAGGAACCTGTCCACTGTCAAAAAAAGAAAATGGCGCTGAATGCTATTTGATGACAATGTTACATTTGAATTTGTGAAACAAACCATTCTAAGTCTATAGGTTGGCATGTTCATATAAATGTAAACAATGTTTCCTTTTTAGATAAAAAAGTAATTTTATCAAACAATAATAAAAAAAATGTGATTCAATTCTTTAATTGTCAGTTTTTCAATTGCAGTGTAAAAATGAAATAAATAATAGTTATAATGTACAGATTTTATGTATTTACAAATGATTGCAAGTCACTCTGGATCAGTTACACAATGAATTGTTTTTTTGTGTGATTTCTATTCAATGTTTCTGTCGTTGATTAAGAAATTTTAAGGGGTCTCCACACGGTGCTGCCGCAGTAACAACTGCCGAAGAACTGACTAAAAATCGTATAGTCTGTAGTCAAAAGCGCCAGCCGTATTGTTATTATAATAACAATACGGCTGGCGCTTTTGACTACAGTCAACTAAAGTTCTGCAGCAGTTGGTGCTGCGGCAGCACCGTGTGGAGACCGTCTTAGAACAAATCGCTTACAACATGTATCTGGTAAGTTTAACTGATTAATGTTTACAGGTTGACTCAACTGCTGTAGGTATAGTTGATTTGTGTTTATGTAATTTTTCATTCCAATAAATATTTAATATTAGCTCTCTACTTTTATTTTGTTCCTGATTATTTTATGTTTTATATCCTCCACCTGCGAAGATGAATAAGAATCAATTAAATAAATTTATTAGATTAAAACAATGAACTAAATATTAGATGCAACTATATCTAGCTGTTTCTCTGCAGTAGTGTACGGGGAAGATATAATGTGACCTTCCTCTGGTCCCAACATATTATGCTCTGCTTCATTCTCTCTTAATCATACAACAATGAATTACAAACATTTGATGTAGAATTTCAAATTATGAAAAGATTGAAAACTGTCAGATATACATAAGACTTATTTCCGACTTGACTTTTATTGAAGGGAAAACTTCTTTAGCAGCATTGTGATTTGAAACTCGATGAAACGAAAAAGCGACACTAAAAAGAGACAAACACTGACAATAAGACAACTCTATAGGATTTAGCCTGTGAGAGAATGAGATAGAATCATAGACATATGAATATTACTAGACCTGCCCTAAGTGATAAAAGCGTATTATTTCCCCCTCCCATTGGAACCATTCCATCGGAACCGGCTGGGATCGAGTATGTTATCGAGTTACTATCACTCGAGATACATGGCGTGTGCCCGTCGCTGTTTACTGGGGTAAGTAAATTATGAAACATTTGTAAAAGTGTTAAAACTAAATATGACAACAAAATATTGGCCTCAATCGAAATAGGCGACCTTACTTTGCTGTATTTGGACTTCACAATTTTGTCCATTACGCGGCGAGTAATTCGCGCTCCCATGTAAAAAGGTCTATTCATTTAAAAGCAGAGTTTACTTTTGAGAACTAAATGGTGATATTATAATGCGAGGTGCCTATATACTGTCAGATTGAGTTTTGACAAATCACCAAATTCCGCCCGCATTCCCCCTGCTGTAGATGATTTCTACCCCTCACCTTTCTGTTCTGGTCTAGTAATATTCATATGTCTATGGATAGAACTGTTAACGGTATTGTAGACAGCCCTGATTTATTAAGCTTAATAACCTCCCATATACTAGTAAGAAATATTAAATATTCAATCTAAAATTCTTTTAAATTTTATTTTAAAATTTTTAATTTATTTCTAAATTTTAACTTTTGCATTTATAAAAGATTTGTGTTAAATATATGAAATAGATGTAGATTATATTCGTAGTTCTCTGCACTAGGAGATCCTGTGCCAAAGGCGACTACCTTTTGGATAGGTTTTCAGCAACTTCTATGGTTTGAGTAAGGCTTTCCAGAAACTTCTACGACGATGTTTTTAAAATATTTTTCCGATAGTTCATTAAGAAAAGATTTAATGTCTAAAGTAGTTATTTGTTATTTTTTGTTTTAATTTGTTTGATATTATGTGGGAGTTTGTTATGTACCTTCACCGTTAAAAATTCAGAACTTCTTTATCCAAAGGTAGAATTACACTTTGGTACATTTAGTACGTCTGTTTGGCTCTCGTTTTATGAGTATGTGAGGCGTTTGCCTCTGTGTCTTTTTGAGGTGATGAACCAGAATGTTTTGGCATAGATTTTTTGTATACTTGGAACATCAAACTATTTAAATTGTTGACGTCCTTATGGAGACCTTAATTGCAACAAAAACAGGACTGAGTCATTTAGATCAGTGGTCCACAACCCCCGGGCCGTGGACCGGTACCGGTCCATGGATCAAATGGTACCGGGTCGCCCAAGGCCATGCTTAAAAATTAAAATAAAAATAAAAAAAATTGATCATATTCAATAAAAAATTTAATAATTACAGATGAAAATATCTGTCTCTTGTCCAGGGCCGGCCCTGAGTCAAACGGCGCCTGGCCCTAGTAAAAACCTCAATGGCTCTGTATAGATAAATATTACAGATAAAAAACAACTCTGATGTTTTGATTTGTAAAAGTGTATTTGTATATTTGTAGCCTCGAAGCAAATTTACAGAGATAAATAATAGAGTCTTTTCTCCATTATCCCACACTTGTCTTGTCACTTGTCTGGCCACTGTGCCACCGGCGATGATATGAAGGATTCAAAGAGCCACCTTCTTGTCTCTCATTGGTTGCTAAAGCATATGTTCTAAAATACCCACAAGTTCATTTTTCTCCAAAATGAAACAAAATTCTATTGAAATTAACATTTATTGAAGTGAAAACTTCTTTAGAACCGTTTTGATTTGAAACTCGATGAAACGGAGACGAGTGACACTAAAAAGAGACAAACACATACATCTGTAGGATTTAGTCTGCTAGAAAATAAGATAGCAATAAAATATTTATTTAATTCACGGGTATTTGTTTCCAATATAATGCGATAAATCCACATTCCCACAAAAGTCTTCTTTGGTGTAGTGGTATAAAGCACCTGAAGAACCTCTGCTGGCATTTAGTGGACCAAGGATCGAATCCTACAAAATCCAAAAAAACAATCAATATTAAAAAAAAATAATAATTTTTCAAAGAAAACTTCTTCGGAAAGGTTTTCACTTTGTGATGGCACTATTTATTTTAATAAAAAGACAAATAACTTTGTTTACATCACTTTTATTGGTACACAATCAACATGTTTCGTAAACAATGTTTACTTCATCAGGATCAAACGTATACTAAACTTAAAAATTAAATATAGATATCACATGGAAGGAAAGGGTAGGAGGGAGGGGGAGGGGTAAGGGTGGGGAAAGTTTATCAATTAGGGATTTCATCAATATTAAATCTTACCACTCCAAAATGACGCAAAAGAAAACGACTCCGAAGAAGAAAACGCAAATACTAATAAGATGACCAAAAGGTACAGGAATTCAACGACAAAAATGTGAAAAAAATCATCCTTTTCATTGATAAAAAAAGGTGCTTCCTAGTCTCCCCACTCTTGTCTACTTTAGTTTTCTGAAGGTTTCTCTTCTACCGTGTGTGAATTTTACACTCTGATTTTTTATTCATTATGTATCATTTTTGGATTTTCTCTTTCGTTCAGGCTTTAAAACAGAAATTTGTTTGAACATTAATTTTGCTGCTAAAGACAATGAAATGATAATACATTCTGACAATTATTGTAAATATTTTTTCAATATTGTTGGTTAATCAATAAATGCGAATCCTGGCATTTTCCCCACAAAAAGGTTCTCTCTGCAAAATACCCAATTCTCGTAAATACCCTGCAATTTGGGGAGTTCCACTCGAATTGGCAATTTTACTACTTACTTTTTTCGTCCTACTCTTGCCAGAAACTGTAGATGTTGTTCTTGCTGTACTATGAATAAATAATTTTTTTAGGTGTTTAAGGACAGTAGGGGTCATTTTAAATTATCTTATAGTAACTTCGTCTTAAAAAAAGTTGGTAAGTACTTAAGTACTTAGAATATTGACATGAGAACCGATAGAGGAACCCATCTGGTACTAAAACTAAAAAACGGTTCGGGAAAGTTGAGGGTGCTCTTGACTGGGGAGGGTATTTTTAGGGAAAGGAAGTTTTGGGAAGGAAAAAGGTATGAGGGGTAGGTAGGAATTTGGGGGCAGTGTTTCCACGAGTGACGGACGTATGATCCATCATCCCCACTGCGGTGCAAGGGATGCGTTGAGAGAGTCCGGCTGGAGAGGTCAAAAGGTCTCCCTCAAAAACCCGAAGAATGGTTTATGCATTCTGTAACAGTTTTATTGACAAATTGTTGTTTTTGAAAATGCAAATAAGTTTGCAAAACCGTCGACTGAAAAATTTACAATGTCAGCTATAGTTACCCTGTAGAAAATGCGTTTAACAAGTTAACTCATGGAGGCAGTGGCGGATTTGCAGTCTTGGCCGCCCTAGGCCCCAGGC
The DNA here is from genome assembly GCA_917563855.2 of Limnephilus lunatus. Taxonomy (NCBI): domain Eukaryota; kingdom Metazoa; phylum Arthropoda; class Insecta; order Trichoptera; family Limnephilidae; genus Limnephilus; species Limnephilus lunatus. Next base: position 11,444,254 of record OU830596.1, read on the forward strand.
CATGTAGCCGCCCCTTTCTCAGTACCCATCATATTGACCAGGAGTATCAAAACTTTTCAGTAAGTTCCAGTAAGTTCCTAAGGTCAAAACCGTTTTAATTTTCCTGCTATTATCATTCATAGTTGCTGCGTGGCGGGCCGGATCGAGAGAGACTGGGTGAGGGAGGCCTTTTGACCTTTCCAGCCGAACTATTTTGACCCATCACCTTGCACCGCAGTTGGAGGGATGTATTCATACGTATGTCACTCCTGGACACACTAACCCCCAGATTCCTACCCACCCCTCATACCTTTTCCTTTCCAGAACTTCCTATCCTTCCCTTCCTTAAAAAGACCCTCCACACAGCATCACCTAAGATGACATAGGTCGTGAGGGAAAATATTTTCCTCAGGACCTCCGGTGTGGAATTAATGTAAAAAAATACGCTTGCTAAATTCGCTAGTTCAATTACTGTATAATTGTCGCAGGCCGGATTGATGAAATTGGCGGACCGTTGTTTAGAGACCCCTGATATAGACTATAGACTACATAATGAATTTATTTATTGACAACTTTTGTCGAAATCGATTCAGAAATTTAGTTTACTCTAATAGCTGCTAGTTTTTTTATATTTTCTAAGGTTTCAAGGATTTGAATAAAACATTTAAAACAGTTTTAGGTTTAATTTATTTAACAGTTTCAGGTTTATTCTCATACAATAATATATAAGTGTTTCGTGTTTCACAGTTACAATTAGGGTTGCCAGATATGGGCTTATCTTTTCCTGGACATTTCTGGGGTTACAGACGAAGTTGGGGTTTTAGAGTCGAAGTCGAAATCCAACTAAAAATGTTGGCTGTTGGATGGGCAATAGAAAAAATATTACTAAATTACTAGTTAGGTATTTTGTATTTTAAAAGAAAAAAAGCAAATGATTATAAAACATACCTTTATTTTTTGTGAAATCTATTAAGTAACAAACTGCATACATACCAACCATACCATATACAGTCAAGGATAAAAAGTTATAGTTAGTCAATAATAATAATAATATGTTAATAATTGAGCAACTCTTTAAGACTTATTATTTATTATTAAACTTTGGTAGAAAAACAACATTAGGTATTATATATATTAAAAAAAGTTAAAATAAAAAATTGAGCATCTCTTCAAGGCTTATTAATAAAACTTTGGTAAAACCTCAACATCGGAGATTATTAACATACATAATACAGCCATGGATAAAATGTTATAGTTAGTCTCCAAACAAATAAAAGAAATCAGCACCTCTTTTAAATAAAAATTAACTTAAGGTACATATTCGAATATAAAAACTAAACTTAAAATACAAATTAAAACTTTGGTAAAAAAAATTAAGTAAAGTATTATCTAACATAAAAAAAAAAAACTGAATTCAAACTAAAATTGAGCAACTCTTTAAGACTTATTATTTAAACTTTGGTAGAAAATCAACATCAGGTATTATATAAATATATTAAAAAAAAAATCAAAATAAAAAATTGAGCATCTCTTCAAAGCTTATTAATAAAACTTTGGTAAAAACTCAACATCGGAGATTATTAACATACATAATACAGCCATGGATAAAAAGTTATAGTTAGTCTCCAATCTCTCCAAACAAATAAAAGAAATCAGCACCTCTTTTAAATAAAAATCAACTTAAGGTAAATATTCGAATATAAAAACTAAACCTAAAATACAAATTAAAACTTTGGTAAAAACAAATTACGTAAAGTATTATCTAACATAAAAAAAAACTGAACTCAAAACAAAAAATGAGCAACTCTTTAAGACTTATTAATTAAACTTTGGTAGAAAATCAACATCAGGTATTATATAAATATATTTAAAAAAATTTAAAACAAAAAATTGAGCATCTCTTCAAGGCTAATAAAAATAACTTTGGTAAAAAAAATCAACATCTGGCAGTTACAATTCTCGTCTGCACTTAAGTGCAGCAAAATCATTAATTAGATCTTCGCACTCCAATTTTCTTAAAAGATCTGCTTCTATGTTAAGTAAAGCAAGATCGTTCAGCCTTTGCTCCGTCATTGTTGTGCGTAAATAATTTTTTACACGTCGTAAACAAGAAAATGATCGTTCTCCAGAACAGTTACTGGCGGGAGTACACACACACATTCGATGAGCAATATCCACGTTTGGATAAATGGTTTGAAGATCTTCAGTTCGTAACCATTTTAACAAACTGACAGCACTGTTGCGATCCTCATTTTTCACACTGCAGTGTGCGCGAAAATGGAGACATTCTTCTGAAAAATGAGCATCTAAATCACTAGAATAAATCATTTGCAATGATTTTGCCTTTTCTTCGACTTCAGTCGGGCTTAGTTTTGTCAACTTAGTAATAAAATTAAATTTGTTATAAAGTGATTTGTAAGCACCCAGTCGTTTTTTTAGTTCTTCTGATAATGAATCGATGATTACTAAAAAAGTAGTAATTCTAAAATTTTCACGGCCGTTTTTTTGTTGCATCTCTTCACCTGTACTAGTCTCGCCAGGAAGTAGCTTAGGCTTTCGAATGCGTCGAAAATCTCTTTCATATTCCTGTAAAAAGGACAGTTTCTTGGCTTGGTTTTCGAAATCATCGAAATTATCCCGTATTTCGCCAATAAAACGAATAAGTACCTCATACAGTTCTATGACAATGGTTATGTCAATTTCCACACTCTGAAGTTTTTTACTTGTGGCGTTAATGCGATTTAGTAAGAATCCCCAAAACACAGTCATGATGGCCGTTTCAAAGCGTTCCAGCTTTAAACGAATACCTCTTGCTTCGCAAATAACGGCTTTCTTCTGTTCCGTGTCTGTTTCGATGGAGACTAACGCTTGATGGATTTCATGCCACGATTCGCGTAAACTTTTGCATGCATCTGCACGAGCTGACCAACGAGTCATTGATAGACTTTTGACGGTGAAATGGGCTTGTAGGAGTTCCCAACGCTGAGTTGATGCTGCGAAGAAATTATACAACTCTTGGAGTAGAGAAAAGAACGAACAAGCCTCTTGGCTGCTTTCAGCTGCACACTCACCTACTAAATTGAGCGAGTGTGCTGAACAGGGAACATACTCGGCAAGGGGAGAAAATTCCTTTATTTTAGCTTGTAGGCCGTTGTATATGCCTGACATGTTAGCTGCGTTGTCATAAGATTGCCCTCGGCAGTTTGAAATGTCGATTCCCAATTCAATTAAAGTTGAGGTTACAATATTTGTCATTTGTTGTGATTTATGGCCTGTGTTTGGAATGAACATGAGGAAACGTTCTACAGGTGATCCATTAGGCAGGACATATCTGATTACAAAAGTGAGCTGGTCTACGTGAGATATATCCGGCGTCGAGTCGATGATCAGAGAAAAATATTTCGCTGTTAATATTTCCATTACAATTGTCTTCAAAACTTTGTTTCCCATAAGCCGAATGAATTCTTCGCATGTTGTTGAAGAGAGATAACTCGTATATCCTGAGCCTGGATTCCCACAACGTGTAATGTGTTTGGCTAAGAACGGATCGAACTCAGCGATAAGTTCTAAAGACATCAAAAAATTTCCATTGTGAAATGAACCAAATTTCTCGTCGTGTCCTCTGAAAGACAAACCACGTGATGCAAGCGCTTTTACACATGCAACTACTCGTTTCAAAACGTTTCTCCAGTAAATTATTTCTTCATCTAATTGTATTGTTAATGCGTGGTCAATGCGACCTAGCGTGTTGCTTCGTTCGTTCATAAGCAGGACAGATATTTTGTGAGTAGACGAATTTTCATGGGTCGATACTCGGTAATTGGAATTTTTCCAATCATTAAAACCTTCCTTTCTATCAAACTGACTCTCCCCGCCATTAAAAAGAAGACAAGGTCCACAAAAAACATGTCCAGTACTTCCGGAATATATTAGCCACTTTCGCGGAACTTTTTCGCCATTTAGAAGTTGACGTTCGAATAAATTTTCTGACAACTGTCGCACCTTATCTTTGTAAATTCGCACACTCTTAGAAAAATTATTTTGAATGTTTTGATTAGCTCCGTTCTTACAAATGTAATCACGCGTGAACTCGTCGATTGTCCATTTGGCTGGATCGTCGCTGATTTCGCACAGTTCCTGATCCGGATAAGGCTGCACTCCTGGTACTAGTGGAACATCTTTGGCTTCTTCCTTTAATCCACTTGCCACAACGATAGAAATATCTGCACTTGAAGACACTAAAGAAAAATCAGTTGATATAACACCGCTACCACTTGGAACGTCGCATGTTGGATCAATGACATATGGTTTTCCAAAGAAATCGTCTAATTTCCGCGTTTTTTTAATTACATCCTGTTGTTTATTATCTTTTTCTTTAGCTCGCTTGCGATACTCAGCCCCACTTAACCTTTTCTTTCCATCCATATCTAATTATGCGAAATAACACTTTTAACGTGAGGTATCGTCCACGTCCTGTAAAATATTTCGATTTTTGATAATATTGCAGTACATACATACACGTCGCGTCGCGAATACCTTTACGAAATTAGAAAAACGCTCATCCCCTCGCTGCAATTGCTGTACGCACACTGAACGACTGAACTAGTGAACTGACCACTGACCACTGACTAGTCTTGGTAGTTGTATAACATAACCAACTATATAATGGTTATTTAAAAATACCTAGAACTACGTTAGCGTCTGCTCGGGTATTTGGTTATTAGGTTGTGGCGGTTGTGCGGGTTGTTGGTTGTTGGTGGTTATGAATATTTGACTAGCAGAGTTGTTCAAAAAGGTTCATACCAAGACAAAAAGAGACAGCGCTATATGGGCTGCATGTTTATCTTTCTTTTTTCTTTTGATGAGGTGAAACGAGATAGATGTATGTAGTTCGTATAGCGCTATCCCTTTCTGATGGTCAAAAACTACCTGGTGTACCCAACCATTCCCACCATTGACAAAACTAATACCTGCACCCTGCACAACTATGATAACTACTGATAACTAGACAACTATCACAGCCTCATACGTCATACATAACCAGTAGTTGGCAGTTGGCGGCAGTTGGCAACTGGCACTCAAAGCCGTCAGTTGTGTGTGGGCTTGCGGAACTATGTTTTTGTTATATTACACTGTATTTATTTTGAAAATTTTTACCATTACGAATATTTTAGAAGTAAAAAATAATGTTTAATTTTTTTAGTTTATTGCTTTGCTCCGAAATTATTAGTATAGTTAGGTAATAAGTTTCGTGTTAAATTTTTATATATTTTGTATGCAGATACGTTTTTTGATTTTCACGGCCAAAAGTATTTTAGTTATTTGTTTTTGGGGTGTTATGCCGTGTTGCGCTACCTCCTTCTTTAGGTAACGTTTTGGACAGCGTTGCAATGTCCATCATCAGGGCAGATCCGATCACACATCTGTCGGATCTGCCCTGATGATGGATACTGCAACGCTGTCCGAAACATTGCCTAAAGAAGAAGGTATCACAACACGGCATAACACCCCAAAAGTAAATAATGAAAATATTTTGTATGTAATGACGACCTCCGTAGTCCAGTGACTAAGACTCTTGACTCACAATCCGGAGGTCGCGGGTTCGAACCCGGCGTGCGCAAATAAATTTTATTTGATTAATTTGTGTTATTTCACAATTAATTAATTTAAAATAATATATAGTAGATATATTTGCGGCACGTTCCAGAGTGGAAGATACTATCAGTATCGCCCTGGTGTAAGACCACCATTCAGAATTGAAACGTTGCTTGAAAATGGCTTTAGCCGTGTTTGGTGACCAGATCTGAATAGCCAGGTACTTCCCAACCTTCCTCTTCCCCACCTCCTTCCCCTCCCCACTACCTTCAGCCTCACAACATACCCCAATTGGGGATGCCATAGTCTCACTGGCTCCAGACGGGAGCAGTTGAGATTCTTGTGCGGTATTCACTGTAAAAAAAAAAAAATGTAAATTGTGAAAGTTTTGTTAAGAAATTGTGACATAGTAAATACGGCAGGCAAAATTTGTACCTATTTTGAAAAACATAATGTGGGTTAAAAACTCACCCGATACCCAATACACACGTTCAAAACCAAATACCTTCTTAATCTGATAACTACTGAAAACTAACAACTAGACAACTAGCAAGTATCCACTGTAACCGGCAGACACGTTGCCAACCGCCGAAGTTGCTATAACGGAATAACTTAAATACCCAAATAACCGTTTTATAACCAGGTATTTACATACTGATAACCAGTTGGTTATGTTATTGAAATTCCGGCCAGTTACCCAAGACTACCACTGACTGCTGTCGCCTGTCGCGAGCGGGGGCGTATTTCCAATCCCTACCGCCTTTCAGTCGCGATAGGGTTTGTTACACTGGAACGATTTCGATTGAAAAATGGACCACGGACCACTTTTATTTTTCTGCGATTGATTTTGGTCCAAAAATGGACCACATTTCCTACCATTTTTACACGGAGCTATTGCAATGCTATATCTATTTTGACCATGATGTCACAAATCCGAAATCCGTAGGCTACTTTAGAACAATGTTAAAAATAAATAAAAATCCTTTGCCTCTTAATCCTTTTCCTATGTTACCCCTCCCCCCCCCCCCCCTCCTTTTTCATATATTTTAACTAAAAATATATTTTTTTAAAGAAAATACCTACCCTTTATAATGTCACACTTTATTATTTATCATCAGTGGAAAGTTCATAATTGGCATAAATAACAGCTTATTATTGTATTATTTTGTAATCTCTGATTTATTTATTTATTATAGCTTTTGTAAGGTGATTTATGCATAACAATACCTAACGCGGTTCAGTCACTAGCGGCACTAGCGCGACTGAATCCCGGTAGGGATTGGAAATACGCGAGCGGGCGAGCGACGGCGCATGATAGGTGTGGCGAGGGCAGCTGCGGGGCGGGGGGGGCGCGCTGTGTGCTGTGTGTGAACACGCTCTTGCATATCGCTAGCCATATATTCCAATTGGGAATATATAGCGAGCGATAGGCCGAAATACGCCATCCCACGCATATTATAGCTGTGTGTGAACACGCTCTTATGAAACTTCCGAGCACGAGCGCGAGACCCTTGCGGCTAGCAATGACGTTCTCGTACGTAGAATATTTAGGTACTTAGAAAGTAATTTCTTGTTATGATCTGTGACTTTTTTGTCGCGATTGGCCGCCCCTAATATCTGGCCGCCCTAGGCCCGGGCCTATTAGGCCTAAGGGGAAATCCGCCACTGCATGGAGGACATGGAGGTAGAGCGGTGATTGGCTAAAAATTCGTAAACATTCGAGATTTGAATTAATTGCAACACAAATTGAAATTTCGAAAGCGCCCTGATGGTTTTTTTTTCGAAAAAGGCACTTATGAGCTAACCTTTTCTAAACCTGGCTTTACACCCTGCGGCCCGCCAACAATTTTAAAATGGATAAATTTAATCTTTCCAAAAAGGTTCATCATCACTGGTTTAGGTTTTAAATTAACTTATCAATGTTATGATTTCAATTTGTTACTAAGTAATTGCCTATGAAATTGAAAAGAAAGAAACGTTTTTCCATTGAATCGAGCGTCGAGATTATTATTATCATTTTTTTTCAGCTGAAAATTGTGTATTTTGTATATTGATAAAAATTACATTACCAATTCAGAATATTCAGATCATAAACCATCATAATGAAATGATAATAAGAGCTATTTTAGCATATCCGATGAGAAGATCTGGGTCAGTTCCTAACAGCTCGTATCCAAGATGGCGCCCAATTATTTTCCTCAAGAAAACAACGGAGCACAATCTGTCACTCGCCTTGGCAGTTGGATGATTGGTTTATTTGTGGCAGTTGGCGTGAAAAATAAAGTGAATAAAGTTATCAACGGTTGGCGACGGACGCGGTTGTTCGCAATCAGTTTATTTATTGTGGAGTCGTGTAGTTGAGTTTGTTAGTTATCATTTATAATAATACATAATACTCGTTTTACTATAATATACACCTGTTCGTTCTTGCATGAATACATCTGTGTTTATAATTGCACCGGACGCGAGTACACGATATTGCATGCAACAGGTTTCTAGTTTCATGTTTCGGTCTTTCATTCATCGTATTTTTACTACAACCATTTTAGTCGCTTGTTCAATTTGTATTAGTCCACTTGCCGAAATTAAAAGTGGTCGGTTCGAATGATAAATATGCGATTGTCTTCCGGATTGAAATGTCGAAGTTTTAATACAGATATTCTTGCAATATTGTGTTCATTACTTCAATTCGGGAATTGTTGCTTTGTGTATTGTTTAGTGAGTGAAAAGTGAAAACAATCACATTTAATTCTAGTCAAATTATCTTACTCTCATCTGTTTTTGCATGACGTTTTTCCTAAATTCTAACTACAGTATGTTTTTGGTTTGTAGATGAATTGCAGTATTTTCCCAGAAATAATGACTAACCGAGTGCCTAATAATAAAATAATACACCGCCATATATTAATTCTAATAATAATGAGTGTTTGAGGTTTTGTGTTTCACTAAAAAATATCTACAACATGATGCCATCCAGTTTGACCCACAATAATAATAGCAACCGAGTAAAAAATATTCGAAGTAAATTTGAAGTTTTGAGTGAACCACCGAAGATTGCTCTGAAGAGTAAATTCGAAGTTTCAAGCAGTGAACAGGCTAAAAATGTCAAAATTGTCAAATTACAAAATACAACCACAGTTCCTATAAATTTAACAAAAGATAAACATGTTTTTTTGCCTAAACTTAATTTGTGCAAAGTTAATAGTGATCCAAATACAACATTCTCAACAAGCAATGTTCTAAATTCAAACAAGACACATTCAAAAGATAAATTTGGTCCTTGTAATTTTGGAAATCGAAAACGTCTCAAAGAAAATGTTAATGTTATCGATGAAAGTCAAAAATCAAGCCACTGTATACCAGAATCTCAACCTAATTTTTTAGATGAACCCAAAATGCCAAAAAGTCTAAATTTAAAGACAGATGTTGATGATAATGCTGAAAGTGGAGATGTGGGAAAGGAAAATATCTCTAAAAACGAAGACTTCAGAGCTTTGTCTAGACAATTTAGTGATCCCACAAAGAAATTGCACAGGAGCCCAGCATTTCGGTGTGATCGAAGCGAAAAGATACGGGATTCTAGAAAAAACAGTTTCAACAGCGATTGTTCAGATCATTCGCCACAACCTTCAGAAACTGACCGCTGCAAATTGAGCAAAGATAAACTCAAAATCCTAGGATTGTTGCTCGAAGAGAAGATGAAACAAGATAGCTTCGAGTTTTCGAAACCTAAAAGGATAAATAAACCAGATGAAAATGGTGTCGCTGTTAAAACTGATCCACAAACATTTGATAATGTTTACGCAGGTGGTGTTAAGAATGTCGATGCTTTGAGTAGCGAAGCTGTCAATTCTGATGTTCAAATTCCCCAACACATTTTGGATCAGTACGCTCAAGTTATCAAACCAAAAAATAAAATTGTCAAAAAGGCCACTGTCAAAAGTGAGGCAGTTTTCTCCGATAGCGGAGTCAGCTCTGAAAGTGAGAATCTAATTTCTGATGATCTGGAAGAAACTCCAGTGGTTTCAAAGAAAACAAATAGTTTTAACTCAATTCGGAGCAACTTTGAAGTTGCAAATACTCAAAATAAGGAGGAGATTCTTTCGAATCGACGGAAAGTCCTGAAACGAAGTGTAGATGATGAATACAACCAATATTTCGATGAGAAATCTTGTTCTGAACGATTGCTGGAAGATACTGAATCATCAACAAGTACAATTATTGGCATCGCAAATGATTCAACGGAAGAATCATTGACAACCAGTTTGCCTATGGAGGGTGGTGATAAAAACTCCCTTACAGACACTTTAAAGAAAGTGCTTAAACAGCCATTGCCTCCGGGCCCACCTCCCAAGAAACCGCCAAGAACTTTTGCCATATTATCTCCTGACCAAGCGTCTACCTCTAAGTCTCCAGATATACGCTTCGATTTTGAAACAGCAAAAAGAAAATTAAGAGACCTGAAAGTTAAAAGCACAAAGCAGCATCGTAGCAAAGAAGAATCCAAATTGATGTTGGCTAAGCTAGAAAATGCTTTACGTAAACATGAAAGTAGTGGAAAAATCATGAGTCCACGTCCAATTAAAAAATTCAACGATTCTAATTCTGTTTCAATCGATACAGACGCTTCTTTGAACGATTCAAATGAAAGTTCTAAATCTACTTCAAAACTAATTAGGGTTTCACCCACGAAATTTGACAAGTCCCTAAATGCTTCGAGCGATTCTAAACCTAAGGACATGCATTACATGTGCACGGAGATACTAGATTTGCATTTCCCCGAGCAAGGAAAAATGCTCAACTCGAGCAATGTAAGTTTGAATTCTTCCGAAGGTTTACACACTTCAAATTCATTTGCAAAATGCTTGAATTCTCTAAACTGCACGAGTAATAATAGTCTTGGCAAAAATACTTCAGGGCAGAGCTACACAAAGCTGGGCTCTTTTGGAAATAATTCAAATAGAAACTCTATGACCAGTATGTGTTGCTCGTGCAATTTTGACGCTAAGTCTTTAAGGAGTAGTGTCGAAGATATAACTAGCCCCAATGTGAGACTGAGCACGTTTATGCCAACTCCAAATAAGACTAGCGAAGATTTAAATAATTTGCACAATTTCTGCGAGGCCTGCAAACAAAACCCTGGAACCCATCAATTCACATGCCATATTAATAATTGCTCTACGCCTGATGCAAAACAACCTGAAGAATCAAAGTCTACTTTTTTCGTAGATAGAAAAGCGTTCAGTCGTAACTCCGATACAAAATCACAGTACGGAGTCTTGAAAAAGAGCAAATCTCAAGAACACATCTACGCTGAGCCTTATGAGTTTCAACGCTTGAGACACGAACAAGAAATCCGTCCGAATGTAAGCCCGCCCAATAGAGCCAGCTTTGAAATTAAACCTGTATTGTTACGAAGTGGTACGCAGCTGGAAGATGGGTTTGGTAGAGCGAGAGATCCAGATTTCACCAAGATCATAACCAATCCTCCTGTACAACAGAATAAAGATATCTTTGGAAATCCACGACGGCTTTCTTCGTCAAATTACAACGTCGAGCCAGTTGACATTCCGGAGAAGCAAACATCGGAATATGCAAGCACAAGTCTTAAAAGTTTCCAGTCTGATTCCAAGAAAGACTACGTTGTAAGAGATTACAAGACTTTAGAATTAAATAGAAGAAGTAAAGAATTTAATAAGAGTTCTACAGAATCCAACAGAAGGAGTTCTTGTGATTCCGGCAAAAATAATTCTACTCTTCAAAACTCTGGTTCTAAAGTCAAGGATATGCTGATGAGGCTTGAAGGAGGAAGAAGCAGTCTTAGAATTGTCAGGAAGAAGGATAGCGATGAAACCACATTCTCAACGGGGAGGAAATTTCATCATCGTGAAATGAGTTCATCGCCGATCCGGGACAACGATCATCGGGCCGATGAAATCAAGAACGATGAAGCAATCGAGAGGAGATTGAGCTATTTGGTAAGCATCTTATTTCAATAATACTTACTTTACTTTTAACAAATCATAAAGTAGACTCTATCCCACAATATAATTCTAGTTATTGAATATTATTATTTATCTTGACTGCTTATAATTTTTTTCCTTGTATTGTGGGATAGTGTTTAGTTTGATGTTTATTTATTTTTTTAATATTGTCTAGGTACTTGAACTGATTGGGCAAATTTGGTAGAAAACAGTCAATGACTTGCTTTTTTCAGGGTAATAAATAATAATTAATTTTGTAAAGCTTGCAATAATGCTTTTTTATGTTTTCTGCCATTACCTACAATATTGAAAATAATGATCTCTAAAAAGTCTTGAAAGCCTAGGTAGTTTATCATTGGAGTGTAATTTGTGTGAGCCAACTGCAAATTCCAGATAGACTCGGTATTAGGTACATTCACCTTTAAAAACATATTGGTGTTTAGTTGAAAGAGACCTTTATACAATATAATATTATTATTATACCCTTTATATGTCCCACCCTTTTAAAAATAGAATATTGAACTAATTTGCTTATTTAAAAAAATCCTATTAAAACAATGTTTTCTTACTTAAAATACATCTAAGTATTTTCAAAAGTCTTTTAAAATAAAAAATAAAACTTCGTTTGACTGAGTTTCAGCTCGATCGGATGCCGGGAAGTAGGTTAATTTCCACTTTCAAGACTCCACTAAATTCATTGAAACAAGCAAAAATTAATTTCAAATAGATGTACTTAAGTATTTAAAAATTACTGGTAACAAAAAAAAATAAAACGCACACATATTTTATAAGACAAATGTATTAAGTACTTATAACGTGTTTATCCGAGTGTTATCATCACCTCACTTTTTTGTCGTTTAAAATAATTAAGTAATAAAAAAATCACAAAGTTTTATTATTTTTTTTCAATTTGTGGTCGCAAACTTTGGTTTCTTAGGTGTACACTTTAATTCTTTTGTGGTTTTAACTTTCAGTTTTGACCATAAAGCGTGGTTTTTTCTCTTTCCTATACCGCTTAGATCATATATTTCTCACTATGAGTAAGGGAGACACAACGATCGATTTCTATTAGCCGTATATGAATTGTTCCGAAAAGCGAGTAAATTAGCCTGAGGGGTTAAAAACCTCTAAAGTAATGGCTGGTTTACACAACGTTAGTCGAGTGATTTAGTGACTACTACGCAGCTAAAACGGTACTTACCACTAAAACACACTGACCACACTCGGACAGTGGCTTCGAATTAACTAAACGTTTCAGTTGCCACTAAATCATACGACTAAATACTGGCATCGTGTAAACCAGGCGTAATTAGAAAATTAAGTTCTTCGAGGCAGCAAACCGCATGTTTTTTAAATCAAATTTCTTTAGCACCGTTGTGATTTGAAACTCGATGAAACGACAGAGCGACACTAAACAGAGACAAACACATACATCTATAGGATTTAGCCTGCGAGAGAATGAGATAGAATAATCGGTCTCCTCTTTGTGCGGTGCTTCGTAGCCTCTTCACTCTTATCTACTTTAGTTTTCTGAAGGTTTCACTTCTACCGCGTGTGAACTGCACACTTGTATTTTTTGAAGTGTGTAAACTTCTTTAGCACCGTTGTGATTTGAAACCCGATGAAACGAAAAAGCGACACTAAAAAGAGACAAACACATACTTCTCTAGGATTTAGCCTGCGAGAGAATGAGATAGAATAATCGGCCTCCTCTTTGTGCAATGCTTCGTAGAATAAATTAAACTTGGTAACAATATTATTATAAAAATAAACCCAACAATTATCCTACTCCTGATACTCTGCATTCGTCTCATTCTCTCGAAGTTTAGTTTTTTCACTTCTACCGCGTGTAAACTGCACACATGTTTTTGTTTGTTTTGTTTTCAACTATTTTGTTTTTAGTCTGTGAACATTGTACCTATAGATAATGTTTTATTATTATTATCTTTTGATAGTGTAAAAAAAGAACTTATTGTAAATATACAGATTAGATCTGATTAAATCATTTATTTTACTATCATTCTAGCCAAGTTGTTTTATCACTTGCAAACCTTGATTTTTATCAATTGTTTTTGTGTTTCGTAGAACTCCATTTAATTTAAAAAAAATAATTTAAATCAAATTTAATAATGTTATTATCAAGTTCTGCAAGTATTTTAGTTTTTGTTTTGGTTACAGCTGTTTCGGCTTACAAGGCCATTTTCAAACTGTGGTTAAATCACTTTGAGACGACTTATCGCTTACATAGACGACTTGATTTTTTATATGTTAAAAAGCGCATCACAAATTCCGTGTCCTGCCCGTGCCCATGATTGATTGATGAAATTTTGCACACTTGATCTTATAAAAACGAGAAAGGTCACTTTCTGTGTGAAATTACCAAAAACCAACCAATTCACCTTTCCCACCCTTTGAAGCAGAATGAAGCCCGGGATACGCCGGGTGGTTCTGATAGTTCTAGTACTTTATAACGACTGGGCATAATCATTGCAGCACTATTAAATAATAATAATAATTGCTTGTCATTTCCACTGGTATTTTGATGTGAGATTACTCGAAGCAACTTTCCAGTGCATAATCATTATTAATTGATATCTCGTTCTCTACAGCTTTCTATCGACGTCGAGTGATGAATACCTACACAACAGACACGGCAACCAGACATGCAAAAAATGTTCATGTTCATTTATTTTAATTAATTAATAAACAAACAACTAGCGATGTCATCTAATTCCGGTTAACAACTACTGCGTGCCTGCAAAATATTATTTCTATCCTTTAATTTTTTTTTCTTCCCAGAACTTTTTATTCTTCCTTTTTTCTTAGGCTACACTCGTAATTAAAATTTACGAATTACATAAGATTTTGACAGATCACTCACAGGAGCGTTTACATATTATGCATCCGACTTGTGGTAATCAATGATCACGAAAATTGTTCGGAAGTTCGACCTGTGTAAATGCTCTTGCGACCGTTTACATCTATAAATTTATTTGCGGTAAGATGGCTTCCTGTCAACAACGATCTGCTACTTTCAAATTTACGCGATTTTGTCAATAAAGACGAAAAGGCCCAAATAAAGTGTTGAAATAGATTTTGGCTTTAATTAAACAATTCTCCACGCGCTTTTGTGCCGTCAAAGGCGGCAATTAATTTCGTTTTATTTGAATGACAGCTACCTGACATCTGCTGACAGCAACCGACTTCGAATTCAAAATTTCAAATACGTAAATGTTAAAAACAGAAACATCAAGATCGGAAAGAATTGGACCGAATATGAATGAATAGAAGGATGCTAATTTTCCAGAAAACTTAAATAAGTGGAAATAAATACTAGTTTTGTAGGAAAAAATCCTATGAAAACAATTGTCTTTTAATTTTTGACATTTTGCAACGGCAGCAACGGCACATTTCGGAACTATTTCTTGCGGTAAGTCTTTTAGCTTATCAAACTGATTTTATAAGCTGTAAGAAGGCTGGAAATTCGCGCGGGTGCAATTAAACCTGTCCGAATTTCCGAAAGAATAAGTTCCGTAACTTGCTATAAATTACGTAATGACTTTTGGTGTCGTTTACATTGGTAATTTGAATATTTTCCCCCTACATTCCACAAATCATACCCCTGAATTTTAATATGGAGACATACAAACTGATTATATTTCAAAAAAAATTATAAAAAATATAAAATCTAAAACTTCTACTTAATTACTTACAAATAAAGGAAAATTTGTTAAAATTGGCAACAAAGCAATCCGAGGTATTTTAAATAGTGCCATATTGTGGCAAATGCGCTACAGTGGTTATTTATGAATTACCAATGACTATATCAAAATTGTAATTTTGCACGATTTCACGAAAACAAAAGATGTGAATTGATTTATTTGATATCTTATTTGCAATAATAATTATAGGACAATAACCGATATGTTTTATAGACAAGAAATTCGCTAGGTAAGCCCTCAAAATAAATAGTTAGTGCAATTTTCGACGTCATGACTTTAAATATTATGAACTTCTCTCAATTAGACATATTGATGTTCCAGTTGAATAGTGAAACATTTCCAAAAAATCGAAATTAGATTTGAGTATGCAGTTATATGTAAAAGTGTACCCTCTATCTGGTACAATACTCTGATTACTTGTAAACACCTCCAAATAAATTATAATGCACAAAAACTTGTAGTGAATTTCAAATATTGTCGGGTTATTCGTAACCCGGGAATGTTTGTCTTTCTTTTAAAAAAGAAGATAAAAAAAGTACCGGACCGTTATGCTTCCCTTTGTCATTTTATAGCATATTTAATTTATGGTGAACATTCTAAAATTGCTTTCCTCATTTTCTCAAAACTTTGTATTTGTAGTGATGTATGATTAATCACCTGGAAAATCAATATTGTGAGACTGAAAGAAGCGAGAAAGGTAAGGAGAAGAAGATAAAGAAGGTGGGGGAGTACCTGGCTATTCAGATCTGGTCACCAAACACGTCTGTAGCCATTTCAAGCAATTCTGAAGGGTGGCCTTTTACCAGAATGATTCTGAGAGTATCCAGTTGCTTTGGTGCGTGTAACCTTACACTAATTCCAGAGAGAGTATTACGTGACGCCATCGTTCTAGATTAGGTTAGGTTATGTTGAGTCGAGTCGAGTTGAGTTGAGTTAGATTAGGTTAGGTCATAGGTTCTCTACGTGGGCGATAACGCACCTTTATGGGCGTTTGAGACTTTCAGGGGGGCGGTACAAGACTCAGAAAAAACTAGGGGGCGTTGAGACGGCATAGCGAGGGCGTGAGCAGATAAAGTAATATAGTATAAAAAAGACAAAAAAACACGCTTATCACGTACTAATAATCTTACGTGTATTATTATTGTTATTACTACTAATACTAATAATTGACACTATTCATAATTATAAGAAAGAAGGAGGTAGCAACCCGGTACCCCCCCCCCCCCCCTGTTGTGGTAAATATAATCGTGACAATAGCTGTTTCAGATTAGCGACTAGATATTAAGTAAAAACTATTGGGGGGCGCTAGAAAAATATGTTCTCAAAGTGGGCGGTGGGCAAAATAAGGTTGAGAACCTAAGGGTAAGGTTGAGTTAAGTTAGGATAGGATAGGATACAATAGGATAGCTTAGGTAAGGTTACAAAAATATACTTATCTTCTGTCCGATGAACTCTCGGGGACTACTTTAGCTACATACTACAGACAACTAACTTCAGTTCTATTCAAATGTAATTTTTGATCATCGATTGATGTTTTGGTAGCAAATATGGTCATCTTGGAGTTGTATTCTTTGGTACCGTATTTATTGTCGAATTGACTAACGGTACGCTATGAATGCTTTTGGTTTGCATACAATCATATACAATCAAATATCTTTGTATACAATCATAATACAACCATCGTAATATACGGGCATGCGCCTAATTTGTTGATCGTTGGACGGTATAATTTTTGTTTATCGTGACTTCAAAACCGTAGACCTTTCGACTTCTAGGTTCCATACATTCCAAACCATTATTTACGTCTCAAGAAAGAATTTCTGTATTTGAATAATTTCAGCAGAAGTGAATCGAGTAATTTGGGAGGCGGGAATGTGTACCGCCGCCCGGGAACCATTCATGGTTCGCTATGTTTGTTGACTTAGCAAGGGTGCCCATGTTCTCGGGTTAGGTTTGTCTAGGTCTTGGGGGCGGATCCGTTTGTCCACCCATTGCGTGGCGGGCTGGAATGAGAGGGACTATTTTACTCTCTCTCTACCCATCGCCTTGCTTTACAGTAGGAGGGATAAATTCATACGTTCGTCACTCCTGGACACATTTACCCCCAGCTTCCTACCCACCCGTCATACTTTTTTCCTACCCAGAACTTTCTCTCCTTTCTTTTTCCCTAAAAGTACCCTTCACACAGCATCCCTAAAGATGGCAGGAAGCCCTGAGGTAAAAATATACCCTCAGGGTCGATTTAATCTTTAGGAATGCTGTTTGGAGTTTTTTTTTAAGGATTGGAAGGAGAGGAAGTTCATGGAAGGAAAGGAGTAAGAGGCTAGGAATCTGGGCGTCCAGTATGTCCAGGATCGTATAAATCATCTCTTCCATTGCGGTGTAAGACAATGGATCGAGAGAGTCCGGCTGTAAAGTTAAAAGTTTTCTCCCTCTACCGGCCTCTTCCGATCCAGTCCGCCACGCAGTTTGACAGACGCATCCGGCGCCAAGACCTAGACAAATCTCACCCGAGGTGTTGGTTATCCAATGAATGGTTCCCGGGGCGGCGGTACCCATACCCTCTTCCCAAAATGTACAGAACTTGTAATCACACGACAATAACATAATTATGGATTCTGGCAATATACTTAATAATAAATTAAGTATGTTATGCATTTCAAAATTTACAATTGAACGTTTCCAAAAAAATAATTCGAATTTATGTCTTCTACTATGTGGAGGATCTTTTTAAGGAAAGGTTGGAAAGAAAGTTCTGGGAAGGAAAAGGGTAAGAGGGGTGGGCAGGAATCTGGGGGTCAGTTTGTTTTTTGTCAAAAGGTTTAACGTCGTCTTCTCTATAGCAGAAGCTAATATTTTGTTGTTAATTCATTGCTAATATTAATAACAATAACTTTATCTCACTAACATAAGAAGTTATTACTTTGTACTGATTGTGCCATTATCTTAGAATGATTTATAGACAGTTAATTTGCTTGGATTTTAATATTATTAATTGGTCAATTGAAAATGATAATTTAATTTGAAACGTTGTTCTTGTTCGGTAGAGGTTTATTTAATTTGATAATTTACTTGCGAAAATATTCTGTCACTCTTTTCAACTCAAATATGTAAGGTTCGACGAACCCAATTTTTGCATTACACACATTTATCGATGATAACACAGGATTATGGGATTTCTCGAACGTGTATATGATATTGTGACACATTTTTTTGTATTGAAAAATAGTTTATTTTCATCGGCCCATGATGAAATTGAATCTAAATCGATTTGTCATTTAACACAATCTTGCCTGTCACAAATCCTCTTGAGTAATTAATAATAATTAAAAATAGTAGAGGTCCCAGGTTTGACCCCTGTGGTATTCCAGAGTATGCAGGGAATTCCCTAGACATGTATCCGTCGATGCATACATACTGTTTCATATTTCTCGGATAATATGTGGCAAAGAATTTTAGAATAGGCTTGTCGAAACCTATTCTGTGTAATTTCCGTAATAACACATCGTGATCGACTCGGTCAAATGCTTTAGCATTTCATATAGATCACATCGGTTTGTTGTTGTGTATCGAATCCTCTTGCCGTTCTTTGTGGAAGTTGGAGAAGATTAGATATGGTGGACTTCGTTGGTAAAAATCCGTGTTGATTGCCCCAAAGAAACAGTTGAATTTGTTTTTTCAGCTTTCCGCAAATTATCGTTTCGAATATTTTACGAAGCATTGACTAGGTATTGCATTATGTATCTATTTTAAATATGACACTATTTTAAACAATTGCCACTTTACTTTTGAGAAAATTAGATGAATTGTGAAGTATCCCGTTTTATTATATTCCAGTACCTCTACACAGCTGGGAAGTAATTCCCCAGACGTGCATTCATCAGTGAATCATAGAATCAGAAAACAAACATTACACATTACGACAGTTAAGGAATACCTACTAGTCAACCAATTCCTGTAAGGAAAATCCATTGATGGATGACATCAGGAAATTGATATGTAAAATGTCAAATTAAATGCTATGCCATTCCAGTATGTTCCCGGAAGCACTAATTTGTTATTGTTTGTTTAGTCATCTCTCATTAAATTTACGAGGCGGGTATCGGTACCGCCGCCCCGGGAACCATTTATTGGACAACAAACTCTCCTGCCATAGGTCACCCCAAGTGGTTCGCTACGTTTGACAATATAGCAGGGGTGCCCGGGTTCATGGGGTGAGGTTTGTCTAGGTCTTGGTGGCGGATGCTTTTGCCTTCCTCATGAATCACTGGAAATATTGGTGAAAACCGCGTGGAAATCCGTTGCTTAGTTTAAAAGATCTAAGCGCACAGACAGCGGGAGCGACTTCATTTTATATTATGTAAAGATATAAATATATCGTTTGCGAGTGGCCTAAGCAGTTTGATAATGCCTTCAGTAGGCGAAACAGCTGTCGCACGTAATAATAATTACATGGCAGAACTTGTTTATAAATACGCTGTTCTGACAATTTAAATAATAGTATTATTAAGAGTATAAAAGAAATAAAAAAAAATGGATAACAATAAATAAAACGGTGACCAACTCCGAATGAAACCAACTCAGAACCACCTCAGAAAGGTCATTTAGAGTGATGATAAAAAAAAATAAAAACAATGGTTAAAGAGATTATGTTACGTTAGGGTTACCGGCTATTTTAAAATGATTTTTTTCATAGCTTTTAATGACTTTTCAAAGAGGTGTTGAGTTGACTTGATTCTGAGTTGCATGGAACCAAATAAAACGTGTAGGTAAGAGAGAGGAAAGAAGGGAAACGGATAATTTCTCAGGCGACAGATGTGCCGGGATTCTGTGCGGTCTGCCCTGTCATTAGGTACTTATAATATTTTATTTGAACAATAATTACATGCTCTTTGTTTGGGAAAGAGCCGCTTTTGAGATTTTTACTGAGAATCTTCCGTAAAAATAATAGCATCGTCAGTATTCTCGAAATTGAAGAAAATAGCTGATATTCAAAAGAATGTAATCTGCTGTGGATGGCGCTAGTTTAATTATTTTTGATTTCAACATTTTTTGCAAGTTATGCTTTAAATTATTAAGTGAAATTGATTGTTTGCGCCCGCACATATTTATTAAAATGAATATGAATAAATACTTTTATTCGTTAACAAACTCAAATCTTTAAAAAAAGCTAACAAATACAATATTTGGTTATACAATATTTGGAATATTTTTTTTAATTATAAAAATATAAGATATAATATAAATTTTTTTTATTTAAACCGCTTATAAAAAAACCATAAGGTCACCCCCAGTGGTTCGCTACGTTTGGTGATTTAGCAGGGGTGCCCGGGTTTATGGGGTGAGGTTTGTCCGGATCTTGGCGGCGGAAGCGAATGCCCACCAACTACGTGGCAGGCCGGATCGAAAGAGAGACTGGTTGAGGGAGATCTTTTGACCTCTCCAGCAGGACTCTGCAGGTTTTGGACCGCAGTCGAAGGGATTAATTCATTCGTCTGTCACTCCTGGACACACTGACCCCCAGATTCCTACCCATCCCTCATACCTTTTTCCTTCTCAGAACTTCCTATCATTCCTTTCCCTAAAAAGATCCTCCACACGGCATCCCCAAAGATCACATAGGCCATGAGGGGAATTATTTTACTCAGGGCCTCCTGTGTGCAGCTATTGTAAAAAAAACTCAAGGGAAACTCTAGAAAACTTGATATGATGAACACGAGCCAAACAGTATAACTTATTTTGTAGATTCATCTTTAATGTCAAGCTGTATGGCGCTTTAGTAATTTCTCGTTTCCAGCGTCGATTTTATTATGGTTTGATAGCATACATTTAAAAATAGTAGTTATTTGTAAACAATGATCACTTTGAAATCCTTGCCTCTGAACTCAGAAACCGTGCGTTCTAATCCCGGTATTGATAAATAAAAATAAAAACATAGGTACGAATTTGATAAAAGATTTCCTTTGAAGACCACCATTGAGAATGGAAACATTTTTTTACGAAGCTATGTTTTATAACCACCTGTGAATCATCAGATATTTGTAAACGTATTCTGATTTCCCTCTCCCACAGATTTTACAAAACTCGAATGCCCAGTCGAAAAAGTAAAACTACTAAAAATGGCATCATGAATAAAACACTAATTTATTTTTATGGATAATTTAGCGCCATACGATCGATCTTTGCCATAATGTTTTTACATGATATCTGATTTTGGCTTCTGGAGTTTGTTAATTGGCTATTTTATCAAAGAACTGCGAAATCCTCACAGATCTTACAAAACTGGAATGCCAAGTCGAAATAGTAAAAAGCGTCTAAAATAGCGTCATGAAGCATATTATTAATTTATTATTATGAAGGATTTAGCGCTATAAAATCTTTGCCATAATATTTTTTATATGATGTCTTATTTTTGCTTCTGAAATTTGTTAATTGGCTCTTTTATCAAAGAACTGCGAAATCCCCGGAGTCATCGAGTAAGTTTTTACCTGAGTGACTGTAAAATTGGTTTTCACGCAAAAAATATCCGTTGAAGACAGGAAACGATAGCTTCAAACAGATCAAAAACCTGATCTTAAATACGTATTTCCGTTCATCATTACTCACCCGGTCTTTGTATGAAGAGAACATCGAGTACAGTTAGTTCCCGGGTATGCAGTGTTAAGTGTACCCACATCGTAACAATTCTAATTAGTAGCCGTACGAAGAAAATCTTCGTCTCCTGTACGTACTAATTGTGGGAAATATTCAGTTCTTTATCTGGGCTGATATACAAAAGCAAAAATATGTTAATTTTCTTGTGTGGCCTTCACGCCACTTTCGTAAAATTATTTTTAATACGGTTAAGGAGTAGTGATTCATTTTAATGTGTTTAATACTTTTGTTATGTGAAGCCGCACACACACTTTGTTATATTATGAAGCTAGAATTTTCTAAGTGAAAACTTCTTTAGCACCGTTGTGATTTGAAACTCGACAAAACGGAAAAGCGACACTAAAAAAACACGTATATCTATAGGATTTAGCCTGCGAGAGAATGAGATAGCAATAAAATATTTATTTAATTCACAAGTAATCGATTCCAATACTATACGGTAAATCCACGGTCCCATGCTAGTCTCCTTTGGTGTCTAGTATAGTGGTATAAAGCGGCTGACGAACTTCTGCAGACATTTAGCGGACCAAGGGTAGAATCCTACGAAATTAATTTTTTTTTTTTGGAAAATCCAATCTTCAATCCACTCCAAAATGAACAGGCAAAGAAAACACAAAATAAAGCGACACCTAGCGACTCCGAAGAAGAACACACAAATAATAATAAGATGAACAAATGTATAGGAAAAAATGCACTGGAATTCGAAGACAAACATATGGAAAATATCATTCTTCACATTAATAAAAAGAAGTGCTTCGTAGTCTCCGCACTCTTGTCTACTTTAGTTTTTTGAAGGTTTTACTTTTATCGCGTGTGAATTGCACTCTCTGATTTTTTTGCTGTTTTTCCAGTAGCTGCACTTTGTTGTAACCGATGGTGTCCTTGTGATTGGCTGTTCATAGAGCCCATTTGTTATTTGGGGGTTAGGTTTTGATGGGGTTCTTAGAATAAATTATACTAGATATTATAAACTTACTAACAAAAAATAATTAATTTGCGTAAAGATCCACAAAAATCATTTTTGTCTCATAATATCGATGTCCCTATACGTAATGTGCTTCACAGTTACGATAATGTACAGATAAGTGGTTAATTGTATATAAATCTTATAATATTATTTAATCAAAACAGGGCCACTTCAGGAAAACTTCTTTAAACTTTAAAACGTTCACGGAAGAAATGTTATATATGGTAAATCTAAACAAAAATATGAAAAAGAACAAGACTCAGAAAAATTTAAAAAAGATAACGGTTGCAACTGGGACTCGAACCCAGGGTCTCTCGTCTTACCGGGACAAGCGCCTCAATTAACTCTGTCATTGAGACCTCTTTTTTTAAAAGACATTTTTATCAATCTCATATTTCAAAATCAATTATTTTCTTCTTCAATGATATATTACATTGATCGGAATAACCCTTTAAAGTTATTACAAAAGAAATTTAATTTGGTATTATTCTAATACAATTTTTTTATTGTGAATTTTTTTCAGCAATTTTCCAATAATTTCCATTTTGTGTCACAGAATTTTAATAATTCGTCAAATTTCAAAGTTAATTACTGTCTAGTGTCTAATCATTAGAATCTAATGTCTAAATTAGTTTCTCAGCAAATTAGTTTAACCGGCAATAGATGAATTTAGAAAACTTCAAAAATTCACATTTAAATTCGTACAAATAAGTCGTCTCCAAGTTTTTTAACCACAGTTTTAAAATGGCCTTTTTAGCCGAAACAGTTGTAACAAAATTAAAACTAAAATACTTAGGTGCTTGATAATTACATAATTAAATTTAAAAAAAAAATTAATAAAGCTCTACGAATTCACAAAAACAATAATGTTAATAACTTGATAGAATATTCACAGAACTTGAAAATTAACTTTGAAATTGGATGAATTGTTCAAATTCTGTGAAATAACTGGCACTATGCAATTGATATATTATCACAACTCATAACCGTATAATCGATTAACAAGAAAATGTTTTTGGTAATCTTGGATTGTGCGTTGTAAAGATATGATTACAATACGTTTTAGAAACATAATTATTCAAACGTAAAATCAATCTGAATAGATAATTCTGTGATTTTATATTGCAATAAGGAAAAATACTTATCTTATCCAACCAGCTGATTGTCGATTGTCTGGTATAAAATATATATATTTTAGTGCATCAAGAATCAAGAACTACAGTGGTAATTAATTGTTTCATTTGTGCCAAGAAGTTACCTTTGTTACCATTTCATAATGCAGGTAGATATTTTGAATTTTCAATATAATTTCTTTCTTAGTATATGTACCATTTTCAAAATTTGAGCTGTGTATTTGTCTCAAAATTTGGACGTTATCTTATTTAAAAAATAATATTTTTAAATTTAGACAAGCCATAATCTCAAATAATAATATATTTTTACAAGAATATTTGATTTGATTAAGGTTGTTTTTCTTCTGTAATTGAAATTTGTCATATGTTTTGATTCCGTAGAAAAAAAAAACTTAGTTTAACTTTCACCTACATATTATAATATATTTTTTCAAGAATCTTTGTTTTGAGATGTGTTATTGAAATGTGTTTTATTATGTTTTGATTACGTAGAAAAAAGTTTTTATCTCGGCGAGTCAAGTTGCATTTCGTGATTTTAGTATGCAAATAATTGATCTGTTTTATTTGTTTATTACTAGCTGAAGTCCCCGGCGATGCCCGGGCTTTACACAGAGTTTTCGAAATTTGCAAATTTAAAATTTGCAATGTGCTAAATTTCAACTACATCGGCATAAAATTTTAGATTTGCATACAAATCAAATCCACACCGCCCACTTGCCAGCCCGCTCGTTTACCACATACAGACATTCTCCTTTATATATTATATATTTCAACCAATTTACACAAAACCTTGACAAATTATATACCTGAACCTTTCTCATAAATCACTCTATCTATTGGTGAAAACCACATGAAAATCCGTTCAGTCAGACAGACAGACGTGGCGGAGGACTTTATATATTTATATATATATTATTAATCTATAATTTTGGTTTTGGCTTTTTAAATTTTGTTCGAACATTTTAGTCGTACATAACGTAAACAAAGGGAGATAAGGCATGGAAGCGTGCTGACTGTCATACTACGTGTATTTCCAAAGCGGCTATGCGAAGATAGTTAAGCATTCGGTGTGTAGGTCGTAACAAAGGCGGGGCGCAGCTGTGCGTAGATGTGATTTACAGTAGTATGGGTGAAGGATGTTGGCGACAAGCCTTTTGTGCGCGGTTTATACTAATGATAGTTCATGGCCTATCTTCATCGTTTATAATTATCTACTTATTATACATAATATATATATTACAACATTTCCTCGCAGGGGTAAGTAGAGAGGATAGATCAGCACTCAACGCTGTCCTGGAACTCACTTCTTGCTTGAATCACATCATACATCGTCTCGTACATGTGGTGTACTAGTGGTTCTCAACCTTGTTGGAGGTACTGACCCCCACCAGTTCCATATGCGCATTCACCGAACCCTTCGTAATTGGAAAAATAAAATACGATTTTTTCAAATTCAAAGCATAGGTATGTTTATATTTATACATAGGTGCACAAAATGAACAAAACCATTAAGAACAAAGAACAAAATCATTAAAACATGATTTTTACACAAAAACAAAACATAGTATCTAATGAATATGTACTGCAAATCAGCGTGACTTCTGCGGTTGCTCTTGACCTCCGCCGAACCCGCGAGACTGACTCACCGAACCCAGGTTAAGAACCACTGTTCTAAACATTGTTTATCTCAAATATATGATTCATTTGCTCGTGCAATTTTTCGTCGGGAGTTCCCGACTCTGAAATAAATAATTGAAAATATGTTTATTATTATTGAGATACTTTCACCACAAAAATGTGCTTTCTTAGGAAAATCCTCTAAAAAATATGCCATAATTATAAAACAATACAATTGGAGTGACCCGAGCAGACTTCCGTTATGTAGTCATCCTCTAACTCTATTGTCTAAAATAACGTAGAAAATAATTATATTCTGTGTCGTTTTTACGAAATTCCATTCGTCTGTCATTGAATTGTGTTGATATCAATTGCCATTAATAATTTGTTACTAAAAGATGTTACCGAGATGAATTCTCATTGTGAAAGTGCGTAATAAAATTGGCCTCACTAGCGAAATTGTTAAGATTTTTTACCATTTCCAGATAAAAACAAAACTGACGTAACATGTTTTTTTTTAAAGTGAAAACTTCTTTAGCATCGTTGTAATTTGAAACTCGATGAAATGAAAAATAGCGACACTAAAAAGAGACAAACACATACATCTATAGTATTTAGCCTGCGAGAGAATGAAATAGTTAATCGGTCCCCTCTTTGTGCGGTGCTTCGTAGCCTCCCCGCTCTTGTCTACTTTAGTTTTGTGAAGGTTTCACTTCTACGGCTTGTGAACTGCACACTCTGATTTTTATGTGTATATCTCGCAGTCCCAACTGCTCTCAACCGCCTGGAGGTAGGAAGTATAGCAATTCCAGTTGGGGTATGTTGTGAGGCTGAAGGTAGTGGGGAGGGGAAGGAGATAGGAAAAAAATATGGTACCTGGCTATTCAGATCTAATCACATAACACGGCTAAAGCTATTTCAAGCAACTTTTCATTTCTGAATGGTGGTCTTACACACCAGGGCGATACTAAGAGTATATTCCACTCTGGAACGTGCCGCCAATATACTATATATTATTTTTAATTAATTTACCGTGAAATAACACAAATTATTCAAATAAAATTTATTTGCCCAGGGCGGTACTGAGTGTATCTTCCACTGTGGAATGTGCCACAAATATATTATCTTATATTATATTTAGATTAATAAAATGTGAAGCAATACAAAGTCAATCAAATAAAATTTAGTTTATTTTTATTTTTAACTTTATGAGTAAAAACTCAAATTATAATATTTAATGAAATAAAGACAATATTAGACGGTCTCCACACGGTGCTGCCGCAGCACCAACTGCTGCAGAACTTTAGTTGACTGTAGTCAAAAGCGCCAGCCGTATTGTTATTATAATAACAATACGGCTGGCGCTTTTGACTACAGACTATACGATTTTTAGTCAGTTCTTCGGCAGTTGTTACTGCGGCAGCACCGTGTGGAGACCCCTTTAGCGAAACTCAATCAAAATCTGAAGACAGAAAAATCATAAAAAGATATTGGTTCCACTGGGACACGAACCCAGATACCTTAGCATTCATGGCCAACTGCTCTACCGATTGAGTTATGGAACCCATTTCCAATTCGGTCACTTTTTAACTGTATCATACTTCGACTAAGAACTACCAACACTATCTTCATTTTCTTAATGCACATATTATTGGCTGCTATCTTTATGTATGATTGCAAGATTCAACTCGAACTAAATGCTATCTAGATAGTGTCTGGATAAATATGTATCCATTTTATTTTTAATACGCGACATCTATTGACTTTTTCTGCAAGTCTAGGATGAATATTTTATTTTTATTTTTAACTTTATGAGTAAAAACTCAAATTATAATATTTAATTAAATGAAGACAATATTAGCGAAACTCAATCAAAATCTGAATACAGAAAAATCAGAAAAATATAGTCTTAGTCAAGGTATGATACAGTTAAAAAGTGACCGAATACGGACGGAAATGGGTTCCATATCTCAATTGGTAGAGCATTGGCCATGTAAGCTAAGGTATCTAGGTTCGTGTCCCAGTGGAACCAATATATTTTTCTGGTTTTTCTGTCTTTAGATTTTGATTGAGTTTCGCTAATATTGTCTTCATTTACTTAATTAAATAAAATTTACTTGCGCACGCCAGGATTTGATACCGTAAACTCCGGATCGCCAGTCGAGGCCTCACCCCACGACCGCGAAAGCCGTCATACGTCCGAAGCCAGTGGGATCACTTAGTCCTGCTGGTTCCGGAGAGTTGGGACATGTGGTCAAGTTGTTTTAGTACCACGTTATTCCGCCACGTCACTGAAAATTTGCGTTTTATTGTTATAAGACTCATAAGTTACAGTCATAACGTAAAAACCACATTTGCCGAAGTCGTAGACACCGGACTTCGGACTGATATGAGTATAGTTCCGAGTTGTTCCGGGCCGTGGTCAGCCGTGTGAAGTTGCCCTGATGTTAGCCAACCTCCGATAGTACCCACCGAGGACCAGAAGAAGAATAACCAGTCGTATCTACAAAACAGCTTAATATTGAATACATTAGTGTGTGAAGTTAACCACTTCTCTTTAAAATTGAATGTCCTATAAACTCTTCATAGTTAATACAAGTTCTGTGAAAAAACCGACACATACTGAAGTAATAACGGAATTTGAAAAGAACTTGAATTTTTACATTGAAAATTTAGTGATTTATTTTGTTATAGGTATATGACGTGTTGCGCTATCTCCTTCTTTAGCCAGAGTTTCGGACAGCGTTACAGTGGCCATCATCAGAGCAGATATGAACGTTGGTTCGAATACTCTATCATAATGAAATTAATTTAAATTCTGTGAAACAACCCGACTTAACAGTATAAATTTCCATTATTGATACATGTTTAACCATTAAGTACAATTTTTTACCTTTTGAATTGGCATTAAAGTAGTCCCAAGGAGAGGTCGTAAGTGACGTTATGGTTCTAGTATATTCCGTCATTTTCGTTTTCATGGAAGACATGTGAGAAGAAAGATTTTTCATCGTTGACATATTATGTATAGATCTTGCATCTCATAATGCAAGGACAGATTGCCGGAAGACGGGGCCCTCGAAAAAGGAGAATCTCATGGCTGAAAAACCATGACAGTGGTTTGGCCAGTCTACTGTAGAGCTGTTCCGGGCCGCAGTAAACAAAATCCGCATAGCCAACGTCCGTTGAACGGACAGGGCACGAGAAGAAGAAGAAGACATATGTACGACCGCTCTCTGGAATTTAGGAAGGAGCATTTCGTTACGGGTGTTGTGATAGATCAATACACCCAGCGAAGAGAGAAAGAAGAAATGTAAATAATGTCAGCAATAAAACGTAAAAAAATTGCACATAATTCATTTTAATTACATAAGTTTTTACCAATTATTATTTATTACTGGCGAAGTGGTGTCAAATTATTATGGATGATTATTAATTTTAGCTATGCGTAACTTCTTTGACCAGTAAGTGCATGAATTTATTGATTAAAATTAATTTCAACCAATTCCGTACGTTGGCCAATAGATTTTTATTTCAATTTACGAATGAAGAATCATCATAATTTAATAAAACAATAATTTGCCAATCTTGTTTCACTAGTACTTATCTAATATTTCTGAACAAGTAACACCTAGAAGTGTGGTCACTTGAAATATTTGAAAAAATAATGAAGACTCGACTCCTTGATGACTCGATCCTAGGCTCCGAATAGGCTAATAAAAAAAATTGATTATCTACTCAAGAAAAAAAAATCTATTGTAACGTTCGATATCTTGTTATGCAGGGAAGTGTCAAATAATAGTCAGTAAATCTATACCTATATATATTATATATGTAGCTGTTAATTGGTGATTTGAGCACAAGTTCAATTCAAGCACCCATTCAAGCACAAGGCGGAAGTACTTAACGTTGCCATTGCAACTTGAAACCCTTCTTCTTATTTTAATGCTAGGCTGCTAATTGTACCCCATTGCTGGCCACGTATAAATAAATGCGCGTTACAGTGCATTTGAAAACTTTTAATCAGTTTACCATTATTAATATAAATTGAGCATACTTTGGCCGCCCTGAGAACAATTTCTTGGATAACCAACATTTCTGCCTCAGGTCACCCTAAATGGTTTGCTACGTTTGGCGACTTAGCATGGGTGCCCGTGTTCATCGGGTGAGGTGTGTTCAGGTCTTGGTGGCTCGAGCTGCGTGGCGGGCCGGATCCACAGAGGTCGGTTTAGGGAGACCCTTTGAGCACTCCCTGCAGCTGCTCTCTCTCGATCCATCGCCTTGCACTGAACACAATGACCTTAGATTCCTACCCATCCCTCATACCGTGTTTCTTCCTCTCCTTAAAAAAAGCCCTGAGGGAAATAATTTCTCTCAGGGCCTCTTCGATGGAGTTAATGTAAAAAAAAAAACAAACATGAACAAGCCCATAACTATCTACCCGTTTAGGAATTAGATTAGAAACAAGGGTTGTAGATTTGTATAAATAAGGTTTTAATCTTGTTTTTTTAACTGTAAGAACTGTCTTTAAATTTTACAATTCGATGAAAATATTAAAAATATTTTCTCTATTTCAAATATTTTCATTAGTCATCGGGGTCAGACAGATTTGGCTTATATTTTATAATCTTCACTTTATACTGTATTTCACCTATTAGGTTATGTGGGCCGATGCAGAATAAATTTACAATAAGAGTTCAAAACTATTAATTCCTATAACCGAACAATTCGGTTCTTTCAAAATTCAGATGGCTGAAATGCCCATACTCCCGTTTATCAATATGTTATGTTATGAGTAATTTATGTTATAATTTATTATTTAGAATTTTTATTAATTCCAAACTGTATTTTCGCAAGTTGTGACGATATTGAAATGACAATTTGAATTGATTTAAGTGCATTGCAAAACGCTTTGC
Organism: Limnephilus lunatus; assembly: GCA_917563855.2. Taxonomy (NCBI): domain Eukaryota; kingdom Metazoa; phylum Arthropoda; class Insecta; order Trichoptera; family Limnephilidae; genus Limnephilus; species Limnephilus lunatus. Next base: position 11,474,818 of record OU830596.1, read on the forward strand.
TTTTGGTTTGAAAATTTGATCATATATCAACCTATTTTAAACGCATTATTTGAAGCTGGGATTAGAACCAGGCCTTAGCGAGTCTTTTTATGAGTCTAGAAAAAACATGTCTCATCCCTTTAAAAATGCTTTTAAGTGTAAAAATCCTACACTAAAGAGAGACATACACATACATCTACAGAATTTAGCCTGCGGGAGAATGCGATAGAATAATCGGTCTCCTCTTTGTGTGGTACTTCGTTGCCTCCCCACAAGATAGTAGACAAGATTCTTTAGTTTTCTGAAGGGTTCACTTCTACCGCGTGTGAACTGCACACTTGTATTTTTCTTTTGGAATTGCTTTTATTGTATAATGACGCAAATCAAGTTTTTAGACTCTAATCGGAAAATATTTTATCACTTTTGCCTGAGCTTACAAAATATAATAAAAATGTTTTTAGCAATGTTTTTTTTCAATAGATCGAAACAGACAGGCGTCAATTTCAACCTTAACAGCAAAGTTCGTGAATTCTTTGAGTTCAACGACTTGCAAATCGAATCGCTTTAAAAAATCTTGTATTTGGAAATTCGAGTCATGAAAATCACCTCTTGTAATTTTGTGGTACGCGTGCCAATCAAGTTCATTTTAACCTTCAGAGCGTTTAACCAGCCAGCGGCCGAAAATTCACATTTCGTCGAAAGATGTTCTTACGATCGTACAGGGCGTGTCCAATGAGAAAGATTAATTACTATCCGTACCAGCTTTTTCAAATTCTAACTCAATATCGATTTTATTTCATTCCAAATTTGCATTAATTTATACCTACATCCAAAAATGCTGAAAGGCGTGTTGATAAAACTATTAAAATTATGTACCTTTTGTAACTATTTTTTGATCATAAATATTTATCATTTTTCAATAATGTCTGAGCAAAATAAGAATATAAAAAAATCTTAAATATATTAAGCTGTAAGTGCGCAAATAAATACACAAACGGACCAATTTTGGTCAAGAAACACATGTACGTTGTACGTATATATATTGTACGGGACAGGCACTGTAGTCGCCAGCCGTACAGACGATGAAGTGGGAAGTTGCCGGCTGGCCGCTTCGACACCTAGGGAGAAAGTGGGGAAAAATGTAGGGAGAGGGAAAAGTGGGGAGATTTCAGGAAAATTGGGTAAATGTAGGGAGAAAGGTAGAAGGCAAGGGGGGCGGAAGGGGGGTAGAGGTAGAGGGGAAGTAGAGGGGAAGAAGGGAGGTAGAGGGGAAATTTGCGCGATCGACCAATTTATTGTAATGCTTTCTTCTTGGAGGGCGGTCCAACCAGGGCGGAGAAGAAGAAGTCCAAGTTTTCCAGGGGTAGATCGGAGAAGGCAGAAGAAAAGGCGAGATGTTGCTGAAGCGGTGAGTTCCAGATCTCACAACAAAGAAATGGTTTCTCCGTACGTGGCCTTTCCCTTTCGTTACTGTTCCCATTCCGCATCCCCTTCCCCATCCCACCTTTCTTCCCCCCTGCTGCGTAAGCATGGATTTTTTTCCAAATGTATCGATGATATATTGTTGAAAAAAAATAGCTGATCTGCAATAAAACTCCAATGTATTTAATAAATTAAAACCATATCCAAAAATGAAACTTTCAGATAACTAAAGTAGACAAGAGTGGGGAGATTACGAAGCTCTTTTTTTGTCAATGTGAAGGATGAATTTTTCCATATTTTTATCGTCAAATTCCAGTGCACCTTTTCCTATACATTTGGTCATCTTATTAGTATTTGGGTTTTCTTCTTCGGAGTCGCTTTCTTTTGTGTTTTCTTTGCCTGTTCGTTTTCGATTGGTTTGAAGATTGTATATTGATTTTATGAAAATAATATATAGGTATATTTTTTTGTTTCGTGGTATTCGATCCTTGTTCTGCTGAATGTCTGGCCGCTAAGATTCGTTAGGAACCAAGTACCTATGAAATATAAATATTTGATTGCTCATTCTCTCGCAGGCTAAATCCTATGGATGTATGTGTTTGTCTCTTTTTAGTGTCGCTATTTTTCGTTTCGTCGAGCTTCAAATCACAACGGTGCTAACGAAGTTTTCACTTCAATAATTTCGAAACCATAATACAACAACTACTATCATAATATCTATCCTTATTCGTTACTCCATCATCTAGCTTCATCAGTGATGTGTGTATATTGGATTTTTTCCCTTGTGTATCGGTATCAGTATCGCCCTGGCAATAATGCCGACTGCTGACTGTTGGAGCCTGACCGCGGGAGCATTGGGCCCTGTCCGGCCGCGTCAGAGAGCGTGGGACAGCTTACACACACTAACACACTTGCTCAGCTTTCAAGGTCTTGGGTTTTACTTTATACTCTATCATTTTGTCTTGATATAATATCTATCTATTCCATGAATAGGATATGTTTTTTTAATGTTTTATAATTCTGTGAACTCGGAATACAAATTAATGAATGTCGGTAATAAACCTTAACACCTCAGACCTCGTACGTATTTTGTCAGGCGGTCAAAATATTTCCGTTTAACAATAAAATCCAAATAAATGGAATATTTCTGAATGTATCAAAAAATTAAAACTGTTATCGAAATGTGATTTGTAATACGCTTTAAAATTTTATTATATTTTTGAATAAAATTTTTACATGCAATCATAAAAAAGTTTTAAAAATGGCTCACCTTATGTTTGCTAACGAAAAAAAAAAAACGCATACTGAATTTATTTGGCAAATGTATTACTAACGTTGCGTCAACTCATTTTTTGTCGTTTCATGTAAAAATAATAATTTTAAAATTCTCAAAGTTTCTTTTTTTTTTTTTAAATTGCGGTCGGATACTTTGGATTCATAAAGGTGTACATCTGAATTATTTTGCGGTAAACTTTTAGATTTGAATATAAAGCGTGGTGTTGTCGCTTTGAACACTGTATAGATCATATTTCTAACCATGCTAGTAATGGAGACACGTCGATTTCTATAAGGCCTGTGAGTTGAGTATGAGTTGTTCCGAAAATAGAACAAATAGACTTGACGGGTTAAGGCACTCTCAAGAGCTATTTCGTGTTCGAAACTCTCGTTTTAATAATAATGTTCTTAATCATTCTATGTTTTTCTAGGTGTTTTTTAATGTTTCAGATTAATTGATAATTCTGTGAATTCGGATTTACAAATTAATGTCGATAAACTTTGATTTAAAAACGATAAACGTGATCGACATCAAATTTGTACACGTTCAACTTTTTTCCGCATGAGTACTTACGACTACTTTTATACAACTTGTATTTCATTACTACTTACTTCCTCCGGCAATATTATTGTTTTCTTGTTAAATGACCACTCCCTCCTTTCCCAAAGCTTTTTTCTTCACAGTATCCCCAAATACGACATAGATCCTTAATGGAATAATGGAATAGCATACATTTATGGACATTAAATATGCCTTTTTTTTTCAAATTTTAATAATATTTTTTATAATTTACTTAATTGCCGGCAAACTGCGGGCGTTTATTAAGATACAATGATCACACACAAGTACCTAAGTTACCCGCCTCACTGTCTGTTCCGAGAATTGCTTGTGTAACTCCGAACTGCCTGAAACCAGCTGCGATATGGCACTTATGATATTGGAGAGTATAATCAACACCTCTGCCATGGGTTACCCCAAGTGGTTCGCTACGTTTGGTGACTTAGCAACGTTCATGGGTTGAGGTTTGTCCAAGTCTTGTTGGGGGACTTGATCGGGAGAGGCCGAGGAGAGGTTGGTTAGAGTTAGATGAGAAAAGAGGAGAGGTTGAGGGAGACCCTTTGACCTCTCCAGCCAGGCTCGACCCTTGCACCGCAGTGGGGAGAATGGAGACAGGATAAAGACACCTGTTAGAGAACCATGATATTGAAATCTGATGACTAAACATTAATCACATTGTATTGTACACAAGCACTGACTTCTGAACTGGTTTAATCTACATCACATTTGAAGTTCGTTTTGTGGTAAACCTTATTTTAATTTGAGCTCCCGTTTTCGAGTAAACCGAGTCCTAAGTTGGAATTTATTAAGTTGTTGTGTTCACAAGTTGTTGTATTCACACAATCAGGTTCTACAACTCGTCTTGGAAGGAGGTTACTTCTTTGGAGTAATAGAGTTCTTTATGTTAATCTGGATTTATTAATATTTCAAGTGTTGTGACTGCGAGCAGTCAACCTAACTAGAAGCTAGTTGAAATAGATCTAAATTATGTGAGCTCCTGCAAACTGCACCCCGGCCCTCGGCCCCCCTGGTGCACATACTCTGAACTAAACTAACCGCCATCTTGCGGACTTTCGGGACAGCTCTTAGCATTGCCCTCTATGTGACAAGCTCGGAAGCTTTTAGATGTACAACATAAGTCAAATTGGAAAAAGCCATTACTTGGAGATTAATATCGGCTGTATATGATCATGTTTTTCTTTATCAGTATTTTAAAATGCGTCGAAGCGTAGATCAGGTTCTTAAAGCATTTAGTTAAAGAAAAAAAATCTAAATGTTCAGATATAATTTTTTTTTGGTTTTTCTATGTGATGTAGATTAACCAATTTCCCGCTTGTGTTACGAGTTTCCGGATATCGGTGTTTTAGTTTTTTTTATTCGTGAATCTTGAACACTGGTCTCTCCAAAATTTCCCAGTTTAACACATTCTTGGCGTCTCTCATCCGAAGCCAAACAGTTATCTTTAGATCGTCGGTGCATCTCATCTGTGGTCGACCTCCATTTCTTTCACCCGACCCAAGACACCGTCCGATGACATTATAATTCCAACGGTCATCTGCTGTTAGTCGCGATACGTGCCCAGCATAGTCGTGCGTGGCTGTTGAAATTGTGACGGCAATGTCGTCTACCTTTGACTTGCTCCTAATACATTAATTTGCCTCTATATCGTGATGTCTGTACAAGCTACATCTATAAACATAAATGTTAACTTTAATAACAATCACATTGATCCTTCCCAATCAAATGGTGCGAATATAAACTGGAAAGAACATGTATAAAAAGTAGTAGCAAAAATCAGTAGCTTTTCTTTTGTACTAAAACATGTGCCTAAGCACATTTTGAAAAATCTTAAAAATCAAGTCAGTAATCACCGAATAGGTTTTGTAGGTTTTGTTCATACACCGTGTTCAACTCTCATACTGCGAAAATTTGGGAGGTGGTTTTTCATGATAATCCAAGAAAAAAAATCCTAAAGTGTTTAAACAAAGCAATTCTAATTCCAAAAAAATGTCTACTGTAATCGTAGCTTTACTTTTGTTAGTAATGCACGCGTACGAATAACAACATTTCCATCTTTACAATTTAAATCTTTGTATTTTATACGAACGGTTTGCAAATCACGCAATGTTATTAGGGCACCAATGAAAAAAATGACAGCATTTTTTGCTATATGTGATATCCTGGAGAGTAGTTTGAGAGATCACTCATAGATGACACTAGATACTTTAAAAGGTTAACAGAGGTGACACCTAGCTGTCGATAAAGTAGGGATCTTACTTTAATAAATAGGTACTATTGTAACCTCAAGGTCGCGGTCCAGATAATTCCTACCGCTTGCTTAGTAAGATATCGGTGCAATTTTTTTTTTGCAATAAATCCACACGGGAGGCACTGAGGAAAATATTTTCCCTCAGGGCCTACTTCGTCTTTGGAGATGCTTTGATGATGGTCTTTTTGAGGAGGGGAATGAGTGAACATGGGCTTGAAGAGACCCATGTTCTAGGAGGGATAAAACACAGAGGCCAGCTAATAGTTCCTGTTGAGCTCAAGAACGAATCCTAGAAACGACACACTCTCACGTGTCAAATTTCAACCGTGTACATATTATTATGAGGAAAATATTTTCCCTCAGGGCCTACTTCGTCTTTGGAGATGCTTTGATGATGGTCTTTTTGAGGAGGGGAATGAGTGAACATGGGCTTGAAGAGACCCATGTTCTAGGAGGGATAAAACACAGAGGCCAGCTAATAGTTCCTGTTGAGCTCAAGAACGAATCCTAGAAACGACACACTCTCACGTGTCAAATTTCAACCGTGTACATATTATTTTGGAGCGCGTCTGATGTGTTTCCCGACTACGCACCGTTTTCGAAGGGATCAATGATGCTAACATCTTTCATCGTAATACCTGCAGAACAAGGACAGCATACCTGCCTGACTGACGCATGTGCTCTAAAGATTTAAATCCGCTTTTTAAGATAGGAGAATCTTTCAAACTTACCGTTTCTGCACAGATTCAAGGGTTTTTCAGGTATTTTGGGGCTCTAGACCAGAAGTGACTACCAAATTGAGTAATGGGGCGCACTTGCGATTTGTACAGGGTCAGCAGTTGTGTACAATTTCACTTCTACTATTAACTTGACTCTGGCTTCGATGGAGCTCATTGTCATTTATCACGACTGATCTTCAATGCATTTTGTTGAATCCAGAATATTTATAAAGAGAGTTTGTGAGGCAAATCTATGGAGGAGTCACTATTTAATATTTCTATTTTTCAAACAGACAATTCATGGTGGAATTCCATTATAATAAATATGTTATAATAAAACACTCTATATATATTATATTTCCACTTTCATTTATTTGACCGTAACCGGTTTCAGCTTGCTAAAGCCGTCTTCAGACTGGTACAAATTAGTCTTAGCCTACGATAACATGTGGTAGGGGGAGAGGGGTGGTCTATAAGGATTTTAATCAATTATATTAATTACGTTTGTTACTTAGTGGTCTTTGACTGTCGAATTTCTAATTATTTTGGTTATTCCCAGTAAGCTTAATTACCTCTGTACTGCCTATCGCGAATAACTAAATAATTACAAATTCGACAGTCAAAGACTACTTAGTAATAAATGTAATTAAAATCCTTGTATACCACCCCTCTCCTCAACCCCCACATGTTATGTATATAAACCGTAGGCTAAGAATAATTTGTATCAGTCTGAAGAAGGCTTCAACAAGCTGAAACCGGTTAAGGTCAAATAAGTGGGAATAAGTTTAAAATTTGTTTTATTTTAAATATATTAGGAGTCACTATGTTTTCTTGAATAAACAATTACTCCCACAAGTTTCACGGTATGAGCGTTGAATACGGTGTACACCTTAACATATTTTTAGGCCTGTTTGATGAGATTAAATTTCGCTTCTAAATTTGTGCATAAAATTAACTTATTCACTTTCGCTTGATTTTTTCCCCCCGAATCGTTTCGCTAATCTTGGCAACCGGGTGATATTTTTATTTCCAGTTTCTATATTTGACATAACCAGAATTTATATGTTTACGTAAGACATTTTGCAGTGGGTTTTAACATTTCGTTTTAATGTCTCCCTTTTTATTGCTGGTTTTCGAACCTGTTTTTTTCGGACTGGTTTAGCTTGTTTGAAATACTATCATGCTCTGTTAAAATATTAACATGTTATGAGTTAAGATATAAAAACAAATACTTTCACAGTGAAATCGACGACAATGGGTGTTTTGATAACCAGACTGTTTAGGAGGCGGTTATGGTTACCGTTGCCCCGGAAACCATTTATTGGATAACCAACAGTCCTGTCATAGGTCACCCCAAATGTAGCGTTTGGTGACTTATCAGAGGTGTCCGGGTTCATGGGATGAGGTTTTTCCGGGTCCTGGCATCTCAATTTTGATTGTAATATTGTGTATATGCCTTAGTTATTCATTATTGTACCGGCTTTGAATCATGTTTTAATCTAATTACGAAATCACACAAAAACACGGCAATTTCCGCAGGTGTATTTTGCTATGAATAGGTAATAAAAATACAGTGTGTGAATACGGAAGTGTTTTGCTTTCGCAATTTTATTTATTCATTCCACATTAGCTATATCAATTAGAATTCGGTTTACAACCAATAGTACCCATTCTCCATGGTACCTACTGAAAACTTATTTAGAACATAGAGAGTTAATTGTGTTGTACATTTGTTTTTATGTTCATTCGTCTTTATATGAATGTTGTTATTTGACATGTTATAATGCCGCACATGCACCAACTGATCTGTCGTCCAACAAATCTGACAGATCGTCAATTTGTTGAAGTCATACAAATCAAAAGGATCGGTTTCTGCACCACCGTGCCTTCATCAGTAGACAACATGTGTCTTGTGTTTAATTTATAATTTATTTTGTGTGTAAAATCACTTGAGACAATATTATATTAAATGTTGCTACCAATTTAATACATGGATAAAACGGCCATCCCACATGTTTGCGAAAACTAAACATAAGAAATTACCTAGGAATTACGGTGTAAATTTGGTGTTGATGACTTTATTATACGGAGAAAAGAATATTAGCGATGGTAAATCATTAAAGAATACTTAGTTCTTACTAGTTTATTTAACAACATTCAACACATATAATTTAATTTTATTATAGATATTATTTTATGAAAAAGTGGAGAGCGAATACTGTAATGTTTTGCGAGCAGTTAAATCTACGGCAATCGGAACAGAATGATTCCCTCAGAGGTCTCTCGGTCCGTTGCGGTGTTGGGTACTTGGGTCCAACGGCGCGTCAGCTATTGGCGAACGCATCGCCAATGAAATGTATTCAATTGAGACATCGATGCTGTATTAGACCTCACAATCGAATAGAGTTGTGCCCAATAAACGGGGCCGATTGACGAATATTCATAAATTCCCTCATTTGAACGAAATAAGAAAAGCTCTTCTACGTTATTTAGAGAAGCGATGTATGCTGGCAATTTTACAATATTATATTAGTATTATTAATGGAAAAGAGCATGTTAATTAAGTGTAAAACTAATTGATTTATTTTACTTCCCAGGCCTCCAAAATCTACGACACCCCATACGCCGAGACACCTTTTACCCAAAGAACTCTTCCGAAACCGCCTCCAGATGACCCGCCGTCCAAGTCGTCATTCCTGTACGGCCTGCCCACCATCGACCAAACCGTCAACCAAGCCATCAACGAGTCCTTCAAAAGGCCGCCGATGTACGAGAAAAAGGGCAGTTTTTTAGAGGGACAGTCAAGCGCCCTGTATAGGCTGACTGACACGCCGAATAGAAGAAATGTTCACGAAATGAGGAAAAGAAGATCGCCTACCGAGATTGACAGAGAAAATGTGAGTTTTTTTCCCAACATAAGTTACTGATTTATTTTATATGTGAAATTTTACAATATCTCCTCTGATTAGGAAGTTATATCGCCACCCGGTTGGGTGACATTATGAAACGGGCGAAGAGAGGGGTTTTAGGGAGGAATTTTCATGAAGATGCGCAGGCTAGATGCATGGGAGCGGAGATAGGATATTGGTGGCTTGTTCGATTTTTACTTCTTCCGAGCATTCTAAATTGAAGTTCATTCAAACAGACCCAGCTTACCTCTGTTTTATGTGTATTATGCACACGGATTAGTAGTTTTTTTTGGTCTATTTCAGAAGTGGATTCCAAGTTCTATTTGACGATAAAATGAGGTCTTGTCCTCCGAAAATCATCGTATTGGTTGAATCTTCAAATCAAGATCTACACATAGTACGACGGTACTAATATTAAATTATCGCTCTGTATACCTATTTTTGTTGTACCTCCAAAGAAGTTGAACATTCAATAATCATTACATAGTATAAAATGAAGTCGCTCCCGCTGTCTATGCGCTTAGATCTTTTAAACTACGCAACGGATTTTCATTCGGTTTTCACCAAAAAATAGAGTGGTGCATTAGGAGGGTTTTCAGGTATATAATTTGTCAGGGTTTTGTGTAAATTGGTTGAAATACATATATAAATAAAGGGAGCGGGCTGACTAGCTGACAGCAGGCAGCGTGCTGTCAAGCGGGCGATGTGGATTTGATTTAACATATGGCGTTGGTTATAAAGGTTGGGTAATGGCGTGGCGTTGTGTATCGTTAACCACAGCAACGTGTGGCCGGGTCTGCTAATTGATAATAAACAAGCGCATGTTGTTGATGTTGCTCGTCCACCGCTTGTTAAACTTGTTGGACGACAGAATTTAAGGTGAATGCAAGACATTATGGAAATGTTAGGTCGTGTCGGTATTTAATTGTCGCTGTAATTAAGTTGGAATGAACAACGCGTTTAGAACTAATCAACTATTAACATGGTAGAAATAGATTATGTGTTTCTACATAGGTAAGATTGATGGATATTTCCCATGTGTTCGAGATAATCGTGCGATCTAACGCTGGATTGGCAGAAAAATGGTTATGCATAGGTAGATTTTAGCACTTTTTTAGCCAAAGAGAACATAACACTTATGAACCATGTAGTGTTATTTACAGAGATCTATTAGTTACTTAAAACACTTTCATCAGCTCATAATTTCCACCACGATCTATTTGAGATTTTTACGACTAAGGTATTTTTTTTTTCAATTATTTCTGGCTCTCACCCTTCAAGGGTGTTCTAGGCCATCATTTAAAATTACAGAGGAAGGAAAGGAGAATTTATAAATTAATTTTATTTAAATGTACAAATTTCGGAATTATATGGAAGATTGGAGTCGAGTTCAGACTTAGAAGGGATGAAATGTTGAATGGAGGGGAGGCAATTTTAGATAACGCTTGATAGAAGAGTGGATATTTATTTAGAGAGCGACAATCACATCCCACGAGAGTTACGGAAACCTGCAGTTCTCTCTTAGACCATATTATATCAAATAGAGAAAACATATCTTCAACGACCTCCAATATTGATAACCAGATAAGTGATCATAGTATAATGATGTTAGACTACCAAAACTCTTTGAAACACCACTCTAACAACAGAATACCACCAAACATAAACATCAGCATCAATAAGAGGGCTTTGAGAACATATCTTGAAACCCAACCGTTTTCTCATAACACCACCAACATAACCGAAAATTTTAATCAATTCTTTAAATATATCAAAACAGCAATCGACACTTGCAAATTTAAGCCAAGGATACGAATAGGAAACCCTAAGCAAGGTAATACACCATGGTTTGACAAAAAACTGGATCTTCTTATTAGAGAACGAAATACTAACTACAAACAGTGGAAGAAAGATCCGCAAAACAGTCATCTTTTATCACAAAAAAATAAGTCAAGAAATTCGGTAACTAATTACAGACGTTTCGCCAAAACAAAATATTACACAAACATTTTTACAGAAAACATACATAATCCAAGACAAACCTGGAAGACAATAAATTCAATCATAACTAACAGTCCAAAGAACTCGACAAATAAAATTGAAACTCTTACCATCAATAATATAGTCATAAATGACCCGAAGCAGATATGTACAGCGTTTAATGACTTCTTTACATCGGTTGGTGAAAATTTAGCTGCGAGTATCCCATCTTATTCAGATGACATGAATACAATAAACATGGAACCAAAGCCATTACAGTCCCTCTACATGGCCAATACAAACAAACTAGAAGTTTTAAAAATTATCTCAAAACTAAAAACTAATGCATCTCCAGGAGTCGATGGTATGACAACTAACTTACTCAGATTCTGTAAAGAAAAATTAGCGGATCATCTTGTTATTCTAATTAATCAATCTTTAGTGAGTGGACTGTTTCCGGATCAATTAAAGCTAGCAAAAATCGTTCCAATTCACAAAGAAGACTGCAAAAAAAATCCATCTAATTATCGTCCAATATCAATACTCTCAGTCTTCTCCAAAGTATTTGAACATGTAATTAAAAATAGACTAACAAAATATCTCGCAACTAATAATATTCTTACGCCTCAACAATATGGGTTCAGAAAATTCTCCAACACGAAATGTGCTGCCTTTGACTTTATACTAACTCTTCAAAAACACTTAGATCAAGGAAAATATGCAGCGGGCATTTTCATAGACCTCAAAAAGGCATTTGATACTGTTGATCATAAGATTCTATTAAAAAAACTTGAATATCTGGGCATCGTGGGCAACAGTCTAAAACTTTTATCTAGTTATCTTACGGGTAGGTGCTGTTCGGTTGTTATTGGAAAAGAATCAAGTGATCATAGAAATATAACATGTGGTGTACCACAGGGCTCGATTCTCGGACCATTATTATTTTTGATTTATATAAATGATATTGCAAAATGGGGAGTGAAAGGTTGTGATGAATCGCAGTGGATACGAAAATATAGTAGCTTCCACCTTACGAATGAATAAATAATAATTCAGAATTATAACGAAATCAACACACTAGCGACATCTAGCTGATTAAGTTTGATTGGGCCATGGAGACTGCAGAGATCTATAATTATTAAATTAATGTCAAGTTTTGATAAATAGAACACAGAGGGATCCAATTATAAACACTTAAGATTGATCTACCAATCAGAGAAGGGGGAGGTTACCTTTTTTCAAGACAAAGAGATGGACTTTGGACTAGACCATTAGTCTGATATTTATGGGGTAAAAATCATCATCAACCCGAGAGATCAATACGCTTTAAGATAAACACAATCCCACGTTCGGTGCATTTGGTACAATGACCCTAATTTTAAAGGTAAATATTGAGTACAACAGAGGAATCGACAACCGCAGTTAACGAACAAATAAATCCATATTATGTTGAAAAAATGATGCAATAAAATAGCAAGGAAATATAATGAACGGAAGATTAAAGAAAAGACCTGGAAAACGTGGGAAAAGCTACTGTAGGGATACTCAATTGCATAACGAGAACGTGAAGAACAAAAGGAGGCCAGATTCAGAGGAAAACGTACGTTTGATATTTAAAAGAAAGAAAAACGATGGAAATTAGGAATGTCACCTTTAAATGAAGCAATACGGTCAGGGAAAACGATTTGAAAAGAAAATCTAATAAAAAAAACGGACATTTAAACGGAAGTATTTATTGAACAATATAAGATTTCGACTTAATTTTGCGTTTTCAGACGAGTTTAAATAGATATCGTTATATATTTGAAATAGGATGGTTATTCTAGTTATATTACGTTAGATTAATTCAAAGGAAGGGATCGTTTTTACGTCATTTGCTATGAGAAAATACTATAGACGATAGAACAAATTGCTGAGGCAATTGATGAAAAAAAAGGTTGTCGACCCCACATGTATATTGTTGATATAAACAAGGAATATTCGAACATGCCTTTTGTTTATTTAAGGCCCATTATCCATTAAAAAGGGTCATAAAAATTAACATTGCTCTTACCTAGTATTGAGATTATAGAATTTCCGTAAAATTTAATTATAAACACATTAAAATGGATTTATCGCCAAGTATGTAGAAATCGTAATGTATACACACGTCAGGGCTTGCAGTTTATGGGATTTTGAACAAGAGAGAGATGGAAAATTGGGCGGAATTTGATCGAAGTAGTTAACTTGACAGATATCCCAGGATAGGAATAGTTAGTGGGCCGGAAAACACCATAAATAATATATCAAAAAAGGAAAAAAGGGTTTTAGCGGGAGATGGAATCACGGCAAAAAGGCAAACGTCAAATTTCAATAAGGGATCATTGGGTTAGGAGTGGGGGGGAGAGAACGGAAAACCGACATAACCGGAAAACTCAGATAAGGAAATGGGAAAAACTCAAAACGTTATAAGTAGAGTAGATACGGAACCAGGATATGATTCCTTATTAACAACGAAGGGAAAATCATTTAAGAATAGTTGTTAAAACACCGTTACTTGAAGGAAAATTAGGTGGGAAAATGGAAAAGTTGAATATGCCACATAAATAATGGAAATACGGTTCTGAGACATAATTGCTTACGTAGACTAGGGGAAAAGAAATAATTTTCGTGGAAATTTATACAGGACAACTAGCGTTTAAAACTAGGAGACCGAAGAATCTACGTTTTCCCTAATATTTATGCCAATTAAAACACAGTTTTAGCAGATCACTTATGGGAATGTTCAAAATTGAAAAAAAAAACAAGATTAAAACCATGTTTATAAAACATATTATGAAGACCTGAAGACAAAGGAACGACGGGGCAAAATTTGACATAATGGTAGGTTCGACACTGGAACAATTTACGTAAGAGACGGAAGATTTCTAAAATCAAAGGGGCCGGACTTAACACGTTGATACGAATATAACAGAATTGATATATGAAATCTCGAGTTGTTAGAGTTTGAATTAGAAAATCAATGAACGCGTAATTAAGATGTTCTAATCCTGGAGGTACATATAAAACCTAGGACTTAGAAGAATCGGGATCAGTTTTCGGTGTGAGTTGTCGTGAAGGAGTCGTCGGGGACCAATCGTCGGGTTAAAACGTGGAAGTTACGTGACGTAGCGTCTAAAACGGTTATTAGTTGAAAATTTCTTAAGTGTTGTAAAATTTTGAGACTTAGAAAATTTCGGAGTGGGAATTCTGGGACTTATAAAAATTACGGTCGTGATTAAATCTGTGGAGTGTTGAAAATTAAATAAAGTGTTTTATATAGTTTTACAATAAATTCAACTTGTCATTAAAATAAAAAGTTTATATAGTGTAGCGAATTTAAAAAGAAACAACAGTGTTTAAAGAATTTTATAACAGCAGTGAATAATAATATATTTATTTATAAATTCAACTTGTCATTAAAATAAAAAGTTTATATAGTGTAGCGAATTTAAAGAAAATCAACAGTGTTTAAAGAATTTTATAACAGCAGTGAATAATAATATATTTATTTATAAATTCAACTTGTCATTAAAATAAAAGGTTTATATAGTGTAGCGAATTTAAAGAAAATCAACAGTGTTTAAAGAATTTTATAACAGCAGTGAATAATAATATATTTATTTATAAATTCAACTTGTCATTAAAATAAAAGGTTTATATAGTGTAGCGAATTTAAAAAGAAACAACAGTGTTTAAAGAATTTTATAACAGCATTGAATAATAATATATCTATTTATAAATTCAACTTATCATTAAAATAAAAAAAAGGGGTCCTTCGACAACTGGCAAGGTTGATTAAAACGTCGCGCATGTTGTGAGAATTACCCTGGTAATTAATTAATAGAATCTAGAATCAGTTTTATACTTAAAAATTTCAGTGGTAAAATAGAGTCTACAATCAGTTTATACTTTGATAAAACAGGGAGTGAAGTGCCCGGATAGGGTTAATCGTGCAATTTAACGGAGTGTATGATCTTATAATAAATCTAAAATCAGTGTTTGCAATAATTTCCGATTCAATAAAATCTAATAATTAATTAATTAATTACAAATTCAATGCGGGAGGAGTTTAATATAGTGTGTTTGAATTGCTTTAAATTTGTTCTATGAAGGTTAAAATAGAGTTATTTAGTCCGAGGTTATATAAAGAAAATTACAGTCTATAAGTTTCATTAAATAAAAAATTTACGTTTAGGTCGAAAGTTGGAAATTTTATTACGAGATATTAATTATCGTTAGGTGACAACGCAATAATAATAATTGATCCGAAATCTGGAAAATACTTAACATAATTAGATAGGATCGTTCTTCTTCAATAATAACGGCAGATATTAAAGGAAAACGTGAGGATTTTTACATCAGAGATCTATTCAAAGGAGAAAGGAAGGAGATGAGTAGTTACACAGGTAGTATGGATGCTCTAATAAGTTTCTCGCCGATGATAGTAACCCGGTGGAGCTGAAATTAAGACATTAGAGCTTGGTGAGTCCTTACAATATTTAAGCTTTTACAGGTTCCTGTGGATATCCTGACACTGATGGACGTAACGCCAAGTAAGGGTAAATAAATAATTAACCAATTTATTAGCATTCGCATGTCACACCTCCCATACAGAATGAAATGTTGCTAAACAAATACTTAACACATAATTAGATAGAAACGCATCACTAAATCAATTTTGGTATCTTAGCGTATTTGTAAGATAAATACCTATCGTTTCTTTTCACTAGCACGATTAGGGTATGGTTATATGACCTTCGATAGTGTACAAAAATTTCGATTTGAGTTCAAGGCCATCCATTGACCCAGTCACCTAAATTCATTAACGAATAAACAAAACAAAACTTAACGTCAGGGACAAGTTTATCAATTATAGCTTGAGATGAAATCTGCGGTCAATATGTGAAGGCGACATTGACGTTAAATTCACTCAATTCTAAACGACTTGATTTTACTAGAGCGATCGCCAATAGGTAGCATTGATTCAGCATGCAAAAATTTCGCAAAGTAAAGTACTGCGACTAGCTTCAAACTCTAAGAGAGCACATCACAATTATTCAGGAGGTCATTGATTCAATGTCGACTTGATTTATCTCATTTTTAAATCTTTCTTATAGGAAGTAGGTATCCAAGAACCCATAAATACCCATTATCCTAAATACCTAACACACGAGGAGCTAGTGACCTCATTTAAACAACACTGGTGTTCAAATACTCATACAGTCCTGAATCCTAACTTGTCTTCGAACGTAAACTTCAAGGCTTCTGTATGTAGGTATGAGCCATCTGGAAATGTAAGTGTCAACCTTTCTCGAACGGACGGCTTTGATCTTGTGGCGGTATTGTCGAGGTGGGCATGCGGGGAAGAGGAAGGACGTATGCGGACAGTACGCTGACGCGGCATTAAAGCCACAGGTTATTTGCATACCGTGAGTCTTGTCGAACCTGAAAGCAAACATAAGGTTCACGAGGTGAGTTTTATGTCAGCTAGTCAGAGGTGGAATGTAACGCTGGGTCGGTTACGTGGGAGGAAGGATCTGCCCGTCACAAGCTTACGCCACATTTAACGGATAGAGGCATGATAAGGGAAGACATGAAATACCCCTTCTAGACTCAGTAGAGTTAAATTCAATCCGGCGGAGATGGAAGTCGGAGTGAGGCAGAAAAACGGCATGAAGACTTGGTATTCCCCCATCTGGCGTGAAGAGCCCCTTTCGTAACAAGAGACGCTCGTCGAAGAGAGTAAAACTCGGACTTAAGGATAAGTTTAGCAAACGTACTTGGGAGAATCCGGTTTGAAATTGTTGTTCATCGGTTTTCACTTGGTTAGCGGAGGTGCCGACTTTTTAAGCAAACATATTATCCCCTCCCCATATCCCTCCATTCCTGCTCTTTCAACAATGTTGCGAATACTAACCAAAAGCACTAACTATGACTACAAACACATTATGTTAGGAGAAGTTGCAGACAAGGACTTCAATTGAGAAAACTGGACCTTCGAGTTCGATCATCCTAAGGTAAGGTTTGCTTTCTTGAAATGTTTAATTTATTAACTGTTGTTTATGTTATCGATGTATCAGCGGTGATAGGAAGAATTAAATAAACACACTAAATTCCTATGGAAATCAAATAGACACAAGGTTTAGGGCGGGGGTAGTTTATCAAACTCGGTTAAATATTCTAAAATAATAATAAATAAATTGATCGGAAAATTCTCACCCTTTCTCTAAAAGAATCTATGGGTTACCACACGTAATACATTATCTTCTCTACATATGTGTGCATATTAAGTATGCAAACAGATGTAAAATCTAAAACAAAAAATTTACACAACGCAGATTATAGAAATAATGTGAACAAAAATCTTAAATCTTGATTACTGTGAGAAAATCGCAGGGATTTAAGAAGATAGGGTAGGTTTAGCTAGATTATAAGGTATAGGGGTTTAGAAATCACGAGCCTGAGGTAGAAATAAACCGAAAGGAGGGTTGAGTTAGGCCATCATACCTAGTGGTGTGATCAGTAGGACATAAGGGTAGAATTATGAGCGTGGCTACGAGACAGGAGCTACGAGATTTAAACTACGAGGTAGAAGCTTAGAAAAGTAAATCAGCTAGGTAGGGTTCATCACAATTGGAGTCGAAAGCCAGTAGTGGCACAACATTACAACTGGTGCCGTGACCAGGAGAGTTAAGGTTACAAGTTGAGAGAATTCTGCGATATTATAAAAATAAAATAGAATGAACAAATAAATGAAATTATAATTAATTGGAAAAAAAAAAAAGTGAATATTTTAAACGAAAAGTGAAAAACGTGCCATTAAAACAACTTCAGATTACATAAAACAAGTGGAATAAAAAAATTCGCATCATTAAATTATACAGTAGAAATATAACAATAAATCAAAAAAATAATTTAAACGAAAAGTGAAAAACGTGCCTTTAAAACATCTTCATTAAACGTGATACAAGTGGAAAAAAAAAACGTACCATTAAATAAAACAGTCGAAAAAAAAAAATAATAACTCAAAAACCAAATATTTTAAAACGAAAAGTGAAAAACGTGCCTTATACCAGATAAAAATCATAAATCACATAACGCCTAGGAATGTTGACCCAGATTTAGAAGGGTGGTGCGTATTGAAAAAAAAAAGCCGTTATATAAATAAAAGCGCATTCCTTCGGTGATCAATAAAATTATCATTCAAATTGGTTCATTGACTGAAGCCCGAATGTAAACAAGCGATTGAATAGACACCGTCGCGAGGGTATGTTTGTGTTGCCACAAACATAAGTGGTCTTACTGATAAATATGTTCGTAACAGAATAGATAAATCTTTATTATGTTCGCATTGGAACATCTCGAGATATTACTTTAAATAATAAAGAGATACTTAGATAGTTAATAAAATGACGTTGTTTATGTTAATAGTGGTCGAGGGTATTATTGGTTCCTTCGAGTTGAAGGATTTTATAAATAAATACTTCTTTTGACACGGCGACATAAAAATAAATAAAATCAACATAACATACAAAGCAAAGGACGGATAAAAATAAAATAAAATATTACACATAAAACATAAAAGTGAGCTTTTCAAATCGTTGCATTCAAACATTTAACAGGGGTGGATTGGACCTTTAGATACACCATTACATAGATGTCAGCTGAATAAATTAGAAATTTAGCTTTACTGGGGGTTGGCATATTTCTCGGGTGACCGGTTTATTTCCGATTTGCAATAAAGAGCAAATAAGCGGAGTGGTTTAAAACGCATACGAATTTAGGAGGGGGGGGGGCTTGTTTAAAACGGGGTTTAGGTACATTATACAATTGTGTATACGTGCAAATAAATAAATAAACAAACAAAGCCGGTGTGAAAAAAAAAAATGAGATAGTAAACGTTATGGAGTGCATTCGGATGAGTAAACATACAACATAGATCAAATAAACCTCAGATAAAAGATAAATAAGAACAGCATATGAAGAGATTACATAAAAGTTGATCCCATTCAAAAAAAAAAAGGGGTGTGTATGTGTGCATATATGTGTAATACGTGTATGTTCATATGCGCATTGTTGCCATTAAAACGTTCCTGCGAGAAAAATTCGTGTGGAATTCTAGAATCGCGAAAAAAAATATATATATATATATGAATAAGGAAAATCAAAGGTTGGAAACCGTCTCGATGAAGAAGAGGGAGTAAGGGTCATAGGGGGGAAGGTATAGGGGTAAGAATCTTAGGGGGGTAGGACAAAGAGTAGGGACAGCAACTGACGTAAGTTAGCCGACTTAAATAGGCCATTGGGTAGACAAGAGTAAATTGAAAAATGATTTCAGCTCAGAGGAACACCGAACAGGATTCTACGATATGAAATAGTGAAAGGTAGGGGCGCGCAACCAGTTAGAATTTCGAAAAAAAAAAAAAAATGCAAATAAGAATAAAGAAGACTTAAAGAAAATTGTAGAAAATTAGATTGCCTATGTTTAGTTTTAATTCCATCAACTAACACTAGGAGGCGTGTTTACCGCTGGAATTATAACTATAGGGGGGCTGTGATGAATCGCAGTGGATACGAAAATATAGTAGCTTCCACCTTACGAATGAATAAATAATAATTCAGAATTATAACGAAATCAACACACTAGCGACATCTAGCTGATTAAGTTTGATTGGGCCATGGAGACTGCAGAGATCTATAATTATTAAATTAATGTCAAGTTTTGATAAATAGAACACAGAGGGATCCAATTATAAACACTTAAGATTGATCTACCAATCAGAGAAGGGGGAGGTTACCTTTTTTCAAGACAAAGAGATGGACTTTGGACTAGACCATTAGTCTGATATTTATGGGGTAAAAATCATCATCAACCCGAGAGATCAATACGCTTTAAGATAAACACAATCCCACGTTCGGTGCATTTGGTACAATGACCCTAATTTTAAAGGTAAATATTGAGTACAACAGAGGAATCGACAACCGCAGTTAACGAACAAATAAATCCATATTATGTTGAAAAAATGATGCAATAAAATAGCAAGGAAATATAATGAACGGAAGATTAAAGAAAAGACCTGGAAAACGTGGGAAAAGCTACTGTAGGGATACTCAATTGCATAACGAGAACGTGAAGAACAAAAGGAGGCCAGATTCAGAGGAAAACGTACGTTTGATATTTAAAAGAAAGAAAAACGATGGAAATTAGGAATGTCACCTTTAAATGAAGCAATACGGTCAGGGAAAACGATTTGAAAAGAAAATCTAATAAAAAAAACGGACATTTAAACGGAAGTATTTATTGAACAATATAAGATTTCGACTTAATTTTGCGTTTTCAGACGAGTTTAAATAGATATCGTTATATATTTGAAATAGGATGGTTATTCTAGTTATATTACGTTAGATTAATTCAAAGGAAGGGATCGTTTTTACGTCATTTGCTATGAGAAAATACTATAGACGATAGAACAAATTGCTGAGGCAATTGATGAAAAAAAAGGTTGTCGACCCCACATGTATATTGTTGATATAAACAAGGAATATTCGAACATGCCTTTTGTTTATTTAAGGCCCATTATCCATTAAAAAGGGTCATAAAAATTAACATTGCTCTTACCTAGTATTGAGATTATAGAATTTCCGTAAAATTTAATTATAAACACATTAAAATGGATTTATCGCCAAGTATGTAGAAATCGTAATGTATACACACGTCAGGGCTTGCAGTTTATGGGATTTTGAACAAGAGAGAGATGGAAAATTGGGCGGAATTTGATCGAAGTAGTTAACTTGACAGATATCCCAGGATAGGAATAGTTAGTGGGCCGGAAAACACCATAAATAATATATCAAAAAAGGAAAAAAGGGTTTTAGCGGGAGATGGAATCACGGCAAAAAGGCAAACGTCAAATTTCAATAAGGGATCATTGGGTTAGGAGTGGGGGGGAGAGAACGGAAAACCGACATAACCGGAAAACTCAGATAAGGAAATGGGAAAAACTCAAAACGTTATAAGTAGAGTAGATACGGAACCAGGATATGATTCCTTATTAACAACGAAGGGAAAATCATTTAAGAATAGTTGTTAAAACACCGTTACTTGAAGGAAAATTAGGTGGGAAAATGGAAAAGTTGAATATGCCACATAAATAATGGAAATACGGTTCTGAGACATAATTGCTTACGTAGACTAGGGGAAAAGAAATAATTTTCGTGGAAATTTATACAGGACAACTAGCGTTTAAAACTAGGAGACCGAAGAATCTACGTTTTCCCTAATATTTATGCCAATTAAAACACAGTTTTAGCAGATCACTTATGGGAATGTTCAAAATTGAAAAAAAAAACAAGATTAAAACCATGTTTATAAAACATATTATGAAGACCTGAAGACAAAGGAACGACGGGGCAAAATTTGACATAATGGTAGGTTCGACACTGGAACAATTTACGTAAGAGACGGAAGATTTCTAAAATCAAAGGGGCCGGACTTAACACGTTGATACGAATATAACAGAATTGATATATGAAATCTCGAGTTGTTAGAGTTTGAATTAGAAAATCAATGAACGCGTAATTAAGATGTTCTAATCCTGGAGGTACATATAAAACCTAGGACTTAGAAGAATCGGGATCAGTTTTCGGTGTGAGTTGTCGTGAAGGAGTCGTCGGGGACCAATCGTCGGGTTAAAACGTGGAAGTTACGTGACGTAGCGTCTAAAACGGTTATTAGTTGAAAATTTCTTAAGTGTTGTAAAATTTTGAGACTTAGAAAATTTCGGAGTGGGAATTCTGGGACTTATAAAAATTACGGTCGTGATTAAATCTGTGGAGTGTTGAAAATTAAATAAAGTGTTTTATATAGTTTTACAATAAATTCAACTTGTCATTAAAATAAAAAGTTTATATAGTGTAGCGAATTTAAAAAGAAACAACAGTGTTTAAAGAATTTTATAACAGCAGTGAATAATAATATATTTATTTATAAATTCAACTTGTCATTAAAATAAAAAGTTTATATAGTGTAGCGAATTTAAAGAAAATCAACAGTGTTTAAAGAATTTTATAACAGCAGTGAATAATAATATATTTATTTATAAATTCAACTTGTCATTAAAATAAAAGGTTTATATAGTGTAGCGAATTTAAAGAAAATCAACAGTGTTTAAAGAATTTTATAACAGCAGTGAATAATAATATATTTATTTATAAATTCAACTTGTCATTAAAATAAAAGGTTTATATAGTGTAGCGAATTTAAAAAGAAACAACAGTGTTTAAAGAATTTTATAACAGCATTGAATAATAATATATCTATTTATAAATTCAACTTATCATTAAAATAAAAAAAAGGGGTCCTTCGACAACTGGCAAGGTTGATTAAAACGTCGCGCATGTTGTGAGAATTACCCTGGTAATTAATTAATAGAATCTAGAATCAGTTTTATACTTAAAAATTTCAGTGGTAAAATAGAGTCTACAATCAGTTTATACTTTGATAAAACAGGGAGTGAAGTGCCCGGATAGGGTTAATCGTGCAATTTAACGGAGTGTATGATCTTATAATAAATCTAAAATCAGTGTTTGCAATAATTTCCGATTCAATAAAATCTAATAATTAATTAATTAATTACAAATTCAATGCGGGAGGAGTTTAATATAGTGTGTTTGAATTGCTTTAAATTTGTTCTATGAAGGTTAAAATAGAGTTATTTAGTCCGAGGTTATATAAAGAAAATTACAGTCTAATAAGTTTCATTAAATAAAAAATTTACGTTTAGGTCGAAAGTTGGAAATTTTATTACGAGATATTAATTATCGTTAGGTGACAACGCAATAATAATAATTGATCCGAAATCTGGAAAATACTTAACATAATTAGATAGGATCGTTCTTCTTCAATAATAACGGCAGATATTAAAGGAAAACGTGAGGATTTTTACATCAGAGATCTATTCAAAGGAGAAAGGAAGGAGATGAGTAGTTACACAGGTAGTATGGATGCTCTAATAAGTTTCTCGCCGATGATAGTAACCCGGTGGAGCTGAAATTAAGACATTAGAGCTTGGTGAGTCCTTACAATATTTAAGCTTTTACAGGTTCCTGTGGATATCCTGACACTGATGGACGTAACGCCAAGTAAGGGTAAATAAATAATTAACCAATTTATTAGCATTCGCATGTCACACCTCCCATACAGAATGAAATGTTGCTAAACAAATACTTAACACATAATTAGATAGAAACGCATCACTAAATCAATTTTGGTATCTTAGCGTATTTGTAAGATAAATACCTATCGTTTCTTTTCACTAGCACGATTAGGGTATGGTTATATGACCTTCGATAGTGTACAAAAATTTCGATTTGAGTTCAAGGCCATCCATTGACCCAGTCACCTAAATTCATTAACGAATAAACAAAACAAAACTTAACGTCAGGGACAAGTTTATCAATTATAGCTTGAGATGAAATCTGCGGTCAATATGTGAAGGCGACATTGACGTTAAATTCACTCAATTCTAAACGACTTGATTTTACTAGAGCGATCGCCAATAGGTAGCATTGATTCAGCATGCAAAAATTTCGCAAAGTAAAGTACTGCGACTAGCTTCAAACTCTAAGAGAGCACATCACAATTATTCAGGAGGTCATTGATTCAATGTCGACTTGATTTATCTCATTTTTAAATCTTTCTTATAGGAAGTAGGTATCCAAGAACCCATAAATACCCATTATCCTAAATACCTAACACACGAGGAGCTAGTGACCTCATTTAAACAACACTGGTGTTCAAATACTCATACAGTCCTGAATCCTAACTTGTCTTCGAACGTAAACTTCAAGGCTTCTGTATGTAGGTATGAGCCATCTGGAAATGTAAGTGTCAACCTTTCTCGAACGGACGGCTTTGATCTTGTGGCGGTATTGTCGAGGTGGGCATGCGGGGAAGAGGAAGGACGTATGCGGACAGTACGCTGACGCGGCATTAAAGCCACAGGTTATTTGCATACCGTGAGTCTTGTCGAACCTGAAAGCAAACATAAGGTTCACGAGGTGAGTTTTATGTCAGCTAGTCAGAGGTGGAATGTAACGCTGGGTCGGTTACGTGGGAGGAAGGATCTGCCCGTCACAAGCTTACGCCACATTTAACGGATAGAGGCATGATAAGGGAAGACATGAAATACCCCTTCTAGACTCAGTAGAGTTAAATTCAATCCGGCGGAGATGGAAGTCGGAGTGAGGCAGAAAAACGGCATGAAGACTTGGTATTCCCCCATCTGGCGTGAAGAGCCCCTTTCGTAACAAGAGACGCTCGTCGAAGAGAGTAAAACTCGGACTTAAGGATAAGTTTAGCAAACGTACTTGGGAGAATCCGGTTTGAAATTGTTGTTCATCGGTTTTCACTTGGTTAGCGGAGGTGCCGACTTTTTAAGCAAACATATTATCCCCTCCCCATATCCCTCCATTCCTGCTCTTTCAACAATGTTGCGAATACTAACCAAAAGCACTAACTATGACTACAAACACATTATGTTAGGAGAAGTTGCAGACAAGGACTTCAATTGAGAAAACTGGACCTTCGAGTTCGATCATCCTAAGGTAAGGTTTGCTTTCTTGAAATGTTTAATTTATTAACTGTTGTTTATGTTATCGATGTATCAGCGGTGATAGGAAGAATTAAATAAACACACTAAATTCCTATGGAAATCAAATAGACACAAGGTTTAGGGCGGGGGTAGTTTATCAAACTCGGTTAAATATTCTAAAATAATAATAAATAAATTGATCGGAAAATTCTCACCCTTTCTCTAAAAGAATCTATGGGTTACCACACGTAATACATTATCTTCTCTACATATGTGTGCATATTAAGTATGCAAACAGATGTAAAATCTAAAACAAAAAATTTACACAACGCAGATTATAGAAATAATGTGAACAAAAATCTTAAATCTTGATTACTGTGAGAAAATCGCAGGGATTTAAGAAGATAGGGTAGGTTTAGCTAGATTATAAGGTATAGGGGTTTAGAAATCACGAGCCTGAGGTAGAAATAAACCGAAAGGAGGGTTGAGTTAGGCCATCATACCTAGTGGTGTGATCAGTAGGACATAAGGGTAGAATTATGAGCGTGGCTACGAGACAGGAGCTACGAGATTTAAACTACGAGGTAGAAGCTTAGAAAAGTAAATCAGCTAGGTAGGGTTCATCACAATTGGAGTCGAAAGCCAGTAGTGGCACAACATTACAAGGTACACTTCAACTTTATGCTGATGACACAATATTATTCTACCATAATACTAATTTAAACGAAATGGAAAAGGACATGGAAAGGGATTTGGCTCATCTAGCCGAGTGGCTGAGAATTAATAAACTTAGCCTTAATATTAAAAAGACTCACTATGTGCTTTTCGGGAATAGGAGAGGACAACGCCTAAACATTTCCCTGGGAATAAACAAACTGGAACAAACAGATGTCGCGAAGTATCTAGGACTTTTAATTGACTCACGGCTTACATGGAAAACCCATTTTGACCATGTTAAATCAAAGATTGCTCCAGTGACCGGTGTAATGTACAGACTACGTAGATTGCTTCCCACAGCCATACTGCGATCTTTGTACTATGCTATGATTCACTCCCACTTGGCATACCTTTCGAGTATCTGGGGTTTTGCTACCAAAAAAATGATATCAGAGGTGCAAATAATCCAAAATAGAGCCCTACGTAACATTTTTGGCTTGCCTTGGGATACACCTGTTAAAGATATTTACCGTCACGCACTTGTATTGCCATTTAAGATTGTTCCTTGCTTTGAGATAACAAACACCATTTTAAATATTATTCAGTGCAACACCCACACAAATATAAAACTGAACTATAACAACGATGTTCACCAATATAATACACGACAACACAACAAACTACACATATCAAAAATACACTCAACAAAGTTCGGACTGAAATCATTAGAATACATTGCCTACACTAACTATAACAAACTGCCTGAAAATTTGAGACAGGTATATGCCTCTAACAAATCTCGAAATGATATATTGAAAACATATTTTTTCAAATGTTATTTGGAAAACGAGTCATAAGTAGGTACAAACTCTGTTCTGATAGCCCTAATTTACTTCAAATACTAAACTTGTAGTATGATGGGCGCGGTTTATACCTTACTTAAATCTCGTCATGTATTTGTATGTAAACATCTTGTATTAATTAGGTCTGTATATTTTTGAGCCCGTACCTTATATTGTATTTTCCTGATTTTGTTTTATCTATGCATTTCTTAGTCCATCTCATTAGTCCATCATGGAGGAAACTTTATTTTAACTTTTTGAAACCCAAAGTACATAAATCAAATGAGTCAATGAGTTATACAAATTCATAAAATGTTATAAGACATGTTTCTGTGAAATATTTGTAAAGTGATTCTTCATATGTTTGTATCTGTATGTTGCTTCTGTTTGTAAATTTTTTGTAAATTGTAAATTGTAAATGTTTTGTAAATTTTTTATTCATAAATTGTGTCTACATATTGGGTTGAGTTGGGTTTAACTTCTCAAAAGTACCAATTGGCGATCCCTTAATGAGTTTTGATAACTCATGGGAGTGCAACTTCGTTGTATGTTTTTAATAATAAAAAAAAAAAAAAAATAAAAAAAGGCTCCTATTGGTTGAGATTGTGTGGGTAATGGTTTAACATCGACCGCGTGTGAACTGCACTCGATTTTTATTTTTTTTGAAACTTTCAGAAATATTCCATTTATGTATAGGGGTCCTCCATTAATCACCTGATGTTTTTAAGCAAATTTTTAACCCTCCCCCCCTTGTGATATGTGCTGAGGTTTTAGACTACCTTCCCCCTTACCCAAAATCACGTGTATTTTTTTAGTACATAGTATATTGAAATTTTCGTAATATTATCTTTAAAAACAGGTATAATCTGATTAAATTTTGGAAAATTAAGCATCGTGATAAAAAATTCCAGAGAGACATTAAGGTTGCAGGTCGTTTTTGACTGGCATTTGGTTTAGAAATCGTGCGTTCAACTAAAAATAAATACACGTGATATCTCATTATATCCCCCCCCGCCTCCTTGTGATATTTCGTGATTTTTTCCGAACCCCCCCCCCCCTTTCGAGCCTTACGTGATTAATAGACGACCCCATATGGATTTTATTGTAAAGCGGAAATATTTTGGGGAGTTGAAGGGTAATTGTCGCAAGGGAAAGGTTAGAGTAAGAGAAAATAAGAATCAATTTGCTGAATCGATTTGCTGAATTTATGAACTTTCATACTGAGCGCCTGCCAAACTGCAATCGTATCAACACCCGAGCTATTTGTCTGCTTGTTCGTGCCAGGAGTTAGTATTGGTATTCTACACTTCTCTTTTGTCCGCTTTCTACGTTCAAATAATAATTAATTACAATTACCATTTGCAATATCCTGATCTTTTTTTATTTTTATACGAAAAAAAATTGCGAAAGAATTTGTGAAGTCAGCAGTCGGTTAGCAGTCTAAACTAAATTTTTTGTTAAATTTCTTATTTATTGCAACTCTTTTCTACCGCTCTTACTATGACGTAATGACAAACCTAATGTTGCATTCTCGTATTTAAATTTAGCAATGTTTCGATACTGAGTGGTAGTCTCTTACCAGGGTGATACTCAAAGTATCTACCACTCAGGAACGTGCCGCAAATATGCTATATAAATTGTTTTAAACGAATAAATTGTGAAGTAACAAAAAATTACTTGCGCGCGCCGAGATTCATACGGAACTCTCTACGGGAGGCCCTGAGGAAAATAATTTCCTGTGTTGAGTTATTTTTGAGAACAGGAAGGGAAGGAGTGAACATAGGACTTGAAGAGACCATTTGGAAGGCGAGTACGGTTACGGCTACCCAGGGACGACGGCCTCCGTGGTCGAGGGGTACGGCTCTTGACTCGCAATTCGAATGTCGCGGGACGAATCCCGGCGTGCGCAAAAAATATTTTATTTGATAAATTAATTTTGTGTTATTTCATAATTAATTCATTAAAAATAATATATTATATTATTTGCAGCACGTTCCAGAGTGGAAGATACTGTCAGTATCGCTCTGGTGCAAGATCACCATTCAGAATTGAAACGTTTCTTAAAATGGCTTTAGCCGTGTGTGGTGACCAGATCTAAATATTTAGGTACTTCCTTACCTTCGTCTTCCCCACCTCCTTCTTTTCCGCACTTCCTTCAGCCCCACAACATACCCCAATTGTGGATGCCATAGTCTCACTGGCTCCAGACGGGAGCAGTTGATAGCTTGTGAGGTATTCATAAAAAAAGGGAACCATTAACTGGATAACCAACTCCTCTCTCTTTGGTCGCCCCAAGTGGTTCGCTACGTTTGGTGATTTAGCAAGGATGTTCGTGTGCATGGGGTATTGCTTGTCTGGATCTTGGCGGCGGACCCGTCTGCCCATCTACTGTGTGGCGGGCCGGATTTGGAGAGACTGGTTGAAGGAATACTGTTTACCTCCCCTTTTACCTCTCCAGGACTCTCGACCCATCACATTGCACCGCAGTGGAAAGGATGAATTCAAACGTCCGTCACTCCTGGACATACTTACTGACCCTCTGATTCCTACCCACCCCTCCTACCTTTTTCCTTCCCAGATCTTCCTCTCCTTCCTTTCCTTAAAAAACCCCTCCACACAGCATCCAAATTTCCAAATTTTTCTCAGTGCCTCTTGTGTGGAACTAAAGTAAAAAAGACCCATTACTATATAGGTATTTGACGTTCAAAATAAAATAAGATGAAAATTACTCTGATTTCGAAAAAAATCTGCGTAAAACCCGGGCAGCGTCGGGGACTATGGCTAGTATTTTAATAATAAATCCTAACAACACAAATAACTACGTGAAAAAAAAACGATTTTATTTATTTACGTTCAAATCACCTTGAAGGTAGAGTAGGTATATTATTATTGTATCCGTTACACGCAATATTCTCATTTATACACACGTAAAGTACGTAGGTACCTACATTTATTATTATTTCTAAAATTATACACCAGCTTATAAAAATTATTCCCCACGCATAAAGTCTTCCGTAGGTACCTTTGAAGTGAGATAGAAATAACCTATTTTTTTACGTAGGCGCCATTCTAGAAATTAAATAATGGTTTTAATAACATAATAATAGTAGTCAGCTCAGAGAGAGGTCGTACTTGACATGTAATCGTTCTAGTATATTCTGTCTCTTTCGTTATCATACAATAAGTGTGAGAAGGAAGAGGACGATCGTCGATGATGTACTCACGACCTCTTTCTGTGACTACTATAGGAACAGGTTTTTCCCAACGTGCCTCGGGCGTAATGTTGTCTACGGAGGAAATGTGTGCACGCTTAACATACAAAAGTTTACAACTTTGTTCGTGGACAGATTGATATTTGATTCATTTTGTAAAAGTATTTTGTTGAAGGGAAAACTTCTTTAACACCGTTGTGATACGAAAATCGATGAAACAAAAAATAGCGACACTAAAAGGGAGACAAATACATGCATCTATAGGATTTGGCCTGCGAGAGAATGAGATAAAATAATCCGTCTCCTCTTTGTGCGGTGTTTCGTAGCCTCCCCACTCTAGTCCACATTAGTTTTTTTAAGGTTTTACTGCTCCCGCGTGTAAATTACACACTCTGATTTTTTTCAAGTGAAACTACTTTAGCACCGCTGTGATTTGAAACTCGATGAAACGAAAAAGCGACACTTAAAAGAGACAAACACATACATTTATAGGATTTAGCCTGCGAGAGAATGAGATAGTATAATCCTCTTTGTGCGGTGCTTCGTAGCCTTTCCACTCTTGTCAACTTAAGGTTTCACTTCTACCACGTGTGAATGGCACCCTCTGATTTTTTTTTAATGTAGCCTAAGGATATGGCGATGAGCACAGTTCGACAGTACCTGAATATTCAGATTAAGTCACAAAACACGGCTAAAGCCATTTCAAGTATTATTTAGGTTTAAAATTGTGGTTTTTCAGCCGGGAAATACTGAAAGTATCCACAACTCATGATATTTCCAAATATCATGATATTTGCAAATAATTATTGTTATAAATTAATAAAACGTCATATTATCGTGCGTTTGATGCAAGCGTAGAAGATTCCCACTCTCGGTATCGTCTGGTGAGAAATCAACATTCAGAATCGAAATTCAGCTTCAAATTGTTGCTTTGGTGCTCAGATCTGAATAGTCAGGTTTCCCTAATCCCTTCAGTTTCACAATATATCTACCCCAATAGGCCACTTGCATGGATTTCATAACGACTTGGAAAAAATCATGTGGATAGATTTTTTTAAAAATGTTAGCAAATTTTTTTAGAAATGTATAGTTTTTTTTAAATTTTAAATAAATATATCCATTATTTGAGCTCGTGACGTCACTACATGAAAATGTCCCGTCTCCGAATATGTTCCTTTTATTTTGTAAAATTCAACTCTGATAATTTTTTTTTTATATGGCAACACTTTGATTTCCGGCGAATATTTGAATTTGCGTTTAACATTCACTTGATTTATTGTTTGTTCTATGCGAACTTATCCTTTGGTTTGATTTTTTGATAAAGATGGCGGTGTTTTTACAGATGTTACGAAGAGAACCCCGTACAATTTATTGCTATTTGCGTGGAAAACGTTCTTTTTTTAAATGATTTTCGGCTATGTAAGTATCGTTTTTTCGCACCCATAAAATTATGTCCCGTCTTTCCGATTTATAAAAAATGGTCTGATTTTTCGGATTGAAATTTTCAAAAAATCGCCAGGGCTTCAAAAATACGATTAAAAAAAAAAATACAGAACGTCTTAGAATATTTGGCTTAACCGGATTTAAAAAAAAAATGTGATGCAAGTGGCCTATTGGGGGTGCTTGGTCCCACTGACACCTACAGGTATTCACTTAAAACTAAAGATTTTAAGTAAAATGCATATTATGGCTTTTAGTGCAAATCTCGGATGCGATGTCACCAAGGTAGTGCAATTAAACCAAATTTAGCTTAGCTGCCACTCGGTAACAGCTTTATTGATAAAAGCGGTCGCAAATGATCGATCCTCATAGTGAACCCATCATCATCATCGGGTATAAAAAATAAGGGTATAAAAAATCCTCTTATAACATTTTATATACCTACCAATCTTCCATCGAAGATCAACTACACTAAACTAGAAAATTGTTTGCGAACATGCTCGCCTGTCACATACACAAATATCTTGTAACATTTGACATCATTGTAAAACAGTAATGATCAACCTTTTTAGCCGGCGGGCCAATTTATTAATTTTCAATTTGTGCGCGAGCCGCGAGGGGTAGGATACTTTCAGCTTGAGGTGGCTATGGATGGTGACGCCAACCTATTCGTATGTTTTTAAACGGTGCTTTTGTGAAAATTGTATGTCTCCAATAAATGCTTTCAGTTCTTACCATTCTTAAATATTAAAGAACATACCAAAAATACTTGGACAAACCATAAATGCTGTTGGTTTCTATCTTTCGGAAAATGAAACAATGTTTTGTCAAGAAAAGTTTTGATATTTGTAAAACGGAAACCTTTAAAATGCATCAAACATAGATTTCAAAAAAGCGTTACGAAAGTGATTTTTTTTTCTCTCTATAATTAAGGCCGAACCACGGAATGTCTTTTTAAGGATATCTGATAGTATAATACGCTAACGTCTGTACGGTTGAATTTTAAGAACTTGACTTCGAGTACATCTCTGACGCCGCGCCTTATGCAGAAACATCTTCATACGTGAAGTTTGTTACAACGCTACTGAGGTGAAGCCCGCCGCGCCGCCCACAGCAAAAACCTGCGGAGCTGGTTTTTATATGCTAGTTCTTGTATATGTATGAAAGTAAAACTTAGGACGGGTTATTTCAAAAAATTTGAACAATTCATCAAATATTTTAAGTTCATTTTCTTTTTCTGTGTTAGTATCTACTATTCAATTTTCGTTATTATAACATTACAGGCCAGTTGCTT
Source organism: Limnephilus lunatus (assembly GCA_917563855.2). Classification (NCBI taxonomy): domain Eukaryota; kingdom Metazoa; phylum Arthropoda; class Insecta; order Trichoptera; family Limnephilidae; genus Limnephilus; species Limnephilus lunatus. The sequence continues at coordinate 11,506,988 of OU830596.1, forward strand.
CGTAAAACTGAAATAATCACAGAACTTGAATAGAACTTTCATAGGACGTGAAAATTAACTCCAAATATTTGGAGAGTTGCTTAATTTTTTTGGAAAAACCTGTTCTTAATGTTTTGAGTGGCTTGTTTTAAAAAGAGGCTTAAGTTTTCGGTAATTCTTCGGAACAAACGTCAACGGTTAATACGGAATATTCATAACAATCAATCATAATTACACAAACCCGCTAGGATAAACCCTGCCTTGCCCTCAAACCATTCAAATCCTGGGATGTTTTTTTAAAATTATGATGACATGAAGCTAAAGGTTTTATCAAAAAAAAGTGCGGATTAACCGTTGACGTTTGTTCCGAATATTTACCAAGTTTTCCGCTAAACCTTTAGGCATGACGGAACATTTTTATTTTTTTATTGTAATTTTTTGATATTTATTTAACCAAGTGGGCCGCACAAAAGGGGCTCACGGGCCGCTGGTTGCTCACCACTGTTGTAAATCCTGGTTGTTTATTCATCCGACGCGTCTAGACTCTGAATCGGGCTCCATCTTCAGTATTTTTGTCCTCATTTTGTAGACACACGTCTGTTTATCGTTTGTGTATTCACCTTTTACCGTACAAACAAAGTGTTTTAATGTTTAAATTTCTTTTAAAGAGGTTTGAGTGATAAAAATTGGTTTATTTTAATGATTTCTATTGCGAATAAGTGATTTTGTGCTAAAGTCTTTTACTAAAGACGTACCGCCGATTCTCCGTTGTAACTTCTCAACTTTTCTTATAAACCACCTTATATCTCATATACCTAGCTTAATGTAATGGACGTGTTTTGAATGAGGTTCGGATATTAAATTATGGTTTAAAATATGTCGATTCCTTATAGGCTTACGATGGAGCCGTTTAGCTTGAAGCGTGTAGTTTATACCATGTTTACGTGTTGTTTAGAGGCCATTTAGATTTAGTTTATACGCAGTATAAACCCGATTCATAAACGTCAAACCCTCCCGGTTGTGTTGTGACTTTTACAAAATGGCGTCAGAGACGAAAAGCGAAAGCTGTGTTAGGTACTGCAAAGTTTGTTTACGAAATGCCTTCAACATGTTATGTCGTGATTTTGATTAAAAAAAGTCAGAGTGTGCAATACACACGCGGTAGAAGTGAAACATTCAGAAAACTAATGTAGGCAAGAGTGGGAAGACTACGAAGCACTTTTTTTATCAATATGAAGAATGATTTTTTTCCATATTTTTGTCGTCGAATTCCAGTGCACCTCTTTCTTGGTCATCAATTCGCTAGATGTAGCTTTGTTCTGTGTTTTCTTTGCCTGAGTGGTTTGAAGATTGGATTTTGATTTTACAATTTTTTTTTTTTTTTTGGATTTCGTGGGATTCGATCCTTGGTCTGCTGAATGTCTGGCCGCTTAGCTTTGTCAGGCGCTTTATACCACTAGACTAAAGGAGACTTGCGTGGGACCGTGGATTTATCGTATTATATTGGAACCGAGTTCTCGTCAAATAAATAAATATTTTATTGCTATCTCTTTCTCTCACAGGCTAAATCCTATAGATGTATGTGTTTGTCTCTTTTTAGTGTCGCTCGTTTCCGTTTCACCGAGTTTCAAATCACAATGATGCAAAATAAGTTTTCACTTAAAAAATGGATTTTCTAGTTTCATCCACCAGGTTCGCCCGAGATTAAAACTTTCTTCGATTTTTTCTTATTGAACCGTTCAAAAACACACAACAATTAATATGGCTTAATCTTTTTTTTCATAATTAAATGGGTATTTCAAATTTCCATTGCACATGACTGAAATGCTTTCATTTCGAAGCACCATTCGATTTTAAGTGTCGTTTATGCTCAACACTACCCACACGCTATTGCTAAAAATTTGCATAGGTCTATCTAGTTTTTGTTTTCGTTTGAGAAAGTTTTTTTGTTAAGTTTCTAGTTATCCACACCCATCTTTGTTTAACGATGTTATTAGCATAACAATAATAGTGGGTAGGTACTTAAAAAGATGTCTTTTTTTAATAAGGATCTAACCTGTATTTATAGCTCTATGGTCTAACCTCGCTTTCCCTTTCTTAGTTATACTTTATCTTCAATATAGTCTAATCTATTAAAAGCACTATCAGCGTGTGCCCTAAGTAAGCTCAATTTTTCCTTACTTTTGGCGCAATTTTGGAAACATTTTGAAAATTTTAATTTCTTTCTTAAACAGATAATCACTTTAAAAAAAAATTCCCAGCTCCACACAGGAGGCCCTGAAGAAACACATTCTCTCAGGGCCTACGTCTCCTTTGGGGATGCTGTGTGAAGGGTCTTTTTTAGAAAAAGGAAGAAATGGAAGTACTGGGAAGGAAAATGGTGTAAGGGGTGGTTAGGAATCTGGGGGTTAACTAGGTACAAAGGTAGGTGTCTGATTATCTCTCCTTGGATCTTCTCGTCTGAGAAGGCTTGTTTAACCAAGGCCCAAGGAGTTAAAAATAATTTATTTTTTCGGCAACTAAATGGTTTAAAAAAAGGTTTTATTTTCTGTATTGTCTTTCGAAGCGAGGCAACGGATTTCTTTAGAGTTGTGTTGTGATATAATGATATCTCTCGTGGGGGCGGACTCCATCCCGCTGCACGCGCTTGCTTGTAGTACCTAGGAGGGGATATAAATTGCATGTTTGGACGGCACTGGTACTCTAGTTGCAACTAACCACGAGCTTATCTTAAGAAATAATCCGGATCCAACAGTTTTTGTTATGTCCCTTAATTTCAAGTAATAAGACAACTTAAGATGTGTTGGATATCGTCCAAATATTAAACTGAACAGACGTTCTTACTAGGCTAGGTTCTAAGTAGTTCTGTTGCTGCGATGAGCGGCCTGTAGAAGCCTGCGAAATCTCACTGATGCCTTCGGCCATCATTGTAATCTTTCGTACCTAAGACACGAACGGCGATGTATGGTACTCTTCTGATATACTACTCAACTGCCATCTGTTTGAATATAGCAGAACTTCGTATTACAAACTAAGCTATCGACATCTGTTAAAAGAAGCTGAAACTACATGAATAATCTATAAACTACAGTTTTCTTCGCAGCAGTAAGACCGCTATTAATGTATCGCCTACCCACATGTTTAAAATTTTGATAAGAGAGATATTTTTCATTAAAAGATAAAAATGTGCTTACGAATCGAATGATTTACCATGAGAATTTCTGAATTAATATTTGAAATCAAGTTTTTTTTTGTAGTTACATACTTTAAATTATTTATCCTATGTAGTAGAACATTAGGTATTCGATATCAAACAATATTTTGTTGCATTGTGTCCTCACAAGAGACCCTGAAAAAATAATTTCCCTCAGGGCCTACGCCATCTTTGGGAATGCTGTGAGGAGGGTCTTTTTGAGGAAATGAAGTCAATCCTTTGTGCACAATCCTTTCAAAATTCCATTGAAAATATCAACAACTTACTTTTGATATTTATTTCTTTTGTCACAAATTGGATATTCTGGAATGTTGTGGAATGCTCTCGAACACTCTCGAATGTTCTGGACTGTTCTAGAAATTTCTAGAGGACAAAACTTCCAGCCCTTATATCTTCAAAAGCAAGACATTCAGGTAAAAACGGGAATCTTCATGGACGGGGGATAGAGGGCTACCACACTATATAATTCCCTTGATCGTATAGGGACCCGTTTCTGAGTTTTAGCTGTCTGTACATTTTCTTTTATAAAATATATTGATTACGGTGTAGGTAGGTACTTTGGTAATTATTAGTAAAATGTTGCTAATATGCTAAAAATGTATATCGGGAATAAAATATTGTTAGATTGTATGAGTCATTACAACAGCATGACCGTCGTTGCAAGATGACAATCAATCAAATTCGATCGAACGCTGAAATGGGCCGAAAATCGACCCTTATCGAGAAACGTTCCAATGTGAAATATTCAAAATGGCGCCAATGACAAGGGTGTTTCAACAACTGTGCCGAAATATGTTATGAACCCTGTCTATTCTTGGATAAATTTCACCGTGGACGCCAAATGAACGTACATACACGTAATAATTAACAACGACCCAATTTTTTATTACCATCGTTGCCTACCAATTTCCCGAAAATCGATTAGGAGCTATTGAACAACTATAAAAATAGACCATTTTTATCCAACTCGCCTCTTATCAATTAATCAAATGTGAATTATTCATTTCATTGAATTAACTAACAAGGCATTTTGTGACTTCTGAAATATAGTGAAATTTAATTTGAAAAGATAGTAACTAGTAACTACTATTTTTGAAAATGGAACAACACGAGCATAAAGAGGTAAGAATTGCAAATTTTTATTACTAACAATTAACGATGTGCTGTGAGCCAACCTCCGATAGGGGAGAGTATCAGAATAAGAATCACTCCATATTCCGCAGAGGAAGGTAGATATATACATAGTGTTAAGGGATGTACTTGACTTACTTTAACCATTGAATCCTGACATTATTTCTTTATTCCATAGGTCACCTCAAGTGGTTCGCTACTTTTGGTAACTTAGCAGGGGTGTCCGGGTTCACGTGGTTCGTCTACCCACCTGCTGCGTGATGGGCAAGATCGAGAGAGACTGGTTGAGGGAGGTATTTTCTCTCCAGCCAGAATCTCTCGACCCAACGCTTTGCACCGCAGTTGGAGGGATGGATTCGTACATCCGTCGCTCTTGGGCACACTGACCACCACATTCCTATCCACCCCTCATACCTATTTCCTTCCCAGAACTTCCTCTCCTTCCTTTCCTTAAAAATATTAACCCTGAGGGAAATTATTTTCCTCATGGTCCTCTGGAGCTAATGTAAAAAAAAAAGGTGTAAAAATGTTAATAAAATGATTGTCTCCGGTGACTTTTTGATATATTTTTTTAATGACTTTTCTTCAAAGCCACGCGGTAGAAGTGAAACCGTCAGACAACTAAAGTAGATTAGAGTGGGGAGGCTACGAAGCACCGCACAAAGAGGAGACCGATTATACTATCTCATTCTCTCGCAGGCTAAATCCTGTAGATGTATGTGTTTGTCTCTTTTCAGTGTCGCCATTTTTCGTTTTATCGAGTTTCAAATCTAAACGGTGCTAAAGAAGTCTTGACTTCAAAAATTCTTCTACATGTCAACACTGGTTACTCAGTCGAGTAACTACCCAACCCAACCCGACCGTAATTGTCTAATACCTATTGATTTTTATATTTTAAGTTGAAAAAAAACCCTCAAAATTGTCACCTGAGTCCAAAATCTCATTTATTTTTTTACTCCAAATAATTTCAGGAGTCACTGGTCATAGTAAGTCAAGTACACTTGACACCTTGTATATATATTTTTGTGATACTGCAGAAGAGTTCCACTGCTACATAAACTCCCCATTGAGGTATGTTGAGCTGCTGAAGGAAATGGAGAAGATGTAGGGTATGGTTGAGAAGTTTCTGGCTGTTCATTCCTGGTATTTAAAAAAAACTATAGGCATTTTAAATAACGCCTCGTTGTAAATACACACAAAAGTGGGACACTGTTTATATTTAAAACACTGTATCTGTTAACAATGAGAATCAACTATTTCAGTAACCGAAACGGAAAACGATGCATTTTATTCACGCCATGTTTTGACATGATAATATTAAAATAGTTTTTTTTTTATTTATTTTATAATCATACTCAAACTAAGAGACTTACGGCCATTGTTCCCAATCCTACTGATCAACTGTTGAGCCAAAAATTTGGCTCAACTCTCCTCAAATTCGCTCTTCCCAACGTAACTCTCCGACCAACAGGCGAATCGTGCGTTACTAAACAAATCACTTAGCTGATCGGAGACTCAGATTGATCGATCGAAAAGTTGGGAACATCGGCCTTAAGAATCTTTCTTAGGTTAATTTCATATTTTGGGTTAAATAAAAGAAGGAAAAAATTTAACCTTAAAACTTTCACATCAATCATATTGGCTGCGAAGTGAACAACCGATTTTAATTTTAACGAAATAATTAGTAAAATACATTATTTTCCATTTCCGGAAACTGAAATACTTGAGGCGCGGTTTACCTACCCGCTCAAAAAGAAGATGGAGAGATATGTAAATACGAATGTTAGAGAGATCGCGCCAATATAATAAACAAAAATTTTAACAAAACAAAAAACGACTTAAAAAAATGCACTAAAAAGTAAAAAAAATAATTTCGTACGATTGTTATTTTTGGAGTCGGTGTCAGCCAAGGTAAATACATACGTAGGTAGTTATAGTTGAGATGTGGAGATCTTGGCTGACACCGACTCCAAAAATAACAATCGTACGAAATTATTTTTTTACTTTTTAGTGCATTTTTTTAAGTCGTTTTTTGTTTTTTTTTTAAATTTTTGTTTATTTTTAATTTTTAGTGACGAGCGCGCGTAAAGAAGTTTTACTTAATTAAGAAAGAATCATCGAAATCTGTTGGCGTAATATTGAGTTATTCGTCCATTTGTCGCGCACATACTTATTGCAAATTTAAGACATATATGGTTTTCTCATTGATCCCATTGTCAGAACTGGACCAAATTTAAATGGGACCATACGGGAAGCACCAGCTTTCTAATAAAAAGAGAATCATCAATATCGGTTCACCCAACCGAAAGTTCTGAGGTAACAAACATTAAAAAAAAAAGTCGAATTGATAACCTCCTCCTTTTCGAAGTCGTTTAAAAAAAGGTTAATATTTAAGCGAAAATTGTGAAAATGTTTAATAAAACAGGACTCGTTTAAAAGAGAGGGGATTGTCTAAAATAGCATTTAAAGAAACACTGTAATTTTTTTTTACGTACAACTTCTAAAATAACTGAAAAAACATGTCTTTAATAATTTTCGGAGCATATTTTGCGTTTTTTTTCTATCGAGGGACTTTCATTTAATTGCCGACTCGGCGTGGTGGAATATTTGGATATTTTCTTGAAGAATAACATATATATTTTTTAAGAGCTTTAAAACTTGAAGTATTTAAGAAAAGTATGTTATAAATCGGTAGAAATGTGGGAAGCCGGACCTTATATATAGGTAAAACAATTATTTTTCCAATTCTATAAAAGTCGATGAATATACGTAGAACATATATAAAATAAATTCAAAATATTTTTTCTTCATAGTTTTCCTCCTGGAAATATTCTACGTAATTTATTTTATTGCATTACACATTTTTTATGCATCATTTCAGCCGCGCAATAAAAAATATCTTTGCATAATAACAACGCTTTTTTCTTGACTTACCAACAGATGGATGATGTTAAATGATTGTTAATCTATGAAAAACCCATTTAATTGTTGTTGATTGTTAAATCAAGCGCGCAGGGTTGGCATGATTTTCCTCAACCCTAAAATCCCAGCGGGATTTTCCGGGTAAAACCCACTTGAAAAAGCCCTGTTTATTTGTAACTAGCTTAATTGATGGTAATGAAATGAGATTGAAGCGGGCAACAGTTATGATGAGTAATGGTTTTTTTTTAGATGTTATGTTCTTATAATTTTAATCACGAAGCCCGTAGAAGAGCTAAAATTGAATTGGAAATAAATAAATAAAGGTGAATTTATTTTTGAAAAATTTACCTCTGGACGTCGTACATAATATTTTCCTTCAAAATTTTATTTATTATCCTCTTATTTTTGATAATATATTATTTAGGACGGAACTCCTAGTTGTTAAAAAATATAAGATACTAGCTGATACCCGGCATGCGTTGCTATGCCATTTAATAAAGAAATTGTTTCTCCCTGCGTGTCCTTTCCCATTCGTTCCATTCTCCTTCCACCACCCCTTCCTCTCCCACGTCCCCTTCCCCTCACGCGTTCCCACTCCGCCTCCTCCACCTTCCCTCTCCCCACTCCTATCCCCCCCTTCCCCCTTCCCCCGTCCCGCGAACCCCCCTCGCGATTTCCCCTCCCCCCTCAAAGGTACCCCTCCCGCATTCCATACATTAATTCCCGGTTCATTCAGTTTTCAAACAGCTCGCGTGCCACCTAATTTTTTATTGCATTTTTTTAAAATAAATTGCATAATGCCAGAGCTCACCAGTAGTTTTATACAAACCTTTTTCTTGACAATAACGAACACAAAAAAAAGAATTATCCAATTTGGTGCAGTCGTTCGGAAGTTATGCGCGTGCATACATTTCCGCGATTCATTTTTATTTATAGATACATATAGATAGATTATTAATTTTTTTTTAATTGTGTCACTTGCTTATAGGCTATTTATTTCTTTTTCAAGGTCTCCATAAAACAGTTATACATATACCGATATATTACTTTATTTATTTATTAACGCCCTTTTAATGATGTTTATATATGAACAGTCAAAATTATATCTACTGTACTAGCTGAAGTTTCCGGCGATGCCCGGGCTGAGACAGAGTTTTCGAAATCAAATGTAGACAGTAACCTTCCTCTTGTTTTGAAGATCACACATGCAAAAATTCATCAATCTCGGCATAAAACTGTTCGCATACAAATCAAATCCACACCGCCCGCTTGCAAGCCCGCTCATTCACCACATACAGACATTCTCATATTTCAACCAATTTACACAAAACATTAACAAATTATATACCTAAATCTTCCTCATGAATCACCCTATATATTGGTGAAAACCACATGCAAATCCGTCCAGTAGTTTTTGACTTTATCGCGAACAGACAGACAGACGCGGGGGAGGACTTTAATTTATAATATGTAGAGATTTATTATACATAACTGAACTGTCACAGTAACAATCTTTTGTATTTGTTTAGTGATAAATTATTGAAGATGTCCAGTGACTCAGTATAATTATTACAGAGAAGATCACAAATAGCACGGCCTGTACATTTTTGTGTAGAATACAGTCGTCCACATTTGAATATGACATGTGCGTCATTTTGCATACTTAGTTCCTGCTTTTGACACGCGGTCTTATGGTGATTATAGCGATAGGTGCTGCGATTCGTGGCGCGAACTTTTTAAAGTGTAGATTAAATGATTCCGTGGAATAATTTAAATTTTTTTGTATTATTATTGTTTCTATGGGAGTTAAGGTAAGGTAGGAAGTGCTTGTGTACTGTATGGAATGCACGCTTCTAAACCTATACACATACAGTGCGTGATTTACTAAACTATTCACTATTTTACCTACAAATAATGTGCTTGATAAAATAACTACACCTTGGTATTTAAATTTAATTTAACAGTCCTCGCACGGTTTTAACAATGAGCCAAATACAGCCAAGTGCATAATAAAATAACGTGGTCCTTTTTTGGCACCAGTGGCATTGGAAGGGTTAATAACATTCCACGCGCGTCGTGTTGCGTTTTCTAATGGATGCGATATTATGTTATTTCTCTTTAATTATTATGCACAAATGATGAAAGAACTACAAGGGTGTTTTCCAGCGAAGTAATAAACCGATAGAAGTTTATTTTGGGCGTGTCCGTGTGCTTGAAGTAAATTATTGAAATTGAGTACGTTTTCAAATGAGTGTAGATTTTCTTTTGTGAAAATATTATTAATTTCAGTTTTATTGGCCTATTTGTGGCTTAGGAGTTGAAACGTCTGATGTAAACTGGCGACATCAATGTTCATTAACCCCTCGGGCTATTTTGTTCGTTTTTCGGTACAACTCATACAGGTCTCATAGATATCGCTGTGTCTCCCTTACTATCTGTGGCCTTGGAGTTGAAACGTCTGATGTAAACTGGCGACAGCAATGTTCTTAACCCCTCGGGATAATTTGTTTTTTAGAACAACTCAGAGGTCTCGTAGAAATCGTTGTCTCCCTTACTATCATAATGAGAAATATGATATAAACGGTATTAGAAAGAGAAAACACCATGCTTTATATTCAAATATAAAAGTTAAACACATAATAAGTAAAATGTACATTTTATGAAACAAAAGTTTCTCATCACAATTTGAAAAAAAAAAGAAATTTTGGGATTTTTTTAATCAATTATTTTTACATTAAACGACACAAAAGGGAGGTGACAATAACGTTTTATAATACATTTGTCGAATAAAATATATATGTTTTTTTTTCATTATCAGTAATTTTAGTTTAAATAAAAGTAAGATGAGCCATTTTAAAAACATTTTTACAAATTTTTTATATTTCAGAGTCCATTTATTTGGATTTTATCGTACAGCGCAAACACTTTAACCCTCTGACAAAATATGATCGGGGCCTGAGGGGTTAAATCGGTAGATATTTCAATCGCTCGACAAACTTCGTGGTCTAGCAGACAAGTTCTTGTAGTTTAGTAGCTAAAATTCAAGTAATCGAACAGTATTAATACCGTAGCGTCTGCGTGGTTGAATCCAGAATCAGAACCCAGTTACGAGCGCATGTCGGATGCCACGCTAAATAATAAGTTTAAAATTAATATGCTCCAAAATTATCTGCAGAGTAATATTATGTTTCAAGAAAATGTTCACAATTATCCTACGAGAAGACGCGGAGACTTTAGGCTTCCCAAAACTAAACTTTCGTGCACACAAAATAGCGCGTTTTATAAAGGGCAAAAACTTAATAACAGTCTGCCAAATGCCGTAAAGGAAACCTCAAGTCTTAGCGCTTTTCGTAGGATATGTTCATTATATGTAAAGAATGTTTTTTGATTTGTAACAATCTTACCAATATTATTTTAGTCACATAATTATCTGTTTTCCTTAAAATGTATTTTTGTCTATTAATCTTTTTGTTTTCCCCTTAAAATGTATTTGTAAAAATGTAACAGCATCTCTAAATTGTATTTGTATATATTTTCTTACTAGATGTATAAAAAAATTGCTTAGGTACATCTAAATAAATATTCAAAAACAAAAAATCATCTGTGGAATTTCACACAAAGCTACTGTTATAATTCGGTTTCGAATTCAATAATTCGACACAAGATGTTGCTACTTCCGTCAGCAGGTCGGACGGGGACGTCTCCCCCTAGGTATAACTGCTACGAATTTGTGAACATGTGATATCTCTCCGGATATGAAAAGTTGAAAAGATTAACGGTAATACATGTTGTGTCAAGTGGCTATATATTACATATGACGTCATTGCTCTTTCTCGGTTACTTTGTCCCGGTGACTAGCTACAGTGGATACGAGGAACGGGCTGTTTTTGGAATCAGTTCGTAGTGGATCTATAAAATGGTCACTCGCCAACACTAACTGGGCGAAGCCGAAACAAAAGCCATCCGCAGGGCCTCCGCAGGTTTTTAACAGCTAGTGTTAATTATTATTGCATAGATTGATTTATTTAGATTAGTATTTTATTTAAATCGAGTCTACGAAAAAACAAGACAATAGATTGCGTTTTAAACTGAATTCACGGGAATAGGGCAATACAGGAGAGTCCCTACCATTTGATGTTTCATCCACTGCTTCTGGAACAAATTTCTGGATGCTGGCGGCGTTCCACACTCACGGCAAAAGGCAAGGTTAATCCGGTTCACTTTGAGTTCATTGATTAGTATTTCAACAGTATTTTTTGCGATTTTATCGAGGATTCATTAGCGAGGTGTGACCGATGTCACTGCGAAATTCCAACTCCACCAGTAGGTAACTTTCAAACGTTGGTGGCAATATTGTGGAGGTGTTCCATTTAGGTCTGAAAGAAAAACATCTTCTTTCCTTTTGTAGGGATTTTAAGGAAAGGAGCAAGACAAAGGAAAAAATGAACAGTGAAGGACTTGGGAACATGGGCTTAGTTTTTAAACTATTTCAAAACTAAATATTCCGCATGCCTTGAGGAAATCTGTTATTTTCTCAACAATTGTATACGAAAGTAAAGCAACGAAAAACGAAAGCAAAATAACTAAATTAACTTATGGATTAAACAAAACATATAAACAAAAAAATAAAATAATTATAATCAGATTGATTCTTTATTTAGTTATATATTTTTTTATCATTTGCTGCAAATTTCAGCTCCTCTGAAGTTATATGATCTTGTGATTAAATTCACTGCCATTAGTGAGAATCGCGATATAATTCGTTCCCGGTGATGTCGGCCGCGTGGGATTTTCCCAGTAAGTGGGGAAAATTTATCGCCAAAAAGAGAAAGTGAGGAATTAAATTGCTCCTTAAAAAAATTTTGCAATCGTATGTTTTACGTAATTTAGTTTTATGCGTCTTATTACGGATCTGGTTGATGATTAAGGTATTATGTATTTTTACGTTCATTGACTATATCCTTTGTCGCAAAACGGATTTTGTTATACCAAATGACCTCGTTTCGATTTTACAAAGAGACAAAAAAAGTCTGTGACTAAGTTGACAAAGGCGTAAGGTTCCCACCAGGGGTGATGAATTCAATTCAATTCCTCTCCCGTACTGTACTGTATTCCCTTCAATACATACATTGGTATTTAAATACAGGTAGGTACATATTGGTTGCAGTAATAATAATTTCGAATAATAACAACCAGTACATTAGTTTGTAAATACTTTTTTTATTATATCTGGAAGAATGTTGTAAAATCTTGTTGCAAGGTATCTGAAGTTTTGTTGACCAAAAGTAGTATGTGTTATGGGAATTTGAAGTAAGTATTTGTGATTGTTTCGAGTACAGCTAGATTTTTTTTTTCATAGTATCTATGGATATTTGTGTTATAGGTGAGTGAGGATTGTTTTTGCATATATCTGCCGAACGTCAATATTAAAGATTAAGGTAGTGTCTGTAATTAGAGGTAGCCTAAATTTTATTATAGTTTTCTTTGCCTTTATGATTGGGTCTAGTGCAGATGCAGTGCCACCTCCCCGTGATATGGTACGAGACTCAATAATTGATTGACAGACTACAAAATAAATCATTTTAAAGTGTTGTTAGTCGAGAAAGTTACGTATCGTTCTGAAAAAAGTGCATGGTTTTTCTTATTTTGTTTGCAATTATTTGGGTGTGAAGATCCCATTTGAGATATAGACCAATGGTAAGGCCGAGGTACTTCTTAATAATAACCAAAATCCATAAAACATCTGCCATGAAGTGACACCGAACATTTCTTCCATAATAAGGAAAAAGTAAACGAAAATAAAATAAAATTAAAAAAAAAAACAGTGGGAGCATTTATTTTTCCTTGCATCTCAATTCAGGTAATTTCGTAATCACCCACTGGCAAACTGCTTACGGCTTACGGCTTACGGCTGAATTTAGTTTGCCTCGTATTTTTAATCGGCGCGGTCGTGCTCGTCGGTTTATAATTTTATTTGTCACTGTACAGTGTACATCGATTAAATTTTATTTTAAACACGAACAGAGCGCTTCTGTAGTCTGTATTTCAATTTTTAATGTTTACATACAAAAATCACTGCGGTTTGAAGCGGAAGTTGCACGATTTTACATATGGAATTCAAACAAACTTGTGATAATATGAATTGTTTTTGTACCAAAAACACGTTTTTAGTTAATTTAATATTTTAATTTGTGCTATTTAATATTGATTTTGATCAGTTTGGTGTTTCAACGATGTGGTGCGTGGGTTTCTGTCGCTTTATTTCAGATACCAAGTGAGTTTGTGTAACATTTTTAATGTTTGTTTTTCTTTTTTTGCTTTTGAGTCATGTTCTGATAACGGTGTGTGTTTAAATTGTCGTGATGCAGTGGGAACAGTGTAATCAACTGATGATGTAGTCAAGTCTTTTACAAACCTCTGCCAATCTTTATTTTTAGTTTTGTGAAATCACTAATGTGTTCTAGATTTTTTTCATCGTTTGTTAGACAGCTCCGGAATGGCTGTTTTTGCGTTACGTCAAATCCTAGCGCAGTTTTCAATTTTCGTGACTTGTATTGATTATTTTTGATGTCTGTTGTGTCTGACTGACCCCAACCTTTCGATTAGTGAAAAGGGAAAGGGAATGGGGTAGAAAATGTAGGTTATTACCTGTTATTTTTACAGTATGATCGTACCATTACAAAAATGACGTTTAACCGAAGGTATATCGGTATCGATATCGTTTTTGTATTAATTAACATTGTTTAAGAATTGATTGAATATATCAATTAAATTAATAACCTTGTCGATGTGAGTTCAGAGGATGTAACGCCTTATATACATCTTAAACATGCCCTTGACTCGACAATATCTTTGTGTAAATTCGACCTAAATAGTATAAATGTTTTTACGAAGCGTAATAAAAATATCAAGAATTGAGGAATTTTAAGGGGTAGGTAAATGGAAGAGCTATTAAAATCTGTGTCTAAACATTCCTAAAGCCATTTCAAGAATATTTCGATTCTGATTGACGTGACATGACGTAAAGTAGGCAAGTAATAAAATGTATAATAGCACCAATCAGGATCGAAATAGTATTGAAAAGAATACTTATATAAATAGTGATTTTCCTGGTGACATATAGCAAAAATTTGATGTTGTGACAAAAAAAATCACAATTTTTGACACCTTTCAGGTTTTTAAGTTATTCTGTTGTACCGTATCCCGTAGAGGCACGCAGATATGATACTATCTGGTTCCCGGCATGCGTTGCAATGCCATATTCAAATAAATACATTGTTTCTCCCTGAATCACCTTTCCCGTGCGTCCCCGTTCCCCTCCCGCGTCCCCTTCCTAGCTAGCTTTATAAATTATTTCCTATATATTATTCTGGTGTATGAGCTATATTGTTGTAAAGTTTCATTCAAATCCATTCAATAATTTTTGCGTAAAAGAACAACAAACACACATACATCCATACAAACTTTTGCGTTTATAATATAAGTAAGATGATGCCACAAATCACTTTATTGGATTCTTCCACACCCTAGCTTCTTCGTCATGTCCTCCATCATAGGCTGACCTTGGTGAATGTGAAATAATTCATCATCAATCATATCTTCACTTCAATTCCTGTAGATTCCATGAAAAATGTATACGCAGATCACTGATTTGCCTCCCACGCAGGCTCTTGTAATTGTGATAATTTGACTGCATTCATAATTGTGTTTTAAAACGCTGGGTTAGTCATGGATGTGGCCAGTGGAATGGAAAGTAGGCAGCCACCACCACCGAACCGATAATTCTTAGAAGTGTCATCTGTCAGAGTGATGGGTACTCTCAATATCGCCCTGGTGAACGACCACACAATAATTCAATTTTTTATTATTATTTTTCATTTTTTTATTTTTATTTATGTGACACCTTACAAAAGCACCCCTCTCTGTACAGTGTAAAGTCAGGTTATCGCCACCCGGTTGAGCAGTGTTGTGAGTCAGGTTAAGGTAGAAGCTCTCTGAACGGATTTATTAATGCTGGTCTTATGAGGTTCGAATTATACATATAAAGGAGGAAAAACTGAAAAAAAACAGTAGTTGCTTGAAATGATTGTAGTTGATGACTAGATCTGAGTAGTCATCCAACCCTCGTTTTTCGCATCTCCTTCCCCTCCCACTCCCTCCCCCTCACAGTATACCTCAAAATAATAATGATAATAATTGTATAATTTATAGAGTGCTTTTTTTTTTTGCTAAAAATCACCTCAAAGGCGCTATCGTGGACGCCATATTTCCATAGGCTTCAGATAATTGGGAGCAGTTGGGACTATTCTTAGAAAATCGAATATGATATGATAGAAAACTGAAGTCACCAATAGAAGTCTCACTTTAAAAAAAAAAACTATATTTGAAAATGTTTGATAAATTTCACTACTCTTTCCTTGCATTTACGACGGTCTCCGTGGTCGAGAGGTAAGGCTCTCGACTAGCAATTTGAATATCGCGGGTTAAATCCCAGCATGTGCAAATAAATTTTATTTGTGTTATTTCACATCAATAATACATTTGCGGCACGTTTCACATAAAAAAATAAATGAAAAATAAGTAAGGAAAAATTGAACTTACTTTGGACACTCGGACAAACCTACATTACGGTTCTATCGGTTTTGTCGTGTCGGTGGCAGTCACTATCGGATGTATGAACACCATTGTTTACTTGTTGAAGTACTTATCTCTACTTGTTCACTGTTTACAACATCCTAATGTGAAATTAGCCCTTTGGGGCCTCCTTTGCATATTGTTTAGGCACCTCAATTCTGTCCCCAAAACAAAAAAGTAGCATTCTAGGCGATGCAATTTGAAAAAATGTAATATCTTGCAAAATAATTTTTTTTTTACATTAGCTCCACGTAGGAGGCCCTGAGGAAAAAAAATCCCTCAGGGCCTATGTCATCTTTAGGGATGCTGTGTGGAGAGTCTTTTTAGGGAAAGGAAGGAGAGGAAGTTATGGGAAGGAAATATGAATCTGGGGTCAATGTGTCCAGAAGAGACTAACTAGAAACCATTTTGGCTTTATGTACTTTAATAAAGCCTTTTTTGGTAACTGTTTTTATATGTAAGTCTAGAAAAAATAAAGTATCAGGCCTATAAAAAATTCTTTGAAGTCTAAAATCTCATACTCACGAACTACCTTTTCGCATATGTTTTTTTTGGCAAAGTAAGTGCTTTATACATGAGTTTAGTTTTTGCACTGTTAATTCGTGGTGGAATTCCATTGTAATAGAATTGAAATTTAAAAAAACTTTTTCACTTTGTTCCACTTATTTATTTTTACCAAGACCGGTTTCATCCTACTACGGACATTTTCAGACTGGTAGTTGAAACTCTTAAGCTACTGAATTTATACAAACTTAGGCAGGGGTACACAACATTGTCTATATATAATGAATGATTCTATTTTGTTAATTTAAGGTATTATAAGTTATTTTATAAATTTAGGGTACATTAGGTAATTATAAAGTTTATTTTTAAAAATTATGAATGATGTTACATAGTAAGTAGATATTTTTAGTTCACATGAATATAAAAGAATTTATATAATTAAAAAGGTTTGTGAATTCTGATATTTTATTTTTGTAAAATTTTGTAATGGGATATTTCCTCCTTGTTGCTTAGGGTTTATTGTCAAATATTGGTAGCACTAAAGTAATTATTATTATTAGGGTTCTCCTAAAAAAAACATTTTAACGTTTGTGCCTAAACTTGGTTACCAAATCTGAAAAGCCAGGTAGGTTCTTCCAAACTTTCATCTTCCCAAATACTTCTCTGTTCAGGGCATTTGGAAATCTTATACGGTATTCACATTAAAACAAATAAGTAACACAATATTATGGTAGAATCTATTAAACCACATTGCTGTAAAATATTTTATGAATATTTTACACTAGTCTCTTTGTAAGGGTCCCAACTATATGTACAGGGTGTGGCAGCATAACTTTTTTTTTTTTAAATGCACGCCATTCAATCGGTTGATGTCGTAGCGGAGCGTTAGTGATCTCCTTCAAGAGGTAGAACTATAAAGTTTTGTCCTGACACAGTTTAGTCGCCATCATGCGTTGGAACAGTGAGGAGCGTGCGTTTGCCGTGGAGGCCTACTTTTCGAACGGATGTTCTGTGATCGCAACCCAGGGTGCGGCAGCTTAACTTCCTGTTTTCAAAACTTAGTAAAACCCATTCTATGAATCAGAATTTTTTTATTTGTTTTTTTATAATGTAGGCACATGCCTAAAGTTTTGTTTTACTTGGTTTTAGAAGATCAAATCAGGTAGGTGACGTCCCCATTCTCCATATAATGAGTAAACCGATTTCTGGCATTTTTCATGACTCTTGCCAGCATATCAGGCGCTATCCTGGCAATTTCTTCCTGAATGTTGGTCTTCAAATCTTGTAGGGTCGGGGCAAAACTTTATAGTTCCGCTTTGCAAACGAGATAATCAACTGAATGGCGTGCATTTTGAAAAAGGAAGTTATGCTGCCGCACCCTGTATATGTAAAAAAACATATAAATAAATATGTATATGTGATACAAGAAGGGGAAATCTTCTTATCTCCTCCTTGTCTTTTGTGTGGAATAATATTTTATCAAAAGGAAACTTACACTTCGGCATTGGAGATGCGCAAATTTTTTCTTTCTTTGTAATGATTTGTACCATAGTAAAAACCCATTTTTTTTGTAAATTAATAAATTACTTATATTTTTTACGTATAAAAAAAGTCTCTAAATGGCCCAACACTGACCTTAACTTCTGTTTGTGGAGTCATATTACAAAGTAGCCTATAATTTTGGAAAATACTTAAATATTTGGGGTGTGGCGAGTATGGTAGAAAAAAATCATTCAAATGTACATATTATTTTTGAAAATGTATCTATTTAAAATTAAATTCCATTTTCTCCAACGGGTTCCTTATTTCGCCCGCCTACGGTTAAATAATATGATTGTTTAGTTTTTTACGACACTATTGGATACAGTCTTGATAAAGTTACCTAATCTATAAATGCACTTTGGAAATCTTCCACTATTGTTCATAGCTTGAAAATGCATTTATTTATTTTAATATCGCTAAATGAAAACTATTTTTCAATGTTTGACCATCAATACAGTTAAATCACCTTTTTCTAGGTTTATTCCACGCTGTGTTTTCAATTCGAAATTTTGCAAGTTCCTTTTTGATAATCTTTGACAAGTCTTTGGCTGTTCTGGATTTTGAAGTTATTTTTTAATTAAGTACATTAGTTTTATTGAGTTTTTGCAATTAGGCGCATGGTACTTTCTAAACAATATGCTGCCAATGAAAATAAGATAATCCAATGGTTGAAACTATATATGGGGAGACCAACAAAAATTCCAAAACATAATAACACTGTCAGCAGAGTAATCCCAGTATTTAATCAAAGCAATTACGATTACGGTGCCTAGAAAATTCCGGGTTTCCGGGATCCCGCACAAGCACATTGATAACCCTGGAATTGCTGCCAGTATTCTGTGTAGAAGGTGCTCTTCCAATGTCTGTGACTTCTCAAAAAGAGTAATGTTTATATGTACATATTGGAAACAACATAAAAATGTTATCTTTCAGACACAAATATTAATATTTTTGCTATATCTTTTTATTACACTAATAATGACACTTTGATTGTTGTTCGTTTTGATAACTTTGAAATCGTAAGCTATTGACTTGTGTTGATTAATACACAATGTACTTATAAGTGTGTTGTTTATTGTTGCAGTTGAACCGCCTGATGGCGGAGATATACGACACAGTGGCCGAGGCTTGCATCCTTGACGGAAACACCTCCGGGGAGACTGATCATGACACCGGCGATGAAGGTAAGCATCCATTATATTCAAGGGTTAATTTATAAGGTTCCATGACAAAACAGTACATTGTGGACAAAGAAGAAACAAGCGTAAAGTAACCTAACTTATCTTTAATTATCAATCTGTTTTTTCACTGTTCTGTTTTATACATTAACCAATTTAAATGTGTCTTTCTTCCTTAATCTTGATGCTTATATATCTATAGAAGATTATTTGTTTGCTGGGATGTTTAGTTAGAATTAGTATCATTGATCCAGTGATATCATGTCACATATTGAAGGCCGTAATAATACAAGATTAACCAACTGATATGATTCAGGGGAAGATTGCCGCTCTCATGGCCTCAAATTTTACACAACTGTGTTCTGTACAAGTTCTTTTCTGTTCAACCTGCAGTCTGCAGGCTGAAGATTGCTCTGATGATAGCCAACTTCCAGATAGTATAGGGTGTAACAAGAAAAAGATCCAGTGACGCGGGTAGATTGGGACAAAATGTCCAAGTGCACCTTAACACACAAATGTTTTTAATACAAGTTATTATTTACTTTATAGTTTCTATCAAGCTGACACGCAGCCTCACTGAAAAGCGCAAGCGTTATGTGCGGAGCGTCTCATCACGTGTCGGCTTCATCTCTCCCGGAAGCATTCATCGCAACTGCCCGTCAAGCGGCACCGACACTTCCAACACAGATGCCGAGAACGCCACCAACATTTCAAACTCCTCATCCGAAGACGTCAGCAACACTGAAACAAAAGCGGATTATAAAGATTACGCTACTTTCCCGATCAGACGAAAGCAAACCCTCAAGATACCGAATCCCGCAGATGCCGAGACTAATCCCAACAATTACATGGCGACCTATTCATCGTTTCCGCTTCGTCAAGCGACGCTACGGCAAGATAATGGGGAAGATACGGCCGATGAGGCGATGTCGCCAGTCTCGTGTTGCGATTACGAGGACGTTGCTCAGCCGCAGATTAACAAAGGTGGTCTCTTTGATTCGTGCATTCTCGTTGGCATGAATTTTTCCACGGGAGAGGCGTACATTAAAAGTGTCTTTCCGGAAAAGGTTGGTAGCTTTATTATTTACCTAATCGTTGTAAATTGTTTTTTCTTTGTTTTGTTATTTTAGCGGTAGATTTAATTATACAAAATGAATTGTTTCGGTTCGGTGGAAAATGAAATAGACATGCAGTAATATTGTATAAATTGAAATTCAGTTTGATTTTAGTGTATATCCATAATTACTTTGTAGAGAAATTATTTTCAAGTATTTTGGGCCTTCAACGGTGATAAATGACCTCGAACGAAAGATAATTTATTATATTATAGCTATTGCGGTGCAATCATACCAGTTAGATATCATTAATGTGTCCTATTTAGGAATTTATGCGAGGAATGGCAAATCCGATAGATACAGGGTTATGATTTATGATATTTCTACATTGACCGTTATTATTACGCTTGCGTCTGTATATTTGAAATTTAAGAATCCGGCTGAGAATGCATCTCTTATGCCGCGCCGTATGCAGAACCATCCACATATGTACTTATAAAGCTACTTTTGTAATTCAGTCTCGAATTCAATAATTCGTCAAAAGATGGCGCCACTTACGTTAGCAGATCGCCTGAGTATGTGCCCCTGGCAGGTTTAAGTACTACGGATTTGTGAATTTGAGTTTCTCTCTGGATATGGAAAGATTGACGGTAATACTTAGAGTTGCGAATAATAGTATAACGCGGCTATATATTACACTTGACGTCATTGCCTGTCGTGGTTACTTTGTCCCGGTGACTAGCTGTCACTGGATTACAGTGGTTCCGAGGAACCGGCTATTTTTGGAAGCAGTTCCGATCGGATTTATAAAATGGTCACCAACACTCAAACAGGGCAAAGCCGAATGAAAACATACTGTTGGTAAAGAGCGGGAGACCCTTAAAACCTTTTTTGTATTTACGTACTGTTGATTGATGGCGGGTAACACAAAGACGTGTTGTTATTCGTTGAAGTAAAAATAAGGCGCGAATTCTTGTGAGACATGTACTAAGTACCCGGCAATTCGTAGAAATATTGGCAGATGGCAGACTGTGCATGTTTGAACTGCACTCGAAATAGCAGTAACATTTTGTTTTTATCTCTACATTCTTCATGGATGTACCATTACAAACAGGGAACTGTTTCCAATGATATCATACTTTGAAGCAATATTAGTGTTAATCTTGGTACATTTTACAATTTTTTTTTTATTATGTCGAAGCATAAAATGACTAAATATTTGACAGTACCTGAAAAGTGCAGTTTTTTCAGAAATTTAAAATTTAACCTTGAATATCATAATGTGTACAAAAATATAGAAATTTGTAACAAGACATAATAAAGGATTTCCTTTAATGTAAGACACTGAAAATTTTAAATATGATCCCTACTTCAAAAGTTATCGCTATTTCACGTTAAACATAATATCGTGCCCGAATCTGAAAAAATCGGCTACTTTTTAGAGACAATTGATAAGAAAACCAGCTGCATACATTGTGTTAAGTGATCCAAATACTTTGGTCAGGTTGTGCTGTTTATTAAAATAATAAAAGAGTATTTATGGGGCGATATATAAAATATGAATGAAGCAAGGAGTGGGTGTCAAAAAAGACTTGTGTAAAGTTCAATCCTATCTATCTCTGTCTCCCCATGCGGAGAATTGGTGTGATGGTTAGTTTTTACTCTATTCAAAGGTTTTTACATATTGTTTTGAAGTGAAAAATTCTTTAGAATTGTTGTGGTTTGAAACTCGATGAAACAAAAATCAGCAACACTACAAAGAGGCAAAAACATTCATCTAGAGGACCAACAGATTATTTCAATTTATTTTTCATCTCGTTACTTCTTGAAAATATTGTCAAAGAAACCAATCGTCGTGCTGCACAATTTTTGAACACGGGAAATTTGAAAACGAATTCACGGGCAAAAAGGTGGACACTAACTGCAGTGAATACAATAAAAGCATTCATTGCCATTGGAAATGGGGATAGCAAGAGGAGTCACCATTTTTTTATCGGAAAAGATATTCCCCTTTTTCAATAAGGAAAAAATGCACTTTACATGGGAAAACATAATTTTGAAGTGACATAATCTTACATTTTTTAATATTTCTAGTTGTAAATGTGTGTGTTTGACTTTAAAAAAGAATTGAATCAATAAAATTGTTTGATATTTCTAAGTTATTGCATTTTTATTGAATGCCATACTTTTTAACTAAAACCACAAAATATCTTTATCAATATTTGTACATATTTGCGAAATAAGCAGCACTAAAATGGTTAATATTGGTCACAGACAACTTCTTATCTGAATAATATGTACTTAAGATTTACCAGATTTTTTTACACTATCAAATGGTTAAAAGCAAATGCCTAAGAATGTTATCTTTTGTTACCTAAAAGTTTCTAAGTTATCACTATCATTTTGTCCTCGAAAAGTTGAATGCAAATGTTACTAAAATCACAATCATTTTTACAAACAAGCTTACATGTTACTTCTCTCCTACCTTAGGTACATAATCACAGAGTCAAACTTAACCCCTCAGGCTAATTTGTTTGCTTTTCGGAACAACTCATATAGGTCTCATAGAAATCGTTGTGTCTCCCTTACTATCTGGTTAGAAATATGATCTAAACAGTATTAGAAAGACAAAACACCATCCTTTATATTCACATCTAAAAGTTAACTAAAAATAATTAAAATGTACCCCTTTATGAAACCATAGTTTTCGACCGCAATTTGAAAAATATTTATGAAATTTTCGGAATTTTTTATTCATTATTTTTACATGAACGATAAAAAGCTCTTTTGACGATAATGTTTATAATTTATAATACATTTGCCTAATAAAATATGTGTGTTTTTGATTTTTTTTTCATTATCAGTACTTTTAGTTAGAAAAAGCGTAAGGTGAGCCATTTTTAAAACTTTTTGATGTTTGCATTAAAAAAATTTATATTTCAAAGATCATTATTTGTTTATTTCGAACTAGCTGGGTTACCCGGCTTCGCTCAGAATAACATTCGAGAGTGTTCTGGAATGTTCCACAATGATGTTCCCGATTCCCTATTCACGAACATTCCACGACATGCTCCGCCACTCCTTCCAGAACTTTCTAGAGCTCTATGGAACCTTCTAGAACTTTCCAAAAGACTGTTCTAGAAATTTCAAGAGGCCTTTAGGTAAAAACGGTAACCATCATCCTGGAGGGGGGATAGAGATCTACCACACCATATAACTCCTTTGATCGTACCAGGACTCGTTTCTGAGTTTTAGGGAACCGCACGTTTTTTGGCCTGTCTTTTATAATACATATTGATTATAAAATTTGAAAGCGTATTTCATCACCTTTAAAAAACAGGTTTTAGTTTTCGTATGCGTTCAGAAATATTCCATTTATTTGGATTTTATTGCAAAGTGGAAATATACCTTCCAATAAAATAGGCCCTAGGCCTGAGGGGTTAAACTGTGCAATAATGTCGAATTGAATTTTATGTTTGAGTTTTTACAACAGTTTCATGATTTAGTAATTATTTTGTATAGCAACAGTATCTGATGTCAGTTGGAAATTATTATAATAGAAGTTGAATTAAATATCACTTCATTGCGGTATAGTTCTTTATCTATTTTTACACATTTTGGCTAGTCAGGAAGTTATAACACTATCTCTTTTTTCTGTCATATTAATCTGATGCACTGAATTAAACAACATTACCAACTATAAACCACTGGAGCGCTTTATGCCACAATATGGCACTATTTAAAATACCTCTGATTGCTTTGCTGCCAATTTTGGCAAATTTTCCCTTATTTGTAAATAATTAAGTAGAAGTTTACTATTTTATAACATTTTTTTATTAATCCTACGAATATGTGATAATCGGCAAAATATAGATGAATTCATTGGCCATATAAAACTATAATCAGTTTGTATGCCTCCATATTAAAATTCGGAGCTATCATAGACATATGAATATTAGTAGACCTGCCCTAAGTGATAAAAGCGGTATTATTTCCCCCTCCCATTGGAACCATTTCATTGGAACCGGCTGGGATCGAGTATGGGTTCGCGTTACTGAATCCCTGTGGGTGAAGCTATCCTTGAAATCTTCAACTGTTTTTGTATGCGTGATATATGTGCCACCGCGTTCTTCAACTTCGTTATACTATAACATATTCGAAAAAATAGAAAGTAATTATAATCTTCTCAATGACAAAAATATCATAATATTAGGTGATTTGAACCTCCCTTCCTGTAACTCCAATATTGTGAACATGTATAATTATTTTAAATGTTTCTACGGTTTGCAAGAATATAACTTGATATGTAATGATTATAATAACACTCTGGATGTAGTTTTATGTAATGCCAAGGATCTTATAAAGTGTGTTGAGAAATGTCAGGACCCTATTACAAACGAAGACAAGCACCACCCTGCTTTGTCTATAAGTATTAGTGAGGCTCACTTGGGTGGTTCAAGTTCATGTCTAAACCCAAGTCCAATAGAAGTTCCTTCCTATCATGGAGCTAGAACCATAAACGCCTGGAGATTCAACAAAGGTAATTTCCACTTATTATATGAATTGCTTTCTGAATGCTCATGGCAACCGGTCTGCCAAAGTTCAACAGATATAAATGCATTATGTACAAATTTTTACAATTCAATTTACAATATATTCGACAAGTGTATACCCATTTCCACACCTCGCACTACGGCACACAGAGTATATCCTAAGTGGTACACCAATAGTATTATTTCAAATATTAAAATAAAACATATTTTTCATAAGCAATGGAAAAAAACTCGTCACAACTTGGACTATGCTAGTTTTTCAGCCTATCGCTCCATCGTAAAACGTGAAATCAGTGAAGCTTTTAAAAATCATTTAACTTCAATGGAAGAAAAATTGTCTATCGATCCCAAACAGTTTTGGAAGTATATTAAGGATCTAAAAAAATCCAACAACTCATTTAAGTCTATGATTTTTGACGGAGAGGAATTGACTACTGATGATAAAATCGCAAATAGTTTTGCTACCTTTTTTTCATCTGTGTACAAAAATGTTCAACCAACTCTCAATATTGACTCTACACTCCACACTGTACAGATTTGGCCCTCATTCGACCTGGACAGTATTTCAGAAAAAGATGTTAAGGAGGCACTCTCAAACTTAAAGAAACCTCACTCCATCGGTCCTGACAATATTCCAACATTTATACTAAAGGGTTGTTCCGACCTTTTAATACCACCATTATGTCATCTCTTCAATGTATGCCTAAAAAACGGGATTCTCCCAGACATCTGGAGATTAACTAAAATAACCCCTATCTACAAAAAGGGAGACAAACGCGATATCCGGAATTATCGACCAGTTGCCGTTCTATGTTCCATCATGAAAATATTCGAGAAAATTCTACATAAATATATACTTAATCACATTACTCCAATTCTTGACGACCATCAACATGGTTTTAGATCCCAGATGTCAGTAACATCAAACCTCTTATGCATCTCAGATTTCTTATCACGAACTCTCGACAATGGTGGCCAGGTGGATGTTGCTTATTTTGACCTGGAAAAAGCATTCGACAAGGTTGACATCGACATTCTTCTTAATAAACTAGCTTCATTTGGTTTTTCCAAAAGACTACTCTGTTTTTTTGCTTCATATTTTCGAAATCGTAGACAGTTTGTTTACTATAAGGGATCCAGTTCTTTTGAATTCGTAGTTTTTTCTGGAGTTCCTCAGGGGTCTATCCTTGGACCACTTCTGTTTTTGATTTTTATTAACGATATTGGTTCAGTCATCACACACTCGCTGTATTTACTATTTGCAGATGACTTGAAACTATATCGATCAATAAAAAATCTTCTTGACTGTATTCTCCTTCAACGTGACATTGACTGCGTCTCAAACTGGGCCAAAATAAATGGCTTGAACTTCAGTACACCCAAGTGCAATATCGTCTCGTATACAAGATCAAAGAAACCGCATGTATTTCAATATACAATTAATGAAATTATTCTCCAACACCTTAACCAAATCAAAGATCTAGGAATTATTTATGACAGCAAATTAACTTTTCACCAACACATCGATGATTTAATAAGCAGAGCATACAGGCTTCTCGGCTTCGTAATTAGAAACTCATATCCGTTTCGTAACACAAAAACACTGACGTTATTATATAACACACTAGTCCTGAGTGTACTTGAGTCAAATTCGATCGTCTGGGCCCCACACGAATTAACACACACTTTACGCATTGAAAGAGTCCATAAGAAATTTTTAAGGTTTTTATTCTCGCGGCTCTATGGACGTTACCCTTGGCTTTACCCATCGATTTATATATTAGGCATGACCAATTACCACTCCCTAGAGACACGTAGAGGTATTGCTTTGCTTAAATATTTTTTTCAACTAATCAACGGTCACTTATCTAATAATGAGATACTGGCCCAATTAAATTTTTTTGTACCAGAGTCTCACTCTCGAGGACGTCATCACAACCTCCTATATGGTAGAGCAAGCCGCACTAATTTATTTATGAACTCACCTGTGGGGAGAGCTACGTGCTTTTTGAATGAAGTGGATAAAAAAATAGATTTATTTTTTGTGTCCTATAGCGCATTTGTAAGATTTTTGGCATTACATATACACTGCATAAATGGTACAATTATAACGTCTTAGGCTATATTGCCTGTAATTTGTTATAAATATATGTACAAATTATATAAATAAATAAATAAATAAATAATCTAAAAAATGTGACATCATCATTCTTCTGCGAGCCAGCGTCGAGCACTCATCGGTACATATTACGAAATAACACGGTAAATACAGTGCCTTGTGTTTTGAAAACGTGTAAAATAAAAGTGAAAAAGAGAATAAACCGAATTGTCGTATTACATTCCATAGGCAAGCATTATTTTAGACTATTTTAAGCTAATTCCGATCACATAATATGATCGTTTTTCAAAATCCACTATCACTCGAGATGCATGGCGTGTGCCCGTCGTTTTTACTGGGGTAAGTAAATTATGAAACATTTGTAAAAGTGGGTTAACTGAATACCTCAGCAAAATATTGAACTCGACCTTATAGGCGACCTTTCTTTGCTTATTTGGACTTCGCAAAATTGTTCATTGCGCGGCGTGCAATTCGCGCTCCCATGTAAAAAGGTCTATTCATTCAAAAGCAGAGTTTACTTTTAAGAACTAAATGGTGATATTATAGTGCGAGATGCCTGTATACTGTCAGATTGAGTTTTGACGAATCAAATATCACCAAAGCTATCTTCCCGCTCTTCGTCCCGCTGCAGTTGGTTTCTACCCCTCACCTTTCTGTTCTGGTCTATTAATATTCATATGTCTATGGGAGCTATGATTTTTTTTAACGCTGGCGAAAAATATTCAAAATGATTACCAAAAAATTTAGAGCATTAGGAGAAAAAAGTTTTAAATTGCGCTGTCACTCCAGTGGATAAATGAACTAATTGAAAAACATAATACTAATAAATATAAAGAGAACAAGATACAGAAAAATAAAAAGGTAACAGTCGCAACTGGGAATCAAACCCAGGATCTCTGTTTTACCGAGACGGTGCCTCAACCAATTCGGTGCTGTCCTGGTAAGACAGAGATCCTGGGTTCGAATTCCAATGTAGATAAATATTTTAAAATGTATTTTTTTTTATTTTTTTATGTGAATACCGCACAAGAGTCCCAACTGTTCTAAACGCCTTGGATTCGGTGAGACTATGACATCCCCAATTGGGGGTATGTTGTGAGGCTGAAGGTAGTGGAGGGGGGGAGGAGATTGGGAAGAGGAAGTTGGGGAATTACCTGGCTATTCAGATCTGGCTACCAAAAATAGCTAAAGCCATTTCAAGCAATGTTTCAATTACACCAGAAAGATATCGATAGTATCTTCACACTGGAATGTGCCGCAAATATATCTTACATTATTTTAAATGATTGAAATGTGAAATAACACAATTCAATCAAATAAAATTTACTTGAGCGTCCTGGGATTTGAACCTGCGACCATCTGATTGCTAGTTGAGAGCCTTACCCTTCTACCAGGGAGGAGTCAAGATCAAGTATGATGGATTTCAACCGAAGTAAGATAAAATTGACCTTAGTTCAGGCTCACGGCACATTTATTTAGATTTATCTCTTCAGTGTTTGTAATACTCCAAAATTCAAACCATAAAACCACACTTTCAACTCAAAACCACAATACTACTACACACATTTTGTATTATTCTCGTTTCAATTAGTAGTCTTTTGATAAAAATGGGTTTTTTTCAGTAGTAATTTTAATTTATATACGAATATAACTGCATTATTTGGTAAGATCACGGACATACAAAATATATGGACATGCCCTTACGTGTTAAAAAACGTGTTATTTCCCCCTCCCATTGGAACCATTTTTCGGAACCGGCTGGGCGTGTCCGGACCAGTGTCGTGCTCTCATCGTACATTTTACGCACGGACGCTGTATGTCTATGAAACATATACTTAGACATCGAGATACATAGCGACGCGAAACACAAAGCCGCTGTTTACTGGGTAAAGTAAATCATGAAACATTTGTAAAAGTGTCTACGGTAACAAAATATTCCACTATGAAAATACTCTGAACCTTACTTTGCGAATTTGGATTTTACACATCTGTTCATACCGTGGCATGCAATTCGCGCTCCCATATAAAAAGGTCTATTCATTCAAAAGCAGATTTTACTATCAAGAACTAAATAGTGATATTATAGTGCGAGGTGCCTATATACTGTTAGATTGATTTATTGGCGAATCACAAGTCTCTTTCCTCTCTTCGCCCCGCCATAGTTGGTTTTTACCCCTCATCTGTAAGTTCTCGTCTAGTTATTTGTATGTCTATGGGTAAGATGGTACACTTTACAAAAACATTTAACCTTTTAAATGCCAGTAGGTAGAAGTGTAGCTGTGCACAGCAGGCCGTGAACTTTTAATCAAAATAAATCATTTTTAAATCTTATTTAAAAAAAATCAAAAAAAAAAAAAATTAAAATCATCCCAATCTCTGTGTGTTCCATATTTTAAATTAATAAAAAATGGGACATATGTATGATACAGAGGCTCAAACAGAGCGAGAATACTCACTATTTTTCTATGGCCGGCCTGCTGGGCACGGCCAAGAATGCGAGATATCTCGCTCTTGGCACAGAAGCGGTTAACAGTTATTAAGAAAATTGAATCAGCTTGCGCATGGCAAGAACTTGGCATCAACACATTACATTTTTGGAGGCGGGTATGGGTACCGCCACCCCGGGAACCATTTTTTGGATAACCAACACCTCTGCCATAGGTCACCCCAAGTGGTTCGCTATGTTTGGTGACTTAGGAGGGGTGCCCGGGTTCATGGGGTGAGATTTATCCGGGTCTTGACGGCTGATGCGTCTGCCCACCAGCTGCATGGCAGGCCGGATCGGGAGAGTGGTTGAGGGAATCCCTTTGACTTCTCCAGCCGTACTCTCTATCGGAACATCCCCTTGTACGCAGTAGGAGGGATTGATTCATACACCCGTCACTCCTGGATACACTGATCCCCAGATTCCTACCCACACCTAATACCCTTTTCCTTCCCAGAACTTCCTCTCCTTCCTTTCCTTAAAAATACCTTAAATACAGCATCCCAAAAGATGACGTAGGCCTTGAGGGGAATTATTTTCCTCAGGGGCTCCTGTATGGAGCTCGTATAAAAAAATATATATATCATTAAACGGAAAATGACATTCTACTTTTTGTACTCCAAAATGTTGTAGGTACTCTGGAATCGCTGGTTAAAATCTGGTTCACAAGAGAGTTTCACTGTATTTTTTTTTGATTTTGACATTACCAGACATCTCTACATTGACTAATTTTGATTCCAGACCGCCCTCCCCCCGCGCATGGAATCCCTCGTCTTTCCCGAGTGCTCCTCGGATCTGGACCCCAAGTGCCGGGCTCCCGTGCCGGCTACGGACCTGCAGAACTACGCCCTCGTGCTGACCAACGAGCGTGGCGCCCGCAGTTACGGATACTGCCGGAGGGTGCTTCCCGAGGGGGCCTCACACTGCCTCCCGCTGGCCTACTGCATCGTCAGTAGGTACAGGGCGCCGGCTTTTTACTACAAGGTGAATATTATAACACAGTAAATTCAGTTAACCTTATCTTCGCGACTGTTGCGTGTGTCGTCCATCGGCGGCTGTCCCCATATGCGGATGATATGTGATCCATGAAGCTTCGTTGAAACACGTATATTGTGTCAAAACATTGAGTAATGGAGTAGATTGTGTTGAAAAGGCCAGCATTAATTCATTAACCTCTTAACTGTCACTGGCCCACCAAAATCGTTGCTTTTTTTATATGCGATTTTAACATTTATGTATAAAGAAATTGTATGAAGGACAGGGTTAGAATCGCTTGCGCCAACATCTTTCTTGACGTAACGGTTGATTTGATTAATCTAGCTTCTCAGAATGACTTTAAATAAATTTTCTATGATTTTGCAGGCCACTTTTTAGCAGCTATCAATGGTAAAAATAACTTTATTTTACATTTTCAAAAGAGTATCAATGCCATTATATGTTTGAAAACGCCTTTGAACTATTTTTTTTCACATAGGGTGTGTATCAGATTTGTGTAGAAATAATAAAATCAGTTTATATTCGTACGAATATATTTTTTGATATTTGTTTACCGAATGGGAGAATTTTTTTCTCCATTTTAGTTAAAGTTAGCCATTCTGGGAAAAATTTCATACGATATTATCATGTAATATACATAAATAATAAGATATATTATCTTGTAGACAGAAAACAATTGCTTTATTTTTATATCAATATTTGACCAGAACTCATGAAGGTAATTTTTGCGCAGTTTTTCGAAAGACAACCCAACATTCAAAAGGTTAAGGAGTGTGGTAAGTTTCAAAATCCTGTGACATTTGATGACCTTCAAATCGACGATCAGCACCATTTTTAGTTTTTAACATTTGAATGGTACTCGCTACACACTGATCCTCAGTTCGTTCATCAAATCGTGATCAGCTGACAAGTATAACAACATTAAAACCTAGAATGGGCTGAGAATTAGCATTTAACATATACCAACATTTTACTAAAAGGTGTATAGTAATATCACTGTAAAAATTTGTTTATTCTAACACAGAAAATTTGTTGAACTGGAAGGAATTTATTTTGATATGCTCTCGCTCTCTCCAGAATTGTGCAAAAAACACCAATATAGTTTTGCTTGTCACGTAATTTGAAAAAAAGCCTTCTGCTTTCACCAAAAAGCTATTTCATCACCGGTGAGTTTACGGAAATTACCGTGCTTCATGCTCAAATCTAAATTACTGACTTCCGCTGGTTTTGAATTATTTTGACACTTTCTGAAGCTATATATCATAGTAATTGCGGAAAATATTTTTTATTTTTCAAATTCCTTTTATAGCCATCAGAAAGTCTTCAAGCCAAGTCTTTTTACCAACGAAATATGGAGGGTGCATTTTGGTGTTATTTCATATTTCAAGTGTTTCAGAAATCTGGAACAAAGTAATTGCATCGAATCCGAGCATTACATGACAGTGTTTCAGAAATCTGGAAAAAAGTAATTGCATCGAATCCGAGTATTACATGACAGTGTTTCAGAAATCTGGAACAAAGTTATTGCATTGAATCCGAGTATTACATGAGTGTTTCAGAAATCTGGAACAAAGTTATTGCATTGAATCCGAGTATTACATGAGTGTTTCAGAAATCTGGAACAAAGTTATTGCATTGAATCCGAGTATTACATGACAGTGTTTCAGAAAGCTGGAACAAAGTTATTGCATCGAATCCGAGTATTACATGACAAAATTTCAGAAATCTGGAACAAAGTTATTGCGTTGAATCCGAGTATTACACGACAGTATTTCAGAAAGCTGGAACAAAGTTATTGCATTAAATCCGAGAATTACATGAGTGTTTCAGAAAGCTGGAACAAAGTTATTGTATCAAATCCGAGTATCACATACTTTAGACAAATCTCCAGGTACCTAAATGGATCAAGCAGTAAATTTATCACAGGGCTATTTACTGACAAATCGGTTGGCCAGTTGATTACTCAGACAGCTCCAAATACTCCATTTTTGAGATACATAATGATGATGCAATATTCAAATGCTCATAATCAATCAAATATTAATTCACATTTCTATGTTTTACATATTAAATAACACTGAGAGGCATGGGTAAGTTAGTATGACATTTAGAAATATCCTACTAGTGACCCAGAAAACATAAACATTTTTTTAAATTCACTACAAGGTTTGCTTTATAATTGATTTGGTGGTGTTTATGAATAATGTGAGTATTGTACAAGATAGAGGGTACACTTACAAATAACTGCATACTCAACTCAAATTTCGATTTTTCAAAGATGTCTGACTAATCAACTGGATGATCGACATGTGCCCATGTTAGAATACTGTCAAATCACATCGATTGACGTGGGTTGGTTAAATATGCAACAATATATCATTATAAATATTGATATTTAAAAAATTATATGGAATTGAATTGACCATTGTTGCTTTATTTTTCTTGATTATTTCACCGATTTACATTTTGATAATTTTTTTAATGCACTTTATCCTGTCCCCTAGTTATCAGTTACTTTCTGTTGTAAGAAAGAATTAACCAAGAAATTTTTATGGTTTGTTTATTAATATTTTTATTAAATTTTATTGTTTTTCGAAAGAGTCTTCCTTATTCTAATTTATGTCTCATTTTAATTTTCAGGTTCTTGAAGAAATCGAGACACGCCACGGCTCTTCCGACTTCATCCTGAACTCAATCCTCACCCAACTCTACAACTCGGAGTTCCCCCGACCCGGACACTACATCACCCTCAAGCAGCTCAAGAGTCCAAAGAGGATCGTGGTCAGCGATCACAGCTTCCAGAAAAACTCCACCTTCCGAAATTCGGTCAATCTCGGCGAGGTCCTCAAATCAATGGATGACATCAACGAGCAAAACATAAACAAAATAGCCAATTCTAACAGTTCGGAAACTCTGCAACCGTTCGCTAAAGATTGCGACAAGTTCCGGAGAAAGAGTACGGACGTTTCGGCAAAGTTTCCCGAACTCTACGCCAAAGATAACAGCATAATGAAATCGATGGAAAGAATCTACGGGACTGGACTGAAAGAATTTCAAAGTGTGATTAGTGACCCGAATAAATTGCCAGTTATCAATCCTTTTGAACGTGAGTTCGGCGGCAGTAATACCGATTTAAAAGCAGCCGGGAATAACTTGTATGAAGAAGTCAAGGTTGAGAAGACTAAAGTGATGAATTTGACCGAGGAGCGTATAGATAAGGAACAGAAGTATAGGAACTATAGTGCTAAGAATTGTTTGGAGTTTGTGAATATCAAGAGGCAGCTTGAGCCAAGGTTGGACGAGGACAATTTGTCTGTGCTTTTTGATAGTATTAGTGTCAGTGTGTTGGTGAAGATTTTTGGCACTCTGCTTATCGAGAGGAAAGTGGTTATTATCTGTGATAAATTAAGGTTAGTGGGTTAAATTTTTTTTATTCAACATACAAAATATTTCAATTATTGTTACATAATATGGAGACGATTTGCTTACATAGGTCCCGTAAATACTCAGGCCATGGGCCTATTGTGCTCTCTCCCATGTTTCCCTCAATTCCTTGGACAGTAATCCAGTCCATAATAAAGTTCACTCAGGTTGAATTTGGATACTTGACGATGCTTCCAGGCCTGCTTCCCCAGTATTCCTTAATATTAACCACTCAGATACGTAAGCGGATATACACAATAATATAACGATAGCAGTCAAGTACAATAAGCGTGTTTTTACGTCAACGCGTATGTTTCCACAGAAATCGTTAAAACTTTGTTGTTGTTCTAGTGACATCCCTAAAACCATAAGTAGAAGGTATATAATAAATCAAGCTGCACGTCTCTATTCAAGTTGTCTATAGAAATGCATAAAAAGACCTATTCTATCAGATACACGGTAGGTACAGATTTTACCCGCCAAATCGCCTACGCGACGCTAAACATTGTTATTTTTTTATTAAATATTGTATGAAATGATAAAAAAGTGAGGTGTCTAAATTGTTTATTATAAATTTATACAATAGAATAAGTGTTGTTTTTTTTACATAATCCGTGATTTTAGTACAGTTTTCACATAAAAACATCATGTGAGTCATTTTTACATTTTTTTAATGTTTGCATTCTAAATTTTAATATTTACAAATGTTAATATTTATTTGTAATATAACAATTTGAAAGCTTCTTTCGTAACCTTTAAAAAACAGTTTTTAGTATTCGGCTACGTTCAGAAATGTTTCATTTATAGAGCTTTTATTGTGAAGCGGAAATAACATAAAGTTTTTGTAAATCTGACATTTCGTTTAAGATGCAAAACTCGCATATTTACGATAGGTCGGAACGGTCAAATGTCTTCGCACTGAGGAAATAGAATTTTACATTTGAGTAATTTCTTTTAAAATCTGTTTAGGTTACGTTACCTTGGTTAGATTGTAACTTGGTTGGGTCACCATGACCCAACTAAATGGTGATATAATTCCCTCTGTTTTTATTGTACACAGTCAATAAAGCAAGGAGGCTCCCAATTAAGGAATATTGGTGGCGCAAGGCTGAATCTTGTGAGGCAGAAGGAAGGAGTTGTTTGATTAAGGTCCTGAAGAGGTCTGGATTAAATTAAGGAATAAAAGATGCCGGTAGTTTGTTGAAATTTGTTTCCAATTCGTTACATTGTTATTTTTTTGGCATTAACTTCACACAGTGGGCCCTTCCCCTCAGGGCCTAATTAGATGAACCTTTTTTCACAAAGAGTGCTTTGGATGTTTATCCTGTTTAAATCAAGAAAACGGTGAAGAGGTAAACCTTCCAACACATGCGCAACCCTGTTTTAAAAATTGTTGCACGCGCGTGGAATTGGGCATTTTTGTAAAATCTCTGTAAAATTATACATTGGGATTTATTCGACTTAATTATTTATTTATTTAACAACTCGGTTTTGACGTGCACTCTTTGCCTCATTCACATTCATACATCATCTAATACATATTCTTCTTTTATTCTGACTCTTGATATGGCCCATGAGACTGATAGTCTCAAGTATCTGATTCACTTGATCGTGCCATGTCTTCGTCGGGCGTCCTCGACTTCTACAATTCACATTTGCGACATATATTCTTCTTATGCCACTTTCTTCATTCATTCGCTCTCATGCCCAAACCATCTGAGGGTCCCTTTACTCATTACGTTTACATCAACCTTGCATTCTTTGAGGATCGCCACATTTCTCACACGATCATACATGGTTTTACCACACACTCGCCTAAGGGATCTCATTTCAACAGCATTCAGTCTGCTTTTATCCTTCCTCTGCCAGTTCCATGCGTCACTGCCATACACCAGGGTAGGTACAAGCACTCCATTGTGGACTGCTAGCTTCGCTTCTTTTGACAGTTTTTTTATTAGCGTCAACGTCGTTCAGTCCTCTTTTAGTGGAGTTACCTGCATTTACCCTTCTTTCAATATTTCTATTAGGCTTCCCATCTCTCGTAAACAAACTACCCAGGTACACAAACTCATCCACCTGACGTTACCTTTTATTCACAATCTGTGTATAAGATTAGCAGCTGCATACAATTAAGAATATAGAAGTAAGAATCTACTAGCCCAATGCAGTACGCCCAGCTTATTAGAAGGCACTATAACATCATTTGTTTATTTTATTTTACCAGCAAGCTGTCGGCGTGCATGGAGGGTCTGCAGTCCATCCTGTACCCCTTCACCTGGCAACATGTCCTCATAGCCAGCATCCCCGCGGAGATCCGCAGGGACATGATGGAGGCACCCATCCCCATTCTGTGTGGCCTGTCTCAACCGGACCAGGATATGGACAGTCTCAACTTCCAGGAGGTGAGATTCTATTTCTTCTTTTCTAGAGTTGTGGATATTCTCAATATCACCATAACATTCAGAACCGGAGCATTGCTTGAAATGGCTTTCACTATACCTTTCTGTTCCCCATCTCCTTCCCCTCCCCAATACCCTCAGCCTTTCAACATACCTCTCTTGGGGACGCCATAGCCCCACTGGACCCATTTAAGGAAGCAGTTAAGACTGTTGTGCGATATTCATAACAAAAATTTCATTAGCCTTTTCGTGTCCTGCTTTGGACGTAGGCCTCCCTCAAATTTTACCTGGATTTGTGTCGAAATAATAATAATAATATTCGGATGGCTTGTATGCGCCGTTTTTGTGAAAAATCGCTACAAGGGCGCGAAAGGGCTCAAAAGTCAGTTACTCATCTCAAGGGTGCAAATTCAAATTTGGGTAGGTTCTTCGGAGTAAATTTGTAATAATACGACTTATACAAGTGTAAATCGAATTTTCGCAGCCGTTTATCGTCACGTTCGACCCTATCTATATTCAAAGTAAATTCATAAAAATACTCTCTCAGAATATCGCCATGCACCGCAGTAGGAGGGATGGATTCATACGCCCATCACTCCTGGACACACTGACCCCCAGATTCCTACCCACCCCTCATATGCTTTTCCTTCCCAGAACTTCCTCTCTTTCGTTTCCTAAAATAACCCTCGATACAGCATCCCCAAAGATGGCACAGGCCCTGAGGAGAATTATTTTTCCAGGGCCTCCTGTTTGGAGCTAATGTAAAAAAAATACTGCAAAGTTGTTGGGCAAGTTCTCTTGCAAATGTTGATAACCCATTTGGCTTATCTACCGGTTCTTAACCAATAAGCTGTGGCATTAATGACCCAAGTTCTGCAGATCACCTCCCATT
Source organism: Limnephilus lunatus (assembly GCA_917563855.2). Lineage (NCBI taxonomy): Eukaryota > Metazoa > Arthropoda > Insecta > Trichoptera > Limnephilidae > Limnephilus > Limnephilus lunatus. Next base: position 11,544,014 of record OU830596.1, read on the forward strand.
AAAATACTGCATTTCTTACTGACGAATGAAACCTATAGGGTAAAATTCCACCGATGTAGCCAATCTCCGGAAGGAAAGGGTACCATAGGAAGAAGAAATAATATTTGAATATTTCCAGGGCATGGTGGTGGACATATCGCGCTCATGCAAGGACAGCCCCTGTGAACGAGTGATCAAGATGCAGGGAGATGAGGCTTCCTTGCTTCCACCACTGCTGGCCAAGACTCTCAAGGCTTCACTCAACCTTGGTGAGACGCCAACTATATTATATCTAGTTGTTTGTTTTGAGAATATTGCCATGTGTGTTTTTCTATGGGATCTGTAATTTAAATAGAAATGGATGTGTAAAATTTTGGAGGAAGGAAACTTGTAATGATAATGCATCTTCAGGAAACTAAAAGGACTTGTGATTTATTTGTTATATTCCCAATTACATTGTGAATATTGTTAGATCCAAACTACCCAACACAGACCAAGGAGTTTATGTTGTTACGAAGCTATAGCGAAGAGAAGAGAGTTAAAAAACCCAAAAACTTGGAATTTATAACATTGGTTCCATGGCTGAGTGAGAGTTTGCATCTACCGACATCTATTAATAATTCTTACAACTAATTATTTTGGTTCCCAAAAAAACAATTCATTTTATCTACATATTTGGAGAGATGTGAGTCCTAGCTTAAACTTAACTTACGAATTTGTACAGGATGGATGTCACAAAAATATGAAAATGGGGATTTTCTCAGGGAGAAAAAGGTAAACAGAAACATGAGATACAGGTAATGGATGACATTTAAATGCTCCTTGAATTCTTCTGTTATTTAACAGCGCCATACCTTGTATCATGTTATGCCGAGCCAGTACGTCTGTTCTGCTATGTGGGTTACATAGAAGATAGTGGTACCGTCCCTGGCTGTAGTTGTTCGGTACAAACAACTTATAGCATTCTAAGAAGCATGGGCTATCTATTAAATAATGATACATAATTATTTTTGTGATATCTGGTTTCATCTTGCTCATTTTGCCACCGAAATATTCAGTTCATTTCATCATTCAGTTGTTTTTTGCCCGAGTAACAACACTTCAAGGTGAAGCACCACGAAGTAATGCAAAATCATGTGTTTTTAACCTCTCATCTGTCGCAAGCCAGCCGGCGGGCCCAAGAAAGAATCTTTGTTTTTTTTTTAAATGCGTTTTTGACCCTTAATTTATAAAGAAACTGTATGAAGGACCAGGTCAGAATCGCTTGCGCCGATATCAAACTGGTAGGACCTAGGTACTATTTGATTATTGTAGCTCCTCTGAATTATTTTAAAAGAATATCATATGAAATTTGCAGGCATTTTTTCGAAACACCATCCCTTCTTCAAGTAGAACACTTCTTGGTAGTAATTTTTTGACAAGTCTTAGTATCAGTCCTATAAAAACTGCTTTAAATTTAAAATTCTCCTATCTGCAAACCCTTTTTGGGTTTTGGTTTTATTGTATAATATGTAGAAGTGCTTTACAAAATGATTGTAAAACATTTAAATATATAAAGATGTTTTTTCTTGTGTAAATCAAAACAAGTGGTGTTAAGTGGGAATTTAAACCTTATCTCCATCTACATAAGGAATGTTATTGTTAGCATATATGGCATATCAATTTAATTTTAACAATAATCATGACGGATATTTACATTGAAGAAATAGGAATATTCAGACTGAAAAGCTGTATGAATTTCATGAATATATTCGCCGTTCACTCCTTCAGATATTGCATAATTTTCTGCTTTATTGATAAGCTATGTACACTGATTTATTTGTAACTGTTTTTCTTTATTCCAGGGCCTCCAATAACCTCCAACGCCCCATCAGACGAACACGCCCGGAAGACCAGAAATGTGCTGGTGGCCGAGGCTTTCCTGCGATTCTTTGTGGAGCTTCTGGGAGATTACAGGAGCTTCTTCAAGGAGGGGACGGAGGAGATGGAATTTGATGTAAGAAACCACATTAAATATTTATCGCAAATTCATTTTCATATACATAAAGTGAAACACATAAGATGTTGTTTTCATGTGAGAAGACCTGCTTTCTCGGTCCCTTTAAACAGATCGAAATGTCCTAAAAAATTTGTATTTATTTTCACCAACAGAAGGAGCAATTCATAAAGAGCGCCAAATCGAAACACGTCCAATACTTCTTGGAATGGTTCACGGAGACTGCCATGTTCAGCAACTTCATCCACCAGCGAACTTCGCTCGCATCACCCGCACCACCCAAGTCCAAATCGTCGAGCTTCGATTCAGAAGCGACCAGTCCAATCATAGACCTCCCATATCCAGACTTCTATGAATTATTTGATGAACGGGTTTCGAGGAGAGCCAGCGCCACCACTAAATCCTCGGGAAACGGGAAGGATGGAGTCACCAAAGGGAACTATAAAATGATTGTGAATAAGAAAGTGAAGGTTTGGAGAGATAAATTGAGAGATTTGGTCAATTAGTTGATTTTTAAATCCTTGTGTGATTATTTTATTGCGTCCAGACCATTGGCATGGAGTACAAAAGATGGGACCATTGGCAACTTGGAAACACAAAATACAAATGATAGTAGTATTGGGTTTAGAAATGGGTGCTAGATTTCTGAGATTGATAAATACAAAATTATGAATAATTTCGTACTTTCAATCTTAGCATCACATACTCATAACAAGCTCAAAAGTCATGAACCCTTAATGGGATGTTAACAGCAACTATTTATATGTCATAAATTATCTCAGTAAATTGCTATTCTAAGCTTACATCACAAGAAGAGATTTCATGTGATGTAATTAGGAACTACATATTAACGCATATTTCAATATTTTTTATACAAAATTAATTTTAGTTCCTTATTTTGCCACGGTCATCCAGAGAAAATGTTGAAAGATTTCTCTTTGTCAAATATTGTTACTTGACTGTTGGTTAGAATGAGGAATGGACTCTTTAAAGTTGTTTTATACATGGATAATAGAAACAAAGAGAGATATGAAATGGAAGCCTGCCCACCAATAACCAAATACCTAAGAGAAGGACTTGGCATACCGATCCAAATACAGACACTTAATTCTGTCCAAACCATTGTACAAAAATGGCAGCAGTTTCCATGGTTCCGTCTTGGCCCCAATTTTTGTATAACCGTTTGGACAGAATGTTTTATTTTCATGCCGAGTCATCTCTTATTGCTTGTTCGCACTGGGCAAGTAGTTTAGTCGAATAGCGAGTAACTTGCTACTTGACTGGCCGAAAACCGTTCGCATTACGGCGCACTACGATCAAGTAGAGAGTACATTAGTAAGTGGCGCATTTAAGTAAATAGGCTTATTAGGCTAATTGTAACGCTTATTTTAGAAGAGGTGGAAGAATAAATTAGTGAGATGAAAATAAATAAACTATGGACACGAAAAGAGATTAATAGCAGCAAAAATAAAGAATTTTAGAATACCATCTTCGCTCCAGTGGCACGACATGTCTGCGTCTACTAATGAACTCTATTAAAATGACGGGTTCATGCATGTCAGTGCGTAGGGACGCGTGTTTGAGGGCGCTACTCGCCTGAAAAAATAGAATGAAATGGATTGACTCTACTAAAGAGCTGACTAAACTACTCTACTAAAATTGTGGTGTTCCAATGCGTTTAGTTACTAATATACTCTCTACTCGACTAAACTACTTGCCCAGTGCAAAAGGGTCTGGTATTTTATTTAGTCATTGGTCCTCTCTAATGTGATCAATGTCAATGGTCCAATGCTTATGCATTACCAGTGCATACAATTCGTCCCGTGAATTTGAGACTAAGAAGATGTATAAATATTAAAAAGAATGTGAAAAAAATGAAAAGCCTTAATTCAAATACATACAATAAAGAGCCTATATTTTATATTTGGAGAGAACTAATTCGATTCATACGGCCTTTATTCTTACAATAATAAATCTAAAACTGTTGCATTTGAGTTAATTGTTTCAAGAATCTATGGAGATGTAAATACAATAGGTTATTATCTATAATACTTAGTTTTCAAGCTTTAAAATGGTAATAAATTCAATATGATTTTGTCCAATATTTTCTTCCATTTGCATGTTCAGTTTGTTTTTCATGTCTGTGATACAAATTTATTATTGTATTATTTATCTAAAAACTACTTATTTTTTATTTTTCTGTTACTACTTATACTATACTTCAGTAAAACCTGCGTGTAAGGTTCCCTCATAAGAAGTTTTCATTGTTAAGAAGTTTATTTTTTCATTCTCTTGAAAAACCTTGTGTTAGTTTCACTGTATCGTGAAGTTACCTTTCCACCATAGGAATAAACAGAGAAAACTGTGTACCACACGTCTCTTTATTATTCTTTGACCATCATGCATTTGTCAACTACTATAAATATGTAAACGAATAAGTGTTAAATATGCAATTATAGTTGATGAAACACTAACTTTGTATTCATCACTTTTTTTTTGCAACAACATGCCAACCGATTTCAGCACAACTGTGTCTTCGTCTGGGCAGATATAAACTGCATAGTTATTATTTTGGTTTATAAATAATATGTTCAAAATAGTTCTGCCATTTTTTTTGTTTATAATACATACATACATACATAGAATGTTTTAATGCATATGAAAATCTATTCTTTTAGATCTGTATAATTGTGTACAAATAGGAAATTTTCACATTGAAAGTTGTGATAAGTGAAATGCCTTTAAAACTATATTTACTACTTGTAATATTTTAATATATGTAGTTATTTTTAGGTAGGTTTGTATTTAAAAAAATGTTGTTTAATCCTTCAAAAATATGTGCAAAGTTGATTACAGTGAAACCCTCTCAAGAAGTACCCTCTTAAGAAGTTTGGTTTTTCTCGTTCCCTTGAAGACTGAATGGCCCTATTTATCTCACATACAAGGTTTTCCCGCTTAAGAAGTTTTTCCTTCCGGTCCCTTATTTTTTTAAGAGAGTTTCATTGAACTATATTAGTACCTTGTCGAGGGGTACGGGTTCTGCGAAACATTTTATTACAGGAAACATTGTTAACACACTTTGAAATTACATTGAATGGATAGACACTTGTAAACTGTACAAAAATCAAATTGTTTAAATACATAATATTAACTACTTGAGTCGTTTAATTTTTATATCCGCTATAGCAACTATCATTGGTCTGGAGAAAACTGCAAAAAACTGTAGTGTAAATAAGTAATTGCATTTCCATTTTTTGAATAATGAAATGGAGTAATATAATTTCGAAAAGTGTTAATTTATTTTATGTATGTTTAGCATAATTTAAGTAGTTTCGATAAAAAAAACTGATATAGAGGATTTTGAAAAAAAGAGGCTTTTGAAACTCCGTGATCGATAGAGGCTTTTGAAACTCAAATGACCTGACGCTCGAGTTTCTAAACCCGCCATCTTGGAAAAATAACTGCTAGTGATTGTTTGATTTCCTATATACAGTGAAACCCTCTTAAGAAGTTTTCCAAGGGACCGGAAAAAACAAACTTCTTAAGCAGGAAACCCTTATATGTGGGAAAAATTGGGTCAATATTGAGCCGAGGGACCGAAAAAACCAAACTTCTTAAACCACGAAACGTCTTAAGAGAGAACTTCTTAAGAGGGTTTCGCTGTAGCAGGTTTTGATAGTAACTTCTTGAATGATATAGCGGGTTTTGTTTCTCACTTACAGTTTTAACATGGTTTTTGGTTGTGATAAGGGAGGTTCTGAAGCTCAATTTTTGGTTCCTCTTGTTCACGATGTTCAAGATGTCATACTCAGATCATTTTGTCAAAAAAATCGAATATAGCGGGTATTGAAATTATAGGACTCAATTATTGTCTACTATGTGGTTGCTTATTTTAAATACAATAATCACTTAATAAAACAAATTTAAAGCATTCAAATGAACACAGAATACACTACTATGATAATTATTTATCTAAATCTTTTTAATTTTGGATATTTACAAGGAGTAGAATAACATTTACAAAATTAGAGATGAAAAATTTCAATGTATTTGACAGCTACTTTTAAATAAGTCACTTGTTTTAATTTTCCTTTCAGTAATGGAATAGACTTATATTTATTTTCCGAGAGTTATCTGACTTAACAGGTTCGTTGCCACCTATGTACACTAGAACTGACCCTAGACGCCACTTAATGAAAACATAGTTTTTCTTCTTTAATATACTTACTAGAATAATAGTTAGTTCCAAAAGTTTTTTTTTTTTGGAAATCTGATAACTCCAATTGATGCGTAAAAGTGCGATGACACTTTTCTTCTATTGAAATGCTCAATCTACTTGTTAAATTGACTGATTTTTAAAACTTTATTATACCACTCGAGCGGTAGCGATTTCCCGGTGTTTAGTTTTCAATTCGGCCATTCGATTTAATTAATATCATACTTCCAAATAACAATACGGAAACATTTGAACGGAGGGGACGGCAAGAAATTTTAATATTAATAAAGATATTTTTGTTAATTCCAAAACGTAGACAATATCATACTTGATAAAGTGACATTTATTTATCTTTATAAATTTATCTTTAACTAACCTTTTTTAAATTTTTATATGAACTTCACACAGGAGGCCGGGAGGAAAATAATTTATCTTAGGCCTATGTCATCTTTGGGGATGCTGTGAGTAGGGTTTTTTAAGGAAAGGAAGGAGAGGAGAATTCTGGGACGGAAAAGGGTTTAAAAGGGTTGGAATTTGGGGTTTGGTGTGTCTTGGTCATCCGTCTCCAAGACCTAGACAAAAATCACCCCACGAATCCGGGCACCCCTGCTAAATCACCGAACGTAGCAAACCACTTGGGGTGACTTATGGCAGATGTGTTGGTTATCAAATAAAGGTTCCCGGGACGGAGGTAGCCATTCCTGCCTCCCGAATTTCAACCTAGTAGAGGTAAAGCACGATTCTTCAACACTGCAGGGCTTTGCCCCCTAAAGGTTAAAAGCCAATTAATCCACCTAGAATTCGCCATTTGTCCCATATTTTTAGCTTTAAAAACTTGTTAAAGTTATAATTAATTTTAATTCATAAAAACCAATCACCTACCCAAATTCGGGTAGCTATCACTCCAGTGGATAGCAAATTTTCTGTTTAAAAGATGTTTCTTTGAATCCTGTATTACACTTTATCATATTGTTTGAAGGGTTAAATTAAGTTTGAATGTATGAAACTATATTATATTATAAATATTTATTTTATACTTTGTTAAATTATTACAATAATATTATTCTGACTGATAATAGGGTAGATTGAACAGTAATTTTTATAAAAAAATATTTTTAAAAATTTAAAAAAAGTTAGGTAAGTATGGAATTAATTTGTGTAAAACCCCGATTAAAAGTTTCCCTAGGTATGGGCAGAGTTAAGTGAGCGCTACACGTTGCAGTCTCGCTTGAAATATTGCCATGTAATTTTATTGTGTAACATAACATCTCGGTAGAATTTAGAAGTAGGTATAGAGGATAGAACGGAACTATGTATTTGTTTTCTGAAATTATGCCTTGCACTTTTTAAATCTTGGTTACAAATAAAATAAATAATTAGTTTATTTCAATACTCATGATACTCAAAAATTTCATCACTCAATATTTAGGAGTTAATAAAATATGGAAAATTAAACATCTATGTATTCTCAATTATCAATAAGTATTTTAAAATTAATAACAAGGCATTTGTGCAAGGGTAGAAAGAGAGGATAGAGCTCCATACTTGTCATCTTTGGGGATACTGTGTAGAGGGTCTTTTTAGGGAAAGGAAGTTCTGGGAAGGAAAAAGGTATAAGGGGTGGGTAGGAATCTAGAGGTCAATGTATCCGGGTGTGAAGGACGAATATATCCCTCCCACTGCGGTACACGAAAATGGATCGAAAGAGTCACACTGGAGAAAAAACTAAAAAGGTCTCCATCAATCAGTCTTTCCCGATCCGGCCCGCCATACAGTAGGAAGGCAAACGCATGTGCCACTAAGACACAGACAAACCTCACCCCATGAACCCAGGCACCCCTGCTGAGTCACCAAATGTAACAAATCACTTGGGGTGACCTGTGGCAGGGGAGTTGATTATGAAATAAATGGTTCCCGGGGTGGCGGTACCGGTGCCTCAGAAATTCCGCCCTGGCGCACATTCTTTTGCTAACAATTTTGTTTTAAATGGCTTTATTAATTTTTAGAGATCAGATCTGAAGAGCCAGAGTTGACTCCATCAATCCTTTTCCCTCAGATTTAGTTGCCATAGTCCCACTGGCTCTTGAGTAGTTGGAATTCATATTTGGGATTCATCATTTAATTTGTTTTATTTACTTATTCATTCAATTGTGCCATGTATCTTTCTTCATCCGTCCTCTGCACCCAAATCATCAAAGTGTCCATATCTTGCTCTTATTCACTAAGCTAACATATTGGCCTTTTACGTAGCTTTAAAAAATCTTTAAATAAAACATTGTTCTTGTCATTAGAGTGGTACTTTAAGATGAAGCCATACTAAATAATGCAAAATCATACAAAATCGTATGTTTTAGTTTTGAAAATTTGACCGCTTAGAAGTATTATAGATGCTTCAATTAAATACTGCGTGTAGAACATACTTTGGCCCTTAAAAATATCGGTCTTTTTTTTTAATAAGTCTTTCAATAAGCTTAGAAAAAAATAAAGTATTAGGCCTATAAAAAACATTTATAACTGAAAACTCTCCTACTTATAAACACTTTTTCGGATATGGTTTTATTGCATAATGTGGCAAATTCAGTTTCTTATATCGCGAAAAAAAATTATATTTACGCCCGAACCCCACAAAATTAAATATAATATGCATTTTCGCGTTGGTATTTTTGACATCACGGCGACAATACGGCAGTCGACGAATTTGTTATATCAAAGTGTACCTTATACCGTCCACCGAAGAACGACTGGCTGCCGCCCCCCTGTCTTCCGTCATTACTCCTCCGAACGGAGCGGAGAACAGTCGTGTTATGCTCCGCGCCGCTTATTTTCGTGAAATCAATTTAACAATTCCGCTTTATTGCAATAAACAATGCATAAAAAAGAAATTAATGTTTTTTACAGGCCTTTACGAAATCAACATGTAAAAAAAAAATCTCAAATATCTTTTCCAACCTTTCCAAAAGCTTTTTCTCAAGTATTTTTAAACTCCTCCCATAAAAGGGCGTGAATTTCGATTTCGATTTTTTCCTGTACTAGTGGATCGCCTTAACTAGATCTGTATATAATGAGAATTACTCTAATGAATCTCAAAAGCAGATTATTTATTTTTCGAATAAAAAATATTCACTTATATAAAACCCCAGTATCTTTTTTATATAGACATTATTATAGTCAACAAATTTTTCTCCTGAGATTTCAAGAATATTTTTCATATTAGCCTTTCAGGCTTCGAGTATATTCTGTCAGATGGTCAGATTATTTCCGCTTTGCAATAAAATCCAAATATAGGAATATTTCTGAATGTATCCGAAAACTAAAAACTGTTTTTGAAAAGTGATGAAATACACTATCAAATTTTATTATTCGAAATAAACTTATAATTTTTGAAATAGGTATGAAAATTTTGATTGCAAAGATAAAAAGTTTTAAAAATGGCTCACCTTACGTTTTTTCTAACTAAAATTACTGAAAATCAAAAATTTTTGTTAGACCTAATTTTTTCGACATTTCATTTTAAAAAAAAACGAATAAATTCAAAGTTACATAATTTTTTTAAAATTGCGTTTGGAAACTTTGGTTTCATAGAGGTTTACATTAAAATATGTGGTTAATGTTTAGATTTGAATATAAAGTGTGGTCTTTCTAACACCATTTTGGTCACATTTTTCACCACCACGGTAAAAGAGATAATACGATTTCTAGAGACCTATATGAGTTGTCCCCTAAAGCAAACAAATTAGCCTGAGGGGTTAAATAGTTAAACAATCTGTAACACAATAATTCTCTAAGTTTTGGATTTTAAATGGATATTTCGAGCTCCATTGCTTATGATGGAAATGACTCAGTGAGCTAAAAATAGTTAAAATTAAAAATAGATCTAAAAACTAAAGAATAACTAACTAACCATCACGCCGTTTCGCCGCAGGGGTAGGCAGAGAGGACGGACCGCCACACAACTCGATCTTGGCACACACTCTTTGCCTCGTTCACATTCATACATCGTCTCATACATGCTCTTCTATTATTCCGACTCTTCACATGGCCCGACTCAAGTATCTGATTCACTTGGTCGTGCCATGTCTTCCTCGGGCGTCCCCGACTTCTTCTACCATTCACATTTGCATCATATATTCTCCTTACACTCCTTTCCTCGTTCATTCGCTCTACATGCCCAAACCATCGGAGAGTCCCTTAATCTTACACATCACGCTTACATCAGCCTTGCATTCTTTGCGGATATCCACGTTTCTCTCACGATCGTACATGGTTTTACCACACATTCGCCTCAGGGATCTCATTTCTACAGAATTCAGTCTATTTTCATCCTTCCTCTGCCAGTTCCATGCCTCACTGCCGTACATCAGGGTAGGTACCAGCATTCCATTATGGACGGCTAGCTTCGCTTCTTTGGACAGTTTTTTGTTGGTGCCAACGGCGTTCAGTCCTCCATTAATAGAGTTACCTGCATTCAACCTCCTTTCAATATCTCTATCAGCCTTCCCATCTCTCGTAAATTTCATCACACCACATCCACGGTAACTAGAAAAAGACTTTTAATCAATACAGCATGATACCAAATTCAGATGCTATCCTTTATATTAGTGAGAAAAAAATAAAATTTCTCTAATTAAAACAGTAAGTCACTGAAGAGAAAATTCTCAGACGTGTACCTTTACTGATTTAAAAGAAAACTGATTTTGTCAATTTTTGACAGACTTTTCCGAGTCCTATGCCCTAGACAAGCCAATGACATAGATTATTTGTTCAAGAAAAAATTTCATTATTTGAAAATGTTTGAGTAATTTCTTCCGAAGTAAGTTGTAAATGACCTTACTTCAGGCAAAGAGACACTCCTACCAAACACTTTTCTATTTTCGATTTTTCTCTTAAGTGCAATAAGTAAGTATACTCGAAAGATAATAAAAAAAAATAGTTTTCAATCTACTACCATAATGTGGGCATATGCCTAGTGTGGTAGTAAAAAAAAACATTTAAGAAACTGTATACAAAGGTTAATTTATGAATAAGGAATAATAAAAAAATAAAAAATAGTATACAAAAAAAAGCCACTTTATTATTAAATTCTGCCATTGAAATAAAGATGTACAAAATTACAGAAAATATAATTATTTATATTAAAAGTTTTGGCTATATATAGAAATGTTACTATTAATGTTTTATTTTAATAAATTTCCTACTTGCATTTAGTTATTATAACTGAATATTTTATACTAATTATTACGTTAATGTGTACCTACTGTAAGTGTCTTTAAAAATAGCCTTTATTAGGAATTTTGTAATGTAAATAATATTATGGGAATAAATAAATATCAAATTATAAATATTGAATGATTTATTTGTTTTTTTTACTACTCTTGCTTCGCAAAAACTTCAATACTCTAATAAAGACTTCTTGTCTTATTTTTTTATAATTAATGGGTGTTTTATAACCCCTTTGCTCATGATGGAACCTGCTGCTCGAGCCAATACTCATTTTTTTCTTTTGTAATAATTGAAAAATATTCCTTCTTCAAATACAGCAAATTTATTTTGTGCCACCATTTTAATTCAAAGTTAAAGGATTTCTTTGTTTTAACAATTTGGGAGGCGGGAATGGGTACCGCCGCCCCGGGAACCTTTATTGGATAACCAACACCTCTGCCATAGGTCACCCCAAGTGGTTTTATTTTAGTGATTGATTGGTGATTGATTGGTGATTTAGCAGGGATGCCCGGGTTCACGGGGTGAGCTTTGTCTAGGTCTTGGAGGCGGATGACAGGGACACACTGAACCCCAGATTCATACCCATCCCTTAAAGCCTTTTCCTTCCCAGACCTCTCCTCTCCTTCCTTTCCTTAAAAAAAACCCTCCAACACAGCATCCCCAAAGATGGCATAGGCCCTGAGGGAAATTATTTTCCTCAGGGTCTCCTGTGTGGAGCTCACGTAAAAAAAACCCACTTATACCGCCTTACTCATAATCGCAGAATAAGATAATACCACGGTAATACGAACGGGTTAGGTGAAATTGTCATACAAATTTCACCTAACCCATTTGTATTACCTACCGTGGTATTATCTTATTCTGTGATTATGAGTAAGGCAGTTAATGTCTATAAAATCGACATGTTTCGAGAGTGATGCCCTCTTCCTCAGAGATTACTAAAAACTGAGTTTTTTTTGTAATTTTTAGTAAACCTTCATGAAGAGGGTATCGCTCTCGAAACATGTCGGTTTTATAGACTTTAAAAGTGGTTAAAACAAAGAAATCCTGTAACTTTAAATGAAAAATATTCATTGGTCTTTGTCTGAAATCTGTAATTCTTTTAACCCCTCAGGCCTTGACCATATTTTGACTGAGGGTCAAAAAATTACTATTGTGCAATAAAATCCAATTAAATGTTACGCCTGGATCCGATATTGTAATGTTATCGATTTCACCATGCTTGATAAATAAAAGAAAAAGGTAACATGAGATACATACATATTACAGCGGGTAATGAGTGGCACTTAAATGCCTCTTGAATTCTTCAAGGCTACTGTTAAAGATATCAATAGTTTTGGAAGCATTATTTAACAGCGCCATACCTCGTGTCGTGCTATGCCGAGCCAGTACGTCCGTTCTGTTATGTGGGATACATATAAGATCGTGGTTCCCTGGCTGTAGTTGTTCAGCACATACAATTTATAACATTCCAGGAGGTATGGGCTAACTATTAAATTATAAATGATTTTGTACGCCGTTACTGCAAGGGCCCCCACTCCTCCACGACTGGAAACTTTGGCAATGCGTTTCTGTGAGCAGATCTTCATGATGCATGAATCGCGGGTACTCTCTGTACATTCTCATATAAGAGTACATACAGTGGAACCCTCTTAAGAAGTTCCCACTTAAAAAGTTTCGTGGCTTAAGAAGTTTGGTTTTTTCGGCCCCTCGGCCCAAAATTGGCCCAATTTTTCCCACTTATAAGGTTTTCCCGCTTAAGAAGTTGGTTTTTTCCGGTCCCTTGGAAAACTTCTTAAGAGGGTTTCACTGTATACTTTTTTTTAATCTGTTCCAATTTCTCAATGTATTTTTTTCTGGGATGGGGCCCATACAGCAGAGGCGTATTCAATTTTAGACCTTATAATGCAGTTATACATAGCCATCATTCATAGGGAGTCATTTTTTGTATTAAAAAATAATTTATTTTCATCAGCCCATGGTGAGTTGTTTTTAAAATAAGTCAATTACTAAAGGTGTTACTTTTTTATTTCATTGGAGGGGACTCCACCACTTTCTCAACGACATTATAAGGAAACATATGCACAAGTCAAGACTCTATTTTTTTATTGAACAATGCTACAATTATTTGAACGACTCTAGATCCTCCAATGTCCGTGCATGCGGGGTTAGTAAGCAGTGTACAATAACTTACATTAACATAATTCTTACAAATAACCCAACAATGTTTGAAAATCTCCTACTACCACCACAGAAAGCCGAAAATGTTGCTTGTGTTGTGATGGAGGACTTAGCCAGCCGAGGAATCGAACATGCGACGCTCGGGTGGGACCCAAGCGCTATGCCCACTCAACCACTGACCGGTCAAAAGAGAAATGAAAGTAGCAGCCTGTGGAATAATTCTTATGAAATTGGTAACATAAAAAATTACAAAGTGATTTTCGTGTTTAAAATATTTTTTTGTAACCTACATTTTATTTTTTAGCCATGAATCGCTGAATTGTATCTTGTTGCCCTCTGGTGCAGTGATGTGATGGAATTCCTTTTGATATAGGGGAAAATATTCATAATACAGGTGCGGCAGCATAACTTCATTTTTTCAAAACTTAATAAAACCCATTGTATGAATCAGAATTTTTTGTTGTTGTTTTTTATAATGTAGGCACATACCTAAAGTTTTGTTTTACTTAGTTTTTGAAGATCAAATCAGGTAGGTGACGTCCCCCATTCTCCATACACTGAGTAAACCGCTGGCGTTTGTCATGACTCTTGCCAGCATATCAGGCGTTATCCTGGCAATTTCTTCCTAGATGTTGGTTTTCAAATCTTGTAGGGTCCTTGGACGGTTCACATAAACACGGGATTTCAAAAATCCCCAATAGAAAATAATCACAAGGGGGCAAATCGGGAGAGCGGGCCGGATTTCAAAAAACCCCATAGAAAAAAAATCACAAGGGGACAAATCGGGAGAACATCCGTTCGAAAAAACGGCTTCAACGGCAAACACACGCTTCTCAATGTTCCAACGCATAATGGCGACTAAACTGTGTTGGGACAAAACTTTATAGTTCCGCCTCTCGAACGAGGTCACTAGTGCTCCGCTACGACATCAACCGACTGAATGGTGCCCATTTAAAAAAAGGAAGTTATGCTGCCGCACCCTGTATAATAAGGAAAAGACCAAAGAATTTTTTCATACATCTGAGCAACTTTTTTCTCCATTGAACCCTCAATGGACAGGTCGTTAACCATCACTGATTCCTGTCAATTGGCAACTCAAGAGTGCATGATTATTTGTTCACACCGATAGATGGTTTAAGGAGCTGGTTCGAACTAGTCTGGAACACCCGCTCGCAGTTCCCTATTATCTCGCAGTAGAACTACAAATGCAGTACACCACTGCACAAGCATGAATTTCTTTACATATTATGCATGTGAACTGCTCTTTAATTCTACTACGGGCAATATACACATCATGCTTGCTATGTATGTTGCGGTTTTTCTAAATTAAGGCGTCAAGCCGAATAGCGATGTTATAACTCAATCTCTACATACGAGTGTCTACATCTTACTAATATTATAAATGCGGAAGTTGGTATGGATGGTTGGTTGGTTGGATGGTCCTTACTCTTTCACGCAATAAATATCGAATGGAATTTAAAAATTCTTTCACTAATCGAAAGCTACATTATTTGCGAGTGACAACGGCTTTATATATTGGTAAGCTCTGGCGTTATGAATGAGCTGTGGCGTTATGAAATTATGTATCATACGTTTTCTGTCCCTAACAAAATCGAATTATTGCAAACGTCAAACAAATTGTTACCTTGGAAACAATGTTTTTTTTTTAAATTTTAGGCTTAAAAAGAGTGCTTTGTTGTGATTAAAAATAGTACTTTTTTGGCGTCGTAGTTAATATCTACATATCTCTAAAAATGTTTATTCTCCGAACAAAAAGCATAACGTTGCTATAAAGCATAGTGTTTGAAGTGGACTGTCATTTTCTTATTTTTCAGGTTACTCTGGATTCAAATATGAATAAAATACTAATAAAGGGAGTAGGTACTTAAAATAAATTTCTATTTCTATAATTTAAATATTTTCTAAAATAGAATTTTTATTTGCGAAATGTCATTCTCAAATTTTGAAATTTTCTGTTAACCATAATTATTTTCAGCAAGAATAATAAAAGGAAAAAAATCATTAACGTGGGAAAATTCTTTATACAGTAATTTCCCACTAATACCATGCGAGCGAAGCCGCGGGTAAAAGCTAGTAATATTATAAGTTAAAGTCCTCCGCCGCGTCTGTCTATCTGTTCGCGATAAACTCAAAAACTACTGAACGAATTTTCATGCGGTTTTCACTAATATACAGAGTGATTTATGAGGAAGGTTTTAGATATATAATTTGTCAAGGTTTTGTCGAAATTGGTTGAAAAATATATAATTAAAGAAGAATGTCTGTATGTGGTGGACGAGCGGGCCGGCAAGCGGGCGGTATGAATTTGATTTGTATGTAAATTAACAGATAGCGGTGTGAGTTAAAAAGTTGGTTACCATCCAGTAGATGGCGTTGTGTTTCGTCAGCCACAGCAACGCGTGCGGGATAGCTTGTTTATAATAATTTTTCTTTTGCCACTGAGGAATTAGCTAGCAGAGAATTGAACTTGTGACGCCTTGATGTGAACCGGATGCTTTGGACCATTTTACCACTAACAGATATTGTTGCGAGTTGTGGATGATGTAGTAGAAAAGTTTGTAAATGTTGCGTAGGTTCCCAGTACTGATATTTAGATAGTTAGACTAAAGCCGCAATCTGGAGCTTTGACTTCATAAAATTTGCACGCCAATGTTGAGTTGAAATACAAACCTAAACATGCATTGGAAGTCTGCAATTACTTTTCGACACTAACCGGGAGTTAATTAGTTAAGGAGGTCTTTAGTCATATTTCAACCATTTTCCTTTCCCAAAGATCTTACAGAATAAATTAATTGCTTCTTAGATAAATTATTTAAGTCTGTGGATTGCGTATACGACTTCTTCAATCTAAGAGCTTCGTTAGTTCAATTCGTTAATTAAGGCAACACACCACAAAAAAATGCCATTTTTTATTTTTTATTTTATTTTTAATTTCAAAGGTGCATTTGATAAGAATGCTCTCACAAAATGTTTTAAACAAAATTCGTAAAATTAACGGAGATACAGCATTTTATGTGAAACCGTTTGAAACAGTTTGTATATTGAATTATCCTTCAGTAAACTGTTGAACGCGTTTTGATCGAAACTACGTTTTTCAACCTGGTTGACAACATATTAAAAACGTAGAAACCCTGGCACGGCAAAACTGACTAATACCAGTATAAGAAAAAAAACTGAAATACCGGCCCAACTCGTCACCCACTCAGTGCATCAAATGCAAACATGTAAAAACTACACCAATGACGCACTGGTAAGTAAATTTCAGATTCGTGAAAGACACTGAGGTAATTCGAGCTATTATTTAGTGAGGCTCACGATCTGTACCCGTAATAATAGCATGTATCGCCCCCAGCCGCGGAGAACTTGAACATGCCCGTACTTAACTTTGCGGTGGCTCCTTCATTACGCGCGCCGAGTGCATACAAATAATAATGCAATCAGCACTGAACACAAAATTCCAAGGAGAAAAATGTGTTACTAATTTATTAAGGATTCTATTCAAATTATTCGTAATTCCGGTTAAAAACGGGATTGCAGGACTTACGAATGAAACAGGACGTGATGGCCTAATAAACGCTAGGAAGCGCATTACCAGGATTTCCTAATAAACCATAATGAAATTTTTAATATTTTCGCATTACAATACGAATCTTCCTGATAATTCCACGGTAAACAACTCGTATTTTATTCGCTTTTCTGATATTTTATCAGTTACTATAAAGATTTATAAGGAAGTTTAGATTTATAAAGACGTGAGATTTTAAAATTATACGAATACCGCACAATGGCACAATCATCGAAAAAACCCAGGAAATAAAGCCCTTAAACCAGGGGTGGGGAACCTGCGGCCCGCGGGCACTTTCGATGCGGCCTGCTGAAAGAACTACAAAAAATTACACAGAACGGGATGGTTTTTTCACAGTGTTTCAGATGCATTTTTAAGACATTATTACAAAATCTTTACTAGAAAGTATTTTAGATACAAATAAAAACGTGATATAACATCCCCTTTTACTTTTATTTTAATTTATTATTGTGAAACGAAACTGAAATTCCATCAGAACTTTCTTGTTCGGGACAGTACCGATATTTCAGGATTGATGGTAACTCTATTTGGAGGGGAATCTTAGGCTTTCTATCATAAACATAATTTTCAAGTCATCGTTGCGGAAGTTAAGTGTATAGTAAATATATTAGCCAGTCGGAAGATGGCTCTGACGAGCTAAAACCAGTTATGGTCAATAAAATTAGTAAAACAATCGAATTTGCTCTAACGGTAAAACATGTTTTGTTTTCAAAATGCAATGGAAAAATTCGAAGTATGGTTTCATCTGCTTATGCATTTCGTAGAAAACCGTTCTCGTTTTTGAAGTGAATTTATAAAATTCAATTTGCTTTTATGCTGCCAGTATTGGAGAAAAGCCACTTTCATGTACCGAGTGTAGTTTTAATTTCCCGCGTACACATTTTACCTTATAACTAAAACCACTTCTGTGTTTAGAATGCA
Organism: Limnephilus lunatus; assembly: GCA_917563855.2. Classification (NCBI taxonomy): domain Eukaryota; kingdom Metazoa; phylum Arthropoda; class Insecta; order Trichoptera; family Limnephilidae; genus Limnephilus; species Limnephilus lunatus. The sequence goes on from OU830596.1 coordinate 11,562,134, forward strand.
ACGAAAACACGTCAGGTGTGATTTCATATGCTGACGCATTCCTCGGGTTGGAAGTGCATTTATAAAATTCTAGTTTCGTAGTTTGTGCTGCTAGAATTAGAGAAAAGCCATTTTCATGTACTGATTGTAGTTTTAATCCCCCGCATCCAAATTCAATCTAAATAGATGTGGTATTATCGGATGATGCATTTTGGCGGTAACCATTCTCGTGTTCAAAGTGCAGTTGTAAAATTCTGGTTGCAGACTATATTTCAGCTATGCATGCATTTTCGGAGTGTAGCTATTATTACAGACTGTAGGCAGTTATGTAACTAGTTTTTTGCAGTTTTAGTAAAACCAGTTATTTGTTTTGAATGTGGCTCACCCCCCCCCCCCCCCTCCCCGAGACGGAAATCATAATGCAGCCCACGGGTTAAAGTATGAAAATCCAAATGGCCCGCGACGCTAAAAAGGTTCCCCACCCCTGCCTTAAACCATTTATTGGATAACCAACACCGTTGCTACTGGTCACCCCAAGTTGTTCACTACGTTTGGTGACTTAGCATGTCTTTGTTCATGGAGTGAGGCTTGCTGAAAAGCTTCATGTTGGGGAGAACGCATCAGGTTTAAATTAACAACAAGTCAAGCGAGGCACTTTTAACTAGATACGGTGTACCACACGGAAGCGTTCTTGGTCCCCTTGTTCCATAAACGAACTGTTTTACATTGAAATTGACGGTCAAATCGTAACATTCGCTGACGATACAGTACTACCCTGTCAGGCAGAAACATGGAATGAGGTATAAATAAAGGCCAAAAAAGTTTATCAGTGGTTAAAAATTGGCTATGTCAGATGCGTTTGCTCACCTACATAATATATTATGGCGGCAGGAGAGACTGGTTGAGAAAGATCTTCTCTATAGCCGGACTACATCGGAACATCCCATTGCACAGCAGTGGGAGGAATAGATTCATACGTCATTTACTAAAAACTCTCTTAAAAAAGAAGAACATAATAAAATAAATGCCCTAAAAAATTCTAAAATTTCCAATGCAAGATTTTGTTTCACAATGATTACGAAATTCAAATGGGATGGAGATCTACGATTAGGCGAGCGTAAGTGATACAGAGCGCTTGCTAAAAGGACCAATGATTTTAAGTGTAAGATCACCATTCAGAAATAAAACGTTGCTTGAAATGGCTTCAGCCGTCTTTTTCTTCCCCATCTCCTTCACCACCCCACTCACCTTCATCCCCACAACATAACCAATTAGGGATGCCATAGTCTCATTGACTCCAGGCGCTTGGGAGCAGTTGGGACTCTTGTGCGATATTCACACAATAAGGGACAAGGGAGTTGATTATTTGTTCAAGAAACAATATCGGTGTTTAAAAAAGTTTATAAAATTCAATAAAAGTAAGAAGTAAGGAAGAATCGAGCTCGCTTCGTGCACACGGAAACACTCACAGCAAACTTCTATGGGTTTGTCCAATCAGTGAATATGTTCAAACAACCTGCCCGAAGTGGCCCATAGACGTAAAGTTGCCGCTGAGTGATTTGTAATACCTTGAGACTTGAGACAATGAAGGTTTGTGGAGAAATAATGTTAATTTGAATACAATAGCCGTATGACGGTACAGATCCCTTTAACCCTTTGAAAACTGCTACCAACCGGTTAACGCATTATTCATGTTTAATACTATAATATTATGGATGCTGATTCTCTCGGGCACACTAACGCGAAAAATTAGATTCAAGTTATTATTCAGATAAAAGAAATTGCAAGCCATAATTAAAATGAAATTTATTATATTACTAGCAGACCCGGCGAACTTCAATAACTGTTGTGTTAACTTATTAGCTGAATTTTTTATTTTTATTAAGTTAAGAATTACACAATGAAGCAATTATCGATGCGCAACTGTCCGTGTTTTGTTTTTGTCAGTATCAGAGATGGCGTTGTGTACGGATTTATAATTTTTGTGATTTTCTTACTTTCCACTTATTTATAGTAATTGCATTTCATTTTCTTTATACGTGTGAGGGAGATTTATTATAATTATTGTATTTTTCATTTGGAGGGGTGCAGACATACGTTCACCATTTGTCTCATTAATATTAAGTATTTAAGAAAACATGCTTTTTGAATTCCGATCGATTCAATTCCATTCATGCTTTTTTGCCGTTGCCTGTCGTTGCCTTGGGAATTTTAAAAGAGTGACAGCACTGTCGTCGTCCTTTTTCTTCAAACTTTTATTTATTTTATTTATTTTATTTATGTTATTTATTTTATTTATCTTATTTATTTAATTTATTTTATTTACTTTATTTACTTTATTTATTTTATATATTTTATTTATTTAATTTATTTTATTTATTTTATTTATTTTATTTATTTTATTTATTTTATTTATTTTATTTATTTTATTTATTTTATTTATTTTATTTATTTTATTTATTTTATTTATTTTATTTATTTTAGTTATTTTATTTATTTTATTTATTATCATAATAAACAGTCTATGAATTCATATTTGACAGTGATAAGAATATTTATGTCACTGACCTATAAAATAAAGACATTGAAATTTAAAACCATAATAGAAAAATACACAACAATATAGGTACCTAATATAAACAATTCTGATAAAGAGCATCTTCTTACTTCTCTACAAAAAGTGTTTTTAGGAAATTTTTTCAAGGTTTACTTTTAAATTTTAATTTACCGTGTGGAATTGTAATAATACCTGACATAATTTTATAAAATTTTCACGGAAACCATTATTTTATTTCTCAATCTAATTAAAAGTCCCAAATTCCGAACGGGAAGCACGTAGTCAGTAGTGACTGGTACCTACAAACAATCACCAAAATGCAGAATTATTACATTTATTATCCACCCACACTGTAATTCGGGAATGCACACAAAAGACATAAATATTCCAAGTTACGGAGACAAAAGAATTATTTATGGTGAGAATTCACCCTTTTTTCAACTTCTCCCGGCACAATTTTCCGACATTTCTCACGACCACTTAAAACTGTTAAACTAATCAATATTTGTGTACAAAATATCTACAAATTCATGCAACTTTTACATCGAAACATTAAAAAACGTAGAATATTTAATTAGAAAAAATAAAAAAAATAACTCCACACAACGCCTAACACCTAATTGCATAAAGAGGAACCCGGGCGCCGAGAAATTTTAATAAAAGGTATATTAAAAAATTGTTGCTGTCACTGTCGCTGTTACCCCCCCTCTTCCAAATGGTGATCGGACAACTCAGAATAAAACCAACTCAACACCTCCTTTGAAATTCAAAATTATCAGAAAAAATGGTTAAATAGGTTACGTAAGGTTAGGTTAGTTAGTTAGGTTATGGTCTATCATTTTCTTCGTAGTTTTTGATGACTTTTCAAAGATTTGTTGAGTTGACTTGATTCTGAGTTGGCAAGGAACCCTTCCGAATAATACCGAGGCAAGGGACAATTGCACCCCATGCTTATTATAACTAAATAAAATCGTTAAAATCCTAGGCCTAGAAATTCTTTCCAAAAGAAATTTCTGGAATCAAAAATTAAAAATATAATTCTATATGAAATACACAAATAAATTATCGCCAGCAATTCAATGGAATATTTTTTGGAGAAAATATAAGTGAAGCTTTTTCGAGGGTCTTTATTAATAGATTTTGTGTTCAGTAAAAATGTCAATTTATTACCCTTGAATGATATTGGGCTATAAATATCATTTATACCCAAGCCATTTACTCACATACACTGTTAATAATCATTATCATAGAATAAAGAATAACACAAGAAGTGCTTTGTGAGTGTGTTTCGTCATCCAATATAGGCCTAACTTCGGCCGATATTTCCATACAAACCTGTGTTTCGCCGAACGTTTTATGATTACGATTATGAAATTCAAATGGGATGGCGATATACAATTTCAGGCAAGTGCAAGAGAGACAGACCGTGTGATAAATGGTCTAGAAAAAAAGGTACTAAGTCAGTGACACGGTTTGTACGACATTGGTTACATTTGTGGTGACGAACGACGCGGCTATTTTGACTCGCGAAATCATTCATATTAGCTCCTCGCATGCTAATAGCGATCTCACAATATTGTAATCTATTTAGTTACCGACAGCCGGCGGCGAATGAAATAAGAAGAACCATTCTGTTCCCAATTGCCGACGACACAACAGCTCGAAAATCGCTACGCGTTAGCTCCCACCATTCCTTTACGAATATTGTGTAAATGTAAATTATGGTACGGATGTAATTGTTATAATAAACTTGTAAGTAAAGTGCTAATGCTTATTTGATTTATACACAACGACGCATCTTATCCCCCATATATTCTTTATTGATCATGATAGTTCAATGGTAAATTGGAGCCAATGAACACTCCATAAATTGAGCTTCACCCGGAAATAATGTCAGGTCTCTAGGGAAATTTAACTATTATCAATTTAAAAATCAATAACCAACATTTAAGTACTAATCATCATGTCCTTGTAAATGGTTTTCGTTACTTCAGCATGCATTAAAAAAATTTCCCACGTCAAAAAATTTATAGATTCTGGCAGACTTTTCACCGAGCATTTCATCCAAAAACATAATGTTTCTCACTACACTTTCTCACGGGCATCAGGACGTAGGTACCATCCTCTTCATTGTTGTTTGCAACCTCCCATTAAACCTGCAATTACCCGCTGTAATGTAATATAGTATGCAGACCTTGAACTGGACTCTTGGCAGACGCTGGAGCGGTGAGCTACGCACTCATCCATTGTTTGGGTAAATGGCTTCTCACGGATGTAAACCAGGCTAGGCATCGTCAGATTAAATATGTTAAGCTGTTACTGAATTAAATATGACTGAAGATGTGTTATTTCATTTGACAAACATTCCCGGGTTGCGAGTTACGAATAATCCGTCAATACGCCCTTTGGAGAAGCCGTCCGTAAAGCCTCGATGACACAAGGCGAGTTTACAAGCTACTATCTGGTATATTCACTATCTGTTAGTAAACTCGCTCAGTGTCATCGTGTTACTTGCTAACTAGCAGATTGTTGAAAATCTACGAAAAAAGTGGATAGATCGTCAACTTTACTCGCCACTCGCCAACTCGTGATTGGTTCATTTATGTTTCCAATATGGCTGCCAATTAACAGCTGATTTCGACTGTCAAACGTCTGAAGAATTAGTTCTCGTTATTCCTGCTACGTGCGAGCCCAGTTTCCAACAAAAATGTCGCGAGCTACTGAGCAAGCGGATAGTTTTGTGTGTCATCATGACAATCTCACTCGCCGATTCACCCGCTTTTAAACTTAGTAGATAGTAGCTTGTAAACTCGCCCTGTGTCATCGAGGCTTAAACGACTATTGCATAGTTTCTAATGAATATTTTTCACTTTTTTTACGTTAGATCCACTCAGGAAGCCCAGTGGAAAAAAAACCAGGGCCTAAGTCATCTTTGGGGATGCTGTGGGGGGGATATTTTTAGGGATTGGAAGTTCTGAAAAGGAGGATTGAGGGGTGGATAAGAATCTGGGGGTCAATGTGTCCAGGAGTGACGGACGTATATCCCTATCACTGCGCTATAAAGAGATGGGTTGAGAGAGACCGGCTGGAGAGGTCGAAAGGCCTCCGTCAAGTTTTTCCAGATCCGGCTCGCCACGCATTAGGTGAGCAAACGCATCTAACGCCATGACCTAGATAAACCTCATCCCATGAACCCGTGCACCCCTCGGTGTTGCACCCCCTTTTCAGTCACCAAAGATGCGAATCACTTGGGATTTCCTATGGCAGGGGTGTTCGTCATCCAATAAATGGTTCCCGAGGATTATGAATTCTTTTAAGTATGGTTTTTGTGGATTTAAATTGGTATTAATTTTCATCGTTAGTCATCATCTGAACAGTTGTATAATCTCGGATACGAAAAAAGCATCAGGCGTCATAATTCGTGTATTACAAAAGATTGGTATTATTACGTAGTTTTTAAAAATTTTGTTGCAAATTGTAGGATGTTTCCAAGCGAATGTTTTGAAGACAAAGGTCTTTGTCAAAAACAACGTAACCTGTAATTCAATTACCAAGGAACTCACGATTAAGCATAAATCACCCAAACCACTCAAAAATAAGAAGAATGGTAGATATCTAAACACGAACGAAAAGAGGGAGCGCGCTAATATTGAAAACGATAATATTTAAGCAAAAACTGGGAAAATGTTTAATAAAACACGACTCGTTTAAAATAGAGCCAAAATCTCATGGGAATAGCATATAATAAAACACTGAATTTTTTCACACACATAACTTGTAAAATAATAGAAAAAATGTGTTAATAATAATTTTCGGAGAATACTTTTCCGCGATTTTTTTCTATCCAGGAAATTTCATATATTGACGTTTCTGGCAAATGTACAGATATTATCGTTAAAAAACGTTATATTTACGCCTTTGAAGGAAGAATGATTTTTACAATTGAAGAAACATGGTCAAGAGTCTCCTCCTCCACACCGCACTGACAGAGTGGACTATCGAGGACTCGAATTTTAAACAAATGAGCTGCTATAGAGCAGTAGCCAATTCTCATTCTCAAGTTACAGGAAATAAATCTTTTTTTCTTCATTTATTTTTATTTTTAATCAATGATTATGCTGAGTGATTCCAAGAATGCTGGTTGTAGTCGCTTTGAATTAGGAACAACCCACGTAATATGAAATATGATCACTAATTAAAAAAAACATTGTTGCGTGTTTGAAGAGTCTATGTACCTACATGGTTATTACATTTAAAAAAATGTAATTCCAAGAAGGCAGTTTCTATAATCTGTGTTTTTATCTTTAAATTACACTAATTACATAATCTCCACAACACATTATTGTAATCTCAAACCAAGTTCATACCTCTATTACATTTGACACGAACATAGTATATACATAGATATATACTCAAACAGGTGAATTGATGGCGTACAGCGTACAGCTCATATCTAACCTACTATTCGACTTCATAAAAGAAAACCACAGTAAAATTTAAAAAAAAATAAACTTCTTTCAATGAAAAAAAAAAAACTCTAACTGAAACTAGAATTTCAGTCGAAACTGAAACCGAATTTCGACTTCCACTTTGACCGAAGCCGGAAAACTGAAAAAAAACGGAAATTTTTGATTTTTATTGACTTTTAAGAGCTCATTAAAGTTAGTGTTAAATAAAATGCACAATAAAATATAAGAAATCAATGTTAAATAGAAAATTGTATTTCTTTTCGATATTTTTAGTTCGTTGTTATGTAACAGTTCTTCAAATTACGCTATTTAAGCTTTAAAGGTATTACAAAAATTAAAATATATCAGAAGAATGTAAGTATGTCCACATTTTTATTTGTATATAATGCGACTGAGGCTCCTAGAAAATAATATTGTTGCCCTTGAGGTGATTATTTTCCACAAAACCGGCGCTGTACAAAAAAATAACACACTCTAAAACTTAAACTCAAATTCGAACAACACCTAAAGCCCCATAATTGGTCAAATATATTAATCAAACTAAACATGTCCGAACACCATACATTTAGTAGTAAGTAGGAGAATTTTGGTCAGTCAAGTGCCGAGTTACTCGCTACTCGACTAAATTACTTGCCCAATCAGAACGGGGCTTTTTAGGTTAACTTTCAAACGTTGCTTGAAATGGCGTTAGCCGGGTTTGGTGATCAGATCTGAATAGTCAGGTACTTTCCAGCCTTCCTCTTCTATTTTCCATCCCCTTTCGTTTTCGTTCAGCTTCCTAACGTATACCGATTTGGGATTCCGTAACCCCTCTAGTCTTCATGCTTTAAAATAGTTTGTTTCATAAAATTTATAAATAGTTTTTTTAAATAGCTCCACAAAGAAGGCCCTGAGGTAAATAATTTCTCTCAAGGCCTATGTCATTTTAGGGGATGCTGTGTGGAGAGTCGTTTTAAGGAAAGGGAAGAGTGGAAATTCTGGGAAGGAAAAAAATACGAGAGGTGGCTTGGAATCTGGGATCAGTATGTCCAGGAGCAAGGGCGGATTTAGGTGGGGGGGGGGGCACGGGGGCACGTGCCCCTCCCAGGACGGTATTTTTGTGTACTGTGGAGATTCTATCACAGTACATACTTAGAAGCAAATCAAATTATCAGAGTTGTTAAAATATATGAATAAAATAACGGAAAGAACATGAGTCAAACTTTTGTCCATTTCTGGCTGGAATTGCGAATTTTGTTCGTTGCATCCCATTCATGCACTTTCAAATGAAATATAACCCGGGCGGGCCGCCCCCCCCCCTCCGCCCCTTGTGCCCCCGCAAGAAAAAAAATCCTGGGCCCACCCTTGTCCGGCCAAAGCTCGATATGGGCTGTAGCGCCATCGAAGAAGAAGAAGTATTTAATTGGATGTAATTGTAGATTTTCATAATTGTGTAATAACTGAGTTTTATAACTGGATTGGATTGTTCTCACGTAAGTGAAAACATCTGTAAAACCCAGTATAAATAAATAAATATTAGAACATTTCCTGAACAAGCGCGAATTTTTGTTGGCATTATTGAAAATGTCAGCTGGATTATTATAAACACCTCACGTTAACTAAAACAAAATAAAAATTACGTTATGATTTAACGATTTAACGTAATAATAACTTTTTATAGAAATGACCGCACTATCAATTACTTATTTTGTTTATTTGTTGGTACTCTTATAATATGACCTTTGCTAATTCACGATCTGAAATTTGATTGGGGTCATCAGACTTTAGGATTTATTTTATTGCTTATATTATCTTCTCAATCTGCGATAATTAGCTAACATGGAAATGAATTGATTTTATTAAAAGAATCTTAATAAATAATAAAAACGGGCAATTAAATTAAATCATTAGCATATTAATATAAGTCTGTAAACTTTTTGAAATTAATTTTATAAAGTTAAAAAATATATTTATATATAAAAATGATGATATGTTTTTTAAAAAATAGATACATGTCAAATTCCGAATCATTTATTGGATAACCAAAACCTCTTTCATAGGTCACCCCCAAGTGGTTAGCTATGTTTGGTGACTTAGCAGGTGTGCCCGACTTCCTTTGTCCGGATCTTGGTGCATAGCAGGCCGGATCGGGAGAGACTGGTTGATGGAGACCTTTTGACCTCTCTTGCAGAATGTAGGTACCTCCCTGAAGGACGTATGACTCTACCCCCCTGGGAGGGGTAGATTCATACCTACACCCAGATTCCTATCTACCTCTCATACCTTCTTTCCTTCCCAGAACATCCTCTCCTTCCTTTCCTAGGGAAAATAATGAGGCCCTGAGGAAAATAATTACCTTCGTGGTCTATGTCATCTTTGAGGATACTGTGTGGAGGGTATCTTTAGGAAAGGAAGGAGAGATGTTCTGGAAAGGAAAAAAGTATGAGGGGTGGCTAGGAATCTTAGGTAAGTGTGCCAGTAGTGACAAACGCATGAATCCATCCCTCCCACTGCGTTGTAAGGCGATGTTTCGTGAGAGTCCCGCAGTAGAGACCCCTCAACTAGTCTCTCCCTATCCGGCCCGCCATAAGCCTATAAATATAAGCCCATAAGATACGATTAAACCTCACCCCATGAACCCTGGCAGCCCTGCTAAGTCACCAAACATAGCGAACCACTTGAGGTGACCTATGGCAGAGGTATTATTGAGAATAGACCGTAAGACTATTGTAAGTTAGTTTTGTAGTATAAAAGTAGGCTACATATGAGTACTTACATCTTTTTTATAGTAGTAGATTCTATCAGTATCACCCTAGTGAAAGATAACCGTTCAGAATCAAAACGTTAATTGAAATGGCTTTAGCCGTGTTTGGTGACCAAATCTGAATATCCATGTATTTCCCCACCTTGCTCTTCCAATCCATAACCAATTTTGATGCGAAAGGCTCACAAGCTCTGGGCAGTTGAAGCACTCTTCGGTATCATAAAAAAGTTAGTTAAATTTTTAAAATATTTTTTTAATAAAAAAAAGATTTTTCGCTGTAGAATTTATGATGGGTTTTGCAAGTAGGTACGTACAAACTAACCTGTGAAGGTGACCAAAAGGTGAAGCAACGAACAAAGGAAGGATTTTATAAAACATTTTATTTTTTAAATCCAGTAGCGATGTCTCCAACTGTGCAGAAAAGTTATTAGATACCTACGTAGGTATTTTTTTGCCTTTTGTTTGTTTATGATCACGCCAGATTCTAAATTTTACAAGAAACCCGTTTTAAAGAGAAGGGATATTTTACCTCCAAAGAGGTAACATTTCTTACTCCTTAATTTATTACACTTCTTCTTCAATCGGTTCTTTATTGCTGAGAATCGTGATAGCCACTCCAATTTCCATATTGGAGAAGGCTCCTCAATTCTTGCTCCGCAGTTTCGTGCTGCGTGGAGAACCATGGACACTGATGTACCGGATGCCGGTGATACTTGGTAACTCCAGCACTGGTGACCTTCCTCTGCCTCTCCTGCCAAATAATTTGCCAGTGACCATAAGTTTCAAGAAATTGAAAATAAACCTACAGAATATGTTATATAACATTCATTACTCGTTTAATTACCCAGGTGGTGGAGAAATAATCTCGGGTCTAACTGGCGAGATATTCTATTTACTAATACATATTTATAAATAAATTGTGCGGAAGACATGGTAATGATGGCACCGTCAACAAGGCGACTACGCATTCTTCTAAAGATTTGTAACGAGTTTTGCAATCGAGTTTAATAACCCCACTAAAACAGCTCTACTGGTCATAAGACATGGGCAAGTGTCGAAAAATATTTCTCCAGCCACCCTAAATAGTGTGAACCTGAAGGTGACTGAAGGAACTAAATATCTTGGACATATAATCACCAGTAATCTGATGGACGAAGACGACAACGATAGGTAAAGACGAGCTCTTAGCGTAAAAGCATAGAAGCTCAGTAGAAGATTTTTCCTTTCAGTACCGCTGTAAAAAGAACGCTCTTCCTTTCCTTCTGCGCAACGCTGTTTGGGCAAACTGCGAAAGGAGAAGTATAGAAAGATTTCAGGTTCAGTACAATAACGCCTTCTGCATAAGGTTTGGTCTCCCCAGATATTGCAGCGCTTTCCGGATGTTCACGGAGGGGCGAGTTCCCGACTATGCAGCCCTTATTAGATCCAGAGTGGCAGGAATGAGGAAAAGGATAAGCAGCTCTGGAAAAATATCCTTATGATGGTAGCCCGCCTCAGTCCGTCCTCCAGCATTGACGCACACTGAAGAAAAATTTCACATATATACCTATATATATATTTCACATAGTCACAATATATACCTACCTTAAAGGCTTATTATTATTATTTTTTCTTTTACTGTTCGAAGCCAGCTGGACCAACTTCTACAGAATGTGGAATATATTGAGGAAGTGCGAAGGGACGGAGGTGGAGTATCCCCAGGGAGAAAAAACTATTCAGCTGACGGCCCCCTTGGTTGAGGAGTAAGGCTGTTGACTCGCAATCCGAAGGTCGCGGGATCGAATATCGGCATATATACATTTTTATTTGATTTCTTTTGTGTTATTTCACAATTAATTTATTAAAAATAATATATAGTATGTTTGCGGCACTTTCCAGAGTAGAAGATACTGTCAGTATCGCCCTGGTGTAAGACCACCATTTAGAATTGAAAGGATGCTTGAAGTGGTTCTCCGTGTTTTGTGACCAGATCTGATTAGCCAGGTACTTCTTCACCTTCCGCTCCCATCTCCTTCCCCTACCTACTACTTTTAGCCTCACAACATACCCCAATTGTGGAAGCCATAGTCTCACTGGCTCTAGACGGTATAAGCTGGAACTCTTGAGAGGTATTTATATAAAAAAAGGGAGATTAGAGTATGTTCAATTCCAAAACGATACGCAAAATTACAAATTTAAATAAAGTTCCAGGGTTTAAGGCAAAATGTGAAGTCACCGTTTTAAATTAATCTTTACTACAAAATGGTTTGTCATAAAAGTAAGCTTTAGATCAGTGGTTCCGAAACTCTTTTGGCCGACGGACCCCTTTCCCAAACAGTTATAACCCCCTGGCGGATAGCACTAGCACAACGGAGGGGGCGAAATGGGATATGGAGTTTGAATAGGGTAGGATGGATCCCGTTGTGTCAAAACATTGCCGCGGACCCCCTGACGTCATTCAGGGACCCCAAATCAATTTTTATTTTCCACAGACCCCCTGAATGATCTTGCGGACTCGTGGGGGTCCGTACGGACCACTTTGGGAACCACTGGCCTACATTAATAGGTAAAGCCAACACTTTTGTTCTTTACTATCGAAACTAGATACATTTTCGTGGACCCCCACTTACAACTTGTGGACCCCCATTTTTTTATCACGCCAAAGTAGACTCTCGTCAGGTATCCCGTGGACCACTTTGGGAAACATTGCTTTAGATGAATTGAAGATGTTCCTATCGTTTTTATTTCAGTGTGTAATATATGTATATTTATTAATAACTAGCTTTTACCCACGGCTTCGCTCGCATAGTATTAGTGGGAAATTACTGGCATAATTGTTATTATTCTTGCTATTTTGTCTAATAGAAAATAATTATTGTCGAATAGAAAATTTCAAAATTTGAGAATGACATTTCGCAAATAAAAATTCTATTTTAGAAAATATTTGAATTATGAAATAGAAATTTATTTTAAGTACCTACTCCCTTTATTAGTATTTTATTCATATTTGAATCCAGAGTAACCTAAAAAAATAATAAAATGACAGTCCACTTCAAACGCTATGCTTTATAGCAACGTTATGCTTTTTTTTCGGAGAATAAACATTTTTAGAGATATGTAGATATTAACTACGACGCCAAAAGGTACTCTTTTTAATCACAACAAAGTACTCTTTTTAAGCCTAAAATTTAAAAAAAAAACATTGTTTCCAAGGTAACAATTTGTTTGACGTTTGTAATAACTCGATTTTGTTAGGGACAGAAAACGTATGATACATAATTTCATAACGCCACAGTTCATTCATAACGCCAGAGCTTACTAATATATAAAGCCGTTGTTACTCGCAAATAATGTAGCTTTCGATTAGTGAAAGAATTTTTAAATTCCATTCAATATTTATTGCGTGAAAGAGTAAGGACCAACCATACAAACTTTCGCATTTATAATATTATATAATAAGACAAGATATGAACGCTTTTCGGTTTTTACATAATGTAACATAGTATCAGGTATAACTACAACACGAAAAAGACAGTTCTAGTGAGTTTGTAAAACAGCAAGAAATAGAAAACAGAAGTTGAGAAAGACATGTGTAGATAACAAATCAAACAATGTGATCATGTAGGGTAGACTGGGGACGATTGAAACACGTTATGATTGAAACATCTCAATTTATTCGAAAACTATAATACCTAAGAGTGTGATACAACACTCGAAACTCCGTCAGGTCTGTTGGGACATTTCTACAAAAGCGCAGTAGCCGGCGAGTGACTCAATCGTGCATAGGGGACATTATTGAATTTCGCACTAAAACGTAAATATTTAAGACATTATTGCTTATCTCATAACTCATTTTACTCTCGCAGCTTGACGAAATGTTTTATTACATTCTCTTCTTTATCTATTTAAGAGTATTTACAATGCATTTGCGTGGCGTTAATGTCTATTTAAAAGGCATGTTTTTGACTTTGAAGCAGAAAATGCAGCGTGGGGATGTTTGAAACAACTCGTGTGGGGATGATTGCAACGTTTCAATCATAACCATGTTTCAATCGTCCACACTGAGAGAAAATTTAAAAGTTATAATGAAAAAGGTCAGAAATTTAAATCATTAAGTATTATTTAAATTCAAATCATTATGTATAATGTACTTCTGTGATCTTGAATGGTGAACTTCTGTGATCTTGGTTGATGAAGTCGATCTCATTCGACCACATTCAACGTCACACATCCTCACGTGACAATTTCGTAATAACATATCTTAATTGATTTTTTTACATTTATAACTAAAGAAAAATCAACGTTAATAGTATACATTGTTTTATCAATTATGTAAGTACAAAACAGAGAAAAAAATTATGTTATGAAGAAAGTGTGTTCCCCTTCTCAAGAAACCGAGGTTGCAAACTATGCTTAAAAAACAGCCAACATTTATCTATTTTGGGCTATCTTCAAAAGATTTAAGACAATTGTCATTTGATTTGACCACACGGTAAAACCTAGCAAGGCCAGATTCATGGTACACAAATGGGATGGCCGGAATAGAATGGCTCCGAGGATTTTTGCGCGCCATCCAGAATTTATTATCTATAAGATGTGCCCAAGCCAAGAGTAGGTATGGCACAAGCAACAAGTTTTAATTGACATAATGTTGATGAATTTTTCAACAATTTAGCGAACATTATGGATAGTTTTAAATTTGAACCAAAGGACGTCTAAAACGTAGATGAGACCGGTGTCACAACTGTTCAAAAACCTAATCGGTTTATAGCCAGGAGAGGAACTCGGCAAGTAGATGCAGTAACGTCGGCCGAACGAGGAATTTTCATAACTGTCTGTAGCGGCAAATGCAATTGGCAACTCAATTCCGCCGATGTTCACATTTCTACGTATCAATTAAGCCATTTCTTAAAAGAGAGTCCGATTGGTAGTATCGGTACCACGAACAAATCTGTCTGGATGCAAGAAGAAGATTTTACCGAATTTCTTATTCATTTTCAAAAATTCACCATTTCGTCCTTAGATCGCAAAGTTCTTTTATAACTTGATAATCATTCATCGCGGTCGAATCCTACGAAATCAAAAAAGAATATTATTTTGTAAAATCAATATTTAGTCTTCAAACCATTCCAAAATGAACAGGCAAAAAAAACTATACCTAGAGACTCCGAAGAAGAAACCACAAACAAGATGACCAAAGTATAGGAAAAGGTGCACTGGAATTCGAGGACAAAAATATGAAAAAAATCACCCTTCACATTGATAAAAAAGTGCTTCGTAGTCCCCACTCTTGTCTACTTTGATTTTCTGTATATTTCACTTCTACCGCATGTGAATTGCACATCCAGATTTTTCTTTTCTTTTAATAGATAATATTTACTTGTTTAATAGATTTTAATGCCACTTAACAGATTATTTTTAAAAAAAATCTAAAATATTGCGATATTTTGTATAATGATGTCACATCCCAAACTGTAACCGACGTGTTCACACCCTCGAAATATTTTTCATCAAAGCTCATCGCTTGGCCGGTCCTCTACAGTTTTGTGATCATTTTTGGGAATCTTTTTTTTTTTTTTTTTTTTTTTTTTTTTTTTTTACTAGATTCTTATGTTTCTTGAAGAGATGAATCATTTAAATTTACTGAATTTAAAGTTAATGTTCTTTATAAATAGAACGGCGTCATATGCGCCTTGCAATTTTTACCTCATGTGGGTATTTTAAAATGTTACCTGGCTATTATAGACTTAAAGGCCTTGTATTTCATCGGTAGGGAAAAATTGTTATCTAAAAACCCTACTAAAATTTCATGTTTTGCTAAGCTCCATCATCATCAAGCAGCCACGCCACCGGCGGCGCTCATGCATACATACGTGTCTGTTTGTGTTATGTTGGGAGTGGGAAGGAGTCGGTCATGTCCTTTTTATTTGGATCTCTTCCGCATTTGCCTTCGGGAATGAGGAAACCATGAAAAACCTCATCCGGGAAGAGTCGGCCGAAAGTCAACATGAAACTTGTCGGCCTTCAGTGATTTCAATATATGAAATCCTGCATTGTGTGGTGAGGGGTGTGTGTGTCTGTTTTTATGTGAGATATATATACATACTATATGGGAAATTTATAATAAACTTACATAAACATACATATTATACAATATTAAATAGATATATACATAGATATGTAAACATAAGTTTTGGGGGAGGGGGTCTGGTGTTTAGGAATACCTACTGCTCGCTCAGTCGTCCGCGTCTGAATTTGGTTCATACCAGATGTGGTCCAGGTCCATCAGGATATGTTTGGGTAGTCTGTGTGTATATCTGAAAGTAAAGTCACTGGGTGCATTGTATTGACCGATTTCCTTGATAAGTCTATTTTTACTATGTCTCAGAGATTTGTAAAATCGGTCTGTCAGTCTGTGCGTGTATTCAAATAAAGTCGGTATGTATTCTCTGGCATGTAGTCTTTTTAGATTCGTTCTGATTCTAGTGTTGTATGCGATTTTAATGCAGAGATTTTGTAGCGTCTGTAGTTTCAAATGGTCAGAATGAGAAATACTACTCCACACGGGAATAGCATATGTCAGTACCGGTCGGATGAGCGAGCAGTAGATCAGGAGCTTGGTTCTGGGACGCAGCGGACTTCGTCTGTTGAAGATGGGCTTCATCGCGCCGACTGCCTTTCTGGCTCTTGCGTGTATCTTGGCTATGTGAGATTTCCAATTGAGACGTGAGTCCATTGTCAGGCCCAGGTAAACAACTTCATCTTTCCATTCTAGGACGTGTCCTCCCATTTCGATGTTGACGTCTGGTGTTCTTCTTTTTCGTTTCCTCGTGTACATTATCACTTCGGTCTTTGCCTCGTTTAATTTGAGTCGCCATTTCTTATAGAACTCTACTAGAGCGTCGAGCGCCCTCTGTAGGTATATGGCCGCCATGTCTGCTTTCAGCGAGGAAACGTAAAGTTTGACGTCGTCTGCGTATATGGATAAGTTGCATCTCTCATCTCGGGGGATATCATGTGTGAAGATGTTGAAAAGATGAGGTCCCAGTAGACTCCCTTGTGGCACGCCTTTTGGAATCTCACGTAGTGTTGAGAGCGCGTTTCTGATAAAGACTTTGAAGGATCTGTTCTTTAGGTATTCTTGTATCACTCTCGTTAGGTATATGGGCGTGTTGAGTATGTGCAACTTGTGCAGTAGCCCTCTGATCCATACGGTGTCAAATGCCTTTTCCAAGTCTATCAGCGCAGCGGCGGTGAAGCGATGTTCGTTGAATCTTCTTGCGATGAATTCCGCTACTCGGGAGAGCTGGTGGGTAGTGGAATGCCTTTTCCTGAATCCGAACTGCTCGTCTGGCAATGTGTCTTCGTGATGTGGTAAAAGTCTGTTGAGAATCACCTGTTCAAATACCTTGCTCAGTGTGGATAGTAAACTTATCGGCCGGTAGTTCGTCGGCTGCCTCTTGTCTTTGTTAGGCTTCGAGAAGGGCAGCACGGTTGCCGTTTTCCAGATTTGGGGGAAGTGTCCGGTGATGAGGCAGGCATTGAACAGCTTTGTGATGAAAATTATTGCTTTCTGCGGTAGATGTTTCAGTAAGATGTTATGTATTTGATCGCTTCCCGGTGCCTTGTTTGTCTTCAATCGCCTGATAATGACGGCTACTTCGCTCGGCGTGCAGAAATGTATGTCGGCGGTGTCCGTCTGCTCTGCTTGATCAAGATGTTGTAGAGACTCATCTACTAGTCGATCCGTTTCCGGGTCACATAAGCCGTCCGTGGCTGCGTAGGCTCTCTCAAATCCGTCGGCAAGCGCGTTTGCCTTTTCTTCTAGTGAAAGTGCCAGCCCTGAGCCGTCTAACTTCTCAAGCGGGGGGATCGTGTTATCTTCGTGTCTCAGTGCTTTCGCCATTTTCCACAGGCTGTTATCTTTGGGCGTGAGTGACGTAACTTTCTTCGTCCATAGTTCGCGTCTGAGATCGGTGATTTCTTGTTTGATCTCCCGCTGCAGGGTGTTGTAGGCGGTTTTGAAGTAGCCGTCGCGCGTTTGATGGTAGATGCGCCGCAGGCGATTTTTCTCCTTGATGAGCGATAGGACATACTCGGGAAGCTTGATCGTAAAAGTCTGTTCGTCTTTGTATGGTATGTAGTTGTCTTGTGCAAGTTGGATGATTTCGGTCAGAGTGCTTGCGGCTTCGTCGATTTCTTCCTTCGAGCGCAGGGTTGCCGACGATAGGTATATTCGTTCGTTTATCTCTTTCTTGAATCCTTCCCAGTCGGCCTCCTTGTAATTTCGCCATTTTCTGGGGCTCCTTGAAGTCGTCCCTCCAATACTGAAGCTCACGGGCAGGTGATCTGATGATAACTCATCCAGCGTACGCAGTGGCGAGATGGTCTTGGCGTTTTTCTCAAGTACGATATCTAGAGTACTTGGATACTTTGCGTATGTTGGATAGTGAGTCGGTTTGTCCGGAGCCATTATCGTGTAGTTGTGCGTCTGCATATGTGAAAAGAGCGTTTTCCCATTCGCGTTGCCTCGGTAGTTGTTCCAATAATTGTGTTTGGCATTGAGGTCTCCTCCTAAAACAACAATGGGGCGCAAATTAAGTAATTTATCCAAATCTTCTCTTACCAGAAGTTTGGGGCAGTAGGCGGCGATGATGGTATGCGCTCTATCCTCTATGGTGACTTCGATAATTGTGGCTTCAGTATGCTTCAGCTTCGGAGTAGGGATTCTTGTAGATGTGATGGTTTGACGAACGAATATGGCGGTGCCTCCACCTGCGCCCTCCAGTCGGTCATCTCGATGTACTTCGAAGCCGGGCACTCTCAGGGGTATGTCAGGTTTTAAAAAGGTCTCTGTAATGAGAAAAATGTCAATGTCAGTATTGTTTGTCAGAGCGAGCAGTTCGTCGGTCTTGAAGCGGATGCTGTGGGCATTCCACAGGAGAACGTTCACCATCTCGGGATCAGACATTGATGGTGGACGTGATGAGACCCATAAGGATCCAGGCTCTCGCAGCTTCGCTGGAAGCTGCGGCCAGCTCCGGTCGCAGGCGATCTAGTCCCTCGAGCAGGGCCATCATCAGTTGGGCATCGCTTCTAGCCTCTCCTGCGGGCTGTTGCGTGCGGGGCTGCGTGCGGGGCTGTGAGCGGGGCTGTTCCTCCTGTCGCTCCTCGCTCCTTCCGCCGGCTACGTTGGCCCAGGTGCGTCCATCTGTCCTCGGCGCCTGCTGCGCTTGAGGCTGTGGCCTGCTGGCTCCTGGGGCCTGGCGGTGGGGCTGTCGCTGGTGCTGCTGGAGCGAGGCGACGTAGGCGACCCTCTTCGGGCAGCCTCTGAAGTTGGCGGGATGGGGGCCTCCGCAGTTGCAGCACGCGGCGGGCTCGTCCCTGGTAGTTTTGGGGCACTCGGCTGAAGCGTGCTCTACCAAGCACTTCACACACCTCGCGGTGTGGGCGCAGTTTCGGGACCCATGCCCGAAGTTTTGACAGCGGTAGCATTGTGTCCCGTGCTGTAAGTGGTTGCTGCGGTGCTTTTGTAGGCGGATTCTGCAGTGACAAAGGTATTTTACTGCCGCCCTCAACTGGCCCATATTCACTTCTTTGTCGAAGGTGGCCAGGTACATCGGGTATTCAGCCGAGGCGGTTGTCATCTTGACTACTTTTACAGGGGGGAAGCCTTGTTCGGTCAGGTCGGCTGCGATATCTTCCGTCTCAACGTTCGGTAGGCCCTTGATAACGGCCTTCTTCAGCTTTTCGGCCTCCGCCGTGTATGTGTGGAAGCCTCGTGCCTCCGCTCGCAGCCCGTTGGTGAGAGCCCGGTGGTCCGCCATGCTCCGCACGAAGATATTAGCTGTTCCGCCTCGGTTGTAGCGGAACGTGAAGTTCGGGTGCCCGATGTGGCCCTGCACCGCCGAGGTGATTTGGGCGTGGGTGAGAGTCCCCAGGGTCATCACAACCGGGGGGACACGATCTTTCCGGGCAGGCTGGCCGCTGGTACCTGCAGGAGAGAAAGAGGAATTAGTATTGATGCGCTTTGGTTGCGGTGCGCCGCCGCCTTCGCTTACCTCATGAAGATTTCCGAAGCGGTTGCCGACAACAACCGCCCGGGGTTCCTGAGGTGACAGGGGCCTCTTAACGGGGTTGGACGGCCTCGTCCAACCTTCCTCCTGCCTGGTCGTCTCCATGTCCTGGGGGGGTAGCGTGGGTCTGGGAGGTGGGACGTAGCCCGAAGCTGGGCCTACTGCGTGGCGGCTGGGTCCGGGTGCGGGTGCTGGGCCGGTCGCGGGCATCTCGGGGGGCGGCAGGGCGATAGCCGGCTGCGTCCTCGGGTCAGGGTGGCTCAGCTGGGGCTGGGAGGCAGGGATCGTAAATAGGATCGATCCCGTCTTGGTTTGCCGTCTATACTGGCGGGCTCCCGGGGGGATCTCGATCGGCGAATCCTCCGGGTTGGCAGGTTCCATCCGCCCGGGGAACATCCGGACGGCAGGGAGTATATTTTTCCTCTTCTGGATTGGGATGGTCTTGCAGTGATATCTCGGAGGGGCCAGAACGTCCTTCTATGTTGCCTTAATAAAGGCAGTTGGTGGCGCGGGCGCCTGTGCGGAAAGCAGGTGTCTGGCCGTGCGAGCACAAGCCAGACAGAGCGAATCGGGGGCGAAAAGCGGAGCGTCTCCAAAAGCGACTGTCGCGGACGGCAGTCACTCAATCAATCTCCGATCTGATCCTTTCCCTGATCCTCCTGATCATGATCTATGATGATTTTTGGGAATCAGGAAAAAATGGCCTGCCCTCACAATACTGGAGTACCGTGCCGCCGGCGACGCTTTGATGGAAAATATTTGTTCTAATTAGAAAATGTCATTTTTATCAATTACTTATTATTTTCTCATTGGATTTCAAATATTTAAGTTTTTTATTTCTTATGTACATCTCCCCGGTGCGATCAATAAATAATACTTTGAAAAATCGCTACTGGGGAGGTTGTAAACTCATTTTAAATATGTTTTATTCTTGTACTTATTTTTAAATGTTTATGTCTTAATTTTTATACACACGGGCCTTGTAGGACAAATGAAATAATCAGTTTTCATTT
Organism: Limnephilus lunatus; assembly: GCA_917563855.2. Lineage (NCBI taxonomy): Eukaryota > Metazoa > Arthropoda > Insecta > Trichoptera > Limnephilidae > Limnephilus > Limnephilus lunatus. The sequence goes on from OU830596.1 coordinate 11,582,950, forward strand.
GAAATCCTACAAGGTCTCGAGTAAAGCCAAGATTTATTTCACAACATATTGGTAGGCAAAAATAAAGTCATTTTTGCCTACCAAAAAACACTTTTTATGTTTTTCCAAATAACAAAACCTGCGGGCCTTGTAGGACAATGAAATAATCAGTTTTCATTCTTGATCCTACAAGGCCTCCAGTCAAACTGAGACTTTGCTCTCAAAATACTTAGAGCCAAAATTGGAGCTCAATTTGCCATGTCAAAAAGACTTAGAAAATTTCGGTCATGACATTTTTACATTTTTACCTCTACAAAATTCTAGGGTCCCTGTGAGATGGTGAAATAAACAGATTTCGTTAACTTATCTCACAGGGAACCTAGGAAAAATAATTATAACTTGATAAATCATAAAACATTTCCTTAAAAATCAAAAATTCTTAAAATCACGGTAAATTCACCAAACTAAAATTCTTGTCATAAATCTTGGCTTTATTTATATGTTTTTTCTATTTAATATGTATTTTGATTGTTAATAAAGGCTACAAAATCCGTAAAAGTTGCCAAATTTAGACGAGCACTTTTACGGATTAAATCGGCAAAATAGAAACTAAACAGTTTCTTGCCCTTTATAAAGGAAAAGTGCCTGGGTTCCGTTTCCCCCTCCACTTTCCGTGAGCCACCTACCGATTGGTATAAATACGACAAATTTTTCAATAATAAATCAGTTCAACGTTTTCCTTAAATCTTCGTGTTTTACTCCTTCCTCTGGAAGAAACCTCTCTCCGACCTGCCTCCTGCTGAAGCTCTGCCTGAACAACAAGTCTGGTGCCTACCTCCTCAAGACTAGCCGGCCCAACTTCTGGACACCGCAAGGCGCCAGGCTCAGGCAGAGAACAAGGACATCCAGGGCTACCACTCACCAGCTCTGGGTGCAGGGAGGCAGATCAAGGGTTACCACCCTCCAGTACAGCAGGGCTGTCACCTTCAAGGAAGGCCAGCCAGTACTGCATTTCAAAACAATATTACAATAGTCGACATCCACGTGCACAGCCACCGGTGCCCTTTTCTACAGTCTTGTAGCACACGTCTGTTACACAAACCATAAATTCAATAAATTTTTATTTTTTCGACTTCTTAATTGTTGAATTTTTCACACAAAAAATGCTCTTAATTCAGAGGTAAATTCTACATTGTTATGATTGAAACAGTGTGATGGTTGAAACAAGCACTTTTGTATGAAAGCAAAAAACTTATTTTTAATACCGTTCTATTCGGCTCCAGGATAATATCGCAGTAAAAGTGTTCGATTATGCCAAATACTCATAATAAGTATAACTAAGAGCACGTAAACATAAATAATAAAAAAAAAATTTAAAGTTGTTTCATTTCAAGACATTTATGTTTATAATTTTTTAAATACTTGTGATATGTTTAATCACTATTCATGATCTCATTGAGTACTGTTTTAATAATGAAAATGTTGAACATTGATTAAAATTATTCCAATTATTCCATAGATATTTTGAGTGTTTCAATTATCCCCACATACTGTTTCAATCGTCCACACTATGGGGATAATTGAAACAGTTTTCCCCATCGTCTTTAAGTGGTCATTGTAGCTTACCTGTACGAGTTGTGGCCATACAATAAATTTAATTTGATAACTAGATAGATCATAGAACATCTGGTATAAACATCTTTTCCATAAATAAATAAGAAATATTACTACGCCTAGTTAAAGTAAAAGTGTTTCAACCATCCCCAGTCTCCCCTAAATACTACAATATTACAACAATGGTTTTTTTAAAATATAATACATGCAAATAACTTAAAATCAAGATGAGGCACGTTGAAAATGTTTAATGGAAGGTAAATAATAAGTCAAATATATTTCAAGTTGAAAAGATGTCTACATTACAGGAAATAAACCAAATGAAACAATACAATTCAGGTTATCCAATAGCCCTTGAAAGTTCGAAATCCAAATCCCCGCCTCTTTTTGGGAGGGATCTACGATACTTGAGAAGACTTTTTTGGAAAGTTAGAGAAGGTATTTGAGAGTTGTTTTTACAGGTTGGTTTCGTAAAGGCCCATTAAAAAATTTTAACTCATTTTTTACGCATTGTTTATTATAATTTATTTATTTATTAAGTAATTTAAAATCGATTGCACGGAACCAAGCGACATAGAGTCCAGGGACGTTCAAACGCACCAGAAAATTTGCACGTAGTTTATTTCTCAAATCCAAATTTGTTGAACGCCGTCTATTTTTAAACGACTTTGAAAAGGAGGAGGTTATCAATTCGGCGGTATTTATTTTTATTTTTTTTATGTTTGTTACTTCCGATTGGGTGAACCGATATTGATGATTCTTTTTTTATTAGAAAGCTGGTGCTTCCCGTATGGTCCCATTTTAATTTGGTCTAGTTCTGAAAATGAGAAAACCATATATGTCTTAAATTTGCAATAAGTATGTGCGCGACAAATGGACGAATAACTCAATATTACGCCAACAGATTTCGATGATTCTTTTTTTGAAGTAAAACTTCTTTACGAACGCTCGTCACTAAAAATAAAAAAAAATAAACAAAAATTTTAACAAAACAAAAAACGACTTAAAAAAATGCACTAAAAAGTAAAAAAATAATTTCGTACTATTGTTATTTTTGGAGTCGGTGTCAGCCAAGATCTCCACATCTCACCTATAACTAACTACCTATGCCTTGGCTGACACCGACTCCAAAAATAACAATCGTACGAAATTATTATTTTTAATTTTTAGTGCATTTTTTGAAGTCGTTTTTTGTTTTGTTAAAATTTTTGTTTATGGTTCATGCTGAAAAGAACACCGCGAAATTGCATTGTTTTGTTTTATTTTGTGAAATTCAGGCACAAATATTAAAATGTTTTTCGATTATTTTGTAAAGAACTTAATTGGCCACAATGAATCTTTATTCGAAAAATTTTGTCACTTGAAAGTATTTTTTATAGGCCTAATACTTTATTTTTACTCGATTATTTCCAAGGCAATGATGTGTTCTAGTTGCAGTATTTAATTGAAGCTTCTATAATATTTTTAAGTGATAAAATTTTTAAACTAAAAACATATGATTTTGTATGATTTCGCGTTAAATCGCTTAATCTTAAGAAAATCTGTGAACAACATGATAAGAATGGCCACTTTTGTAGGTACGAGTATATACGTATTAAAAAAACGCTGCAATATTTGTTCCTATCAACATTTGTGGAAGCAACTAGTGAATAATAGAAAAAAAGTATAAAAAAAGTCGCACCCTCCATTCTGTCAATTTAAAAATATGGAATCATTTTAACCTTTCAAACAGCTTATGTATTTAGACAGGCAAATTCCTTCCCAATGATACGGTTTCAAAAACTGGCCGAATCGAATCTCAGCTCGGTTATTTTTTGTGTGGGGATGTTGCCTTTTTGTCATGTTTGCTTTTTTGGGACAGGGGCGGACTTGGCATTTGGCTCTGCGGTTTGGGCCCTGAAGTTTCCATTAGGCCCGTGTCCGGTGAGCTGGAGCTGTTGTATTCTACGTACCTAACACGCGCAGGGTCTAGTCTAGTCTATAAATGTCAGAAATCTGTGTTAATATTTTGTTGTTATCTGTGTAAATATCTGTGTTGTCTGCTGCGTGTAGTGAATTTATATATTGTGTCGACATGGCGGGGGACTCATGGAAAAGTAATTGAAAATGAATTGATTTCACAAAATTATATTTCAAATACTGAAATACGAAAACAATAAATAAATGATTTGTCGCTTGTGAAATATTACGTTACCATATAATTAATGTTAAAACGTAAAAATGTATAGAAATATCTGTGCAGTCGGGGGCTTTGTTTTGTTGAAATTATAGACACTGTGTTTAGATAAGATACAATTGTCCAATTTTTTATTAGAATATCTCTCTTTTATAATAACTTTGAAGGTTATTCCCTCCATTTTAATATATCATTGAAGAATAAGGTAATAATAATAAATCTAATCGAAAATATGAAAAGAAGAAGACGAAGATAAATAATAAGCTAACGGTCGTAACTGGGACTCGAACCCAGCATCGATCATCTCACCGGGACAAGCCCAATATGAATTTAAAACATGAGATTAACAAACATGATATAGATCTAAATTATTGTGTCTGTTCTGGCGGAAAGCCTTTTTAAAAGCTTTTTTAAAAATTCTTTATTAATAAAGAATTTTTAAAAAGTCCTACTCCTTTTTTTAAAGAAAAGCTCGTGTTAAAAATGGCAGAGAAACCTAGGTAAATAGAATTTTTACATAAAATCTTCAGAAACAACAAGGGAATAAAAAAATCTATAACAAATAATTCATATGAAATATGGCTGATAATAGAAAAAGAGAAAAAAGAAGAAAGGAGAAGAGAAAAAAATTGATATTCATATTATTTTTGGAGAATGTCAAATTATTTTTCAAAGTTTTATAGTTAAGATATAGAAATCCTTTTTGATTGTATTTTTAAATGATTTTCCAATCCTGTATAACAGGTAACTAGTTAAGCCGTTTCACTCAAATATATTTGTAAATTTGTAATATACAATAATGATACTATAAATCGTTTTCTGATGGAGGAAAGGGCCATAAAAATATTAAACTTAAATGCAAATCCCACCCTGTTTTAATTGGAGTTAGACGACAATGTTGCTATGAATATAAATTTAATAATCAAGGTGACACGGTACATTATTAACACGATCTCTTCCTGTTATACAAATTCTGATGAGAAGATTACTGACAGGGTCACCACATTATTTCTTCTTGATTTCTAAAAAAAAATTATATTGTTAAGATTATAAATCAGGCATAAATTATACTGTAGGTAAATAGAGTTCAAGATCACACAAAGGTAGTTTTTTTGTGGGGCGAAATTTATTTGTACCAGAGTCTCACTCTCGGGCACGTCGCCATAACATATTATATTTCCGATTGAGTCGTACAAATCTGTACCCGAATTTGCCCGTGGGAAGAGCGATACGCTATTTAAATATATTAGATAAAAATTTCGACATATTCTTCGAAAAATTCAATGAGTTTGTAAGATTTTTGGCGCTACATTCTCACTGTGAAAATGGTACTATTGCAATTAATTAGATAAAATATCTGTAATGTTGTAAATTTTTGTACAAATAAATTAAAATTAAAATCTCGTATGCTTAAATAAATCGTAAAATAATGTCACCATTTATGGGGCTTATGATCGAGATCGCTTCGTGGAACTTCAGTTCTCAACTCCAATTCCAGAATCACAGTCGTACATGATGCAGCAGACCAGTAAGACTGAGTTGGCATCGTGTTTGGGTCCCACCCAGGCATAGTGAATTCAATTCCTCGGCAAGCTAAGTCCTCCATTACGAGACAAGCAACATTTGCAGTTTACTGTAGTGGTAGTAGGAGATTTTCAAATATTGTCATATTGTTCGTAACTCGGGAATGTTTATTCTTCTAAAAAAAACTTGAATATGTAGGAGTTTAGGCTTTTAGAAGTAATCAGAAAGAATATAATTTATTATAGAGCATAAAATTAAAGGCATTCAGAGAATAATACTAGAAGAAGAATTTTTGGTTGAGTTTTCATAATCAGGTGATCAAAAAAGTATACAAATAATAAGGAAAAGGATTGATTGATATTGAATGATGATCAAAAATTTGTACAAATAATAAGGAAAATGATTGAATGATATTGAGTGGTGATCACAAATTTGTACAAATAATAAGGAAAATGGTTGAATGATATTGAGTGGTGATCACAAATTTGTACAAATAATAAGGAAAATGATTGTCTTGATTGTCGTAGGGTTTAAACTAATATAGGGGATAATTATTTAGGGGTTATTTTGACCTCTCCAGCCGGACTCGCTCGACACATCGCCAGCACCTGCCAAGATGACTTAGGCCCTGAGGGGAAATATTTTCAAAAAACACATGGATATGGGGGAGATTAGAAGCTTTTAGCACTAAACCGAAATAATATAATGAAAATGAAATTTGAAGGCTTTCAGAGAATAATACTTGATATTTTTTACATTAGCTCCACACAGGAGCCCCTGAGGAAAATAATTCTAATGACCTGGATAAACCTCACCCCATGAACACGGGCTCACTGCCTTGGTGATGGATGTGTTTGCCCACCTAATGCGTGGTAGGCAGGATCAGGAGAGACTGTTTGAGTTAGATCTTTTGACCTTTCCAACCGGTCTCTCGACCATTACCTTGCACCGCAGTGATAGGGATGGATTCATACGTTCGTCACTCCTAGATACAGTGACCCTCATATTCCTACCCACCCCTCATACTATTTTCTTTCCCAGAACTTCTCCACTCCTTCATTTCCATAAAAAAGACCCTCCACCCAGATGAATCCCCAAAGATGACACAGGCCCTGAGGGAAATTATTTTCATCAGGGCCTCCTGTGTGGATCTAATGTAAAAAAAAGACAAATTAGAAGGAAAATGATAGATTGAGTAAATCAGATTTATACTAACGAGAAGGAACATATTGATTGAATCCAAATCTGGCTCTGTTCACCACTCAGACCCTCGTGCCAGTCTCCAAGTGAAACAATTATTTATTTTTAACTTGTGTTTAATATAATGCACCTATCATAACGTACATCCTTGGGTTTAATTAAGTCACCTTGACATTTATGGGCAGGTAAATAATGTAAGACAGTTTGCGGATCGTTCCATTCAGAAAAAAGTTAAATAAATAATAATAATATATCGTCTAATTTAATTTTGTTCAATGTATTCAAGGTGATACAAGTTCTTAGTGCAACTTTTGAATTTACATCTCATTAGAATAGCAGATTTTTATTTATTTACTAGCGATTCGCTATTAATAAATAAATTGTTTCTGCCTGCGTGTCTTTTCCCATTCATACTGTTCGCCTTCTGCCTCCTCTTCCCCTCCTGTTCCCTTCTCCTCGAGCATTCCCCCTCCACCTTCCCCGCCTTCCCTCTCCTGCGAACCCCCCTCCCGCGATCCCCTCCCCTCTCCCGCTTTCAATATATTCAGTCCCGGTACATTCAGAATTTCAAACCACTTCTGTGCCACCTATTGCATTTTTTTTTATAAGTTGTCATTTTTCATATATTACAAACATTCATTTTTTAAACGAATCCGAAAAGGATTATCAATTATCAATTCGATCGGTATTTTTATTTATTTTTATTTTTTTATGTTTGTTACCTCAGAACTTTCGATTGGGTGAACCGATATTCATGATTCTTTTTTTATTAGAAAGCTGGTGCTTTCCGTGTTTTTCTATTTTAATTTGGTCCAGTTCTGACAATGGGATCCATGAGAAAACCATATATGTCTTAAATTTGCAATAAGTATGTGCGCGACAAATGGACGAATAACTCAATATTACGCCGACTAACAGATTTCGATGATTCTTTTTTTAAAGTAAAACTTCTTTACGCACGCTCGTCACTAAAAATAAACAAAAATTTTAAAAAAACAAAAAACGACTTAAGAAAATGCACTAAAAAGTAAAAAATAATTTCGTACGATTGTTATTTTTGGAGTCGATAGAGTTTTGGAGTGATCTTTTAAACTGCGCAACGGATTGTCATTCGTTCACCAATAGAGTGATTCATGAGGAAGGTTTTTAAGTAAATAATTTGTCAAACGGCAAACGGACGGAGTGGATTTTTGTTTTTTTTTTACAATATTTTATCTTAGAAATCTTACAAAACTGATAAATCAGTTTGATTGTAAGAAATCTCTCATTTTAGCAGAAGGCTTTGGTTATAAAGGTTGGGTAATGGCGTTGGGTTGTATTTCGTTAGCCACAGCAACAGTGAACGGGTCTGCTTATATACATATAATTTTTTGTTTTAAGTTTATAATTTTTGGCTTCATATTAGTTTCTTATAAATTTTATTCTTACTTTTTCCATATTAAACTATCTTATTAAAAGTAAAATCACAAGGAGGAAATCCATAATTGGTTTTATTTTAGCTATATTATTTCATGTAAAAAGTGAAAAAATATTATCTGTTTATTTCCCGAAAATGAATAAATAAAATAATACACATTTCTCTTGAAGAAAGATACAATCAATCAGAATCGATGCGTTCTTTGAAATTTATTGCTCCTGCTGTGTAAAGTGAGCAGATCTAATAATAACCGACCTTCATTTTCCCGTCATATCCCGATCGGGGATGCCATCGTCCCACAAGCTTCTTCGGGCAGTCCGAACTTTCTTGTAAAATTCCATGGAAAAATAGCGAGCTGTAAAAGGTTTGCCTGCGACATAGCTCAATTAATTTAATTAGTTTTACTTTTTATTCTTTAATCTTTATTAATTCTCGACTTACTATTTGTAATGTCCTATGCCTGTCTCACTAGGAAAACCTGTGTTGATAGCAGGCGCTTTAACACGTGGGCAGTTTATAATAAAAATACAAACAATAACACAATATTACGTTTAAAGCAACAGACAATCATCATCGTATCATTGAAAAAATACATAAGTACCTACTTATAAGTTGGTTTTAATAATATCTTTGATTTTGGATCTGTTTTGGCTGGTAATCCAAGACTAGGTGTCAGATTTGGTGATCCAATAGTCCAGGAAAAATCGAAATCGGAATCCACGCCTATTTTTGGCAGGAGTTTAAAAATACTTGAGAAAAAGCTTTTGGAAAGGTTGGAAAAGGAATTTGAGATTTTTTACAGGTTAACGCCTGTAAAAACCATTAACTCCTTTCTTACGCATTGTTTATTGCAATAACAAGGAAATTTAAAATTGATTTCACGGAAAAAAGCGACGCCGAGTCTAAGACGTCTATTACCCATCGCAAGCGGGGCGTAACTGATACGAAATGGGTGTGCCAAGTGCACGGTTCTTATGCCGATGGAATAAGGATCACTTTAAGAATCCAAATTCGTCGAGTGCCAGCCGTATTGATTGATGTCAAAAATAACAACGAAAAAATGCATATTTTATTTTATTTTGTGAAGTTCGGGCGTAAATATAATTGTTTTCGCGATTATTATAAAAGAAACTGAATTTGCCACATTAAACTATAAAACCATATCCGAAAAGGGATTTATAAGTAGGTTGCACTTGAAAGTGTTTTTTTATAGACCATATATAGATACTTTATTTTTTCTAGACTTATTAATAAACTTAAGCATCTATAATACTTCTGCGGCCAGTGGAAGTGCTTTGTATATTTTTGTTGCAAAATATCTAAAATTTGTTTTAGTAATAGGGATAAGTAAGAGATTATGGCATTTGGTGCACGAGTTAAGTTGTTTGAAAGTACCTAGTTACTTAAATTGTATAAAGTACTTTCATTGGGATAAGTTGTTAGACTTAAAATTATGTATTCCGATCACGATGCATGTTTTCTCCTGTTTCAAAGACTTCTGCTTAAATGCATGTATCTACTTAATTTGAATCACTTTTATTTAAATTGCAGGTTTTTACTAGATCACTTTCTCTGCTTCTTGATTGGATTTCTCTTGGGTGCATTTGTTTAAATGTAATTATTATTTTTTAGGTACGCGATACCCGAATTTAACTTTTTGTTTTGTTTTTGTTTCTTTTTTTATGTGAATACCTCATAAGAGTCTCAATTGCTTCCGTCTGGAGGCATCCTCTGTCATCCCCGATTTGGGGTATGCTGTGAGGCTGAATGTTGTCGGAAGGGGTAGGAGATGGGGAAGAGGAAGGTGAGGTAGTACCCGGGTATTCAGATGTGGTCACCAAATATGGCTAAGCCATTTCAAACAACGTTTCAATTCTGAATTCTGGTATTACACCAGGGCGATACTGAGACCATCTACCAATCTCGAACGTGTCGCAAAGATGCTACATATAATTTCATATTAATAAAATTGTGAAATAAAAAAAATTAATCAAATAAAATTATTTAACGCACGCCGGGATCTGATTCTTTACCCCCGACGACGAAGACCTTCAAATTACTTTCGTTATTTATCTTACGTAGGCATACATTTTTCATACATACAGCAAGATTTTTTCATACATCTAATAAGAAAAAAAAAAAGTATATGTAATAATACTTTCATATTAGTATAACAGTTTTACATTTTTTTTGCATTCTAACTGATTTGGTGGTGTTTTATTAGTAATCTGAGAATTGTACCAGAGAGAGGGTACACTTTTACATTTTTTTGTTATGGATTCTATGATGTAAACACTTTTAAACTTGGTTTTATATATTTATTTGTAAGTCTTACACGAGATGATTGTTATGGATTCTATGACTTTTAAACTTGGTTTTAAATATTTATTTGTAAGTCTTACACGAGATGATTACATATTATGGTCAAAATATTGTACATATATTTTCGTATCGGTAATCAATGAACCGGTGTATGCAATTTTTAGCCATAAGTTGTTTTTAATTGTTTATCTAGCTTGTAGTCTTTCTAGATTTTAGGCATGTATAGTAAGTTTGTACAGCGCCCTTGAGGTGATTTTTCACAAAAACGGCGCTATATAAATCGTCCAAATTATTATTATTATTAACTGCATACTCAACTCAAATTTTGATTTTTCGGAGATATCTGCCTAATCAACTGGACGATCGAAATATACTCGTAAATGGGAAAATATGTTATGAAAGAATGCATTGGCCTCAAAATCCCGTTCATTTCAAATCTGCAAAATAAAAAAATAGGGCATTTGTTTCTCAGAATTTGAACCATTCAGATAATTTTCAAGTCTGAGAGAGTTCGATTCAAGTTCTGTTATTATTTCAGTTCTATGATGCAACTAAATCATAATGACATAATAAAAAACTTGACTTGAACTTTCACAGTACTTGAAAATTATCTTTGGCCCTTCGAATATGAGATCAATACTAAGCTTATTCATATTGCTATTTAAATTGTTAATTATTGTGCCTTGAACTAGGTCTCTAAAAAACAGGGATCGGCCTCGTACCAATAACAACTCGTCCACTGTCTCTTGTTACATCTGTCTGTATGGCGGACAATCTTGACAGGTTCATTTAATTATAATAAAAACAGGATTTTATCGATATTATACTTATGCTATATTAAGATCGAAGTTAGGTACCAATGTATATAATTAGAATTATGCAAGCGGATATACTTTTGTATAATTTAGACATTTATATCAATGGTTTTAGATTTTACGTGTTCTCTTCCAAAGTGACATTCCTATCAAAAACTATTTTTAAAATCTAAGTTTAAAAAATCGTGAGAAAATCAGTATTAGAGATATTGAAAGAAGGGTGAATGCCGGTAACTCCATTAATGGAGGACTGAATGCCGTTGGCGGTAATAAAAAACTGTCCAAAGACGCGAAAGTAGCCGTCCATAATGGAGTGCTGGTACCTACCCTGATGTATGGCAGTGAGGCATGGAACTGGCAGAGGAAGGATGAAAGTAGACTGAATGCTGTAGAAATGAGATCCCTGAGGCGAATGTGTGGTAAAACCATGTACGATCGTGAGAGAAACGTGGATATCCGCAAAGAATGCAAGGCTGATGTAAGCGTGATGTGTAAAATTAAGAAAGGGACTCTCCGATGGTTTGGGCATGTAGAGCGAATGAACGAGGAAAGGAGTGTTAGGAGAATATATGATGCAAATGTGAATGGTAGAAGAAGTCGGGGACGCCCGAGGAAGACATGGCACGACCAAGTGAATCAGATACTTGAGTCGGGCCATGTGAAGAGTCGGAATAATAGAAGAGCATGTATGAGACGATGTATGAATGTGAACGAGGCAAAGAGTGCGTGCCAAGATCGAGTTGTGTGGCGGTCCGTCATCTCTGCCTACCCCTGCGGGGAAACGACGTGATGGTTAGTTAGTTTAGTAAAAATTATACAGTATTTATTGTAGGTACATAACTGAATTGCTTCAGTAACCACATTTTATATATGTTTAGTGACGAATTGGAGATGTCCACTTAATTGGTATAATTATTTCCCTCTATTAGTATTCTGGGCTAAGAGGAACACATTTGGTAGTAAGTCTCAGAATTTTTACTCTGAAATAAATTCCAACTTTTAGTATTACGTAGAGGAATCCGAGAGATAATCAATGCAAGCAATTCTGCACTATCAACTACATTCATTTAATATTTTATATAAAAATAACTAGTCGGTGAAAATTCTTCAGTTTGATAATTTAAGCAAAGTCACATTATAAGAGTGTTGTAGTACAACGTAATTGCTGGAATACTAATTTTAAAATTTATAAAACGTAAGAATTTTTTTTGTATTCTTTCAATAGCTTTTAAATGAATATTTAACGCTGGTTCCAGACGGAATTGTATTCAAGTTTACTTATAACAAATGCAAAATATAACAGTTTTACACATTTAAGTTTCTAGTTAGCCTAGTTATAAATCCACAAAATTTTGTAAGCCCTTATTAGAGATTATCATTATGTGTTTAACAAATGAAAGATTTGATTGAAAAATGATGCCTAAGTCTTTAATTTGTGTTAATTTCTCAAGAGCATTTAGAAGCATTGTCAGCTTACTTTAAATCTACTTAGTACATTAGAACCAGTATATAACTTTAAAAATAAAATATGTCATTAAAAATAAGATAACAGTAATAAATCTAAACGAAAAATGAAACAGAACAAGATACGGAAAAATAAAAAAAATAATGGTGCCAACTAGGATTCGAATCCAGGATATCTTGTACTGAGTTGAAAACATATTTTTTTTTACTTATTTTATTTATGGGAAAAATAGAGGGTGAAAAAAGCGGATGTTAACTCAAATAAGTACCCCTCACGCCAGTTTCAACGTAAAAAAACACGCGGGGTTATAAACTTTATGATTTTTTTTAAATCCTACAAATATGAGATAAACGGTAAAATACATGTTAATTCATTGGCTATATGGCATTATAATAAGTTTTTATGTCTCCATGTTAAAATTCGAAGTTATGATTTTTTTATGTTTAAAAATGTTTTAAAAATGATCTTCTGGATAATCTCGAGCAATCGAGACGAATTTATTCATTTAGCGTGGTCGCTCCAGTGGTAAAAGATTTCAAGGTGGCTAGTAATGACTGGCTAATCAACTGGATGATCGATGTGTTTAGGATGTGTCTAATTTTTTTCATTTTTTGTATTTCGCATTAAGGCTCCGTTACCGGCCCCAAAAAGAAGAAGATGGAGATATACGAAATTACCAATGTTAGAGGAGAGCGCTAACATTAACAACGCCAAAATCGATGCAAAAACTGCGAAAATCTTTAATAAAACACGACTCGTTTAAAATAGAGCAAAAATCTCTTTGGGATGTCTAAAACAGTATTTAATGAAACACTGTGAATTTTTTCATACATATAGCTTGTAAAATAACGGAAACAAACTCGAAAATAAAAAAAATTCGGAGCATACTTTGCGATTTTTTTCTATCGAGGGAATTTCATATAATTTGCATTTCGGCGTGGGGAATGTATAGATATTATCTTCAAAAATAACATATAAATTTTTTTAAGAGCTTAAAAACTTCAAATGTTTAAGGGAGGTTTGCAAGAAATCGGTAGAAATTCGGAGAGCGGCCTCTTAAGAACATCACATCATCAAATTCCTACAACTTCTACACCTTTCCACGTCCTTTCATTCAGACCTCTCAAAGAAAGAGCAGCGTTACACTGCATAATTCACGCCTCAGAAGTTGACTGTATGTAGGTAATTTATTCATTATTCAGTTGATGCTGTCACCGCCGGTTGAGAGTAATCTTGACACCTCAGTGCCAAAAATAATTATCATGTACCATCACTAAATATTTAATGGTTCAGTCATTAAACCCACTGCGGGTGACCTTGTAAAAGAGGATAGTCTATGCCAGCAAACTGCTGTCAGCCGTCAATAAAGAAATCAAAAGCTTGACATTTGAGATGAAGCAAATTTCTTTCATATCGGATATTTTTTTATCAAAAGCTGACATTTTTCATGTTGTTTTCATTTTTCAATTTAATTGTAATTTGTTTTAGTAAATTTTTTTAAATACCGACCGTTTTCGCTTGCGTACAAGTTTCATCAGGAATGTATAATCTAATAATAACCTAAGTAGATATTATTGTCTCAAAGTTGTCAAAAGATCTATAAGAGTTCTGTTATTGTTTCATCATGGATCGGTCGTTTTACAGTACTTGGATAGTGCCCAAAACTAGAATGGGTCTTTTCTAAGTGAAAACTTTTTTAGTACCGCTGTGATTTGTAAATAGACGAAACAAAAAAGCGACACTAAAAAGAGACAAACACATACATCTACAGAATTTAGACTAATAATGAGATAGACTAATCGGTATTCTCTTTGTGCGGTGCTTCGTAGCCTGTAGGTCTCCTCTTTGTGCTTATGGACACGAAAAAAGTATCGATACTTTGTGGTATTGACTACCCTTCCTTTCGATACCGATACTTTTGAACACGATTCCTTTTTATTCGATACTTTTACTCAATGAGTACTTTTTGGTAAGTATCGATACCTATAAAAATTTGGCTAAGAGGAAACGCCATTTAGTTCAATCATAGCAAACATTCCACTGCATTGGTATAATTGCAAGCACAAGCAATCTAGTGTGTCATGGAACGAATAGATGGGTTATAATTCAAGAAAAGTAAGTGTATTTTGTAATCTAAACATTTAGTTACTGAAAAACACCATTAGGTGAAAAAAATCTGAAAAGTGCCACGCTGACTGTCCTGCCAAAACACAAAGTAGAGAAAAAAAAGATTGCAAAAGTTTTACTTTTTAGTTCGTGTTATAACAGGGCAGCTGTGTTTCATTATTTATTTAATTACGCACGTTTAGTTTTGCATTTGATTATATACATAAAAAAAACATTACACTTTTTTTATGAGTACCTAAGATAGCAATTTGTGAATTTACATGTCCTTTTTTATTGTTGATTATACGTACTTAAATTTGATTGATTCTTTTTTCATTTCACTGACGTTAACGTCCTTTTACCTTTTCTTACTAAAATAGATACTTGAATTTGAAAATTCTAATCCTGGGGAGGGGGGTTTGATACGTAGTTAGCCCGGTCAGAGCTGTAAATCAGGCCCTATGAAATGTACTCGATACTTTGAAGTATCGATACTTTTGTTTCAATACTTTTACGAGTACGATACTTTTTTTCCGATACTACTCATGAGTACAGTATCGATACTTTCTATTCGATATCGTGTCCCTATTTGTGCTGTGCTTCGTAGCATCCCAACTCTCGTCTACTTTAGTTTTCTGAAGGTTTCGCTTCTACCTCGTGGAACTACATACTTGTATTTTTTTAAATGTATCTGTCTGAAAATACCAGAACATCCTTTTTGGATAAAGGAGTTTTCCTTATAAGGTTCCGTTGCTTTATATGTGTTTGAAAATGGTCAAAAACTTTTGCTTTCGTTATAAATCAGTGTGGCAGCCCTACATTCGATATTATCCATATTTACTTGCTGTTATGAACTTTATTTATTTATTAATAGCTTTTACCCCTGGCTTCGCTCGCATATTCGCCCCCCCTCTCTCCCGCACTACCACTCCCCCTCCCCCAATCAATCAACAATCAAATACGCTTCTTTTCGCATTCATAATATTAGTATAGCTGTTGGCTTAGGTCAAAATGTAGATAAGTACCTAATTTATATTTGTATCTACCTATACTAAATATTCATATTAGAATACTCATATTTGAATTTTCTTTATCAAAGAAATAATATTGAAAGCCCACGTCAAACATTTACTTAGTAACACGCTTTACCAATAAACGTATAATAAAACGCCACAGCATATTCATAACGCCAGAGCTTACCAATATATATAGCCCATGTTACTCGCAAATAAAGTAGCTTTCGATTAGTGAAAGCATTTATAAATTCCATTCGATATTTATTGCGTGAAAGAGCAAGGACCATCCAACCAACCATCCAACCAACCATCCATCCAACCATCCATACAAACTTTCGCATTTATAATATTAGTAAGAAGTAAGATTATTAACTTACTATTATATACTTAGTTAACTTATTATTATTGTTATTTCTACTCTTAATAAAAACTCCAGGGTCAACAAAAAAACTTTGGATTTTGATTGACAATAAGCTCTGAGCTCTGATATCTTTTTATCTGGCGGTTGGATTATTGCAGACCCCGACCTTGAGGTTCCCACCTTATTCATAATACTTTCGGTCTCTACAATATCGACAGCCATATGCCATATATTAAACCTAATAGACACTATCTAGTGCCATCTATGGGTGAGCTCCTACACTAATATCTAGGACATTACAATTATGATTATTTATTAACATAATAATTTTCTACTTATACTTATTACTGTCTACTTAATTTACTTATTATTATAATATCATACTAATATTATAAATGCAAATGTTTGTTACTCTTTCACGCAATAAATACCTTTATTGGCAAAGCGTGTTGCTAAGTAAATGTTTGACGTGGGCTGTCATTTTGTTATTTGTTTAGGTTACTATGAAGATTTCTTTGACAGCAATAATTCAAATTTGAGTATTCTAATATGAATATTTAGTGTACAAATATAAAATAGATACTAATCTGCATTTTGACTATGAATGCGAAACGGCGCGTATTTGATTGTTGATTGATTGAAGGAAGGGGAGGGGGGGGGGGGGTGCGAATATGCGAGCGAAGCCGGGGGCAAAAGCTAGTTTACTTATAATTATTTAACGATCATTATATACGTATTATTATTTACTTTTTCTTGTTTTTGAAACATTTATTGTTTCTTTAAATGAAAGGTATTATTGCTTACAAATATGGTGTTCGTGTAGGTGTGTTGGTTAGTAAGGAACTAATTTTTCCTTTATACTTATACGAGCACTTTTAAGAAGAGTTTTATAATATTGAAAATATTAAATTGTTTATATATTTCTTTTGATGCAGATAATTTCTTTTCTTGTGGGTACTTTCAGGGCTATTTTTATTAGTATATGACAATACATTCATAGGCCGCTGATCTCACTAGGGAATTCCTGTGTCGAGAAGTGCAGCTTTACTATCATAGAAATTTTTTTTTTTCAAAGTTATCCTACTACAATATTAGTATTGCATCTCTATTTTCTCTGCTTCACGTATGTTAATTTCTACAAAATTCAGAATAAACAAAATAAATAATATTTTGATGTTTGTTGACGTTACTTAAAAATTTGAATGATTTTCCTTATATTAGTTAGTCATATTTTTATGTCGTTTTTAATCTTTTTTTATCTCTATGGTGTTTTTAATTTCATTCGTGGCATTATCGAATTTTGTAGCATGGCAATTATGAAATTTTCACATGTAGCAAACACTTTGTGGGAATACATAAATATAATTAACACGATAATATAACTTTTTTTTTTATTCCAATTTATTATTTCTTTATCCAAACGGTTTCGGTTCATCCTAAACCTTCCTCAGGGGTGAATAAAAAAATATTTTTATAATAATAATATAAAATACATTTTACAATATATTTTTATTCACCCCTGAGGAAGGTTCAGGATGAACCGAAACCGGTTGGATAAAGAAATAATGAAAATTTTGTTTTTCTGACCAAAAGAAGTATTTAATTTTTGGATGTTCATAAGTTGGTACTTAAACTAAAAATTTGAACCCGATAATTATAATCTGCCGAGCGATTCAATTGTTTTTTGTGGGATCGTTATTGATCACATCCGTTATCTCGATAACGTTCCCACAAAGTATATAGAATCGCTCGGCGATAATAATATCAAATAATAAAAAATAAAAAATAATTGATGATTTGAAGGTAAACATATGTTATAGGTAGAAAGGACACTGTATAATAATAAAAATCCAAGAAGAAAATCGTTCCATATCAAGCCACGAACTCTAAAAAAATATAATGAAGATTTAAAATGTAGGCGTTTTTGTTCACAGTAGAGTGTCATTTGTTGTTAATTTTCCTAAAAGGGATTGAGTCGGCCTTGGCCTTTAAAAATATTTTTATTCAAATGATATTCAAATGCTATTAGGCTTAAGAAGAAACACGGTCGGCGAGAAATTTAAATAATAGGTATTTTAACATATAGTTATTGTCATTGTTGCTGTTGCCCCCCCCGAATGCTGAGCGAAAGGGAATCACCTCAGGCTGATAATAAAATCGTCGAAATCGAGGTTTTGTATTCACCAATTTTCTCTTCCAAAACTGGACCGATTTTTTTAAGATATTTTTTAATCAATCCTATTGGAGGAAATCATTCTATTTCTATACGTTTTGCTTTAAAAAAATACATTCTCTAGTTTGCATACTGAACGTATGTTGATGATGTTCAAACCGGTCGATTTTTGACTCCCACAAGAAGTAGGTAACTTATCAAAAAAAAAAAAAAAGTGTGCTGTCACACACGGTAGAAGTGAAACCTTCAGAAAACTAAAGTAGATAAGCGTGGGGAGTCTACGAAGCACCGCACAAAGAGGAGACCGATCATTCTATCTCATTCTCTCGCAGGCTAAATCCTATAGATGTATGTATTTATCTCTTTTTAGTGTTGTTTATTCATTTCATCGAGTTTCAAATCACAATGGTGTTAATGAAGTTCACTTAAAAAATAATACATTGGGGAATACGTGTGTATGGTCCGGTTTCCTCTTAAGCTGTTAGATTCACAGATGTTTAAAATTCCCAATACCTATCTGTCCCTGTAGACTGTATCTTAATTGAATTAAAAAAAAAATTACGTAAATTTTTTATATAGAACACATTTAACATTATAATCAACATCATCAGTATTGTAGTAACAAAACTTAACGTTTAACTCAAGTTAACGGTTAACCGCCTCACATCCAGGAAATCTTTATGGACTGAAGGCGAAAGTCTGCTTCCGAAACCGCATCCGGTGCAGTCAGTCGTTGACCCATAATATATGAGCGTGCCGTATATGATTCATAAATGCTGCCTAAAGGCTTTTGATTTTTGTGAAAATTCAAACAACAGAACACATTGAATAAGAATCTCTCGAAATTCTATAGTTTACGATTATAAGATAAAGGGCGAAAGATTATCATGTGTAAAATCCGTGAAGGATCTCGTTGTCGTCTTTGATTCCGAACTGACATTCTCTGGCCATATATTGCAGCTTACTCAGTCTTGCTACCATAGACATATGAATATTAGTAGACCTGCCCTAAGCGATAAAAGCGCATTATTTCCCCCTCCAATTGGAACCATTCCATTGGAACCGGCTGGGATCGTGTATGGCTTCGCGTTAATCTAAAAAATGTGACGTCATCATTCTTCTGCAAGCCAGCGTCGAGCACTCGTCGGTGCATTTTACGAAATAAAACGGTAAACATAGTGGCTTGTGTTTTGAAAACGTGTAAAAATAGAAGTGAAAAAGTGAATAAACAAAATTGTCGTATTACATTCCATAGGCAAGCATTATTTTACACTATTTTAAGCCAATTCAGATCACATAATATGATAATTTTTGTAACATACACTGTCACTCGAGATACATGGCGTGTGCCCGTCCCTGTTTACTGTGGTAAGTAAATTATGAAACATTTATAAAAGTGTCTTCACTTAATACAGCAACAAAATATTGAACTCGACCTTATAGGCGACCTTTCTTTGCATATTTGGACTTCGCAAATGTGTTCATTATGCGGCGAACAATTCGCGCTCCTATGTAAAAAGGTATATTCATTTAAAAGCATAGTTTACTTTTAAGAACGAAAGTGTGATATTATAATGCGAGATGCCTATATACTGTCAGATTGAGTTTTGACAAATCACATATCACCAAAGCCGTCTTCCTGCCCTTCGTCCCGCTGTAGTTGGTTTCTACCCCTCACCTTTCTGTTCTGGTCTATTAATATTCATATGTCTATGCTTGCTACAAACTTCTTGGGTTCATCATCAGGACTTGTAAATTGTAAGCAGTTCAATAACCAAAAAGCTATGCTAGCATTATTCGATGGCATACTGAGATGCAAGCTGGAGTACACAAGCGATGTTTGGGCATCGTACCACCAGAAGTACATTGACATGTTAGCAAATCTAGAAAAAATTCTTCAGGTATGTTTATATTATGCTGAAGCATGGAACCTATCCAAGGTTCATGCACCATATTGACTTACTTGAGGAAATTGATTCTGTGAGTCTAGAATCTAGACGGAAAGCAAGTCTTGCTCTTCTGCCCTTCAAAATTTAGAACAATTTCATCGATAGCCCATTTCTCTTGGGATGCTATGATTTATATGTACCAGACCACTACAGCCGAAGTCGACATCACGATTTATTTAAAGTACCGAACGGCAGAACAGACGTTTTGACAAAGCATAGCATGACGAGCATTTGGATGTAAATGACTGTTCTCTATATGCTTTAAAACTATTACTGAAGTGTCACCTACCTAAATGCTGATATGATAACTAAATTATATTGTAATTGGAATAATTCTGTTAAATAATAATAATAAAAATAATAATATCAGCTTCTTTTGCTTGTGGTAAAAGATATTATGATAGTCAAGTTTTTCTCTAAGATGAGTGCACATATTTTTAAAGAAAATTCATTCAGTTTTGCGTGAATGACGTACATTACGGATATAAACATGATTACTGCCATATTTAAATTAAAGTACCTCTAAAGCACAGTTAAAAGTCCAATTAAACTTAAATTCTTTATTAAGTTGAATAAATCGCAATTATCAGGTAGCTAGGATCCTTAATCCTTAATGGTGATAAATTACAATATTTTAAATGAACACTACCAACAACCATTTAACGATCAACTATAAATTACACCAGGAAACGGTAGAAAAATAAACAAAAGTCATTCATATATGGATGATGTAATATTGTTAGTAAAGTTTTTATTTTCTTACTAAATCATCGAGTAATGTAGGTGTTTATGTTTATAATTAATTGCTTTCATTAAACTAGCAGAGATGTCTGATATTGGTTTATGATAAGGTCAATAATTTTAGAAGATGAACTCAACGTCGACAGTAGCTTAGGTAGTCGGACACGCGCTAGACTTAAAGGTACCTATTCTAATAATATATACATACTAGGTGTTAAAAACCCGCTCCGCAGGTTTTTACTGCTAGGCCCTGCGGGCAGTTTTTGGTTCGGCTTCGCCCAGTTAGTGTTGGTGACCATTTCATTAATCCAATAGGAACTGGTTCCAAAAATAACCCGTTTCTCAGATCCACTGTCATCCAGTGTAGCTAGTCACCGATAAAATGTAAGCGAGACAGAACAATGACGTCATATGTAACATACAGCCGCTTGATACAACATATATTACCGTCAATCTTACCATATCCGGAGAGATACTACATATTCACAAATTTGTAGCAGTTATGCCTAGGGGGGAGACGTCCTCATCCGACCTGCTGACGGAAGTAGCGACATCTTGTGATGAATTCTTGAATTTGAAACCGAATTATAACAGTAGCTTTATGTGAAATGAGATGTTATTTGTGGCGCGGCACGTATGGCGTGGCTTCAGACATGCCCTCGCAGCTGGGTTCTGAAATTCAACCACGCAGACGTTACTGTATTAATACTGTTCGATTTGTTATATGCATATATTAAAGGTCTGCATGCATTTTGGTTTTTTATTGTTGTAACAGCTGTTTCGGCTTAGGCCACTTTGAGACATCTTATTTATATTATTCTATTTACCCCTACCCAATTTCAATTCCCAAAGATGACACAGGCCCTGAGGGAAATTTTTCCCCAGGTCCAGTTTATGGTTTTGGCATGTTTGGAAGACTTATAATATCGCCTTTTATGGAAAAATATAAAATTTCAATGAATTCCGCTTTCCGTGATATTAATTATTTTGTGCTTTTGGTTATTTAGTATTCCTCATTTACAAATATTGTTTATTTCAATACTATTATGTCACCTATATAATAATAGTGTAATGGGATGTTGTATAAGAACACTAGGTATTTATTATCTGTGAGAATGGATTACATTTTTAAATATTATATTTGTATTTATTTCCCTTCCTTAATAAATAATCATTTAACCCATCATGTCATTATCATTATAAAGCAATAATTGAGTGACTGCAGTTTTTCCGAAAAGTTTTTGCTAAATTCTTCCCAGAAAAGATATTTTTTTCCTGTATTAATCCTACTTATATCTTTTCTTCTATTATTTCCTTTATTAAAAAAGATATCTTTTCTATTAATAAGGTGACTTTTAAACATAAAAATATTTTCTCCATCCCGTCATACGTTACAAGCTTTGTAATCCAAGTTTGCACATCCATTTGTTTAAATATGTAGGTTCTTGTTTTCTTTAATAATGCTTATTAGACTTTTAAATTTCTCGTCACGATTCGCATCTATCTCTGCTTCTTATCATTTGTCGCTTTCGTGGTCGTGTACAAATTATATAAGAAGTGAATTCATAAATAATTCCTAAGATTTACTCATCCCGTAACATAATGTTTACAAGTAATGTGCGTTTGTTGATACAGAGCATTAACCTAAAAAGCCCTGGGACTCTAACACAGTAAAATCGGTAAGTAAAATATCAGATCGATAGGTGTTACTTCCGACGATTTTATATCGATGTCTCGAGCACGGTTTCACTGTTGATAGCCGAACCAACATTAATAGGGAATAAGAAATCGATATACGCAGACAACACTGGCGGACCTGTTTCTTTTTGACACAAAACGGGAATTAATTAGTAAATCAGGTATTCATACTTTAACCATTTTGGTTTCTCAAAGATGGAAAAGAATAAATTGATTGCGTCTTAGATGCATTATTTAATTATATGGATCGTGTATACGACTTCTTTCATATCTAAGAGCTTCGTTAGTTCAATGCGTTCATTAAATAAGCTAGTAATTTTGCATAGCAAACTATAGTTATCTGAAACTTATCTGATGCTATGGAGGTCGCACTAAAATTTATCAACCGTTAGTCAGAATATCTATTGAAAATCGTAGATCGTGCTCGCAAATATTGATAATTGACTATAGATGACGCAGTTGGTAAATATCCTATTAATATAGGGTTTTATCCACAGTCCATGCTAGATTTTTTTGTTTTATATTGGCTCCACGCAGGAGGTCCTGAGGAAAATTATTCTCTTCAGGGCCTATGCCATCTTTGGGGATTTTTAGGAAAGGAAGGGGAGGAAGTTCTGGGAATGAAAAGGGTATTAGGAATGGGAAGGAATCTAGGGGTCAGTGTGTCCAGGAGTGACGGACGTATGAATCCATCCCTCTCACTGCGGTGTATGCCAATGTTCCAAGAGAGTACGGCTGGAGAAGTCAAAGGGACTCCCTCAATCATTTTCTCCCGATCCGGCCTGCCATGCAGGTGGTGAGCAGATGTATCCGCCGCCAAGACCCGGAAAAACCTCACCCCATGAACTCGGGCACCCCTGTTAAGTCACCAAACGTAGCGAACCACTTGCGGGGTGACCTATGGCAGAGTGTTGGTTATCCAATAAATGGTTCCCGGGCGGCGGTACCCATACCAGCCTCCCAAATTAGAGATTAATAGACCTCCTAGACAAACTTTTGAAATGATTTGTATGCAATGAACCAAAAAAAAGGCCCGAGCTGAACGGAGCTACTTTACAAAAAATTTAAGCTGCGGGGCGAGGGGGAGGATGTATGAAAACTTGCTTAAATTTTTGGTGACATATCCATTCCCTGCCGCATCAAATACCAAAAAAATCAAAAGCCGTTATAATTGCATAAAAAAAATTGTTCATTATATACCACTTTGCATACAAATCGCTTCAAAAGCTTGTCATACAAGATGGCTGCCAGGCATTTTACCCTCACTCTAGATTTGGCTTCAACACCATTCATGCAAAATCGCACCAATGCTCTGTCCAGGGCTTTTTAGGTTCATGTTGTATACAAAGAAGCATAAAATGAACCATTTAATTTATTTTTTACATTGTTAATGCAAGGCCTAAGCAACGATCTCAGACGACGATGTCTACAAGCGTATTTTTCCCCTTCAAATACCTTTTCAAGATGTCGTGAATTGGTACTAGCATTCTCTTTCTAACCTTACTTCATAAACGCTGAAATCTGTCATTTGCAATGACAAACTGCTCTTCTAAATGTCGCCCGTTAATCAAATACATGTTCCTCCTCTTCGTGAAAAACCGTGGGACGTCCACAAAAGATTACATCTTTTTTAATCGATTTTTACTTCCGAATACCGCATGTTTTCCAAAACCCATGTCCCATAAATCAAATAGTTTATTTGAATACCAAAATACCATGTGAAGGTGTCCGTTTAACTTTTACAACAATCGTAAATAATAACAATGATGTTAAAACATAAAAGATGTGCAGAATTTTTACGTTTTTTTTTGTGGACAGCGATTTTATTGGCGAATATTAGATTTTATGTTTAACTGTTAGCGTGGATGTTTTCTCCAATAAATAAATGAATTTTAAAGTGTTGCCAATGTGCCAATAGTTAAATTAATTTCCGAAGTGCGGTACATAATAATATGTAATTTGTTTGGATGATTTATATGTTTTTGATGTGGCAACTTCTGTATGTGCAGGTGTAACACCAAAAGAAATAGCAAAATAGTTATTGGATAACGTATAGATAGATAGTTTGGTTTAATTGTCAATTTTTCAACCAGTAGTAAGCTACAACTCCACACAGACTACGAATACGTGCGAATGTAATTTTATTACGTAATTGCAATGACTTTTGCCCTTCAAGGGTGATCTTGGATATACATAGATTATATTAATATTGGGAAGTACCTGGCTTTTAAAACAACTCTGTTTGTCAATCCTGGACACTATGATTCCCAGATTGCTCTTACCTTTATATAGATAGGTACCCCTTTCCTTCCCAGACCATCTCTCCTTTCTTTACTAAAAACATGTTGAAGAATTGGCTACCTGAAAGAAATAGTTTGTATTAGACTCTAACATAAACATTGCTAACTGCATAGTAAAGTAAAAGAATGTTTATTTTTATCTTAAAATAAAAGCACCCAATGACAAAATATTCAAAAGTATCTAATATTTAATTAAAATGAAGACAATATTAGCGAAATTCAATTGAAAATCTGGTTACAAAAAAGTCAGAAAAAGATATTTGCACCTCTGGGAGTCGAACCCAGGACTTTTCGCTCTGTTTCCAGATTTTCTATTGAGTTTCGCTAATATTCTCTTCGTTTTGATTAAATATTACAATTTGAGGTTTTAATAAAAGTTAAAATAAATAAAAAAATATAAAATATTTGTAGTTTTTTATGACTTTTTTTCTGTAATATTTTTATTTTCCTATTATATTGTATTATTTTGTCATTCTCTTTAAATAAATAAAAAAGTCCTCCCACAGTATCCCAAAAGATGACGTAGGCCCTGAGGTGAATTATTTTTCTCAGAACGTCCAATGTGGAACTAATAAAAAAAAGTGTTTAAATACTCATGAGCTCTTAATTAGAATGGAAGATCACTATTTTACCAGTTGTTCGAATGTAGAATTCACCAATTTATGTAATTATGTGGGCCTTGTGTCACAGTTTTGTCAGAGTGTCACGGGTCTCCAGATTGGAATGTCACGTTGTCAGCCCACAGGCCGCCCGGCGCTGGCGCTTGCGCAGATCATCTATTGCCAAACTGCGCCTGTTCGCTGTCAACTAGTCTACAATAATACGTGTATATTATAAATTATTATAATGCGAGATTCGCTGGACCTGACTGCCTTAATGGTCCATTGGCGACACATGAAATTCAAGATTGTTTTGAGAGGAAGAGCGGCGAAAAAGACCAATCAGATTGTTTTCAAATAAATAAATAAATATTAATACTTTTTAAAATATTATAAACTATTTATTGGCTTCAGTAAGTCGAAAAATAAAACTAAAACAAATAGTAAAAAAAAACTTTAATAATTAACCGATTAACCTTTACGCCGTTACTTTTAAGGATTGGGAAGAGAAGATGGACCGCCACACAGCTCTTGTCTTCGCACATACTCCTTGCTTCATTATTTCTCGTAAACACATATTTACATAAAATAATTCACGGCCATCTTGTTTACCATTATTATTATAAATATATTTAAAAAAAAATATATTTCCATTTTCGAACATACATTTTAAAGATGATTACAATGCTTTACATGGATAGTAAGTTTCAGATTACAATGCTTTACATGGATAGTAAGTTTCAGTAAAACAAAAAATGTTAACAGTCAGTAACTTTATGCAAATAGGTTAGCAGTAGTGTTTTGTGAACACCTCACTAGAAAAACTTATGCTGAGGCATGTTTGAGACTAAATATTATTTTGTCATCATGAGTAAAAACACAGTATCTATCCTATTTGATATTGTCAAGAAGCGCACTGTGTCCGACCCACGGTGGCAGTATTGTATACTATAACGTTATTTACCAATATTGAATATTGTGTTCTCAAGTCCTATTGTGAGACGCTATAGCATGTTTCACCTGAATACATTTAACAATAATATCGTCCAATTTAGCCCTCTGTCCTAAATGTTTCTACTGTATAAAAAGATAGAGTGTGCTGAAGTAGACATTTTCGGTGAAAAATTACCTGTTATTGCTCAAAAATATGTACCAAAAATTGTTGAGCTAATTATATTATTGCATCACTTGTGTCTCTCTGTGCGTCTCTTGATATTATTTGTCATTTAAGCGAGTTTTTATATACGAGTATTTCTAAAATTTTGTAATTCGTTGTTTAACCAATGTTCATACTAACTGTGTTTTTATAGGAATTGTTTTTATAATAACCTAGTATAAATAAATGCACTACTCCTCTGTTATTCTGATTTTTGAAATGACTGAAGTAGTTATTTTGTTCACTTGTCTTCCTCAGACGTACCCGAATTCTTTTACCGTTCTCTTTCGTGTAATATAAATATATTCTCCATGCATCCTTCATCCATTTGCTCTACTTTTTAGAATCAGTCTTACATTATATCTGGATCTCCGCATATTTCACTCGGTCATTCGTGGCTTTACAATACATGCGTTCAGGATTCTCATTTTAACAGCTTTAAGTCTATTTTCATCCTCCCTTTGCCAGTTCTAGGCTCCATTGCCGGAAATGGTATTAACACTCTATTGTGGGCTGCTTACCTCGTCGAAGAGAATAATTTATATGTGCATTTTTGTCGTTTTCGACAAATTTAATGTCTCCGTGTGTTGTCCATTATCGCCGGCCTTCCCCTATTTCTCCTCTATTTCGAAACAAGACCAGGAGACTCTGCATATTATTTAGTATTTATGTGACTATTTACCATTTGCCCAATCGCCATTGGCTCCGCCATTATATTTGTGCCTATAAAAGCAATAACGACACATTGTCGATGCAGACTGAAATAACAATGTTAAACTATTCAATAATTCACGTGAAGAAACCCGGTGTTCATTTGTCACTTTCGAATTAAATTCAAACACTTAACGAGTCAAAGGTTAACTAAATAAACTAATAAACTTTACACCAAGAAACAAGTCACTATATTAGTATCAATTGTTATATAGATATTTGATTTGACTCTGCTTAAATAAGCAATTTATTTGTTTATAAATTGTCGTTGGGTGGGATTTTCGCATTCTGTATTAAACAGTTTTTGTGTTGGATACGTTAGTCAAGTTGTTTTGTGGTATCTCAACAGAAAATTTCAATTAACTATTATTTTACAAGAGTATCATCTATCGTCGTTCGTGTCTAATATGCGAACAGTTACGATAATAACTGAAGGCATTTGGTAAACGGGCAGACGATTAGTGTAGCGGCCTGCAGTAGCAGACTAACTGAGAGCCTCCTAGAGGAAGGACGTTTGGTCCAGTTAAATATTAATTGTAAACTTGACGATAAATTTAAATAAAGAAACTTGTAACAACGAACGTCGATCTTATTTGGAAGTTTCCCAAGACAATTCAAGAAGTTTTAGTTATTAAAAATGTATACCTAGATTCTATATTTTTCATTCTGTCCTTTTTTTGATATTTGCATTACGTATTTTAATTTTTTGAAATATTGAATTATACTAGAAATATTGAACTAAAATATTAGTTAATAACCGTCTCCAAATATGAAGAAGTCCGAATGAATCTTCAGGTCAGCTCCGTGGTAACCTTATTTGCACTGCTTTTTCAATCTGAAAAATCTAGATCATAATGTGATTGCACATGAAGTCTAAAAAAATACTGTTAAAACTCGTGCGAAGCCGGGTCGTAAAACTAGTTTACCTTACAAATATTCTATTAATGAATGATCTGTTATCGTAGTTTTACAAATTAGTTTTGTTGCAATAGGTACCCATTCAAATCTGAAATATCGGTAGATACACCGCTAGTTCAAGCGTTTAACCACTCGATTATGGTAATGCGCGTTTTCATCCCGCGACAAAATAACTTCTACAAAATATCTTCCGATAAAATATCCCCACGGACTAAACATCCCCCAAAAAAAATTTTACTAAAACTTAACCCAACCTAACAAAAAAATGGGACAAAAATAATACAGACATTCGTAAGGACAATAAATTATATTATTGTTAAAAAATAGTAAAATGGGACAACAATAATACAAATAACTTCCAGGACGTCTGTATTATTTTTGTTCCCTTTTTTGTTAGGTTAGGTTAAGTTTTAGTAGATATTTTGTTGGGGGATATTTTGTACGTTGGCCAATCTAGTGGAATGGAGTCTACCTAATATGGTAACTGTATAGGAAATGTTCAGGATGTTAACTAATTGGACACCAATTTGTTGTAAATGGTTTCCAGTACGAACAACTAATGAAGCAACAAAATTCCTCGCTTTGCTAAACACAAGAAAGTATTTTTATTAGTATTTTACGTGTGCTTGCTTGAATTTGAAATGGTCGTTATAATAATACGAAAATGTGTAATGCCACACAGGAGGTTTTTTAACTCGAACCAGGGAATCTATTTAGATATTAGTTTGTTAATTTGATATCACGCTAATATGAGAATCTTAATTACTTTTTATTTATCTACAGATATTCATGTTACAACAAAGATTAAAAAAATAAAAATAATATCTGAACAGATTAGATCTGAATAGCCAGTTACTTCCCCACCTTCCTCTAAACCACCTCCTTTCCTCCCCACTACCTTCAGCATATAATTATATAACCAATAATTTGTGACAATACTATCCATGAACTATAAAATTAATCGCTTAGCCAAAATTATAGTGTTAGAGACACGCTAATAATATATGAGAATATTAATTACTTTTAATTTATCTTCAGATATTTATGTTACAATAAAGATTAATAAAATAAAAATAATATTAGACCAGATTAGATCTGAATTGCCAGTTACTTCCCCACCTTCCTCTAACCCATCTCCTTTCCTCCCCACTACCTTCAGCATATAATTATATAATCAATAATTTGTGACAATACTATCTATGAACTATAAAATTAATCGCTTAGCCAAAATTATAGTGTTAGAGACACGCTAATAATATATGAGAATATTAATTACTTTTTATTTATCTTCAGATATTCATGTTACAATAAAGATTAATAAAATAAAAAAATTTTTAAACCAGATTAGATCTGAATTGCCAGTTACTTCCCCACCTTCCTCTAACCCATCTCCTTTCCTCCCCACTACCTTCAGCATATAATTATATAACCAATAATTTGTGACAATACTATCTATGAACTGTAAAATTAATCGCTTGGCCAAAATTATAGTGTGTCTCTTGGCTTGAAATAAAAATAATTTGAGCTCATTGGTGAAAGCTATTTTTGCTGAAAGCCATAACAAATTAAGTTTTGTGGTTAAAAGTTGAATCTTATGACGAAATATCGATGGGAAACAGACGGTATTGAAGGTCGTCTATATAATTGAAGAGTTTCGGAAGACCAATTATTATTTGAAAAACCTTTATTAAAATTTCAAAATAATAATTCTTCGAAATTGCCTAACATTGTTACGTGAGCAAATTTTTTTATTTTTCCACGCCAATTAATAGTAAGCGTTTATTAATAACGATGTTTATTGATTTATAATAATGTCATTACGACAACTTTAAAGCCAGATTTGTAAGAATCATAAAATTAGACAATTATCAAAATAGAATTTTGGTGGGGATGTTTGAATTCTCATTAAATTTGATGTGACGATCAAATAGATCTTTTAAAAATTTTGACATTTCAGTGGTTCCCGCTAACCGCCGATTTTTGTCCTGTTTCACTTTTGGATACAATTGTGATCTCCCGTCAATCTTGACAAAATTTGTTGGTTTCGCATATTTTAAAATATTCATTTATTCAGTGTGTATTTGGAACTTACAAACTAGACAAATGCTTGTGGTGTGGCGGTCGGTTTCAAACGTGTTCAAACACCGTTTTTTTACATTAGCTCGACACGAGAGGCCCTGAAGAAAATAATTCCCCCAGGGCCTATGTCATCTTTGGGGATGCTGTGTGTAGGGTATTTTTAGGAAAGGAAGGAGAGGAAGTTCTGGGTAGGAAAACGGTGGTAGGGGTGGTTGGGAATCTGGGGGTCAGTGTGTCCAGGAGTGACGGACGTATGAATCCATCCCTCACACTGGGGTAGAAGAGGATGTTCCGAGAGAACACACACAGCCACATTGGCCACAGAATTAATGAGCTTAAAAATTGACCTTCACCATTGAATTAATTTTGTATCAAAAATTGAAATCTCTATTGGTGCACTAATTGTATTGAAACTTTTAACCGTACATTCAAATGAATTAGGTTCTTTAAATTTGTTTACATATTGGATTAAGGTTAAGAAAAACATAAAAATAAAAATTTAAAAAATATTATTATATGTGTAAATAAGGATACAAATATAACCATCTTTTTTTCTTAAGTTTTTTTCCACATTTTTATTCGAAAAGTTACAAAAAAACATAATATTCATAAATCGAACATTCATATTTTTTTGTTTTTTATGTACTTGTATACTAATACCTAATAAAATAATTTAGTATGATTGTCCTCAAAGCAATCAGGGACGTTCAGGGTCACTACCAAAAGCCTAGAACCGTTCGCAATTTTGAAGAAAATAAATGGCGGCTGACTGCATATAAAACTTGGAACACAAATATCAGGGAAAAAACATAAGAAACGTATTATTGCCAATTCAATAAAATGAATGATAAATTACCTACAGAGCGTTCGGCATTCAAAATTTTATTAAAAAATGTTACTGTCGTGCTCGTTGTCCGTTTTTTGGAGTACCTACTCTAGCCCGTCAGCGCGCCGGGGTTTGTGGTTAAGTACCCGAGTTGCACACCCGGAAGGCTGTCGGGGTTTGTGGCCAATGGGTTAAATTTTTAAAAAAGACAAACCATAATCCGATGTCCGACGGATTTTGCCTTTTTATCTTAATTGTCTCAAGCCATATTGCCTTTGCAAAAGATAACACGAAAGATAAAGAATCACCCTTGAGATCCCCTTATGTTTCACCCACACTAGTGGCATATTCGCCACCCTACTAGTCCCCAAAGCTTTCGCTGTAAAGTAATGAAATCTCATTTTAAATAATATTTTAAAACAATTTCTATTGCTCTATCATTATGTCACGTATTTTACGACGACGCGACGCACGATTTCAGCTAGTTCTGGGAATACCCGCCACACGATTATGGAAATGGTCGAATGAACAATTAAAAAGCTTAATCTTTTTGTCATCGAGCTCAGGAATGCCATTTCTATTCAATTCCGATTTATCTTTTGATTTTAATGACTTTATCTCTTTCCCAATGGTTAAATGGTTTTACTACGTGAGGCAGCTGATTCGGATCAGTTATGGTGATTCTTAAAGATCGATTAATAATTTTAGATGTTTTGCAAGCACATACGTGTGTTCGTTAGGGTCATTGTGGTAATATTTTACGACCTCCAAAGCCGAGCGATAAGGAATCATAGCACCGAACCCAGACTCCATAGGTTGCGTCTCGCTGCATCTGAAATATATACTACGGTATTTTACAATTCTAGGATTTACGAAGCTAGAATCATTCATAAAAAATATTTGCCTCAGGATCACGGTATTTTAAAAACAAACATTCATATTTTTTGTTGACAAATACGAGAGAAATCAGAAATGAATACTTTTCCTTTATAAAACCCACGGAGCGGGATTTTAACTTTGAGCATAGAATTATTATGAAAACATTTAATTTTGCAAGTTACTTATATTATCGCTTGGTTCTCACAATAAATCCATATTTTGGAGATTAATACTTCATGGAGAATAAAAAAATGATGCCTTTATAAATTTGTTAATAAATAAAAATTTACATAACAAAAAACGACTCAAAAAATTCACTAAAAAGCTAAAAAAATAATTTCGTACGATTGTTATTTTTGGAGTCGGTGTCAGCCAAAGTAACTACATACATAGGTAGTTATAGGTGAGACGTGGAGATCTTGGCTGACACCGACTCCAAAAATAACAATCGTGCGAAATTATTTTTTTAGCTTTTAGTGCATTTTTTGAAGTAGTTTTTTGTTTTGTTAAAATTTTTATTTATTTTTTTGATTTTTAGTGACGAACGTGCGTAAAGAAGTTTTACTTCAAAAAAAGAGTCATCGAAATCTGTTGGCGTAATTTGTCGCGCACATACTTATTGCAAATTTAAGACATATATGGTTTTCGCATAGATCTCATTCTCAGAACTGGACCAAATTAAAATGGAACCACACGGGAAGCACCAGCTTTCTAATAAAAAAAGAATCATCAATATCGGTTCACCCAATCGAAAGTTCTGAGGTAACAAACATAAAAATAAAAAAACCGTCGAATTGATAACCTCCTCCTTTTCGAAGTCGTTTAAAAATAACGATATCTGTCAAATAATTAAAAACAAAAGAAACACACTTTTCAAAAAATGTCTATAGAATTACTATTAAAATGAATACTTTTGGTAGGTACCTACTTCGTTTGGTTCCCACAATCAATTCCAATTTTGAAGAATAAAATTTCATTGAACGTGAATAATTTTACGCATTACGCAGCAACATTTCATCACTTCGCTTCACGCATGCACAGATGCAACCGAAATTGATATGTTCATAAAAAAATTACCTCAAAATCACATTTTTAACTGTCCAGTTTTTCATAAATCTTCTCTTTATCTGAAGAAGCTGACTTACAACCTTACAAGTTCATAGTAAATAACCTTTCATTATCATCATTATTGAATCCGCTCCAATAGTATTGTGATGAAACACATTATTGCGTTTTTAAGCCTCTCGAATTGGTCAAGAGTTCAAGAGAGGGGAGATGAGAAGAAAGAAGGTTGAATTGCTTTATTAAGGATGATTGCTATCCGCTCTTAAAGTTCAAAGGGTCAAAATTTTCGATCAAACACCAGAAAGAATTTTCGAGAAATTGATGGCAAAATGACCATTACGTGTAAGAATGTAAATTTGTTGTTGTGGTTTGAAGTTATACTTCATTATGGACAAAAGTTATTCAGATTTATAAATTATAAATTGCATATTGATGTACAAAACATTGATTATAATTACCCGTTAGATAAAATGTCCATATTAAAACTTTCAGAAAGAAGAATTAACGCAGATTTAATATTATTACATAAAACACTGCATTACAAAATTGATTGTTCTGAATTGATTCATTTAATCAACATCCATATACCCAAAAGATCTTGCCCACAATGACTACTCTTTTACTTTAACAACACCAGAACACTGTCTTAACAAAATTCCCCAATTCCGAGATTTCATAGCTTCGAAAATAAATATTTGGATCTGGGAGACATATTTCACATTAAAAATAACCAGTATAAACATTGTTTTTTTCCAATTATTTTATATATCTAGACACAAATAGAAGTGTATTATAATCTCTGCCATTTTGTTTATATTGAATATCTACTTATGTGAGACTTCTTATCATTTTTACCAATCTATTTTATTTTATTATATGCTTTTGTTGTTACATTTTTTTCATTGTATTATATTTTCTTTATTGTTTTAGTTTTCAAGTGTTTAAAATAACTGTTAAACCCAACTTACAAACTAGAATGTAACTTCTTAGTAAATATCGCCTTGGTGTAAGACAACCGTTCAGAATTGAAATGTGGTTTGAAATGGCTTTAGCCGTATTTGGTGATCAGATCTGAATAGCCAGATACTTCCTCAGTTTCCTCTTCCCACCTCCTTTCCCTCTCCGCTATCTTCAGCCGCACAACAACCTTTGGTGACGTAGCAGGGGTGACAGGGTTCAAGGAGTGAGGTTTATCTAGGTCTTTACGGTACATGCATTTGAATGAGACTGATTGAGGGAGACCTTTTTTATCTCTCCAACCGGGCTTTCTCGAACCATTGTCTTGTAATGAAGTCGGAGGGAAGGATTCATAAGTCTGTCACTCCTGGACACATAGACAGTCATATTCTTACCCACCCTTCATACCTTTTTCCTTCCCAGAACAATCCAATCCTTCCCTTCCTTAAAAAGACCCTCCACACAGCATCCCCTAAGATGGCAAAGGTCCTGAGGGAAATTATTTTTCTGAGCGCCTGCTGTGTGGATCTAATGTAAAAAAACTCAAATCTTTTTCCTACCCAATACTTCCTTTCCGTAAATATACTCTCCACTCTCCACACAGCATCCCCAAAGATTATATAGGCCCTGAGAGATTTTTTTTTCCTTGAGGCCTAATGAATAATTGGCTGTGAAGCTAATGTAAATTAAAAAATATATATACGCAGTTTTGACTCTTCTTCGGGTAGATATTTATATTAAAACATATAGGTATATCATGACAACTTTAAAACACCGAACACAAAGTTGCTCGTATTTTAGTACGTAGGTATATGAAATTATGTAAAATGAATTACAAAGAGTTGATTTCTTTCCAATGATGATAAAACATTCTTACAGAATCGTGTGATTGATCACATATGAACGGTACGATCAACTATTACAAGTAATTTTTGTATAAGAATGTAACATAATTAATAACTCTGTTATATAACAATACTCCACGCTAATTTTGTATGATATTGTGTTGTATATTGAGTCTACTGTTAATAAATTATAACAAATACCAAATGACTTTTAAAACATCGTGATCTAAGTCTTGTGACACGTATTAACTCGTACGTATTTAATCATAATTACTCAATCATATTATAAAATATGTTTATACAAGTAGGTACTATTTTTTCTATTTAATTGAAGAGGGTAAGATTACAAAAAACAAAGAAGAAAGGTACCAATCGAAGTAAACTAAAAATATACCTATTATTGGATAACCGTTGAATCCTTCAACGTCACAAAGTAAAATTACAATATATGGTAGGAAATTATATTTATCCATCTGTTTTGAATCTATCTCTCTCCTGTCGGTTCCATGCCAACTCAGAATTAAGTCAACTCAACACCTCTTTGAAAAGACATTAAGAGCTATGATTTTTTTTAATAGCCGGTAATCCAAACCTCACTTAACCTATTTAATCAATTTTTTATACATTTTTTTTTAATCACTCTTAATGTCATTTCTGAGGTGGTTCTGAGTTGGTTTCATTCTGAATTGGCCGGTCACCCTCCTTTCGTAGGTTAGCTAGCCATTGTTTGTTTTTGAAATAAGAATATGCTTAGTTCCTACCGGGATGTCACGTATCTAGTTTCTACTTCTCCCAAACCATCACCTTCGTGGAAGAGTATTTGAAATTTGGAACAATGGCAAGAAACATAGTGCAAATTCGAGTGCATTTGTTTTTGAAAAACAGAAGAATTATGAACAGGAAATTTTTTTTTTACAATCAGGAGGCACTGAGAAAACCAATTTCCGTCTTCAAGGATGCTGTGTGGAGGGTCTTTTTAGGGAAAGGAAGGAAAGGAAATTCTGAGAAGGCAAAAGGTATGAGGGGTGGGGGTCGATGTGTCTAGGAGTGATAGACGTTTGGATCCGTTCATTCCACTGCGGTGTCAGACGATGGGTCAAGAGACTCCGGCTGAAGATATCAAAATGTCTCCCTCAACCAGTCTCTTCCGATCCGGCCCGCCACACAGATGGGCAAACGCATCCGCCGCCAAGACCTAGACAAACCTCACCCCAAGAATCCGGGCACTCCTGCTAAGTCACACATGGTTATACGATAAATGGTTCCCGGTGCGGCGGTACCCATTCCCGCCTTCCAAATTGAACATCACCTTGCTTGAAAAGTTATTGAAATTTATAACAATGGCAAGAAACATATTACAAATTCGAGTGAGCATTTGTTTTTGAAACAC
This sequence comes from Limnephilus lunatus, assembly GCA_917563855.2. Lineage (NCBI taxonomy): Eukaryota > Metazoa > Arthropoda > Insecta > Trichoptera > Limnephilidae > Limnephilus > Limnephilus lunatus. The sequence goes on from OU830596.1 coordinate 11,619,231, forward strand.
ATAATAAGATTTGGAACTACCATGGAAACGAGTTGTTGGTGATTTTCGTGTACATAACCTCGTCGTAACGTAAAAGAAGGAATTTGACCATCTCGGAAGTACATAATATCGCTGTGTTCTGGCGACAATTACTTCGAAGTATTGCGGTGAAACTATATAACTATATATTGTAATTGCTCCGTCGCAGAGATGCAGTGGTAAGTGATTGGTTATTCCTTTTCCTTGCGTACCTTATTTTTCCTACACATATCATCACCCAATTCCAGCAAACACCATTTCGTCTCGTCTCGTTTTTAGTATTTATAATCCATTACCTGATGAGACACCGGGTCACTGGAGCCAGGATACGAATAATGGCCTCCTTCAACATGTTGGTGACCGCAGCCTTCCAGCACCAAGCACCACTCCTGAGTGAGAGCTGGGCGAGAGATCCCGACTCAAGACCACGCCCTACATAATAATTGATTATTTATTTTATTTTAATTTTTACTATATATTTCTTTTTTCTATGTAGGAACTCGTTTCTGTACTTAAAAAAATTACTATGTAAATATATGTAACTATATGGGACGTGTATGATTGCACTATCCTCCCCACAATTTTACAACATAAAAATAATTGACAATACCGAGCAGAAATAAACGGTTTTAAATTTTTTAATCACGGAAGAATCAGTAAAATATCTGTGAAATTGCGAGAAAAATAAGGTAAGATTACTGTAATATTTTGTGGAAATTATTTAATACCTGTGTGTAATTTTGGGTTTTAAGGATAATAAACGTACAAGAAGAGAAAAGGTTAATTTTTTAAAATGAGATACTCGTGCATTGTAATACGTAGATAATAATGAAAACCTTTATTTCTCGATAATATGTCTTCCACTTTACATTCTTCCCAGTCTCTTAATTGAACGTAGTTATGCAGAAAGCAGCCAGTCACAAGAAACTACTACTAATCAAATCTACACAACACCTGGAACGTATTTTACTAAAAACAGATATAAATAATATATAGATTCCAATTTCTTGTAACTCTACAATTAATTTTAAGAGTAAATTTTTGTAGATATTGGTGTCTTTTTAGGTTTGGCTAGTTTCTGTAGAATACATATTAAGGCGATCCAATAGTTCAGGAAAAAATCTAAATCGGAATTCACGCCCCTTTATGGGAGGAGTTTTAAAATACTTGAGAAAAAGCTTTTGGAAAGGTTGGAAAAGATATTTGAGAATTTTTTTACATGTTGATTTCGTAAAGGCATTGTTTATTGTAATAAAACGGAATTTTAAAATTGATTTCACGAAAATAAGCGACGCGGAGCCTAACACGACTATTCTCCGCTCAGTCGGGAGGAGTAGTGACAGAAAAAGGGGTGGCTGCCAGTCGTTCTTCGGTGGACGGTATAAGGTTCACTTTGATATTCCAAATTCGTCGACTGCCGTATTCTCACCGTGATGTCAAAAATAAAAACGTGAAAATGCATATTATATTTTATTTTGTTATGTTCGGGGGTAAATTTTGATGTTTTTTGCGATTATCATAAAATAAACAAAATTTGCCACATTAAACAATAAAACCATATCCGAAAAGAGGTTCATAAATAGGAGAGTTTGGACTTCAAATTGTTTATATAGACCTTATAATTTATTTTTTTCTAGGCTATTTTTAACGGCCAAAATATGTTCTCCACGCAGTATTTAATTGAAGCATCTATAATGTCAAGTGTAAGCATCATCAATTTAAGCGATCGAATTTTAAAAAACAACGTTTGATTTTCTATGATTTTGCATTATTTAGTATGGCTTCATCTTAATGAATGTAAGTTCTGCAATCAACTGTTGATCTTGTTATGTGAAATATGAATTATGCAGAAAACAGCCAGAGCAACCAAAGACACTATTATGTATGGAATATACTTGTATGGAATTACCAGAGCCGTGAATGTCTCTCCTGATTAGGTAAATGTCATTGTTCGAATATTAGGTACATTGTTGACTCTGACTATTTTCTGGTCAATATATTTTTGAGACAAAGCTATATTAAAAGTGTTTTAGGTGCCATGGGCGCTTTCTGCACGTTTTAATGTCATTTTTCGCGATCAATATATATTCCCGAAAGCGATTACTATGAATTTTTCTATGAAAGCAAACTGGCTGGTTTTAATAGAACATAAAATTGAACTTACTCCGTCAGATGAGAACGATACATAATTTTTGTCAAAAATGTGGACTTACTGCTTTCTGCATAACTACGTTCAATTCTTCATCTGTCTTACATCACCTTTCATATTTCCAATGTGATATCATTTCTACTGAATTCATTGTGTTTGCTTATTCACATTCAGCCATATTCTATGACAGAATCTCCTCTTGCATGGTAGCAGTGGCGTGCGATATTTTCAACTATTTCCAGTGATTTTTACGTATAAAAAAATTCACGACTGGTCAGATCAACCTTGATGACGAATATAATCGTTAGAAAACTTTCCGTTTTGATAAATAAAGAAGTGGAATACAGAAATACAGTTTTTAATTGGTTTCATTGTATTAGTTATATGAAACCATTTAAACATAATCGTTGATCCTGAAGAACAATGTCGAATCGTCTAAAAATTGATAATAGTTTTGTTGGCTTATTTCAATATCCTTTTGACGATTTAAAATGTTTTTATTTTCTGAATTTTGAAAGAAATTAAATCAAATGTATCTAATAAATCAAAACAACACTATATTATTTCTTGATCTCAAAAACAGCAAAAATGCAGAAAGATCTTAGGGACCATCTATGTGTAGACATACCAGTACCTGAGTAAAAAATAATGAGTTTATTTTACACACGAATTAATTAAAATTATTTATTGCACATTTTGGTGGTAGGTTATTTCAGTATCGCCCTGCTGAAACACCACCATTCGGAATCGAAACGTCGGCGTTGCTTGAAATGATTTAGTCATTTTTTTATGTGAAAACCGCAAAAGAGTCCCAACTGCTCCCAACCACCTGGAGCCAGTGAGACTATGGCATCCCCATGTTGTGAGGTTGAAGACAAGTGAGGAAGGAAAGGAGATGGGGAAGAGGAAGGCGGGGATGTACCTGGCTACTCAGATCTAGTCATCAAACACGTCTGAAGCCGTTTCAATTCAAATTGATGGTCTTTCACCAGGGCCATACTAAGAATATCTTCCACCCTGGAACGTGCCGCAAATATACCTTGTGTCGTTTTAAATCAAATTGTGAAAACAGGAATCAATCAAATAAAATTTACTTGTGCAAGCCAGACTCTTGCCAATTGACCATGGATGTTGTCATTTTTGTTGACCAGATCTGAATACCCAGATATTTCTCCACGTCTTACCTCAGCCTCATTCTACTGACTCCGGGCAGTTGGAACTCTTGAGCGGAATTCACATGAAAAAAAAACTACTTATTTAACAGGAAAGATTAGCGAGCATGCCACGAGAAAGTTTGAAGTAAAATACACTGTAATAAACAGTTTGAAATTAATTAAGAATAAAGTGGGACCAAAACGCTTCCTTGAGATACGCCAAAACTAATTATCAATGTATTGCTAAGACATATTTATTTTTATTTATTTTAGGGAAAGTTGATAGCTAATCATAAACTTCACAATAATTCAATAATAAAATAGTTAATTATGCCAATTATGAACTTTCGACTGATGATAGTGAATGATAAAGATTGACATTGGTGTTTATAACATTACCGAATCTGCGATATTTCTTCGGCAAGTTAATGTCTGTATTTTGAAGAACTTTGCAGAGTCTTCATTGCTAACATGAGATCGAAAAAATCGAAAATTGAGGTACCTAACCCTATTTATGTGTACTGCGTAGCCTGGGTTCCCACACTTGAGAAGCGTATTCAAGGATACTACGAACATATGAGAAATACAGTGTTTTGAAAGTAATAAGGTTTTCGAATTGTTTACGGGAGCGGATTATGAAACCAAGCTTAGAAGATTTATTGATTTTTATACTGTGTTAACGGTTTGACAGGTCATTTTCGATATAAAGCTTTATTCATTAGTGACCGTACTCCACTGGTATATTCCTACAGCATTCCATCAGCTTGTCATTATGCTGGAATATGTTTTGGTCAGAAATAACACTGACACACATCTTCGGCAGTATAAATTATATCGTCAATTCTTTCCCGATAAACTTTCGTAATTTCATTGTTTTTTTACTAACTTATTCATCATTATAGCTCGTTTGTTTCACTAATGAAAAACAATAAAAATTTATTACATCTGTTCGATTTAACACATCCTAATACGGTAGTAGTTGGTGAAAAAAATAGACACATCGTTAGAAACACAATGTAGTGTTTCTCAAACTTGTCGCGTTACTTCTTAAAATTCGTTACACAAGACAACAGAAAATACTTAGAAAAATGATCAATACCAATTTGAATGTAGCTAATTTAAAATAATTTTTTTGTACTCTACGTATCTAGTTTTACATTATCTAGTTAGCTATGCAAATTTCACAACGCCAAAGCTCACCGATCGTGAGTTTCTAGTGCGACATGCAAGGTATCCAGAAAGTTCAGAAACTTCAACTCCAAACAGGAAGCCCGAAGAAAAAAGTTCTCTCAGGGCCTCTGTCATCTTTAGTGATGCTGTGTGGAGGGTCTTTTTAGGGAGAGGAATTTCTGAGAAGGAAAAAGATATGAGGGGTGGGTTGCTGTCTTGAGTCAATCTGTCCAGGAGTGACGGACTTCTGAAGCCATCTCTAATACTGCGGTGCAAGGCGATGGGTCAAAAAAGTCCGGCTGGAGAGGTCAAAAGGTATCCCTAAATCAATATCTTCCGATCCACCGCCAAGACCTGGACAAACCTCACCCGTGAACCCGGGCACCCCTGCTAAGTCACCAAACGTAGCGAACCACTTAGGTTAACCTATGACAGGGGTAAATTAGGTTTTCCAATAAATGGTTCCCGGGGCGGCGGTACCCATACCCGCCTTCTAAATTGTAAACTAGTGGTTCGTACATGCTGGAAAATGTTGAATCTGCATCACAAGTATTTATAGAGAATTCAAAAAAACTTTTTTTAATCTAACCCTTTCGAATTTTTAAACTTTTTTCGGTATTTAAAGGGTTAAAAAAATTGTGTCTCGTCTACAATTTGACGAATTTTAAAAGGCAATAACGAGTTTATAGTAACCATGTAGCGACCGATTTTTTCAAATTCCAACTTCAGACTTCAATATGTTCGAAAACGAAAGTTTAAATCAAAAGTTCAAAATGTATACCTACCACAAAATCGATTCCAAATGTGATGTTGATTCACCAGTTTCCTGATTGTAATACGTGTTTCCAGAAACCATGTAAAGGTACAGACAGATTATTTGCTTGTGACCTTTGGGTCCATAGACAAAGCAATTACCGAATTGCTATCTAGATTCTAAGACATCACCATATTTGGTTATCAAAAACCAAACGTTAAATATCTTTAAATCTCATTTGGCAACTTGATTACAGCAATAAACCATTCCTTCATTGAAAATCGATGCAAAGCCCTTTAGTCATTAGTTAGTTAATAGTGAATTCTTTAGTATAGGTACTCGTAATTTGACATGGTTTTTGGTGGCAAACGACCAAAGAAGCCTTTAATGATGGCAGATACAATCATACGTAATTAAGGCAAGAACCAGCAACGGTAAGTATGCAATATTGAGGATGGCTTGTTTTAGATTTTTTTCGACTGATGAAAGACTTGAAGAAGACATGTAACTAATGATTGGATGCTTTAAAAAAAGACTAGTCTTTTTAAAGGAAAATGACGAAAACGAATAAATATGTTAAATTGGTTGTAATATTGGAAATTATTATGAAATAATTAAATAAGTAAGGTTGAGTTTGAAAGAAAGCAAACGAACTGTGTTTTTTTTAGAACGAAGAATTAGGACATGATAATCTGATTATAATAATAATAATTTAACATTTTTGTAAAGCGTAGTTTTGTGTTATTTGACTGAGGTAATTTAAAACAAAATTAATTTAAGTTTTCTCAATTTGTTAAATTATTTATTAACTAAGATATTATTGTTATACATACAAATACTTTTTTTTTTAAATATTTGTCACCTACTAGGCTTGCCTAGCTAGTTATATGTAATTTTAGATGTAGATGTCAGTTAAGTAGTAACTTAAAAGAGTGGCGACTATCGTCGTTCGTGTTTCATCTACGAACGGTTATGGAAATAGTAGACTTTCGTGTGGAAATAGGAGAAGCAGTCTTCCCGTTGATGATTTCTCTAAAATACTTATACATACTTTCATAAAATACTTTCTCTATTATAAAATACTTTCTCTATTTTGTACTTCTCTAAGTATTTTTCTTGGTGTGTATAATCTCTCTCTCTGGTTTCAGTCCTGGGATTGGTTTGTAGCAATTTCCTCTATTCTTCTCTTTCATTATTTACTATCTTGTGCGGCTCTTTTGAAGTCGGCATATGATGAGCAGCGTACGTCCACCAGCAGGTCCTCCAGGTACTCTCGGCGTGGGTGTCCCCTAGAGTTTGTCCCCTCGGTCATACCCTCCATTATGGCATGCAAGAGGCGTTCTTGTTGTATTACATGGCCGATCGATCTTGCACGCCTTTCGGACAAGATCCTGAGCAGGTGCCTTCCTCCTTCGATTCTTTGGAGAACCTCCTCATTTGTAATGTGGTTTCTCCAGGAAATTCATAATAATCTTCTATAGGACCACATCTCAAAAGCCTTTAGTCTCCGTTTATCTTTTTCGGATAGGCACCATGTTTCGCAGCCGTACATCAAGATACTCCATACATAGGTCTTAATGAGGAGTATTCTCAGTTTTAGGTCTATATTATTCGATTCTATTGATTTCGACCTTTTATTGATTGCAAGCCTAGCCTGGTGTATACGGCTGTCGATCTCGCTCTTAGACCGACCGTCCCATGTTATTTTGCTCCCGAGGTAGACAAACTCCTTGGTGTTCTTTAATGGAACTCCTGCCATCTCTACTCTCATCTGATGTCGCGTTCGGCCTACTAGTCAGCAGCTTTGTTTTATATCTATGTTGTGGTTGTTTTGAAGAATGCTTTGCATATTGTTGGGCAAAATAATTTACATTATGTATCTATGTAATCACCCCATTTTTTTCTATTTTCTATTTGGTAAACATATAAAATATTTTGGATTATCGAAATTCGTCCTCAAACAATAAATTTATTTCATCAAAAGGCTTAGAGAAGGCATAGAACTCGAAGATTATTTGTCATTGAGCGTTTTTATTTATCGCAAGAAAAGTAGTAGGTACTTTGGAGGAAACGGTCGCACGTATTTTGTGTGTCTTGCCATTATTTAATGTGTAAGAAAGAGCTGCAGCAAAATAGCGATAAGGAACGTATGTTATTTTTTTTTTGCCGTCACGGTACCGTAACCGTGAATCGTCACGGTAATAATAAATGCACACGTGAACGTATTATCTCGAAGAAAATTAAAATGCTTTTGGGCGTGAAAATCTAAAAACTTATCTAAAAATTTTATTATTATTAGCAATAATTATCAGCCTGAAACACTCATCTACACGGAAGATTTTTTCAATGTAGATGAGTGTTTCAGGCTGATAATTATTGCTAAAAATTTTATTATTATTAGCAATAATTATCAGCCTGAAACACTCATCTACATTGAAAAAATCTTCCGAGAAAAGATACTGGCCGCCAACGGGACTCGAACCCGTGTCCCTCTGATTGCCGGTTAGGAGCTCTACCACTGAGCTATGGCGGCTCTTCTAAAACCCGCCAAATGATTCAATATATACTAGTGTTTCATTCAACAATTACTGCTTATTACATTTTTCCACCTGAAAACAACCAACTTTAGGCCAACCAACTTGTTGGCGGCCAGTATCTTTTCCCGGAAGATTTTTTCAATGTAGATGAGTGTTTCAGGCTGATAATTATTGCTTATAGTAATTGTTACCCTTTGTGCTATGCATAAAAATCTTGTCTTAAACGTTAGTTTATCAATATATTTTTTTTTTTATTTTTATATTTCTGCTGCATCCTCAATGTGAATGTATGTATGTATATGAGTAGGTACAGTGTGCTATGTAATAGGTGTGTCGAGGAAAGTTGCAAAGTGAGATTCCTATTGGAGATGACCTGACCTGCGCGGTAGGAGTTGCGCAACAGATCACAGACCACGTGACGCCAACCAACAAACACGTTACTCATATCATAATTGTTTTCATTTTATTTTGGTAAATAGGCACGAAGAGATTAAGCTTTTGGTGTCTAATGGGAACTCATAGCTCCTGCTGGGAATGATATCAGATGAAAACATTTCGAAGTATTTAGGACCAAATGTATTTAGTACATTAGCGCAGATCCGTGAAAAATCATGGAATATTATAATCGTAGACTTTGTGAAAATTTTCATTTCGAATGAATTGAAATTAACAAGTAATCTAATTAATTTCATTTTGGGAGGTAGATATGAGACCGTCACCCTGAGAACCATTTATTGGATATCCAACACATCTGCCATAGGTCACCCCAAGTAATTCATTACGTTTTAGCGACCTAGTAGGAGTGCCCGGGTTCATGGGATGAGGTTTGTTCGGATTTAGTGCCGGATGCGTCTGCCCACCAACTGCGTGGCATTCCGGATCGGGAGAGAACGGTTGAGGGAGTCCCTTTGACTTCTCCAGCCGTACTCTCTCCGAATATCGCCGTGCACCGCAGTGGGAGGGATGGATTCGTGCGTCTGTCACTCCTGGACTCACTGACATCCAGATTCATACCCACGCCTCTTACGCTTTTCCTTCCCAGAACTTCCTCGCCTTCCTTTCCTTACAGCATCCCTCACAGTACTCTTACCTCACTCACACTTACTCTTACCTGTACACAGGATCCCTAAAGATGACATAGGACCTGAGGGAAATTATTTTCCTCAGGGCCTTCTGTGTTGGGTTATTGTAAAAAAAAGAATGGTAAATACCCTAAGCTAGGGTTTATTTGCATCACTTTTTTGGAAATTTTCAATAAAACTGTTTTTTTAAGGCTTTGATTAGGAAGTATTATTGAATATTAATTGTAAGGTAATATAAGGTATGAACAACGTCTTTTTTTGCTTAAAGCGTACTTAGTAGTTCAATTAATCAGATTAAGAAAATTTAAAACGATACACACATACTCCAATGAGGGGTGACTTTGCATAAATTTTTTATCTCATTGAATATCGCAAACAGATACAATGTAACGCAATAAACTTAATATTTTAGGCACCATTAAGGGTCATTATTATTAAAAGTTCCTTCTTTGTGAAAAATTTCCCCGTAAGATGTATATGTAGCCCCGGCTTACGACCTTACGGACTGTATGTATACTTTCGGTTATCGGCGGTAAAATACACCCCCTTGCACGCGGATATATAGGCATTAATGTTAATTAAATGTAATTTATTGTGTTTTATACAAGATAGGTAAGGGGGCATACATTAATTACGTGAGCAGTTTTTCTTCCAATCTAGACTCCCCCCGCTTGGTGAGATAAATTAGCGCCACTTCGTATATTCTTTTCAAGTAACGTGAGATTCCAATCTAGACCCCTTCCCTCATTTTGAGTTTACGTAATTAATGTATGCCCCCTAATATAAAATTGTCATCATTCAATATTTATATCATCATTCCAACGCCAAAGTCGCGGATCCGCGATTTAGCCAGTTTTGAATTAAATATTTTATACATTAGCTCCACACAGGAGACCCTGAGAAAAACAATTCCCCTCAGCGCCCATATCATCTTTGGGGATGCTGTGTGGAGGGTCTTTTTAGGAAAGGAAAGTTAGGAAGTTCTGGGAAGGAAAAGGGTATTAGAAATAATAATCTGGGGGTCGGTGTATCCAGGAGTGACGTACGTATGAATCCATCCCTCCCACTGCGGTGTAAGTCGATGTTCCGAGAGTGTACGGCTGAAGAAGTCAAAGGGACTCCCTCAATCATCCTCTTCCGATCCGGGCTGTTATGCAGCTGGCGGCTTACTTTGTGCAACAGGCCCACAACACATCTCCATCGTTTTATCTCTTCAGTTTACCTACCTAGTTTTATTATCTACTTACCTATGTATTTATCTTATAAGTGAACATGCATAATTTACGCTAGGCAAGTTTTACCTAAGTGCATCTTTAGTAATGAGGAAGAACGCTGGTCCAGATGCCTCGTTATTTAATTTATGTACAAGTATTTAACCCAAAGAACTCGCAAGCAATAATTAATTTCAGTTAATGCAAGAGATACCCCGTCACACGTAAAATGATGTAGGTAATATATTATATCATATCATTAGATATTGGTCGATGATTATGAACATAATATTTATAACCAATAACAGTATTAACAATATTTACGAAAATCAAATTGTAGGAAGGGCATTTACTTAATAAGGGGTAAAAGAAAAGTGATATTTAGTTTCAAAAAAATTTTTTTTCAGAACAGATATAAAAAATCAATGTGTGCAATTCATACTGGATAGAGGCGAAACCTTCAGAAAACTAAAGTAGAAAGACGAAGGACTTTTTTTAATGTTAAGGATGATTTTTTTCCATATTTTTTCGTCGAATTCCAGGGCACCTTTGGTCATCTTATTAGTATCTATGTTTACTTCTTCGGAGTTGCTAGATATTGCTTTCTTTTGTGTGTTTTTTACCTGTTCATTTAAGATTGGTTTGATTTAGATTCGATATTGATTTTACAAAATTAATATTTGTTTTCGGATTTCGTAGGATTTGATCCTTAGTCCGCTGAATGTCTGGCCGCTAAGGTTCGTCAGGCGCTTTATACCACTAGACTAAGGAAGACTTGTGTAGGATCGTGGATTTACTGTATTATATTGGAACCGAGTACCCGTGAAATAAATAAATATTTAATAAAATTAAATACTTTTTTGTTTAAGACCACGAGATTTATTAATTCATGAACCGACCGGTTTCGCTTTACTCAAGCAACATCAGGGTACAATTGATTGCTTTCTACAATAATAATAAAATAAATATTTTATTGCCATCATTCTCTAGCAGGCTAAATCCTAATATGTACATGTTTGTCTCTTTTCAGTGTCGCTCGCTTCCGTTTCATCGAGTTTCAAATCACAACGGTGTTAAATCAGTTTTCTCTTCAAAAATGATTGTTTCTTGTAAGCAAAAAACAACATCCTTAAAACATTCACTTGTAATGACAGTTAAGTTTTTTTTTTTACTTTTGCTCCTTATATGAGGCCCTGACGAAAATAATTTCCCTCAAGGCTTGTCATCTTTGGGAAAGCTGTATGGAGAGAAAGATGAGAAGATTAAAGTATGAGGAGGTACGTACCTAAATACTAAGTAAACAGTTCTAATAATTCAAATTAAGGCAAATGGCGAAGGTAACTTTTAAGAGGATCAAACGCCCACACACAATACGCCTGGCCAACCTCTAGTTGGAGTAACACCGCACTGCAACCGCTAATGGTGCATAACTTTAAATAATGACATATAATTTATAAAGTGAGATTATCCGAACGTCTGCTATCTCGACTGTATTTATGGCAGCCTTTAACTTTCAAGTGGCTGTGAATAATCTTCCTAAATTGATGGCAATAATTTGCATAGTGTTTAGATGTTATTTATTGCAATTTGTAACATTCACCAGTGGCGTAAAGTCAGTCTACAATCCGGTCTCGAAGGGGCATATGCCCGGATATTTATTTATTTTCACGTCATATATCGTCTTTTCATGTGTCTCCTCTGATTATGAACACTGCAAGGCTTACTGAAAAATTGACTGGAGATTTGTTTACGTTAGCTTCACACGGGAGGCCCTTAAAGAATAATTCCCCTCAGTGCATAAGTCATCTTTGAGGATGATGTGTGAAGGAAACGATGAATAGGATGTTCTGGAAAAGAAAAGGTACGTAGAAAGGGTAGGAATTTGAGGGTCAGTGAGTCCAAGTGTGACACATACGAATCATTCCCTCCCACTACGGTGCAAGGTGATGTTCCGATAGAGTATAGCTGGAGAAGTCAAAGGGGCTCCCTCGACCATTCTCTCCCGATCCGGCCTGCCTTGCAGCTTGTGGGCAAACGCGTCCGCCGCCAAATCCCAGAAAAATCTCACCACCAGAAGCCGAGTACCCCTGCTAAGTTAAAGTTAAGTGACCTGTGGCAGAGGTTTAGGTTATCCAATAAATGGTTTCCGGGGTGGCGGTACCCATACTTTCCAAATTGGAAAAAAAATGACGATTGAAAAGACAGCAAAAAAATTCCCTTCAGATTAATTAACAGGTGAGTTACACCAAATCGAGCCGTTTACTTTAATCGATCTTTTCGTATAACTGGCCCGCTCATTTGGAACAAACTTCCCTCAGCTCTTACTAATATCCAGAACTTGGCCGAATTCAAAAGGGCTTTAAAAACAAACTTATTTAAAAACATACCTTTGATGAATTTTAACTCCTTTTCAATATACTATGATAAGCAATGTTCCTCAAGTTTCCGGTAATTGTTTGGTTTCGATTACCTCGTCACTATAGTTTTATATGCACTCCGAATTTGTATTATTCCTAAACGTAAACTACCTCCTGTTCTATATTATATTTTAGTTTTAATGATTCTTGTTGAATGGCACCGTTATGGTTATCATTATCTAATGTCCTGTGACAAAACAGCACTCAATATTTTTGTTAATATTGTTCTTTTGGAATTGCTTTGTATATACTGTAAATTCTTTGTTTTACAATATTTAATCAATTTTTGTTAGGACTCGTAAGAGTACTATATTTAAGTTTATTATAATTAGCGCACTTGAAGTGAAATATCACAAAACTGCGCTATATAAATTATATGTTATTATTATTATTATTAAAGTTAAACAGGGGTGGAAAGGGCTAATTTGTTGTATGTGAAAATGTATGGGTCAAAGTCATTATTCACGACGTATGTTTATTTATTTGTACTGATTACATCCCACCCAGTTCTAAAACAATTGTTTACACGATTTTTTTTGAAATGTTAATTAGTAACTTAAGCTACCTTGCCGATAATTTTTTTTTAGTGATTGGTGATTTTAATACCAATTCTTCACAAAATCCACGTGCAGTGAATACCGAACTTTCGTATGTTATGGAACTTTTTCAACTGAAGCAATTTAATACAGTACTGAACTCATGTAATCGTACCTTGGACCTAGTATTAAGTAACTTCCAAATGTTTACAAAAAATCCGATTTCTGCCTAGTACAAGAAGACAATTACCATCCGACCCTTTTGTCGGAATTTAGTCTCAAACACGACAGACCGTTGAAAAATCGTTGTTTACATTTAGTAAATAACTTCCGTGGTTGGAATTTCTACAAAGGTGACTTTGACAACCATTTGCGTGAGCACAATTGGCAGACTATCTTGGAAATTTCCGATGTAGACGAGGCAGTTAAATACTTCTACGATACCCTGTACGCATATTTTGATAAATGTTTTCTAAGAAAAAAAGCGCCGCGAAATGAAAGCTATCCTAGATGGTTTTCGCGCGAGATTATCGGGGACATAAAGATGAAGCTCATACACCATCGGCGGTGGAAACGATCAGGTTTGGAAAGTGAACACAAGTTATTCAAATCTTATCGTACTAGAATTAAACGTAATATTTCAGAAGCCCACAAAAACTATATCTTAAAAATAGAAAATAATGTGAAACACGATCCGAAGTCATTTTGGAAATATGTTTCTGATAAGAAACACGACAGAGGTATCTTAAGTCATATTATCCTGAATGATTGCACTCACAAAGGAACCGACATACCGGAAGCTTTCGCAAAGTATTTTCAATCTGTCTATAATCAGGAAAAAGTTGATTTTGAATCATATGTGCCAGGACAGATTGGATCAACAAATGATCAAAAAACAAATTGGGTAACCAAAAAAAGTGATGTCTGATATGAAATGTAATATGTATTTATTGTGAATATTTACTTTTTTTCTAAATAAAAAAAAAATCTCCATTGAAAACGTTATTATCGTGGATTTCAGTTTAGCAGTAAAAAAATTTAAACCAAAAACATCGTTTGGTCCTGATTTAATCCCACCCTTTGTCATTAAGGGATGTTCTGAACCACTATCTAAGCCACTTCTACATTTATTTAATCTTACCATTAAAAACGGCATTTTTCCTAAATTATGGAAGCTGTCGAAAGTCACCCCCTTACACAAAGATGGTGACAAGTGTCAAGCAACCAACTACCGTTCTATAGCGATTCTTTCCGCACCTGCCAAGTTATTAGAAATAATTATCCATAAATATGTTTATGCCAAAGTTGAACCATTCTTGATCGATCAACAACATGGGTTTAGACTTGGCCGACCAACAACATGGATTTAGACGTGGCCGATCAACTACTACAAATTTAATGGTTTTCACAGATTACTTGGCGAGAGCACTCGATAACAATGAGCAGGTTGACACATCATATCATGACTTTGCGAAGGCTTTCGACAGGGTGGATCACTTAGTGCTCCTAAGGAGGCTCGAAGAAATTGGTTTTTCCGAAAACTTACTGAAACTCATTCTTAATTATTTGAACGAAAGGAAACAATTCGTGTCCTATGGTGAGTTTAACTCTAACACGTATGCTACAAACTCTGGTGTGCCACAGGGATCCAATTTAGGACCCTTATTGTTTTTAATTTTTATCAACAATGTTCGGGAAAAAATCAAATTCGTCCGTTTTTTCCTTTTTGCAGATGACATTAAACTCTTCTTGAGAATAAGATCTTTAGAAGACTGTAGAAAACTCCAGCAAGATATAAATGCAATTATTGACTGGAGTATCGATAATAAAATCGATTTCAACTTCCAAAAATGTTCAGTTATGTGCTTTACGAGGTCACAAAAGACCATATATTTTAATTATAAAATGAAAGACACGTCATTGAAACACATGGTGACTTGCAAGGACTTAGGAATTGTGTATGACGCTCGCTTAACATTTCATGCTCACATTGAAAAGATCTGTAAATCAGCCACAAAGATGTTAGGTTTTGTAATACACAATTCAAAGGAATTAACCAACCTCACAGTTATAAGGCTGCTTTACTTTAGCTTGGTGCGTAGCGTTCTCGAGAGTGGATCTCAGATATGGGGGCCAGAGGACATCGTGTATGTACTAATGGTCGAGAAAATACAAAAGAAATTTTTACGATACCTCTATATGAGAGAGTTTGGTTTTTACCCATGGCTGTTTCCAACAGCATTTATCTCGGGAATGCTGGGTATCTGCAGCCTTAGTTCCAGAAGAGATGTCGCATTACTGCTGATGGCTTATAAGCTTCTAAATGGTTTTGTATCGGTACCAGATATTCTGGCTGAAATAGGATTCTATGTCCCGGATAATTTCACGCGAGGCCGCCAACACAGGCTTTTGATTCTTCCTAGGTGCAGAACTAACTTACCAATAGTGAGGCCCCTGGGACGACTCACTAGGTTAATTAACTGCCTCGCAGGAAATGTGGATATATTCCACATTTCCTACAACGATTTTAAGCGTGAAATAGCACTTATGTTTTAACGAAATGTATTACTTACTTTAACTGTAAATGTATTTATTATGTATCTTTTCTTACCGCTCTTGCAATGTATTGGTTTTATGCTGTTTTTACAAATAAATAAATAAATAAATATAACGCCCTTGGTTAACTGTTGGAATATTGAACCGTGTTGAGTTTCTTTCTTTCTGAACCAACGCAACGTTTTTGACAGCCTCGCAATATCCATAATCATCAAACAGATAAACACTAAGCGTCAGGTCAAAAACTCTGTCTTTTTGCTACGCCACTGGATGGCACTCTACAAAATCAGCTGTGTCTGTTGTTTTTGTTATTGTGTTTGCCTAAGTCGGTTAAGGTGAAGCCTGTGGCCTGTGGGGTGCAGCGATAAAGGGGCGGCGGTAGGCCGGAGGTCACTGGTTCAATTCCTGAGAATTTAAAAACAAAGAGGTATTTATTACGTATCTTTTGTCGTTAACCTTTAAAATAAGAACAAACTAGATATTAAAAATAGAACGATTATTATTTATTAAAGGTTATAATGATCAATTCTATTTTTAGAACTACCAGCATAACCTCCTAAAAAAATAAACGATATTTATTTAGTTTATATGTATATAGCACTTAAGTCCCAAATACTTCCAACCGTCTGGAGTCAGTATGGTTTGTTTTTCAGGCTGAATAGCTTCAGCTATGATTTGCGAATCCCGCACGTTTTTTTAAAATCTCGTGGGAAAGCGGGAAAGAATTTAGATATCCCGCGGGATTCACGGAAGTTTTTTTAATTTATTTTTAAAATTATTATTTAATATTAATTATCTTTGATACTAGTATATTATTAAAAAAAAACATTGAAATGGTAACAATAGTGAGACATTTAAGATGACTTTCGTCTCGTCAACACAACAATCGTCTTTGGTTCTAGTAATATTTTAACAATGAAAAGATAACATAATAAATATGCTAAGAAAACTTTAAACTAAAAGAAAAAAAGATTACTGAAATCAATTGTCTTCGGTACTAGTGAAATTATAAAAATGCGTTGAAAAATAAACGCAATAAGTATTTTAGGATTCATTATCTTGTGCTTGTGTATTTGTACTCATAAGCTAGTGCAAATCAAAACAGCATGTTTTGGGCGTAAATCATGCAATCCCACAAAAATCCTGGAAAATCCCGCAAATCCGATTGCGATTGCAAACCCTACCCTCAACCTCACAACAAGCATGTATTTATTAATTAGTAGAGTGGAAGTAGAAAGGTTGGGAAGTACCTGACCATTCACTCACTCACTATGAATTCGATAAGATTGTAAGATCTTTTTGATAAAATGCGCCTCTGAGGTGATTATTCATAAAAAATGGCGCTTTACAAATTATGCAATATTATTATTGCTATTATTAAACCTAAGATAAAAACGTTCCGTGGACAAATGATCAAACGATGCTATTATTAAACCTAAGATAAAAACGTTTTGTGGACAAATGATCCAACATTCTAATGAAATCTAATGTCAAATTTTCTATGATCAAACAATCTAAGATCATTCTGATAAGATCAAACATTTCAAAGTGAATCTCTTGGCAAATTTACCAACAGGATTTGATTAAGCGAAGACAATTTATAATCCTGTTTCAAAGCAGGATCGTGTATGACTGGCGGTTCCTGCTATAAAAATGATTAATGCATCTCTTGTTCGACCTTTTGCCTCCTTGCGACACTATTTAAATAATACTTACTGTCAAAACAAAGTCGTCTGTCACATTCCCAACTTGCGAAAAGGGTAAATAATGGGAAACACCTAACGATATGATATATTGAGGTAAGCAGGTTATTTATTAACTAAAGACTCTTCTGATAAAGGCAGAAAAGTGACAGTAGAATAAGAAACTGCATATAAAATTTCGCAAAAGATGATTTATAGAGTTATTACAGTAGGTATGGTAGGGATTGTTTATCTTACAAAGATCGAATCAATAACAATCAGCAATATGGGAAGCGGGTATGGTACCACTGCCCCGGGAATCTTTTATTGGATTAAAAACACCCCTGCTATAGGTTACCCCAAGTGGTTCGCTACGATTGGTGATTAAGCAGGGGTTCCCGGGTTCGGCGAATGCGTTTGCCTACCTATTGCGCGATGGGCCTGTTAGGGGGAGACTAGTTAAGATAGGCCTAATTTAGACCTCTCCTCCAGCCGGATTCTCTCGACCCCATTGGCTCGCACAGCAGTGGGAAGGATGGATTCATACGTTCGTCACTCCTGGACACATTGACCCCCAGATTCCTACCCATCCCTCATACCTTTTTCCTTCATAGAATTTCCTCTCCTTCCTTTCCCTAAAAGTCTCCCTCAACTAATCTCTCCCGATTCGGATTGCTACTCAGTAGGTGGGCAAAAGCATTGGCCGCCAAGAACTAGACAGTTAGACACACTTCACCGAATTAATCCGGGCACCCTTGTTAAGTCACCAAAAATAGCGAAACACTTGGAATGACCTATGGCAGAGTCGTTGGTTACCCAATAAATGGTTCCCGGGCGGCAGTTTTCACATTCGCCTCCCAAATTGATTATATCGCGTTGGTCCGGAATTATGGAAAGTAAAATCAAAAAATTATTTATCACCCTTTTCACAAACTTTATATACAAGTACCTACTTTTTCTGCAGACGTCAACAAAGAAACTGTTTAGAAAATATTGACAGAAGATTGAAGTTTGAATTGACAATCGCAATTCACTTCAATGATCATTTTCAAAGGCTTAAACACAATGACAATTAACATTGATTATCCTAGATCCTTCTTAAAACATAAAAAATGATTGCAAACCTATAATAGGAGAGGGCCAGAGGAAGTCTACCACCATAACATATCAAAGGGCATATCTAACATTTTATGAATCTCTGCCTAGTTTAAGTAAATACATTACTTTATCATAATCGCCTTGTCAGCGCAGAAACAGGGCAAAGGCATGCCTAAGATCTACGGCTAAGGTTAGATAAGTACCTTTACTTCATATGGTGCAATCCGCTCCATGGATTCTTCTATAGCTTAACCGCATGCATCATTGCGTAGGGACCGCTTTGACAGCCGATATTTGACGGGTATTGATGGCTTTTCAATGCTGGCTTTAATTTATAGGGCTGGCAAAATACCACTAATTTGAATAGATTTTTTTTGAATAGGTACTTAATTGTTATGCCCTACTTTTAGATGGTAGTTGATCGTTTTGTTGTGTTATTTAGGAATTAGAATTTGTTAAATCTTAAACCTTTGTTATATGTAGGTCGCGCAAGTTAGGATTGCGTTTTTGGTGTTTGTAGGAATTCTTCTTCTTTATCGGCTTTCTGGGGTCTAACTTTAAGCACATACCTCTGTAAAATTTTCACTTACATATTTTTTTTCATCTATTATGTCTTCGTCTTTTTCTTAAAAAGAAATACAAAATTATTCAGGTAACAAATAACCTGATGATATTTGAATTCCTTCATCTATAGTCATTATAGTTGAAAAATATTGCTTGTGTATTGATGGATTAGGTCCTTAGCTAACAGAGGATTGAATCAGCGACCTAGGACCTCTTTTCCAAGTAATTAACCAGATATTTTCATAGTCATATTTTTGCCAAATATTTTTCATTCACTTTAAGCAGAAAGGTTATTTTTGTCCAAGCTTCAATTAATCTGTATGGTATGACATATATTTGACAGTAATCATTATATGAAATGAAAACGACCCAGAATCAAAAGCGTTGAACATTTAACCAATTTCTGAAATTTCTTCACAAGAGGGAGCGTTGTTCTTTTCTACCGACCTCCTTTTGGGTGTGCTCGAAATGAACCATCTACGTGTCAGAGAGGGCGGTCTAGTATGGAGAATTATTTTTTCATAATATAGATTTCGGCATACGCAGGATTGGTGGTCCGTTGTGTACTTATCTTTAATAAAATTACTTATTTATACTCGTAATTAGGACTTCGCAACCACTTTTGATAGAATTTTTGATAGAAAATACAAATAATGTTCTCCCGATTATTAGAAATACTTAAATTTATGTTAAAAAAAAAAACAAAGGCTGGGAGGTACAATCGTATCGTATCATATCGTATCGCATCCATTGGGCTTTTACACACATTACAATGTTATGATTTTTAATTCCTTCTCCAAATTTAAGAGCTACTTTTCTGCTGATTGGCGTAGAAATACGTAAACTATGTATTTCACTACTTCTTCTTAGGCCATTGTATTGTGCATTATTGTAACAATATTATAATTTAAATAAAAAAAAAAAAAAACATACTTTTACTTGTATATTTTATATATTCATCTCATCTGTTCTACGTTGACTTATAATAAACAGTTACGCTGCATAACAATATATTTCTAATGATCGTCTCTGCAAAGCGTGCCATACTCCTCAATTTATCAGGATATTTTATCTTTTGTTGGCTTAACGTAACAAAAAAGGCTTTCATTAGGACAATGTTACCAAAACAAATGCAATTAGGTCAAGCCTTATTATTTATGTGTTCAACAACCAATTAAGGAGATAATAATTTATATTGTATGTCAAAATCTACTTCTGGCATTATCAAATTTTGTTCACAATCTTCCCACGTGATTCTTACGGCTTTGTTGATTGCTTTTCTCCAAAATTGAATATCTTCGTTTTGCAATTTTTGTTTTCTACGAATATATCCAACATCGTCATTGGGTGTCCTAGATATTAAAAAAAATAATTAAAATTGTTTTGCAAAAAGGGAAAGGAAGCACTCTAAAATGATTTTAAATGACTCTATAAATCAATTTTAATGTTTTGAAGTTGAAAGTGTAATTCGGAGGTCAAAATGACATTTATATTAATGGGTTTTGATGATAATAGGTTCGTAAAGATCGTTTAACGTATCCTTGAATGATTTTGTAAGGTTTTGACATTTTGGAAACAATGTGTCTTTGTATTATGCTGGTACTAGTGGCCCCCTATTGAGTTTTGGCCGGAAATATCTGATTTTAGACTTGCTGATATCCTCTTTGTTCCGGGTATATAATTGACGGTTCCAGGATGTTGATTATTTGAATGATTTAGTATTTTCAAATAAAAATGTTTAATTGGTGTTAAAAAAAATGAAGTTATTTTTGTCCAAGTTGAGGGTTTTGGATTTTTCCTACTCTTTATTCGAGGTAAACAATATTTTTTATTTATATGTAGGTATTTTTAAACCACTTCCTTCTTTATATCTCCTGATGTCTTCATACCTTAATCTTACCTTCCTTCTTCCTTTTCCCTTTATTTTCTTCTCATATTGAAGGTAAGTTCTACAAAGGTCTGTATTTCGTAGATTTACATTTTAAAGGTCCAAAATCCAAAGATCCAGGAGAAGAGGTCTACATATCTGTGAACCACATTTCAGAGGTTCACATACAAAAGCGCATATATAAAACGTTCGCAATAAAAAAAATGTCGCAATTCATTGGACTATTACTCAAAGGTTCAAATATTAAAGGGACACATTTTAAAGTTCAACATATTGTTGAAGGTCTAAATACAGAAAAGCCACAAATCAAAAGTACAATTAGAAGAACCTACGAGTATATTTCTACACTGACATTTCTAAAGTAAAGATTTCAAAGGTCCATCATTTTAAAAATGACTACATTTCGTAGATTCGCATTTATATCTACAACTGGCACTTAAAAACCCATTTTGAGTGTTGGTGATCATTTCATAAATCCAATAGGAACTGGTTTCAAAAATAGCCGGTTCCTCGGGTCCACTGTGATCCAGTGACAGTTAGTCACCGGGACAAAGTAACCGAGAGAGTAAATGACGGCATATGTAAAATAAAGCCGCGTGATATATTATTTGTTACAATAATAATCATATTACCGTCAATCTTTCCATATCCGTGCCAGCGGCAGGTATAAGTATGCGATCTGTTAGAGTAAGTGGTGTCATCCTTTGGCATTATTGGCTACTTGCTTGAATTCGGTTCTATTACAAAAGTAGCTTTTTAACAAACTTCAAAGTACGAAGACGGTCAGAGTTGCATTCTTATCCGGAATCTTGAATTTCAACAGTATAGTCTTTGGCCTATTAATACTGTTCGATTCGTAAATCCCCTTTCAAAAATCCAAAGTACTAAGGCCTTTTTCTGTACCGATTAATGTTTGAAAATGGTTACTTTACAATTATTTTATAATTTCACAGCCCTTTCTACTTTACACAGTCTTACCATGTGATGGACACATTGGACATTTAATTTTTTCTTCACCTTAAGGTCCGCGGCTCCAAGGGCCACGCGATTAAGCAAGAACCTTCAAAAGAATGGCAATCCGACATTTAACTCTTAGATGACATCGCATTTACCGGTGTCTAATGTTGGATTCTTCTAAAGAGCAAAAACGAGTACCCACACAAACAATACATACATAAGTACACATAGATGCTATAATATTCCGACTAAGTTCATAAGTGTTGACCAAAATTTTTTTTTAATGTTATTTATCGTCTTTATTTGTTCTAAGCTCATAATTTGTGATGTCCTATACCTGTCTTATTAGAAAAACCTAGTAGAGAGCAGGCGCTTTAAAAACATGAACAGTTAATAATAAAACATACAGTAACAATACAAATAATAATACAATATTACATTTAAAGTAATAAGGCAGTCATCAAGTCCCATTGAAAGAATACATACCTACTTACAAGTTCGTTTTGATAATATCTCTGAAGTTGGGTCTGTTTTGGCTAGTAATCCAGGATTTGGTGTCAAATTTATATTTAAGATATTTTGTGTTTTGTTTAATGGCCAGTCGAAGTGCATTTTAAAATTTGTTTGCAAAGTATCTAAAATTTCTCTGGCCAAAAGTTGTTTTATCAAAAGGGATAAGTAAGAGATTATGCCATTTGGTTCTAGTATCTCGAGCAGTTTGGACATTTTCAAAGGTAGTTCTGTGTTTGAAGAGGTATGCTAGTATGTTTTTGGTTCAAAGTTGCCTAATGTCCAAGACACGGATTCTCTTGAAGATTTCATCCGAACTGCTTGTGATCAGTAGTTTTAATATAATCTTTATAATTAGTTTCTGAGCTTTAAAAATCGGATCGAGGCTGGTAGCGTTAGCTCCTCCCCAGGCTACAATACCATACTCGATTAACGATTAATATGTTTAACGATCGATAAGTAGTATGTTATTGGCATAAAATTGCTTAATGTCCAAGACGATTCTCCAATAAACCAATTATATTCTCCATTCTCCATTCTACATTCTAAAATTACACTATTGAAAACAAAGGATTATAAATTATGTTTCATTATTGTCTTTTCTAGTGATTAGCGACATTTTTTATTTTTATTATTATTTTTTTTTATATGAATACCGCACAAGAGTCCCAACTGCTCCCGTCTGAAGCCAGTGAGACTATGGCATCCCCAATTGGGGTATGTTGTGAGGCTGAGGGTAGTGGGGAGGGGAAGGAGATAGGGAAGAGGAAGGTGGGGAAGTACCTGGCTATTCAGATCTGGTCACCAAACACGGCTAATACCATTTCAAGCAACGTTTCAATTCTGAATGGTGGTCTTACACCAGGGCGATACTGAGAGTATCTTCCACTCTGGAACGTGCCGTAAATATACCATATTTTATTTTTAATGAATAAATTGTGAAATAACACAAATAAATCAAATAAAATTTATTTTCCACGCCGGGATTCAATCCCGCGACCTTCGGTGTGCTAGTCAAGCGCCTTATCGCTGCACTACTTATTATAAATAATTATTACGCAAGTACTACTAGTATAATGATAAATACTTAGACCTCATATTCTACAGTCACGAAACAAATGTAACACGTAGCAATGACCCTCTGCTTTCAGAGGACAGACACCACCCAGCCCTTGAATTTGATATATCCTCCGTAATTCAACCAAAAATCAAAAACAAAAAAGAACGTAGGCGCAATTTCAGGAAAGCCGATTATGCTCAGATTAATAATGACATTAATTGTATTGATTGGTTATCCGAAACCGCAAGTTTATCAGCCGAAGAAGCAGTTGATCGATTCTATTTAAAAATAAATAATATAATTGATAAGTTTATTCCAGTATTGGCACGACGAAATGACAAATTTCCCATATGGTTTACTCCCGAACTTATTAGGCTATCACGGAAAAAAGATAAAGTCTGGCTCAAATGGAAGACATATAAAGGTCTTTCTGACTATCGTGAATTTTCCTTCTTACGTGCTAGATACAAAAAATTGACCAGTGAATCCCGAAAGTTATTTTTTGACAACATCGAAAGTTCATTGCAAAATAATATCAAAAGTTTTTGGTCATACATATCTTCATTAAAATCATCTGATGGATACCCTGCTGCTATGTCCTTCGAAGGACGCAAATCTAACGATGCCCAGGAAATTTGTAATATGTTCTCTGAATTCTTCAAGTCAACATTCGAACCCTCCTCTATCAATGACACAATTAACATCGACCAACTTGAAGCAGTTCAGGACTCTGGACTTGCGCACATTCACACCGTTGAACTAACGGAAAAAGAAGTGCAATCGAGTTTAAAATCACTAGATATTAACAAGGGTGCGGGTCACGATGGAATACCGGCGTTTTTTCTTAGATCTACTGCATCGTCATTGTGTGTGCCGCTCACCATAATATTTAATAAATGCCTGAGTGACGGGGTTTTCCCTGATAGGTGGAAGTTGGCCTATATTATACCGGTCCACAAGGGTGACTCACGTCACAGAGTGGAAAACTATAGACCAATATCCATTCTCTCGGCGATCCCTAAACTTTTGGAAAGACTTGTCCATGATAATATATATCCCCAGCTTGCCGCCAAAATTACAGAGCAACAACACGGGTTTGTAAAAGGCAAATCTACCATGAGTAATTTACTCATTTATGCAAATTTTTTATTCAATAGCATGGATCGAGGCCACCAGGTAGATGCAATATATTGCGACTTCAAAAAAGCTTTTGACAAGGTTGACCATCTTATTCTTATTCAAAAAATTATATACAACGGAATTAGGGGTAACTTATTACGTTGGTTTGTCTCGTATTTAACAAAAAGACAGCAAGCTGTATCATTACGAGGACATACTTCTAAGTGGGAACCAGTTACTTCTGGCGTGCCACAGGGGTCAATCCTGGGTCCGCTATTATTTATACTTTTTATTAACACCGTTACTAAATGTTTCATGCATTGTTTATTTCTTTTGTACGCTGATGACATAAAAATATTTGCCATTGTGAGAAATTTAAACGATTGTCTGCTCATCCAAAGCGATTTAGTAAGGTTCGAAGCATTTTGCAATGAAAACAAAATTTACCTAAGTTACAACAAATGTAAACAAATAAGCTTTACTAAAAATCACAACGCTATCATACACAATTATTGTATTGGTAACTATTTACTCGAGCGCGTTTACTGTATAAGAGATCTAGGCGTACTTTTTGATTCCAAACTACATTTCGATGCGCACATTGAGAATATTGTGAATAAAGCTTACTGCATGCTAGGATTTGTCATCAGAAACAGCCGCGAATTTCGAAAACCTGAAACCTATCTTCTTCTTTACTACACGCTGGTCCGTTCTCAACTTGAATACTGCTCCTCCATATGGACTCCACTTTACGGTATCTATAAAGACAATATTGAAAGTATTCAAAAGAAATTTTTGCAATGCCTCAATTACAGAATGAGCGCACCTAAACGGGGGTACATAAATATGCTCTCAAATTATAACGTCTCTACTCTATCTAACCGGCGAACATACCTTGACCTCATGACTCTATATAAAATCTGCAACAACGTTATTGACTGTCCTGACCTACTGAAACTAATAAACTTCAAAATACCACCCAGAGTAACAAGGCTTAACGACTTATTCCACATTAGCCGGACGCGTACAAATGCTGGTGTCAGGGATCCAATCAGAAGAATGTGCGAATTGTTTAATCGAAATCAAAACCTCAAGGATTCCGACTTATTTTTCGACACACGCAGTACTTTTAGTAGAAAATTGAAGGCTGTTTTCCTACAAAGTATAATAACTTAGACATTACTTGGCTTATAATTTTAACTAATTCTCTTTTTTTTTTTTTTAATTTCTGTATAATATTATTTTTTATCAATATATATGTTTTTGAACTTACCATCAAAATTTTTCCAAAGATAATTTGTAAACTTTTATAGGGTTATTGCGCACTTTTTTCATCTCTCTATTTGTAAAATAATTTTCTCATATTTACATACTTCTTTTCCATATTTATAAGTAAAAATATTTGTATATTTTTTTTATTTTATCTGCTGTTAATGTTAATTCGTGAGAAATAGTTTGGGTGCAGGTGAGTTCTCTAGTTATTGTTTTGTATATTATTGTTAATTGTCATCTGTATCTGTATTTTCTCCTAAATAAAAAAAAAAAAAAAAAAAAAAAAAAAAAAAAAAAAAAATACTCAAAAATGGCAGAGCGTATTGTTCTTGGCTCAGTACACAGAGGTCGCGTATTCAAATTTCAATTTCGTTTCCGACTTTTTACCGCCGAGAGGTGCAGTCCATTAGCTGGGGATACACATAAGCATAAATATATATTTTTTATTTCTGTAATTTTTCAGTCGGTAATAATTGTGAGAAAAAGATATATACATTAAAAGCTTATACATTCCACGATAACTCTCATAATGCTTGAGTCAATACCTACCGTTTTTGATATCGATTGGTACCTATCTAGTTAACTGAATATGTTGTTGGCTCGGTTTGAGAAGACGAGTTGATCATCAATTAAATATATCTTTTATTGATTGATAGAAAATAAGGATTCATGTGGGTAGAATTACAATGATAATATTTGCTCTGGGATACAAGTTACCTACTATCTCAGAAGGTAATAATGTAAAAGACGAGAGGTGATGCATTCAGGCATATTTGTAACAAACCCAATATAATGTCATTCATATAGTTCCTACTTGTGACCGAATCATTTTCTGTTTTTTTCGTTTCAAATTTTCGATTGGGACTCGCTAGTATTGTCTTCATTAATGAAACAGTACAATGTCATATTTTATACATTAAGTTAAAATAAAAATAAATATTCATCCTAGACCTGCAAAAAAGTTAAAAGATGTCGCATATTAAATGAAAATGGATACTCAATCGAAAATCTGCAACAGAAAATGTCTCCATTTAATTAAATATTACAAATTGAGGTATTAGGTACTCATAAGTTAAAAAAAAAGAATACGTTTATACAAGACACTATCTAGGTAGCATTTAGTTCGAGGTGAATCTTGCAATCATACATGAAGATAGCAGTCAATACAAATATGATAATGTTAGTAGTTCTTAGCCGAAGTATGATTCAGTTAAATATGACCGAAGGGGTCTAATTACCTCAGTCGTAGAGCATCGCCCCGGTAAGGCTACGCTCCTGGGTTCGATTCCAATGTTACAGTGTCTGTTTTTAACTTTTCTAAGTCAAATGTTCGATTGGGAGTCGCTAATATCGTTTTCATTTTTTTTCTTCCTTGCACTGTCCCAAGTCATTGCCTAGGTAGGCTGTTGGGGTCGGCTCTTCTCGTTCTCAGGCTATATCTTCTTGTGGCCGTTTCTCTGGAGCATTGAACCATCCAGGAGTTCTTTGGTCTTCCTCTGGATGACTGTCGATGAAGCTCCATAAACATCCCTGTTTCACTGTGTGGAGCTAATATAGTCTTAATTATTCAAATAAATTAATTAAATGTCGATAGAGGTTTTACCAAAATAAATACCTAGGTTCATTCGAAAATACACCCATTACGAGTAAGAGTGTGATAAATATCTGCATTTCAAACGATGTATTGATTATTAGTCACACTCTCGCAATTACTAATTAATTAACCTCTCCAACCTCCTACCTATCTACCGTCGGCCATGACACGAATTATGATCAGGTCAATAAAAAAATAGAATAAAAAATTCATCACAATTTATCAGTGAAATCACTGGTGACAATGATTTTGGATGTGACGAAAACTGATGATCAAAAAACAATACGAGAGAAAAATGTTTTTTTTAACGTTTTTATAAAAAACACATTTTTGGTCTCCTTTTTTTCATAAATAGTAGAGTCCCAACTTGGGAGTCGGTATGACTACCGCCGCCCCGGGAACCATTTATTGGATAACCAACACCCCTGCCAAAGATCACCCCAAGTGGTTCGCTACGTTTGGTGATTAAGCAGGGGTGCCCGGGTTCATGGGGTGTGGTTTGTCCGGGTCTTGGCGGTGGATGCGCATACTGGATCGGGAGAGAATGGTTGAGGGAGCCACTTTGGCTTCTCCAGCCGTAGTGTTTCGGAACATCACCTTGCACCGCAGTTGGAGGTTTGGATTCAGACGTCCGTCATTCGTGGATACACTGACCCTCAGATTCCTACCCACCCCTCATACCCTTTTCCTTTCCAGAACCTAATGACGGCCGGCGTGGTCTAGGGGTAAGGCTCTTGATTCTTGACAATGCAACGAAGGTCGCGGGATCGAATCTCGGCGTGGCAAATAAATTTTATTGGATTAATTTGTGCTATTTCACAATGAATTAATTAAAAATAATATATATTATATTTGCGGCACGTTCCAGAGTGGAAGATACTCTCAGTATCGCCCTGGTGTAAGACCACCATTCAAAATTGAAATGTTGCTCGAAATGGCTTTAGTCGTGTTTGATGACCAGATCTGAATAGCCAGGTACTTCCCCATCTTCCTCTTCCCCATCTCCTTCCCCTCCCAACTACCTTCAGCCTCACAAAATACCCCAGTTGGGGATTCTATAATCTCACTGGCTCCAGACCGGAGCAGCTGAGACTCTTGTGAAATATTCATATAAAAATAAAAATAAATCCTTACCTTCAATAAAAAGCCCTCCACACGGCGTCCACCAAGATGACATAGGTCCTGAGGAAAATTATTTTCCTTAGGGCCCCCTGAGTGGAGCTAATATAAAATTGAATAAAGTACTTAGTGCCTAGATATTAAATGACCAAAAAACGTTGAAAAAAAAAAACAGATTAACAACTATACTATATAATTATAATATTATACAATTTTCGGTGTGTTTATTGCCACTTTTTTAAAATTATTAACTCAACGATAATGAGGGCCATTTATTTTACAGAATTTTGACAATTCATCAACTTTCAATATTAATATTTTAAATAAATAAAAAGAAAATACTTTCTTTTACATCATTTTATTGATATATTTTAGTTTTTTCTTTAGTCCTGATAATGGTACGGAGGTACCGAAACCGGTAGACTACAAAAGATCAACAAAGTGATAATTTATTTTTTCTTTTTATTTATTTAAAATTTCAAGTCACAAAGTGTTTGCTTCTTTTGAAAAATTAATATTTAAGTTATTAAATAGTTAGTACTGTTATTATCTGTGAAAGTACTGAGAAAAAACCTATCCACGATAAAGTAATACAGAACTTTGAAATTTGGTGATTTGTTCAAATTCTGTAAACGCACTTTTCTTGTACCTACATAATTTGATTTAAAAAAAACCTTCATACGATGACCACACAGTTCTTGGAAAAGTTTTTGCCTCCTGTGTGACGCGATTCCACTT
The DNA here is from genome assembly GCA_917563855.2 of Limnephilus lunatus. Classification (NCBI taxonomy): domain Eukaryota; kingdom Metazoa; phylum Arthropoda; class Insecta; order Trichoptera; family Limnephilidae; genus Limnephilus; species Limnephilus lunatus. Next base: position 11,648,416 of record OU830596.1, read on the forward strand.
CGTAATCTATTGTTTTGGTTCCAGCATTTCTCGAAGTGTCACCAGGTAGATCAACACGTTGTTCACAAAGGTCGTATAGGTCGTTGTTCACAAAGGTCGGCCTGCATAGAGATTGCTTGGCTTCGAACATACATATGTAGGTTTGTTGTTCATTGATACATTCAATACATACTTGTCCTAGAAATGGTGTAAACCGACGATTTATGAGTTTTACTGTATATTTTTATAATCGTAAATATATGTTTGATTTAATTATAATTTTTGTATTTTTCTCAAATTTTACCGGTGTGTGTTTAAGGGCTTAATTGGAGTATTACGGATTTGGCACACCCCATCTTTTATTCGTTTTTTCAAGTCTTGTCAAGTATTTTACAATCCCTCCAAAAAGAGGCGGGCCCTTCTGATTTCGAATTTTTCAAGGATTAGTGAATCTAGTTTACACGACAATATAACAATAGCGTCAAATACAATAAGCTTGTTTTCAAACTAACGCGTGTGTTTCCACAGAAATCGTTATAACTCCGTTATTGTTCTAGTGACAACCCTAAAACAAAAGGTAGAAGATCTATATTAAATCAAGCTTCACATCTCTATTTAAATTTGTCCATAGAAATACATAAGCAAAGACTTATTTTGTAGAAACAGTTTTCGCCTACGGCCCATAGACATTGTAAATTTTTTATTAAATATTCTTGTATGAAATGGTAAAAAAGTGAGATAACAAAATTGTTTATTTTTCATTCATACGATAGAATAAGTATTTCTTTCACATAATACGTGATTTTAGTACCGTTTTCACATAAAAACATCACGTGAGTCATTTTTACAATTTTTTAATGTTTGCATTCTAAATTTGAATATTTAACAATGCTAATATTTATTTGTAATAATATATAAACTTTAAAAGCTCATATCATAAAATTTCAAAAATTTTTTTTTTGTATTCGACTACGTACAGAAATATTTCATTTATAGAGCTTTATTTGCGAAGCAGAAAAAATACCAAGTTTTTATAAATCTGACAGTTCGTTTAAGACAAAAAAACTTGCACAATGGCAAAATATCTGAGTGGTTAATAAAGACTCTTGATTATGCATTGAAAGTATCTTGACGATATGGACTAATGATAAAAAGCAAACATAAGAAAAGAAATAGAAGGTTGGGTTCCAACCAACTGTTGGTGTAGTAAAATAAACTTTCATCTGCCCGCTGCCTTCCAAACAGTTGTATCATATCATGTTCAGAGGTGGTGACAATACGATGAGGTTATGATGGTAACTTGATAAGGTTTCGACACTGATTTTAATCGGAGATTCTATTATGAGCCGGTCCGAGATTCACACGTAATAAAGCATTTTACATTTATAAATACGCTAAATGGTTATAAGGACGGGTGACATACTCGTATTTACGGTTTTATGTGAACTTTGCGGCAAGACAAAAGATGGGTTTGCTTTGATAGAATATAAATTCAACAAAATAGTAAACCTACCTACGATTATCTTAACCATAAAACAGAAATTTGATTAGTTTGATGTAGCAATAGATGCTCCAAGAACGGAGAGCTTTTGTACAGCGTTTTCGGTTTGTAATTTTTGATCGCTGCGTGTCTTAATTCAAAACCCATTTCTTATGACATTTAGTTTTTTGAAAATCTATTGAAATGTCTTACTCTTCTACATATATATACATTTAAATAAAAATAATTTTTATTCATAACTTTATGAGTAAAACCTCTAATTGTAATATTTAATTAAAGAAGACAATATTGGCGAAACTCTATCGAAAATCTGGAGACAAAAAAAATCAGAAAAAGATTTTGGCACCTCTGGGACTCGAACCCAGGACCTTCTGCTTACATGGCAACAGAGCTGTTGCATTGAGTTTCGCTAATATTGTCTTCATTTAATTAAAAAAATATGTTTGCTTCTGTCTTTGTATATATGTTATGCGTTGCTAAACCATTCATCCGATTGTGATGAAACTTTGGGGATTTGATGTGCGCTTACCCGCGATGGTTTCTATATAAAATAGTAAGTTCTGGCATCATAAAATTATACGTTGCTAACCATTCATCCGATTGCGATGAAACTTTGAGGATTTGATGTGTGCATGCCCGAGATGGTTTCTATATAATCTACTGGTGAGCTCTGGCATTATGAAATTATTTCATATGTACTGGTGAACTCTAGTGTTGTGAAATTTGCATAAAATTTTTCCAATAGGTGGCGGACGAATTGTTTTGAAAAATGTGTGTATTTCATGTAGTTTAGCGGCAGGAGGGAGAGAAATCTGTGAGGGGGGGGGGGGGTCGCGGGAGGCGGACGGAGAGGAATGCGGAAGGGAAATGAGAGAAGGAGGGGGTGGGGGTTTGTGGTACGGGGAGACGCGGGAGGGTGGAAGACAAGGAATCAGAATCGAAACGTTGCTTGAAATAGCTTATGTCGTGTTTGGAGAGCAGATCTGAATGGCCAGGTATTTCTCAACCTTCCTCTTACACTTGTTTGCTTCCCTTCTTCACTCCCTTCATCCTCACAAAGTTCCCCATTTGGGGATGCCTTGGACACACTGGCTCGGGATAGCAGGGAGCAGTAGCCCCTATTTACATAAAAATAATATACAAGTAAAATGAAACAATGATTCATAATTTCTACAAGATTCTTTTTATTCTCTTTATAGTAGCCGTCTTTTACAAATTTGTCTTTTAATATTTAATATTTTTATAGTACCTAATTACGAGAATATCGTGGGAAAATTTGGAATTTAAATCCGCAATAATTTTTCTTTTTTCATCACTAATGGATTCTAAAACAGTAATTGGATCCCTAATAAATATAAATGAATGTTCACTGCGCCTGAATGAAAAAAAGGATTATTTATCCTTATTGGGTACAGGATGTTACTTTATGCCTACAATCGGCTTCATAACTACCTTGATCACCGTAGAGTAGTGGTTCGAGCCATAAATTCGAGTATAGGTTCGATTCCTTCCTTTCGATTTTCAGTCAGAGTCAAAGTCAAAGTTCAGTTCAGTAAAAGATCAATAGCCATCGCTAATGCATAGACGAAACGTAGACATTCGTATATATTTCATGCATATTCGTATATCGGCCAGATTTCAATCGAAAATGCTCCGAGGAACTAGCGCCATTGATCATTTAGAATGAACATTGACCTTGTTGACATTTCGTCGCCTTAGTTCTTAATTGTTCAAACGACCAATTTAGTTTTTGTTCAATCTCCGCTTAAAAACTTTTTTTTTTTTTACAGTAAATACAGCACAAGAATCTCAACTGCTCCCGTCTGGAGCCAGTGAGACTATAGCATCCCCAATTGGGGTATGTTGTGAGGATGAAGGTAGTGGGGAGGGGAAGGAGGTGGGGGAGAGGAAGGTTGGGAAGTACCTGGCTATTCAGATCTGGTCACCAAACACGGCTAAAGCCATTTTCAAGCAACGTTTCAATTCTGAATGGTGGTCTTACACCAGGGCGATACTGATAGTATCTTCCACTCTGGAACGTACCGTAAATATACTATATATTATTTTATATGAATAATTGTGAAATAACACAAATTAATCAAATAAAATTTATTTGCGCACGCCGGGTTCGAACCCGCGACCCCCGGATTGTTAGTCAAGAGTCTTACCCACTGGACTACGGAGGTCGTCAATAACTACTAAAAATAAAGTATGAAAAATGATAGTTAGTCACTAACTTTTTTTTTAAATGAGCTCCACACAGGAGGCCCAGAGAAAAATAATTTCCCTCAGGGCCTATGACATCTTTGGGGATGCTGTGTAAAGGGTTTTTTTAGGGAAAGGAAGGAGAGGAGGGTATTTTTAGGGAAAGGTAGGAGAGGATGGTTCTGGGAAGGAAAATGGTTTAAGGGGTGGGTAGGAATCTGGGGTTCAGTGTGTCCTGGTCATCCGCCTCCTAGATCTAGACAAACCTCACCCCATGAACCCGGGCACCCCTGCCAAATGTAGCGAACCACTTGGGGTGACCTATGGCAGAGGTTTTAGTTATCCAATAAAGGTTTCCAGGGTGGCGGTACCCATTCTCTCCCCAGAATTATTTAAACTAATGAGACCTTTTACCTTCACCGAAATAGCTTTATCTTAAACACCTATTATAATGTTTCATTGAAATAATGAAAGAAAACCTTATCCTCCTGTATTTTGGTCGTTTGGACTTTGGACTATTAAAAACTAAGGCGGCGGTTTGTCAAATAATTTGTCGATATATTTGGCTGTAAAAGGCAAAGATAATTTTTGCTAAAATTACCATTTCCCACCTACTTTATATCTTTTTCATTGTGGCTTAAGATTCATTGAGTATGTAGGTAGGTAAATATTAAAAATATTTTAAGTGACTTTAAATCACTTTCATTCAAGAATCACTGCAGGAAATAACGAGTTTGGTGACTGGAGGCCATTTTCAAGGTGCATTTTAAGGTAAGGAATGAAAAAAATAGATTTCGAAAAACTTAACGTTTTTGACTGTCGCACCACATATTTGCTTATGACAAAGCAAAGGGAAATACGCCGAGATAATAGGTCAAATTTAACAAATTTTATTAAAAGGATTAAATAATTCGACATTTTGTCTCATTTTTTTTAGCCTCAGTAGTCGAAGGGTAAGGCTCTCGACTAGCAATCAATAAATGTTATTTGATTAATTTTTTTAATAAAAAAAATCACAATTAATTAATTAAAAATAATACGTATATTTACGGCGCATTCCAGAATCGGTCTCAAAATCGCTCTGGGGTCCTAGCATAAGAAGTTATCCTATCAATCCTTATCGATATTGTTTGATCAACATTGACCAGATCTGATATATTTTAATGTGAATACCTCACAGGAGTGCTAACTTCTCCCGTTTGGGTCAGAGAGACTATGGCATCCCCAATTGGGGTATGTTGTGAGGCTGAAGTAGTGGGGATAGGAAAGAGATGGGGAAGATGATAGTGGAAAAGTACCTTGCTATTCTAATCTGATCACCAAACACGGTTGAAGCCATTTAAAGCAACGTTTCTATTCTGAATGGTGGTCTTACACAGGACGATACTGAGAGTATCTTCCGCTCTGATGCCGTAAATATGCCATATATTATTTTAAACGAATACAATTGTGAAATAACAATAATTAATCAAATAAAATTTATTTGCGCAAGCTGGGATTTGAACCAGTGTCCTCTGGAGAGTCCATCGCCGTTTTTGTGAAAAATTATACCAAGGGCGCTTTATTATCTACTATAAAGTATATATTTTTCAATCATTTACCTTATTTTACGTTAAGCATAACATGTCGATGTTCAGCAAATTAAGCAGCCGGCTGTACTCATATGATTAACAATGGTATTTCGGTAAATCCTAAGCTGGAGGTGTCGTGAATTGTCCTATTGAATATTTACCTATCGTTTTATTCGAAGCTTAGCGAATTCAACGAGTTTTTGGGAAATGTTGACTCACCGAGTTGTTCAATTGTTTTAAACTTGAGGCTACGATATAGTTTTTTCATTATCAATTATAAATCTCCGCACGAAAGTTCTTGGAAAAGGATGGATAAAAAAGTACCTAAGGTAAAACACTCATTGAAAGCTTTTCTGGTTATACTTCATATTATCAATTAATACTTATACCTTATATTTATATCATTATATTTATTTTATATTTTATATCTAAATATTTTATGGTTTTATAAACGTGGGTTTTTCTCCGAATAATCAAAGTAGGAATAAAAATAACAGCACATAAGTATTTTTTTTTCTGCAAAGCGTAAACATTATATCAATAAATAGAGGAATGAATTGAATTTAATGAATTGATATAAGTGAGAATTATGTAGTATGTCCGATGATTAAGAGCGTTTAAACAGCCAGCGGCCGAAAATCCACATTTCGTCGAAAGTCGTTCTTATGAGAAAGATTAATTACTCTCCGTACCAGCTTTTTAAAATTATAACTCAATATCGATTTTATGTCATTCCAAATTTGCTTTAATTTATACATACATCCAAAAATGCTGAAAGGCGTGATGATAAAACTATTAAAATTATTTACTTTTTGTAATTTTTTTTGTACTTATAATTTTTCAATAATGTCCAAGCAAAATAAGAATGCAAAAAAGATCTTAAATATATTAGTTTGTAAGACCGTAAATAAATTGACGCACTGAAGTATTTTAGTCACAAAACACGTGCGCTGATCTTTTTTTGAATGATTTTATTTAAACTAAAATTAAAATTCGGAAACATACGTTTAGTAGATAATGTATTGATTAAGTTTGCTCCATGATTATATGATTTGAAATGGGTGTTGTATAATACAAAATCTTTTTTGAAAATTTAACAGATCTGCCAACGACCTATGGTATAACCTTATTATACTAAAAATAAACTTTTTTTCTCAAAATTTAAAACATACGTTTACTAGATAAAATAACAATCTTTCGAAATCAATTTATAATTTTTGTGGAAAAGAGTCAAAACGGCCAAACACTGATTTAAAAATGACATATTTCTGGTTTTCTCTGGTTATACTAAATTATTTAATTAAATTGAATAATGATGAAGAAATGCAGTAAGGAAATGAAATATTGAAAAAATTTAATAATGTTTTTGTTTTCATAGATTTTAAGAGAGTTTTTGTTTATACTCGTATGTATTTATTTATGTAAAAATATTTATAGACTCGGAAAAAATAGACAAACACATCAGTGGCCGTGAGTCCGTGAGTTTTCATAGAGCTTGAAAGCTAAAATTGAAAAATGCGACATTACTGATGTTGTAGCTGAAAATGATTTTTTTTTATTTTTAAATTTCAACTTTTTGTATGAAAATCTTTCAGTATGTGGATGCGGCGCATCCCTTGAATGAAATAATCCTGAAGATCTTTAAACAAAAATTTGAAATTTTGAAAAAAAAACATTTTCAGCTACAACAACGTCAATAACGTAATATTTTTCAATCTTAGCTATAGCACACTGAAAACGCCCGGACCGCCACTGAAACCCACATACATCTACAGAATTTAGTCCGCAAGAGAATGAGATAGAATTAACGGTCTCCTCTTGGTGCGGTGCTTAATAGCGTTGTCTACTTCAGTTTTCTGAAGATTTCACTTGTACCTCGTGAACTGCAAACTGCAAAAAAAACAGCTTTTTAAAAATCATTATTTTTTTGTTTAAGACGAAAACTGGTTTGTAGTCGGGTAGGCACTGTTATTAACTGAAATATTTATTATAAATGATGACAATGTATCTACACATTTTTATTAAAACACTTTAATTTCAAACAATCTTATAAAATCCGTTTTCGCTTCCCCGCTACCAATTTGGTAAAATTTGATCAGAATGCAAACTAAGTCATTCATGCGTATTTAGATTGAAACGAAACTTCGTAAATGCCAAATCCATGGTGTACCTACAACTTTAAACGTACATTACATTAATAAAAATCATGAATACTTACAGCTATTAATTGTTTTTGTATTTAATTCGTAGAACTCCATTTTAATGTTTAGAAATTTAATTAAAATTAAATTTGATAATGTTATTATCGAGTTCTGCAAGTATTTTGGGATGTATTTTAGTTACAGCTGTTTCGACTTGTAAAGTCATTTTCAAACTGTGGTGAAGCCACGTACGGACGACTTATTTGTAATATTTTAAAAGTCAATTTTTGAAGTCTAAATTGATTGATTTCCGGTTAATCCAATTTTGCCGAGACACTAATTGAGAGGGTGATTATGTTGGATTCGGAATCTTTCCCTTTGGTTTCCCTTGCACTAAAGTGTAAGGGTTTTCTTAAATGATTTAGAATGACATCATTGCGTTGACTCATTTAAGGGGAACGTATGCGCGGCCCATTTTCGCCCGTTTCATACAAATCTTAGATTTGGATTTGAGATCAAAATACCTAACCAAACTGAAAAATTATTTTTGTAACCAAAAGGTATATCAAATATCTAGTAAGTATGTGAGCTACATTATTTATTTTTGTTTTGAATTATAAGATACAGTCCATTAAAGATTTCACTGTTTCATGATTTTGGAGGCAACTTTGGCAAAATCTGTGATAAAAAAATAAAAAAATCATTTACTGTATTTATCATATTTAAATGTAAAATAAAAAATAAAATTTTATAAAAAAATCATTTCGTTGGGTTTAAATTAAAAATACAAATTACCTATTTACGAAGGAATAAAAAATAGTCGTTTAGATATTAAAATTACTACCCCAAAAATGCATTTTTAAGATTTTTTTATTGTATATTTTATTTTTCATTGTATTTTTAAAATAAATATAGTAAAATTATTTTTTTACTGTTTTTCTTTTACTCACAAATAATTGCCTAATTTGCCTCCAAAATCATGGAACAATAAAATCTTTAATGGCCTATGTCTTATAACTTAGCAAGAATAAATAAAGTAGCTCAAATCCTTACTAGATATTGTTATAAAAATTTTAACGATTATGTCAAAAGTGCAATAGAAGCAGGTAAAACTACACCTAAAGTGAAAATAGGAAATCAACAACACCTAAATACACCGTGGTTCGACTCTAAACTGAATTCGCTAATTAAGGAAAGAAACCAGCTTCACAAGCAATGGAAACAAGACCCAGGTAATATGACTCTTGCAGTACATAAAAATAAACTGAGAAATTTAATTACTAATTATAGGAGAAGTTTGAAACACAAATATTATGTCAATAGCTTTCAAAAAAACCTGAATAACTCCAGAAAAACTTGGAAAACCATTAATTCAATTCTGTCTAACCGTGCACATAAACCCTCCAACACCATCGAATCTCTCATCATAAATAATTGTGAGGTTAGGGAACGCGGTCAAGTAGCTTCAGCATTTAATGAGTTCTTCTTATCGGTTGGAGAAAAATTGGCAGCTGCCATTCCATCATTCCCGGATGACTGTAATACTATTTATGTAGAACCAAAGGCACGTCAATCATTATATATGGCTAGGACAAATAAGGGTGAGGTATTAAGGATCATCTCGAAACTTAGGTCGAATGCAGCGGCAGGTATCGATGGAGTAACCCCGTGCATCCTTAAAACCTGTAAAGAAGAACTAGCTGGGCACCTAGTGCAACTTATCAATTCCTCTATAGGCTCGGGAGTATTTCCAGATCAATTAAAGCTAGCAAAAATTATACCAATTTATAAAGAAGACTGCAAAAAATGTATTTCTAACTATCGCCCAATATCGGTTTTATCAGTATTTTCAAAGGTGTTCGAGACTATTATAAAGGATAGACTTCTAAAATATATCTCTAACAACAATATCCTAACACCACAACAATATGGCTTTCGAAAAAACTCCAGTACCCAATGTGCCACCTTCGATTTCATCTCGAACATTCAGCAGTACATAGACCGGGGCGAATACGTAGCAGCTATTTTTATAGACCTAAAAAAAGCCTTTGATACAGTAGATCATGAAATACTCCTACAGAAAATGGAACATTTGGGTATAGTTGGAAAATCTTTAAAGCTTCTCCGAAGTTACCTATCTGATAGATTTTGCCTTGTCGACATCGAAGGGAACCTAAGCGACTTTGGAAAAATCACATGTGGAGTGCCACAAGGCTCGATTCTGGGACCCCTACTTTTCTTACTATACATCAATGATATAACTAAATGCGGCATCTCGGGAAAACTTCAACTTTACGCTGATGATACCGTGATTTACTATCGTTGCAAAAATCTGGGGGAACTTGAATCTCTAATGAATAAAGATCTCGCAAAGCTAGCTAAATGGCTGCGAATAAATAAATTAAGCCTCAATGTAAAAAAAACCAACTACCTCACTTTCGGGAAAAAAGATTATATGAGCATGAATATTACTCTTGGAAATGAAAAGCTCCAAAATGTACAAGTAACGAAATATTTGGGGTTATTCATAGATTCTAACCTGTCGTGGAACTCTCATGTTGAATATGTAAAATCCAAAATTTCCCCGATTACTGGTGTACTCTATCGACTTCAAGATGTGCTCCCCATAGCTTTACTGCGTGCCACATATTATGCTCTGATCCACTCTCACCTAAGTTATCTGGTTAGTATCTGGGGCACCATTACTAAGAAACAAATATCCGAAATACAAGTAATCCAAAATAGAGCCATAAGAAATATATACCATTTACCATGGGATACACATGTCAAAGATATATACTCACTGACACAAATACTTCCCTTTACCATTCTGCCAAAATATAGCATCACCACTGCCATCCTACAAATAATTCAACACTCCTCACACACCAATACTAAACCAGCCTTTAATTCCGATATACACCAGCACAAAACACGATCCCAAAATCAAATACACTTAGCATCATCTACCCACACAACTAAATTTGGTATTAAATCATTACAATATATTGCAAATATACAATACAATGCATTACTTAATGAAATAAAGCAACCAGTAGATAACAAAAAAAAATTAGTTAAAACGCTTAAGAGGACATTACCAGAGAAACCAGAAATATGTCATTTTCAAATCAGTGTTTAGACTTATTGACTCGTTTCCACAAAAAATTATAAATTGATTTTGAAAGATTTTTCTTTTATCTGGTAAAGTTATGGATTAAATTTTGAGAAAAAATGTTTATTTTAAGTATAATAAGGTTATTCCATAGGTCGTTGGCAGATTTGTTATATTTTCAAAAAAGTACATGTATTATACAACACCAATTTCAAATCATATAATCATGCAGTTAAATAAATCCATACATTATCTTGTAAAGTTATGTTTTAGAATTTTAATTTTAGTTTAAATAAAATCATTAAAAAATATATACGTACATGTGTTTCTTGACGTAAATTGGCCAGTTTGTGTATTTATTTGCGTACTTCCAAACTAATATATTTCAAGATTTTTTTAAATACTTATTTTGCTAAGACATTATTGACAAGTCATAAAAATTTTGATCGAAAAATAATCATAAGAAGTAATTAATATTAATTAATTTACAGCTCGCGTTTTACCATTTTTCTTATAGCTCGACGACTCGAGAATTGAGAATTCACTCTGCCCGCAAACGTGGCAGCCGGCGGTTGTCTCCGCGGCGCTCTGTATCGTAATATTTGGAAATGACGAATTTAAAACAAAACCAAATAATACGATTTCATTGTTTCGTGTTTGTAAAAACTACAGGGTTTACCGAACGCAAAAATTCATGTTCATTGAATATTTTTATGAAAATTTTGAAATTTTTTTTTATTGTAAATTATTCTAATGTGAATACCGCACAAGAGTCCCAACAGCTTCAAAATAATTTTTTTGAAGTAAAACTTCTTTGCGCACGCTCGACACATGGGGGGTAAGCTAACGGTAATCGATGCGAACGGTGATCTTAACGAACGCATGTTATTCGTATTATTGTTAATGGACTATTTTTCCGTATATAAATAAATAAATTATATACAGTGGGTACCCGGCATGCGTTGCAAGGCCACTATAACCTCGGGGTCAACTAAACTGTAATGGTTCCATCCCAAGTCCCGGAAAACTGCATTATAATACAAGCGCCTGCACTATATAACATTATATATAGCGGACACCCGGCGGGCGTTGCCAGGCCACTCAAAGAAAGAAAGGGTTTGTGCGCTTTAATTCTGTTTGTTGAAGTGCTTTTGAATAGGTTCACATAAATTTTTGTGTTGTCGTCCGACACGTCCGCAGGTCGCATACAGCTGTCCGTTTGAGAAGAATGTTTTTTTAAAAATTTATTGTTATAAGTTTGTTAAGTTTTACTTCAATCGTGTGGTCTAAAGACTCTAAAGCACACTAAATTAAAAAATATATATATATTATAAATTATTGTTATGTGAATACCGCACGAGAGTCCCAAATGCTCCAAAAAATATTGTTATGTAATACCGCATAAGAGTCCAACAGCTTCCAAGGGAGAGAGGTTGGAGGAGAGTTGAGATGAGATGAAAGGGGTGGCTGAGGGGGGGGGGGGGGTAAAGGAGCCGGGGGGTGGAGAGGTGTTAGAGGTGGGGGGTAAGGGGAGGGGGTTTAGGGGGGGGGGGGGGGGGTTGAGAGGGGGTGGGAGGGTAGGCCTTTTTTACATCCATTTTTCGTATTACAAAAATAACAAACACGAGAATCGGGTATGGGTACCACTGCCCCGAGAACCATTTATTAGATAACCAACACGTCTGCCGTAGGTCATCCCAAGCGGTTCGCAACGTTTGGTTCGTGGGGGTGAGGTTTGTTCAGGTCTTGGCGGCCGATGCGTCTGCCCACCAGCTGCATGGCAGGTCGGATCTAGAAAAATTGGTTGAGGGAGTCCCTTTGACTTCTCCAGCCTTACCCTCTCGGAACATCGCCTTGCACTGCAGTGGGAGGGATGGCCTCATACATCCGCACTCCTGGACACGCTGACCCCCCCAGATTTCTACCCACCCCTAATACCCTTTTCCTTCTCCGAAGTTCCTCTCCTTCCTTTCCCTAAAACGAGCCTCCACACAGCATTCCCAAAGTAGAGATAGGCAGTGTGTCGAGCGATTGTAAAAAAAACGGTCTCTCCTGATCCGACCTTCCACGTAGACGAACCTCGCCCCATGAACACGAGCTCCCCTGCTAAGTCACTTGGGGTGACCTATGGCAGAGGTTTTGATAATCCAATACATGGTTCCCGAGGCGGCGGTACCCATACCCGCCTTCCAAATTACTGATACTACCTATTGACGGCCGGCGTGGTCAAGGGGTAAGGCTCTTGACTCGCAATCTGAAGGTCGTGGGATCGAATCCCGGCGTAGGCAAATTAATTTTATTTGAATAATTTGGGTAATTTTACAATTATTTAAATTAAAAATAATATTTTTGCGTCACGTTCCAGAGTGGAAGATACTTTCAGTATCACCCTGGGTGGTGTAAGACCACCATTCAGAATTGAAACTTGCTAGAAATGGCTATGACCGTGTTTAGTGACCAGATCTGAATAGCCAGGTAATTCCTCGCCTTCCTCTCCCCCATCTCCTTCCCCTCCCTACCACCTTCAGCCTCATAATATACCCCATAGTCACGTCATAGTCTCACCGGCTCCAGACGGGAGCATTTGGGTCTCTTGTGCGGTATTCACATAAATATAAAATAAACAAATATGCACACGAATAAATATTTTAAAATGAGTAATTTTTTACAATCCAACTGAATATTACTATTTTTTTTCATTAATACCGTACAAGAGTCCCAACTGCTCCCGTCTGGGGCCAGTGGGACTATGGCATCCCTAATTGGGGTATGTTGCAAGGCTGAATGTAGTGGGGAGGGGAAGGATATAGGGAAGAGGAAGGTGGGGAAGTACCTGGCTATTCATATCTGTTCACTAAACACGGCTAAAGCCATTTCAAGCAACGTTTCAATTCTTAATGGTGGTCTTACAGCAGGGCGATACTGAGATATCTAATGGCCGTAAAATACAATTAAAAACAAAATATTAAAAAGAATATAACAAATTGTTTATTCATGTAGGTATCTACTTAATACCTACTGGGTTTACGCATTTTACTTGTATCTATTTATGTTTATGCACTTCGATATACAAATTACAAATAACTACTACTCATCAAAATTCTGGAAGCGAGAATTTAACATCTTCATCTGACCCATACTGTGGCGTCTATACACTATACAGTCCTAGCGCGTGAGCTAGTAAATCTCGAAACCAAGCTTGGAGCGGAACGAACTCTAGTTCTAAAAATGTCCGCTAGCGAGTGTGTAGCGCTGACGTCGGAATCTGAATTTAAATTTGCTGGTTATTCGCTCTTAAAGAACATTTCCTGAAAATGTTTTTAAACCAGTGAATATTTGCTCGCCTTCATACGTTTTTTTTTTTAATATGTTTTATGTGTATGGATGTCCTCAGTATTTCTAAAATCTCTATTCTTGACAATGCATTTTTTTTCCCCTTTTCATGTTGTATTTTTTAAACGTGTAATATTTGTGTAAAATGTACTCTTATGTGTTTGTCCTTCCCGTAATGAGTTTTTTCTCAACTCATTGGGAATAATGTGTTACTTACCATGTTTTTGTAATACATTATAATTAAATAAATAAATATACCTTTTGATTACAAAAATATTTTTTTAGTTTGGTTGGGTATTTTGATCTCAATTCCAAATCTACGATTTGTATGAAACGGGCAGAAATGGGCCGCGCATACGTTCCCCTTAAGTACATTATATTGTTTAGGTTTGGTAAACATGCTAAGTAGTGGAGAATTAATAATTTTCCTTACTTTATTAATTAGTGTTATGTTGGGGCCATTCGTTCGTTTATTGATTTCTAATTGTTCAAGCAAATTTAATCTAAGGCCCTGTTGTTCTATATGTAATGGTTTTGGCTGGTTGTTTTTAAGTGAAACGCGATTATTCACTAAGAGATGTTCTGCGAATTTTGAAGAGGTGTTTTTATTTCTATAACATCGTATGTGATCTTTGAATCTATTTGAGAATGCTCTACCTGTATCCGATGTAAGTGGCGTTACAGTCGGCGTGGTCACATTTTAATTCATATATGCCACCGCTTAGGATTTCTACTTTTTGAGTTTTTGAAGCTTGTTCCCATATTATTATTAGTTCTTAAAGCAATATTTAAACCACATTTTTAAATTTCTTTAACAATTGTTAAAGATCTTTAACATAAGTCGTCCGTACATGGCTACTATGTACGTAAGTCGAAACAGCTGTAACTAAAATACATCCCAAAATACTTGCAGAACTCGATAGTAACATTATCAAATTTAATCTTAATTAAATTTCAAAAAAAAAATACTTACAGCATTTATCGTTTTAAACTAGTTGAAATTGGCGACAGCGCCGACAGCTGACATATCATCCCATAGAAAAAGCAATTGCAAGCCATAGACAATCACACAAATTTGACAGTCGATTACGTATGGAACAAAATCCACAAAACATACACATACAATACAATCGCATGGCAGGTTGGTATGTTGGTTTATTTTCTAAGGAAAATTGCCGTTTCTACCCGGGTCACCAGTCTCTATTCCTCTCTCGGCCCGCCCACTCACACTGACCTCCAAAAGCGTGAAACCAGTCAAATAAAATAATCAATACTGTGTTTTGAATGTTTTCATTTGAATATTTTTTTATATAATTGATTTTACAATAATAACTATAGATTCATAAATGTGAAGAAAATATCACCACAATAAATGAATCCTATAAAAAAATTGTTTTCAGTTTACACGCGGTAGCAGTGAATCCTCCAGTAAACTAAATTAGACAAGAGTGGGTAGACTAAGAAGAACTTTTTTTAATCAATGTGAAGGATGATTTTTTCAACATATTTGTCGTCGAATTCCAGTGCACCTTTTCCTATATTCGCTATAAACGATCGACAACAGAAAAATAAGACATTAAAAAGTTATAACAAATACGGACTCTTATATGAGTACCTAGTAAGTAGTTTTAAGGATTTTTAAAATTGAAATTCCTTAAAAGTTTCGATAAGTTACTATACCTAAGCTAAGCTACTCGTATAATTCGTGAGGCGGATTTGGGTACCGCCGCCCCGGGAACCTCTGCCGTAGGTCACCCCAAGTGGTTCGCTATGTTTGGTGACTGAACAGGGGTGCCCGTGTTCATGGGGTGAGGATTGTCCAGGTCTTGGTGGCGGATGCGTCCACTCACATACTGTGTATGGTGGGCCGGATTTGGAAAGACTGGATGAGGAAGACCTTTTTACCTCTCCACCAGGACTCTCTTGATCAATCACCGATCCCCAGATTGCTACCCATTTTTCATGCCTTTTTCATTCCCAGATCTTCCCCTCATTAAAAAAAAACAGTTCAAACAGCATCCTCAAAGATGACACAGGCCCTGAGGGAAATTATTTTTCTCAGGGATTCCTGTGTGGAGCTAATGCAAAAAAAACACATTTTCAACACCAATAGGTATAAGATTTTGTCAGGTGGAGAATGACGTGCAATCGGAGCCCGGTCGATCAAGAAATGCCACGAACTGTCCGCTCGGCGCGGTAGTCGTGAATGTTGCCAGAATTGAAAGTATAATGTAGCCATTGAATAAAATAATTACCTATTTGCAATAGGTACCTACTCGCTACAGTGGATTATTTGTTTTGCCTGTGAACACATCCTCCATGGCTTGATACTCTCACTGATTTATTTACTCTCTTGTATAATAATATCTACCGTATCTTTCGCTAATGGTTTGGCTTGGAAATGCAATGGCCATTTTGCGTTATTTTAACACCTTTGGATTGCGATTACAATTTAATGAAATAATATTTTTTTCAATAACTTTGGCTGGTTTATTTTTTAAAACTAAATTGCGACATTCCTCTGCAACAACTGCATAGGATATTATTGTCAAATGTCGGAATTTTCTTAAAGGAACACTTTGACATATCAAATATTTTAATTTTTTTAATAATATTTTAGGCTATGAATTGGACAGGCTCCGAATAAGAATGTGTGGCAGTTTACTTTGACAATTACTTCTCCTTGCTGGTCGGTTGGCAGACGAAAAGCTGCGGCAATCTTCAGTTAAAATTACCAACAAGAAAAGACCCACGATGGGACTCCAAAGCAATAATGGCGGAATCTGGAATTCGTATCTAGTTTTAAATCCTCAATATTATTAACTAGCTTTTGCCCCGGGTTTCGCTCACATATTCCCCCCCCCCCTCCACCCCCCTCCATACCCGTTACATTAATTTTTCACGATGTCACCTATTAAAACGTAACAATCAAATACGCGCTAGCTGTTGGCTAAGGTCAAAATGTAGATTAGTATCTATTTTATATATATTTGAATTTTTGCTATCAAAGGAATCTCCTGAGTAACCGACAAAAATAACAAAATGACAGCCCACGTCAAACAATTACTTAGCAATACGCTTTGCTTTTCGTTCGGACAATAAAACTATAATAAATAATTTCATAACACCACAGTTTATTCATAACGCCAGAACTTACCAATATATATGTATAACCTATATAACTCGCAAATAATGTAGCTTTCTATTAGTGAAAGAATTTTTAAATTCCATTTAGTATTTATTGCGTGAAAGAGTAACAAACATCCATACAACCAATTTATAATTAGTAAGATTGTTTATTATAGATTTATTTTGGTTTACCATTAGTTTATTTCATTTATACATTTGATTAAACGTTCTGGCATCCTTTTAACTAATCTAACTAGAATTTTAGTATCATTAATCGTATGACATTTATGAATTTAATCTCAAGAAAGTTTCTTCAAATTTCTTGCACACCGTGAGAAATAATTAATTACTATTAGTGTTTATGTCAATCCATCAGTTTAATCTTTAATTGTACAACCTTTAGTTTTATAATAAACCATTATATTCTATATATTACCATTCCTGAATTTTATTTCATTATTAACATGGTCTGGTTTACATTTAACACAACAATAATGGTTATACGTTTTTAAACTGTTACAAATTATATTGTCCATAGTCGTACCATTTTTGAGTTTCTTCTATCCTCCTCGATGATATGTGACGTAGAAAAATCGCATAGAAAACTATTGACATATCTGAGGTTAAATAATTTACAAACTTTTTCACACAAAAAGCATGAGTTGAGTGGTTTATTTGTGTGTGGAACGATTTGTTCACTCCGCGATTATTATTTTGGCAATTTATTTGATAATACGTTAAGTTGAGTCCCTGCCACAGGTTACCCCAAGTGGTTCGCTATACGTTTGGTGAATTAGCAGAGGTGCCAGGGTTTATGGGGTGATAGTTTTAGGTCTTGGAATCGGGAGAGACTTGTTGATGAATTTTACCTTTTAGCACTCTCTCTCGTGTGGGATAATGGGAGGGATGGATTCATACGTTCGCCACTCCTGGACCCATTGACACCCCAGATTCCTACCCACCCCTCATACCTTTTCCTTCTCAGTACTTTCCCTCCTTTCTTTCCCTTAAACGATCCTCCACAAAGCATCCCTAAAGATGGCAAAGGCCCTGAGGGGAAATATTTTCCTCGGCCTCGTGTGTGGAGCCTCGTGTGCGTATTAGGGCCTCGTGTGTGGAGCTTACGTAAAAAAATTGGTTTAGCAAATAAAAAAGAGGAAGGTGTTGATTCTTCATTGGCGGCTATGACGTCATCGTCCACCAATACAAAAATAGGTATGTTATTATCACAACAGAACAAAAATACGTGTTTCAACTCCGAGACAAACTGATCCGGTTTAATTGTTTGACATTCCTACACAAAATGTCACCGGCTGCATAGAAATTCGATTACCATGCATAGGTACATTAAATTAACATAATTATAATTTGTTTTATTATCCTAGTCCGATAAACTAGGCTTTTTAAAGGTAAATCTGATGGTAATCGGTTTTATTGGAACATTTGTATGGCTGAATTGAAGAATTATTCGTATTTTTTAATGAAGTTTATTTATTTTATTGTTGAAAAGCTGCATGAATCGGCCAAGAGAGATATTATGGATTACTCACGCCCATTCATAAACCAAGGATGCCATCTCGTCTGACGCAAGTTTGCACGCATCGTAAACATGCACTCCATAGTATAGAGTTGCGAGGTGAAATAAACATAAAAAAAGTGAAGAAAAAAAATCACGAAAAATCATCAAATAAAGAATAACAAGTGTTTGTTTATTAATAATTTTCATTTTGAATACATTTAATTTATAGATATTACTAGCAGACCGGGCTACACGTTGCTGTGGCTAACGAAACACAACGCCATTACCCAACCTTTATAAAATCCTCACCACCCGTTTGCTAGCTGCCCGCTGCCCGCTGCCTGAATTGAATATTTGAATTTATTTGCTTTTCTCTACTATAATAAGCATGTATTATACATATAAACCTCACTCTATCTATTTGTGAAAATCGCATGAAAATCCGTTGCGTAGTTTAAAAGATCTAAGCGCACATACAATATGAGCGACTTCATTTTATACTATGTAATGACAATGATATATTACATAAACAATCCGTTTTATAAACAGTATATAAAATAAAAAAAAACAATAAAATTATAAAGATAAAAGATTAGAAATAGATCGTGAAATAGCGGCAGATCATGGTGTAGCGAGGCGCATCATGATCTGCCTGATTTTACGATTGGCCTACTACATATACCACTTATTTAATCAAAATTATCAACAGCATATAAAATGAGAGAACAATAAAATTATCTACATGGATACAAAATTAGAAATAGATCGTGCAAAGGCGGCAGATCGTGATGTGGCGAGTAGCATCACGTTCTGTCTGAATTTACAATTGGCCTGATACATATACCACTTATTTAATCAAAATAATTAACAATTTTAAAAAACAATGGCGCCTTTGTCAGGATAAAATGAAAATTGTTTTCGAAACGTGTTGATAAATTTGATTAAATAAGTGATATACAGAAAGTGATTTGTTTTCAAAATGTTGCCCCGAAATGAATTTGCGATTGTGGAAGAATTGATTTTTTTGTTTGTCCACCTATAGTTTCGAGCCTGTAAATTTTGGGTCCAGAGTCCAGAGGCAAAGCGACTCCCACTGAGCCACGCAGACCGTCGATATATCGTGATTGGTGACCGACCAACTCGGAATGAAACCAACTCAGAACCACCTCAGAAAGGTCATTAGGAGTGAATATAAAAAAATATAAAAAAAATTTAAATAGGTTAAGTTAGGTTAGGGTTATCGGCTATCTTAAAATTATTTTTTCATAGCTTTTAATGACCTTTATGAGGTGGTTCTGAGTTGGTTTCATTCTGAGTTCGCATGGAACCATCGTGATCAGTGACCAGTGGATGACCGCGGAAATGGGTTTGGTGGATGCGGGTCAGGATTGTTTGTACATTGGTTAATTTTTTGTAATGAGGCAACTTAGCAACAACTGTGTCTCGTACCATTAATTATATGCAGACATACCTCTGCCATCTACCACTTGTAACTTACTTGTACGTAATGCGGAGGTACAGTGTTACTACAAAGTTCTTTATCTAAAATTGTTTTTTTTACACGAAGACGATCTCTCCACGACAAAGCGGTAATGTTTGTTTCGAATTATTAAGTTCACGTTTATGTATTTATATTTACATTCAAATCTTTTAAAATACTTATGTAAATTGACAGCAGGTACCTAATGACAACATTATATGCAATAACATGGTACGTTTTCAAACGGTATATAACTATAATGTTGATGATAAATTAACAATTAGATCAATTTGTTCAATTACAGAATAGTATGAATATAAATATGTAAATAGTAGTATAAGCCATATAATAAACAAGTACAAACTAATGTAATACGAAATAATTGATATAATCAACGAATATATCAATATTTTCATATACTCGTTTATGAGGTTTTACAAAATTATAATGATTTTCTTAGAATGTGAATTTCAATTAGGTACCTACAATTATTTTTACTATACTCCGTTAATAATGGAGGACGCCGCTAACAAAAAAACTGTCCAAAGATGCGAAGCTAGCAGTCCACAATGGATAGCTGGAACCGACCCTGATCTATGGCAGAAAGGTATGGAACTGGCAGAGGAAGAATGAAATTAGACTGAATGGTGAAACGGCGTGATGGTTAGTTAGTTAGTTATTCATTATATTCAGAATATCATTGTGTACAGTCGAAAACAAAGATATGTCTTAGATAATAGAAACACAAGAAGAGATGATATGGAAGCGTGCCGGTAAGTTCTGGTAAACGATGTTGGCGAGACACGTTTTGCTGGCGGTTTCTTATTAAGAATGTTTCATGGCCTAACTTCTTTGCTTCCATTACCTATGTTCATTATGCTTGACATCACAATAAAAAAAAATTGTATCTAAAAATAGGCACTCAACGTTTATTTCTTCAACCACAGTAAACTTATTTTGTGGCACCATTTAATTTAAAAAAATAGTAATATAAATACTTTTAAAAATAATTTATAAACATTAGCGACCTTACTTTTTTTTTTACATAAACTCCATACAGGAGGCCCTGAGCAAAATAATTTCTTCAGGGTCTATGTCATCTTTGGAGATGCTGTGTGGAGGGTCTTTTTGAGGAAAGGAAGGAGTGAACATGAGTCGAAGAGACCCATGTTGTAGGAGGGAGGAAACACAGAGGCTAATAAACGTGATGAAAATTTCACACATTTGATAAAAAATCGTATATGTGCAAACCTTACTAATAAACTGATATTTAATAGTCACAAAAGTTACACATTATTTATACAGCGGAATAGGTAGTTTATTTGTTGTACAAACTTGAAATTTCTCATAGAATTTTGAGATATTCCCAAAATATATTATGTGTTTTATGTTTTTTTTCTTCATTTTGAAGATATCAAAACAAACAAATACTAAATTTTCAGAAACTAGATAAAATTACGTTTTAAAGTTTTATGTTTAAAATATATTTTAATATTTATAAATAGGCATATTTTAATTTCATACATGAACAAGTTATCCTGTCGGGAACCTCATGAGTCCTTCAGTGCCAAAATGCGATGTTGCCAACTCTTTCCCAGCCAGTTAAAGACTTTTTTATTAGCATCAAATCGAATCTGAGCTTGTACAGTTTTTGTTCAATGTGTAACTAAAACACCGTTTGACGGTTGGGAAGTGTTTTTTATAAGCAAAGCTGTTAGTAGTTAAAACTGATTGTTTATTCATTTTGATTTACGTTTATGTCTAAATATAATACCACCGTATTCTGTATTTTGTTAAATAAATTATGTTTTGCAACAAATCTTAAGTTGCCATTTTGATTTACGTTTAGGTCTAAATATAATATCACCGTATTCTGTTTTTTGTTATATTAATTATTTTTTGTCACAAATCTTAAGTTGCCATTTTTTTGTCAAGAAATTTGTATCCACCGTGTAGTAAAAAAGGAATGATTAAGGATTTAAAACCATAAAAATAATTCTCTCGCAAGTTCAGTTGTTACACAACTTGTCGAAAACATTAACTGCGTGCACTTGACTCTTTCAGAACGGGCTTTAAAATTACCAATTATAAAAATCATTTATTCTCTAATCTTGTGAAGCAGAAGTACTCAAGCACGGGCTTTTGCACTTACAATAATAAAGCCAAAGAAAGGTCATGGTCATCAGTAAGAAAAATGATACAGCAATAACAAATAATTAAAAGTTCGTGGAATCTATTGAGCAGATGATTATATTCGAGTACTTTGATTGTTGTGTAACTGCTAAATATGTTGCAGAAGTGCTGGTACGTGTAGAAGAAGTCAAAGAGATGCTTATTCACGTGAAGAGTTTCCTGTGAAAGATGGATCTGAAAATACCTTAATAATTATGTATTATTATTTTGAAGTGCTATGGACAATGTCCAACTCGTAAGAGCGGAATGTAAGTTCGAATGCTAAGATAGTTTTGACGATGTTAATTTTTTAAGGTTTTATGTGTATTTGGTCTACGACCTGGGATCTAGTGATCACTGACTTCAAGTTTATTTTATTTTTATTTCCACTTGTTTTGACTTGTATCAATGCAGTTTTTATTTTATTAATATCATTGAAATTCTCGGGCCGAGTACTCTAATAGTTTCCATAGAATAGGTAAACGTAGACATCCACCAAAAAAGATTTTACCACAAAATTCAACAAGATAGATTATTAAACCTGAAGCCATGACTTATATTGCTGCAACTGTTTTAATTAGCATAAGCTTCTATAGTATGGGCCCCATACCAATACAAGAAAAAATATACAGAAATGTAGGAACAATTAATTACCATAGGTTGGCAATGGATAATGAGAGTCAGACGTTGAGTGATGAATCATCTTAATTACTTTAATTCATTCAGTTCATTTCATTTCTTTTTCTTAAGACAATTTTTCTTGAGATATCTTGACTTAGATAGACTATATTCTACACTTATGATGAACAACTGATGGATGATGTACATCGTATATTATGAGTCTTTGGCTCAATTTTTATTTTTATTATTTTAAATATTCATTTAAAATTAATAATCTTAGTAAGTCATCCATAAATTCGCTTTCAGAATCAGACAAAGCTGTGAGTTACTCGTACGTCTACTGAGAAGTGAATCACAAACATAACCTAGAAAATAAATGTCAAATCAACTGACGCGCACATACGCAATAAATAGAGACGTCACGTGATCACACATGATGCGTGCGTAGAACCAGTGTGCACATGTGGGTGGTTTGGTATATTTATGGTGCACATCGTCCTAGGAATGTAGCAAGTAAAGGTAAGCGAGTTCTTACCTTTACTTGCTTATTATGCGGTAAAAATAAATGAAAGTAAATTGAAATATACTGTGGAAAGTAATTCTGTTCCCAGAGTGTTATTGTGGCAAATTACACGGGCGGGTAATTCGAACATGACACCCAACAAATAATGATTGCTTCGCGACGTAATAACAGATAACAGATTATGGAGTACGTGGTACAGAGTGCGGGATACGAGAGACGTCAGGGAGAAAAGTAAATGTAAAAGGTGTTACGGCACGCGACTGCCTTATTGATGGGTACTGAAGGTGTTGAATGCTGGGTGCACTGAGTTTTGAGTAGGGCGGATACGAGATTACTGAAAATTGTGAATTGTTATTTTTTTATTTGAACAACTCTATTTTATAATAACTTTTGAAGGTTATTCCCATCAATGTATCATTAAAGAAAAATAAGATAATAACAGATTTGAATTATACATAATATGCCTGACGATAATAGTAATTCGATTATATAATTCAGACTAAGTTAAACATATTTTATATAGTTTTTAAATCGGGAAAATTAGGTAGGGATTGTGAGAAGATTTTGTTTTGAAGAGTTTTAATTTTCAATTTACATTTGTTACTTAAATTTTACTTTAATAGTTACTTAAAAAATTAAGTAACAAATGTACATTGAAAATTAAAACTCTTCAAAACAAACGGCTTTACTAAAAAACCCTGTGAAAAATTTATTCAATTGACAAACGGCCGCGGATGTGAAAACATTACTAATTAAAAAATTGTTCTTGGAAAAAAATACACGCCGTTTACACAGCCTGGGGGGGTAGTTTATCTCTGTTTTAGGGATGATGTCTGAACGAAATTTGGAATTTTCCTAAGTATTTTGAATGTTCTATATATTTCTTATTTTTGAAGGTGCCGTATAAACAAATACCATTTTTAAAAACTAGATAAAATTACCGTTTAGATTTGTGTATTTGAAATACACTTTAGTTTTAAAAAACTGCCATATTTTAAGATTTAAACACGGAAAAAAAATGTAAAATAATTTCTTACCAAAACATTTTTGATGAAAGTGTACAGAAATATTAAAAAAATTAAAATTTAAAAAATATAGACCTTTTATATAATGAATTTGAAATGAAACTGTCACCTCACTTTTTCCTCGTGAATACAATAAAAAAATTATAAAAAATTTCAAAGTTTTTTTTAATGCCAAAAAAATAACCTTAAAAATATCTCTGACATTTCAACACATTTCTTGCACCACTAAAGATGTTAATTTCTTTGATAAGTTTACCAACACGTGAATTTGATATTAATATTTTAAAAAAACCACCACTTTTAAGAAATTCTCATAAAATAAATATTTAAAAACGTAAATTTGAACTTTTATGTAACCCAAAACAATATTTTGACAGTTCAACTTTTAAAGTAGTGTTTGTTGTGCAATAACTTGATAAAACTGATGTGAAACCACATAAATAACACGGCAAATATATTAATTACATGAATTGAAGAGTGAATTGGTCGCTATAATAGAAATCATTCAGTAAAATCTCAATATTTACTAGAAATATTCCCGCCACATACAAAACTAAACCGCTATTTTTTGCGCGGGCAAGATAGTACATATGTGCAGGCGCGACGCTATCACCATCTAGCGGCTATGAATGAAAACAAAAAAATTTGTATAGAAAATTTGAAAAATTGCAGTGTTGCCAAATTTAAAACGTGTTTTAGAGTGAAAATCTTTTTTAGTAATTTTTCGTGTTTTAGTGTAAATTTGTTGTATCCATGATACTACAAAAACACAGGTAATCGGTCGCGCTGTGTTTTTTTTTAGTAAGGCCGTAAGAGGATAAATGATTTATTATTTCATGCTTATATTATATGAAGGTAGATTGGATAGATGGAGTGTAAAGTGAATGGATATTATGATTGAAATGTATTAATAATAATAATAATTGGATAATTTTTAGAGCGCGGTTTTTGTGAAAAATCACCTCAAGGGCGCTGTAATTAAGAATATTATATTCCATTCATTTTCTTCTCATATATTTTGCAGCTACCTTTTTAAATGATAATAATGTTTGAATAACTAGTGCCTCAAATAAAAAAATGCATATTTGAATTAGGAAATTAAGAAAAACGACTTAAAAATAATAGGCTTTGCCGAGTTGGTTGAGGGGCTTTTGGGTCGCGTTTGGTTCCCACCCAGGCGTTCCGTGTTCGATACCTCAGCTGTCTCCATCACGACTCAAGCAACATTTTTGGCTTACTGTGGTGGTAGTAGGAGATTTTCAAATATTGTCGGGTTATTCGAAACCCGGGAATGTTTGACTTTCTTTAAAAATAAAATAAAAAAGCGAAGTTCTGGGAAGGAAAAAGATATGAGGAGTGGGAAGGAATCTAGGGGTCAGTGTGTCCAGGAGTGACGCTGCGGTGCAACGATGAGTCGAGGGAGACCAGCTGGAGAGGTCAAAGGCCCTCCCCAAACCGCCCCCCCCGGTCTGGCTCGCCACGCATGTGGTAGGCAGGCGCATCCGCCGCCAAGACCTGGACACGCGTCACCCTATGAACTCTATGTCCAAACTATTAAAATAAAATTTAAAAATGACATGATATGTATGAAAAATATTTATTTCGTACCCCGAATTGTAATTTTATTTTTCATTCAAAAATAAAATTACGGTAAGTATAGTTATCAAAGTCACCTTTTGGAGTGGGGAGGCTTTGACAAAATTATTACAATGATTGATTCGCCAATGGTAAAAAAAAATCCAGAATATTCAGCTAAAATATGTATATGTAACATGTAACTTACAAATATTGTACATCGGTAGATAGTGATAGATTTTACAATTACCCAAAACAAACTTTTATAATCGTTGAAGAATTTATAAAATCTATCTATTTTTGATACTGACAATTTGTGATTGAATTCAATTATAATAATACTAGCAGACCCAGCCACACGTTGCTGTGGCTAACGAAATACAACGCCATTACCCAACCTTTAAAAAAAAATCCACAACAACCGCTTGCCAGCTGCCCGCTGCCTGAATTGAATATTTGAATTTCTTGGCTTTTGTCTACTATGATGAACATGTATTATATATATAACCTTCCTCTTGAATTACTTTATCTATTGGTGAAATGTGCAAGAACATCTGTTGCGTAGTTTAAAAGATCTAAGCGCACAAATATTTTGAGCGACTTCATTTTAAACTATGTAACGATAATAAAACGCGTATAAAACTTATTCAAATTTATTTTTGATCGTAACCGGTTTCAGTCTGTTAAAGCCATCTTCAGACTGGTACAAATAATTCTTAATGTACAGTTTTTGTACATAATATATGGAGGAGAGGGAGGGGGGGTAACCTACAAGGGTTTAATTCAGTTTATATGGTTTTTCTATATTTGTTTCCATATTTGTCTTTGAGATTGCAGTAGTTATTTGGAAATATTTAGTTATTTATAAATAAATATGGAAAAAAAACATATAAATTGAATAAAATCCTTGCAGACCTTCAGCCTCACAACTTACCTCAATTGGGAATACCGTAGTCTCACTGGCTCCAGGCGGTTGGAAGCAGTTTTTTTGTGTGAACACCTCACAAGAGTTCCAGATGTTCCCGTCTGGAGCCAGTGAGACAATGGCATCCCCGATTGGGGTATGTTGTGAGGCTGAAGGTAGGGGAGAAGGAAAGGAGATGAAAAGGAAGGTGGTGAAGTACCTGACTATTAATATCTGGTCACCAAACACGGCTAAGCCATTTTTAGAAACGTTTCAATTCTGGATGGGGTCTTACACCAGGGCGATACTGAGAGTATCTAACACTCTTGTTGGGACTCTTGTGCGGTATTCACAAAAAAAACTCCAAATACCAATTTCGAGATAATGAGGAAAGCAATATTCGACTGCTTACCATAAATCTAATATTATTTATATGTGTCTGTGTTTTACATATCTATTGAATATGCTATAAAACAACATCGGGAAGCAAAACGGTCCTCTATGACATTTTGAAATATCTTAACTAATAGTGTTCCAGACAACATCAAAATAAGTTTTAATTTACCACAAGTTTATCTGCATTATAATTGATTTGGTTGCTTTTATGAGCAATCTTAGTATAGTTCCAGATAGAGAGTACACTTTTACATATAACTGCATACATTTTTCGGAGATGTTTTACTAATCAACTGGACGATCGATATGCGCCCACGTTAGAATACTGTCCAATCACATCGGTTGACGTGGATTGTTTTTTTGCAACAAATATTATTATAATAACTATATATATAAATCAATATATGTGAATTGTCTATGCGTTGCTAAACCATTCATCCGATTGCGATGAAACTTTGGGGATTTGATGTGCGCATGCCCGCGATGGTTTCTGTATACTATCTACACGCATTCAATATGTAAGGATATTTTAGTTAGTTAGTCTAGATTATTATAGAACTTGAAGAGGTCAATCATGTAAATTTACTGAATTTAAAGTTAATGTCCTTTTTATAAATAGAACGGCGTCATTTGCGCCTCGCAATTTTTACCTCTTGTGGGTATTTATAAATGTTATCTGGCTATTATAGACTATATAAGGAAAAATTGTTATCTAAAACCCTACCAAAATTGCATGTTTTCATCAACATCAATCTTCATCCTCAGGATTAGCAGCCGACGGTCATATATACATAGGTGTCTGTTTGTGTTAGGTTGGGAGTGGGAAGGAGGCGGTCATGTCCTTTTATATTTGGAGTTCTACCGCATTTGCCTTTGGGGATAAGGAAACTATGAAAAACCTCATCTGGGAAGATTCGGCCGTTAGTCATCATATGAAGTCCTGCATTGTGTAAATGTTAGGATATTTTAATAACGATTACCAAGAGTATTCGATACCTTAATGCTGTATTTCCCAACAGTTGGTTGTTTGGCTAGCAGGATTTGAGGCGACTGTGGCGATCGGCGATGACTCGATTATTACAATATTATGAAGTAATCCGTTATGAAAGTGGAGAAAATTAATATTAAAACACCACCCACTCGCCTCTTGAATGTTGCAAAAAGGAGAGGACTTATCAAATTGTTCATTTCACGTAACGGACCTTATAATGTTGGTGTTTGTTAATGCATGTACCGTACTGTATTTTATTATGCAGGTAGAAGGAGATCATTTTATCGATTTTGTATAAAACTTGCGAGTTCCGGAATGATTTACAATGCCACTTAATTGAGAAATTGTTTCTCCCTGCGTGTCCTTTCCCATGCCCCTTCTCCTTCCATCTTCCTACGTACCAGAAATTGAAGACCTCTTTAAAAAAGTTGCAATATTACAAATATTCAAAGAAAATGTAATAAAAAATTTTAAACTTAACTCATTAAGACATGAATTTATCATCCATATTCCTCTATTTTCAACACAACAAATGCACAATAATTATATTTACAAAGGTATAAAATATTTTAATAGTCTTCCCGAAGAAGTAAAAAAATAACAGATTTCATATCTTTCAAAAAGATGGTCAAATTAATCTTAAAAAAACTAACATCACAATATCCTAGTACTTAAGTTTGTATTTATTGTACAGTTTTACACTCTAAGTAAAATTATGTTATAATAATGAAATAATCCAACGCCAAGCTCACTCTTAATTGGCGTAGAAATTCATTAAGTTATGTTTTTCACAATTTTGTTTTGCCTAATATTATGTTTTGTAACAATGTTATAAATTAAAAAATAAAAAAATTAAAAAAATATTACGAATTCTCTCTAAAATTCTTAGCTTACAGGATTCTACTTTTTATTAGAAAAGTCAGGATATGGCGTGTTCAAGTGAATCAATTACTTGAGTTGGGATAAGATAATAGAATAATAAAAGAGTATGTATTGTATAAGTCGCCAAGAGATTGTGAATGAAGTACATTTTCATAAACCCTAGAAACATTTATATATGTCCATGACGTATTTATCGGAAACAACTACACGAGTTGAGAAGCCTTATCCACCATGGAAATTGGAGTAGGGGTCACGATACTCAGCAATGAGGAACCAAATAAACACGAATTTCCAAGTACCTAAAGAGATTATTTTTAGAATATGGGTTTGTGCATTAATTAAAAACGTTAATAAAAATACTGCGTGGTTGAATTTAAGAACCCGGCTTCGAACGCATGTCTGCCGCCTCGCCGTACCCGCCGCACCATATAAACATCTGTGTACGTTATATTTCAGACAAAGCTACCGTTGTAATTCGGATCAAGAATTCGTCAATAGATGACGCTACTTTCGTTAGCATGTCGCGTGAGGATGTGCCCCTGGATATGGAAAGATTGACGGTAATACATAATTGTAACCACGCGGCTATAAATATATTAAATATGGCGTCATGGCCTGTCCCGGTTACTTTGTCACGGTGACTTTGTCCCGGTGAATTTTTCCCGGTGACTAGTTATCACTGGATGACAGTGTATCCGAGGAATGGGCTATTTTTGGAACCAGTTCCTATTGGATTTATAAAATGGTCACAAACACTAACTGGGCGAAGCCGAACCAAAAGCCGCCCGGAGCGGGTTTTTAACTGCTGATGTTAAATGATTGTCTGTGGATGACCGTACTTTATTAGGCCAACTCCATTATATCATTGAGATTTTCAATCAAGAAATGAAGCGAACGCTTGCTCTGCACCCATGTTTGAAATGAGACTCTTAAGAAACGGCCATAAAAACTACCAGTTTTTTGCAGGTCATCTTGCAACAATCCTCTTATTTTATTTCCTTCGCCCTATATTATGGACTTCTTCAAGGCTCAGGTTATCTTCTCAATCTCTATCTCAATAAAAACCCTATAAACATAATTTTAAGAGTAGGTAACTTTTTTCATACGAAACTTCATTTTTGATTTAAGGTCAAATACCCAAAAAAACTAAATGATTTTTTTTTAAATCAAAAAGTTTAGCAAATAATATATATTACCTATCTACAATTCATAAGTATTTTATTTATATCATTGAAGAAGAAGATAACACTAATAATCTAAACGAAAGTATGAAAGAGAATAAGAGACGGAAAAATAGAAAAAGATAATGGTCTCTCGTCTACCCGTGACGTGGGCCTATACCAATATTCAGCCATTGCCACCTTTCATCAAGCAGTCATAATAGTTGTCGAACTCATATTTTCAAATTTTAGATTTCACAATATTATCTTCGACAATTTTTTTTGCGACCATCATATTTTTCTATTTTTCTGTGTCTTGTTCTCTTTCATATTTTCGTTTAGGTTTTTAATGTTATCTTCTTCTCTAATAATATATTACAGTGATGAGAAAAACCTTCAAAAGTTATAAAAAGAGAGTTGTTCTTAAAAAAATAAAAATAAAATTATTTATACTCCAAGAGCCCGTGACGATCAGACTTTCGTTATTTTATAAAACCTGAAAGTTTCTCTGTGTACCTATGTACCTAATACGGGTAAAGACGATAACCGACCATGAAGTTTGGATCACGGTGGCTTTGAAAAATATTAAAATCTTACTATAATATTATAAATGCGAAAGTTTGTATGGATGGTTGGTTGGATGGTCCTTACTCTTTCACGCAATAAATATGGAATGGAATTTAAAATTCTTTCACTAATCAAAAGCTACATTATTTGCGAGTAACAACGGCTTTATATATTGGTAAGCTCTGGCGTTATGAATGAGCTGTGGCGTTATGAAATTATGTATCATACGTTTTCTGTCCCTAACACAATCGAGTTATTGCAAACGTCAAACAAATTGTTACCTTGGAAACATTTTTTTTTTAAATTTTAGGCTTTAAAAGAGTGCTTTGTTGTGATTTTAAAGAGATTACTTTTTTGGCGTCGTAGTTAATACCTACATATCTCTAAAAATGTTTATTCTCCGAACAAAATGCATAACGTTGCTATAAAGCATAGCGTTTGAAGTGGACTGTCATTTTCTTATTTTTTTAGGTTACTCTGGATTCAAATATGAATAAAATACTAATAAAGAGAGTAGGTACTTAAAATAAATTTCTATTTCTATTATTTAAATATTTTCTAAAATAGAATTTTTATTTGCGAAATGTCATTCTCAAATTTTTAAATTTTCTATTAAACAATAATTATTTTCTATTAGACAAAATAGCAAGAATAATAACAATTATGCAAATAATTATGCCAGTAATTTCCCACTAATACTATGCGAGCGAAGCCGTGGGTAAAAGCTAGTATTATATAATATTGTAATATTTTACAATCTAAAATATTTATCTTTTACAATTTAAAATAAAATAAATTAAATATTTCTGAACAGTACCTTCTAGAAATTAGCTATATCTAACTTTTGTTAAAAATTATTGTCTGGTTAGGTTAGGTTGAGCAGTCATTCCTCTTAAGAGGGTAAGAATCGGCAAATTTGAAGATTGTTGAAATCTTGTAATTAAAAGGATATAAAAACTTTATATTTCAGATTTTAACGATACTTTTATGGAGCAATCTTCATTTTGACCTCCCAGAGATAATGAATCTCTCTGAACCTTTTAAAAATGGGTTAACCGTTAACCAGTAACCACTTGCATAAATAATGAATGCATTTTTGCAATGTTTTGGATTGTTACTATTTATGCCTTTCAGTGATGGTTTGGGTTTTCTGATTCGTTTTAACCCGTTTAATCACAGGAGAACATATTTGTCCCAGCTCCCAGGTCTTATAGAAATCGTTGTCTTCCTTACTATAATAGCGAGAAGTATGATCTAAGGCATCTAAGCGATATTGGAAAGAGAAAACAACACGCTTTGTATTCAAATCTAAATGTCAACCACAAAATAATTCAAATTTACACCTTTATGAAACCAAAGTTTTCGACCCCAATTTGATAAAAAAAATATGAAACAAAGAGATTTTTTTTTTCATAAAAAGAAAAAAAAAGTGAGATGACAATAATGTTTAATAAAATATGTCCTTAAAATTGGTTTAATAAAAAAATTGTGTGTTTTTATTTTCTTGTGTTCATTACCTTTTCGTTGGAATATTAGTTATGATCAACAACAACACTTAACTGCTGTCCATGTTGTACCGGTATTTCGATGAAAGATATTCCGAGGAACTAGCGTCATTGATTACTTCGACAGCAGTGCATAGTCGGAAAACACGCCAACTGCTCGGCCAACCCATTTTCCGTCATATGAGAACGTATAGTTTCTACCACTCGTGCTTGAGTTCAACAGCTCGTCTGCGGAACGATTTTCCGACCTCTGTGTTTCCTCCCTCCTACAACATGGTTCTCTTCAAGACTATTTCTACAAAAAAAACCTCCACACAGCATCTCCAGAGATTACATAGACCCTTAGGGAAAATATTTTACTCAGGGCCTCCTGTGTGGAGTTAATATTAAATAAAAATTGTACAACTCACATGCGGTAGAAATGAAATCTGGTGAGGCTACGAAGCACCGCACAAAGAGGAGACCGATCAGTCTATCTCATTCTCTCGTAGGCTAAATCCTATAGATGTATGTGTCTGTCTCTTTTTCATTTCACCGATGTTCAAATCACAGCGGTGCTAAAGAAGATTTCACTTAAAAATAAATAAAATTAAATTTCAAAATCTTTAAAAAACTTTACATAAATTTGTCCATTGACTGTAAACTACACAATCGATTATGAAAAATAGAAATAAATTTGTGGAATTTATTTATTTGTATTAGCAAAGATATTACATTTGATCCACTGACCAATTAAATCTTACAAAACTCTTTAATAATTTAGTTAACACTATCATAAAGATGCGTAGGAAACTTTTATCTACAATGTTTATTAAGGAAACTGGCTATTGCCATTAAGTATGGTAATATAGCACCATTTCTACTAATTGATTTAAATTATTTAACGAAACGGTATTATACCAACGAAAGTCGATTAAGTAGAAAAATCGATAAAAAATGTTCAAAATAAAGTGCAACGTTTCCAAACAGATTATTTATGTTAGGACTAATTTCTTATTAACATGTTTTCGGTATAAACTTATTTTATTACGAAACTGAAATTATTTTAACACGGTGAGCGTTAGGTTAAAATTTGTAACATCGCGCGTAAGATTGGGTAATTTTCACCCGAAGTTCTTACTTAGATCGTTTTTTTTTAATAAGGAACTCCAATGAAAAATATTATGGCTTAAAAAAATATGTTCATATAGACCAATAAACGCTGATTCTGAATATCTAAGTTTTATTTAATAATATTAAACGTACATTTTTAAAAATATATTAAAACTGCATTTTTAATATTGTCGTTGAAACACGCCGTCAAGTTTGTATTACTAAAATGTTTAGTGGGGACGTCACTGATCACTGTAAAGTCATTGAGATAGATATGATACAAGCCATCGTATTAACAACATTTCATCTTATTCGTTTATTTACTTCGTATAAATATAAATGTAAAACCAACAGTGATGAGGGTAGCAAGGGTGAAGTCATGCAATGTCCAGTGTTTTGAATATATTGCCCTCCACGTGCAAAGTCGTACCTTTCCCAAGCATAAACTTTCTAATAAAGTGTGTTTTTCGGAAGTGACCTGCAGGTAAGTATGTTTTTGTATCTTTCTTTAAATAATAAAACTAAATAGAGCCTAGGAATTCATAATGAATTGTAAAGCGCCCTTGAGGTGATTTTTCACAAAAACGGCGCTCTACAAATTGTCCAATACGGTGCTCCAGATTTTATGTCCGGGTTAAATCTTTCCCAAATGAAAGACTAAACCCTTCCACACACTTTTTCACTAATGAATATCTAGTAAATTTACGCAATGTAAGTGCACTATATAAGTATAATAAATACAAAACAATACAAGAACAATATGTCAATCCACCAGAAACATAATGGGAAAATATTTCACCGACTCCAGATATTTTCATATCAAAGGGTACGGCTCTGATGAAATCCTAACTGGTCCGATAAATCCTACTGATCCCTCAATATAAATATTTAAAAAATCTTTTAAATATTTATATTGAGGGATAAATTATTATTATTATTAATTATTATAATTATTATTACATACTGTTTATAGAGATTTAGTTGTTGTGTTTATTGAAACATTATTCAGGCCTAAATAATTTAAAAAATAAAGGTGTTTCTTATTAATTTATCTCTATTATTGATAATATTCAAAAACTACTGTACAAAAAAAATAGTAATGTTACTTCTAGGGAGATCCTTCGAACTCTAAATTTCAAAATGGCGGTTAATCGAACAGCTGATTGCGCGATCTTATAGTAGATGACGTGATTGATGACGTCACACGACCCACCATAGATACGGTGGTTTTCGGGGGATCTTGAAAAATTAAAACTTTGACAATTATTTTAACTATTAAAATTAACTTTAAAAAAAAATATATGCGTTTATTTAAGTTAGAAGGTCATTAAAAAAAATTAAAAAATTGGACTGAAGTTCTCTTTCTCGACTTATTACTGATTTTACTTCGATAATAAACTTATTTTACCTATTTTTTAAGTACTTGTTATTAGAAACTAGAAATAAAAGTGTTATAATTAGTAGTTTAATCAGTTTTATTCGAATTCAACATAATTCTAACTTAATTTTCACGTTCTGTGTAAGTTCTATTTAAGTTCTGTGATTATTTAAGTTTGATGGACTAAATGGCCTATAATGATATAATAACAGAACTAGAATAGAACTTACACAGAACGTGAAAATTTACTTCAAGTATTTGATGGAACCGTCATATTTTTTTAAACAATCCGTCCTTAAGTATCCATTTTTACATAAAACTGACATCTGTTGAAGTTTTAATCATAACAAACACAAATTATAATAGTTTTTTTCATCTACAACTAATCAGACTTGAATTTTTATCTTATAATGTTGTAACACCGAGCGCAAGATGGGTTAGACTCACCTGCCGACAACTTTGACTACGTCTAACTACCTTGCTGAGCGGTTGCTGACTAAATCCTCGTTTCTTGTCGCTTCCTTACCTCCCACGCGCAGCTACTGAGCGACACAAAACAAAGGGGGTATTTCCACGTTTTTTTTTATTGTTTAAAAAAATTAAGCTAAAAATTACGATGATTATAGCATTTTTATTTTATTTTTATATTTAATTTTCTATAGCGAGTTAAAGAGTCCCATTTTTGAATTACCGCTGAAACGATATTTTGAGGCGTGGTATCGTGTGACGTCATGAGTGCGAACGCTCGATGACAGTGTTTATTTATGCTGGTTCAGCTGAGCTATGCTTGTGAGGTCACAAACCCATTTGCAAAAAACGGGCCGTTTCTATTTTGACAGTTTTAGAGTGTTCTTAAAATCGATAATATTGAATGAAAACATAAAAAAACAAACATTTTTAGTAAGATGATTAAAATAAGAAAAATGATCTTTAAATATTCCGTACATTTTCAACAGAATCCCTCATTTGTGGAAATAACCCATTGAGGCCGGCTAACTTAAATTATCGAGGAACATAATTGGTCTTGGATAAATTTTACCCAACCTTACACTCGCCCGGGTTAAAGGCGATGATTTAAGGGAAAAAAATCTCGTAATGTAGATGTTGGATTTTTCCCAATTTGGGAGGCGGTTTGGGTACTGCCGTCTCGAGAATCATTTATTCGATAACCAACACCCCTGCTACAGGTAATCCGAGAGGTTCGTTACGTTTGGAGACTTAGTAGGGGTTCCCGGGTTCATGGGGTGAGGTTTGTCTGGTGGCGAATGTGTTTACCTACCTACTGCGTGGCAGGCCGGATATAACCTATACCTCTCCAGTCGAACTCTTTGCCTTGCACCGCAGTGGGAGGGATGGATTCATACGTCCGTCACTTCTGGGCACATTGACCCCTAGAACTTTTACTTTCACTTACCCTAATTCAATTAAACTTCAGCATTTCCCTATAAAAATGCAATGCCATAGATACACTGACTCCTAACAGATGGGATTTCAACGCAGAATTAAAATAAAAAAGAACAGCACTTTAAGGTAAAAAAAGAAGAAGACGGAGAGATATGTAAATACGAATGTTGGAGGTTAAAAAAGAGGTTAAAAACGATAATATTTAAGCGATAATGTGAAAATGTTAATTAAAACATGACTCGTTTAAAATAGAGCAAAAAATCCTGGGGAATGTCTAATAGCATTTTAATAAACGCTGCGAATTTTTTCTTAATAATTTTTGGAGGATACTTTGCAATTCTGATGTGAAAATGTTAATTAAAACACGACTCGTTTAAAATAGAGCAAAAAATCCTGGGGAATGTCTAATAGCATTTTAATAAACGCTGCGAATTTTTTCTTAATAATTTTCGGAGGATACTTTGCAATTCTTTTCTATCGAGGAAATTCCATATAATTGCCGTTTCGGCGTGGGGAATGTACCTATAGATATTATCTTCAAGAGTAACATATATTTTTTAGGAGCTTTAAAACTTAATTTTTTTAAGGAAAATCTAACACACTATATAAAGATGAAAGATTTGATTGTTTGTTTGTTTGCATTGAATATGCTCCGAAATTACTGAACCGATTTGAAAAATTCTTTCACTGTTGGGAAGCTACACTATTCCCGGATGACAAAGGCTATGTAATTTATAAAGTGAGATAGGGAGGGGACGCGGGAGGGGGACGGAGACGCACTGGAAAGGTGATTCAGAAAGAAAAATGTATTTATTTGGTATTGCAACGCATGCTGGGAACCAGCTAGTATGTAATAAATCGGTAGAAATGCGGAAAGTCGGGCCTTAACAGAAGTCATATAAAAGAATTCGCGACAGTTCCAATTAAATGTGCTATTTATGAATATTATAATTATTTTTACTACACGATTTTAATGATTGCAATTTATAACTCCATTGAAGTACCCGTTGTAAACGATGGAATATATCGTGAGAATCACACTGTTTAAAAACAATCGGACCGTAAGTATGATTTACGCCAGTATTTAACTTATATCGTGTTAAAATAATAAGAGATGAATCTTGTACTCCTAGTTTATAAATTATTAGTGGCACCTGAATCCAATCTGTTGAAAGTGGGATGATATTTCAAAAATACCTTGATGAGTTCCGATCAAATATCCATATAAAAACATCGCAATTATTTTGTGTTTACCAGATAATATATCTTGTTATTCATGTATATGATAATATCCCACATCCCGTAGAAAAGTGTTGTAAGTAAAAAAAAAATACAGGAGAGTGAAAACAAATGAATGAAAGATGAACAAGCGGTCCCCTCAAAAAAAAATACTGGCGACATCTTGCGAAGATGGAGTGATCGAACTTAAATACTGTTTTCGTGGGATATGGATAATCACAATCACTTTACTTTTCAGATGTAAAATAGACATTTTTTTCTTAAGACACTTTTCTATGGGTTTGTCTAGGTCTCGGCGGCGAATGTGTTTGAGGGAGTCCCTTTGACTTCTCCAGCCGTACTCTCTCGGAGCATCGCCAGTGTGAGGGATGGATTCATACGTCCGTCGCTCCTAGACACACTGACCCTAAATTCTTAACCACCGCTTATACCTTTTTCCTTCCCAGAACTTCCACTCCTTTCTTTCCTAAAAAGACCCTCCATACAGCATCCCCAAAGATGACAAAAACCCCAAGGAATTTGTTTTTCCTCAGGGCCTCCTGTATAGAGCTAATATAAAAAATAAATCCTTGAAAGTTTTTGGTAATATTTTGTCCATTCTAGGTACATTGAACATTGAAAAGATCTTTTCAGTAGAAAATGTAGATTTTTTTTGGGATAACCTTAGTTATCAATTTTTAAAACTATTTTGAGAGAATTTAAAATAACCTCGTACGTTCCTCCCCAGCCTATAATACCATATTGTAATATTGATTGAACAATTGCATAGTACACTCTTTTTAGGTTTTTTTGTCGAAGAAAATTTCTAAGTCTTAGCGGTCGTCCATTAATCACGTGATGTTTTTTAGCAACTTTTTGACCCCCTCCCCCCCCCCTGGTGATATGTGGTGAGGTTTTAGGCTAACTCCCCCCCCAAATCAGGTGTATTTTTTTAGTACAAAGTATAGGACGTTCACCTTTAGAAATCATGCGTTCAATGAAAAATAAATACACGTGATATCACACTTTACCCCCCCCCCCCCTCGTGATGTTTCGTGATTTGTTTCCGATCCCCCCCCTTTCGAGCCTCACGTGATTAATGGACGACACCTTATATATATAAACGTTTCCTAATTCACAAATATGTGTTTTCCATTTAAAATGTCAATCTATATTTACACAAAGATATTTAACTTTCAAAGTTGGATTAAGTGTAGAAAATGCTTGATTTCCATTAGTTTCACTACATTTACTTTTGATTTAATTTAATCTTAGAACTAAAAATCTTCTTCCGTTCCGTCAGAGTGGTCATTAAAATAATTGCACATTATTTAATAGGCTATCTTATTACATCCTGGTCAACGAGTAGTCTTCCTACCTGGAATCATATTAAAAGGGTACACGCCATAATATGAGATTTCTTCGAATCCTATAAATACTCTGTAATATAAAGGTGTTCATGTGAAGATCCGGTTGAATCAACCGATAGGGAAAATCCAAACAACTTCTAACCTACGCATCGTTTATTTACTAGTTTGAGTCCACCTTGATGCATAAAATAATCATTATTACATATTATAATCCTATGCTAGTTTCTGTAGCGCCATCAATGTGAAATATCACACCAAGAGAGCGATAAGAGACTATAAAGTAACGTAAAAGTCATGTAAAACTGTGCTTGATTTATCTTATAAAACTTAGCTATAAAACTCGATTTAACGGTCGCTATAAAATCAACAGAACCTAGTAATTACATGTTTACCATGTGTACATACTAATTCAAATCAATTTATTCATTTTATATACATTAAAAAAATAACATTTTAAATGCTATTGATTGCAAAACAATGCAAAAAAAAACATTGTTCAATACATTTTGCACTAGCCTGTATACATGGTGTCACTACCGAACCAGCTCAATGGAACGATTCAGGATCCAATAATATAATGATGCTTGCAGAATTATATTTGGTTACAGAAGATACAGCAGCGCATCTACAGTGTTTACGGAGCTAGGACAACACGGAGTCGCCGGTCTGATGAGACACCGGGTCACTGGAGCCAGGATGCGGCTAGTGACCTCCGATAACACAGTGGTGATCGCAGCCTTCCAGCACCAAGCGCCACTCCTGAGCGAGTGCTGGGCCCGAGCTCACTCCAGACCACGTCCTACATTATAATTGATTATTTATTTTATTTCTATTATCGCTTATGTTTTTTTTCCTATTCTATTTGCTTTTTTTACTTTATCTGTTGTGTAAATATGTATAACTCTATGGGACGTGTGGGATCCTGGAATAAAACATTATTATTATTATTAAAGCGTTTTTAAAAGAGAAAAAATATTTAAGACAAGATAAGATTTAAACTAACATCAATGCAGGGCTGTCAAAGAGGGAATTAACATGAGTGATTTGGTATATTTATGGAATTAACTATTTAAAAATCCTCAAGTCTATATTTTATTGTGTAAACCTACAAACATGTCCGTACAATATTTCGTGAACCTCCAAACATGTCTGTATAATGTTTTTTATAATGTCATTGATGTTAAAAAAATCGATTATCGATATTCGAAGTGATTCTATTTAACAACACGACAGCTCTCCCGACTGGCATGACCATTGGCAAGTTGATTTTGCAAGCCGGAAGATGAAATAGTCTATGCTGTCGGTGACAGAGATAACCATCGGTAACACAGAAACTATATAAATACCCTCCATGATAGTCGAGTTTCGAACCATCCACAAATCAGTCAGAATAAATGAGCACATCCCTTCTGACCTGTAGATGGGTTCATATCGAGCATGTCCAAGAGATAGTCGCTAGGATAGATCCACGGGTAGTAGTCGGTAGGGTAGAGCTAATAATATGTGATATGATCTGAAAAATCAGTGAAACTAGGATAACTATCAAACGAAAAATTTTGATACCTGTATACTTCCTGTACTAACTTATGGTTGCCAAACTTGGGCACTCAAAAAAAATCATAATAAGAAACTCGAAACTTGCCAAAACTCCATGGAAAGAAGTATGATAGGGAAAGACTGTCTGATAGAATAAAAATTGAATTCATTAAGAGACAAACAAGAACAAAAGATATCATAAAAACAATAAAAAAGCTTAAGAGAAAGTGGTCAGGCCACACAATCAGAGGAAGTGAAAAATGGTCAAAATTAGTAATGAATTGGTTCACAAGTGACAAGAAGAGAAAACAAGGTAGACCATTTAGAGCCCGTTCACACTTCCGTCGTAAAAACGGAGAGGGGTTCCGTCGTTAAGACGGAAGCCCTAGACCCCTGTTCACACTTCCGTTTTCAAGACGGATCCTACTCTACGAAAACAACGACGAAAACATTTTATCATT
This sequence comes from Limnephilus lunatus, assembly GCA_917563855.2. Taxonomy (NCBI): domain Eukaryota; kingdom Metazoa; phylum Arthropoda; class Insecta; order Trichoptera; family Limnephilidae; genus Limnephilus; species Limnephilus lunatus. Next base: position 11,689,169 of record OU830596.1, read on the forward strand.
CTTCAGTAGACGGTCGTGAGCACTGCGCAATGCGCAATGCAAATATTGCAAATTTTACTAATATAAAAGTTCCTTTTAGTTTGGGCCGTAAAAGGCCGAAAGCAAAAACTTTCCCTTGGGGCTGCCATAAATAGTTATAGGTGCTATTTGAAATGTACAAATACCTACTTAAAAATAAAACAATTTAAATAATAAACTTTTTCTCCCAAATCGGGAATGTATTGATGTAATACCAGCCATAAAATTACTTCAGGGGTCGGACCTTATTTGTTCAAACCGTGGGAGAATATTTTGTTTGCATACTTGAAAAGGAGAAAGTACGCGAAAATCATCCAACAATTATTATAACTAAAATGACTAAAAAACATGAATGATATGACTAAATATTTTCTTGAGATTAAATAGAAAAAATCGCATTCTGGAACGAACATATATATTATATGTATAATAATATTATAAACGCCAAACGCGCGCCCCATAAAAACACAATTTGCCTGCTCGTTTGCGTCTGGGAGCGGGCGGTGGTGAAGTGTGAAGCGGGGTGTGGCGGGTTCAAAACGGATCCGTCGTCCCGCCGTATAGTGTGAACAGCTCCATTGAAATGTATGAGCCAGCGCGTTCCTTTCCGGCTTCACGACGGACACTCTGCGTAGGCGAACTCTCCGGCCAAAAATAACGGATCCGTCGTCACGCCGGATCCGGCAAGTGTGAACAGCTCCATAGAGCCACTACAGCGGCTAGGGCCTCCGTCGTAATGACGGAACCCATCTCCGTTTTTACGACGGAAGTGTGAACGGGCTCTTAGACGATGGGTTGACGACATCAAAGCCATAGCAGGTGGTACATGGACAAGAGTAGCTAATGATAGAGAGAAATGGCGACAGTTGGAGGAGGCCTTTGTCAACTAGTGACATACAGACAGGGAGTCGATGCATGATAAGTGTTATGAATATTATAAATAATGTAATGTAATTTACTGTCTTAATATTATTATTATGATCTGAAAAAAGTAGCATGATCAGAAAATGTCATACAAAGAGATACAAAGAGTCAAATTGGAATAATGAACATTACGCGAGGTCCACTGTTCACATAACTAGGTATTATTAATAATTTGAGAATTTATATAATGCTGTTTTTGTGAAAAATAACGTTAAGGGCGCAGTAATTAAGAACAATTCTGTAACAGGAAAGGTGATAGTATGCATTGAAGACAAAAATAATATAGAATTAATTAAGCTTGTTTTCACAATAATATAACAACAGCAGTAAAGTCCAATAAATAAGCTTGTTTATAAGCTAACACGTGTGTTCCCACAGACATCGTTATAACTCCGTTTTTTTTCTAGTGACAACCCAATAACAAAAAGGAGAATATCTATAATAAACCACGCTTCACATCAAAAAATCTTATTTTGTGGAAACAGTTTTCACCCGCCAAATGCGGGAAAATTTTGTTAGTCATAGTTTTATTAAATATTTTTTGATGAAATGGTAGAAAAGTGAGGCGATAAAATTGTTTATTTTATATTTGTATTATAAAATAAGTGTTTTTTTTAAGGTAACCGTGATTTTAGTAACGTTTTCACATAAAAAACATCACAGGTGATTCAATTTTTGTGTTTGCATTCTAAGTTTTAATATTTACAAATTTTAATATTTATTTTAACTAGCTGGGTTGCCCGACTTCACTCAGGACAACATTCGAGAGTGTTCTGGAATGTTCCACAATGATGTTCGCGATTCCCGAACCTTCTAGAACTTTTCGAAAGACTATTCTAGCAATTTCAAGAGGGCGAAACTTCCAGCCCTTATATCTTCAAAAGCACGCCCATTAGGTAAAAACAGGAACGGTCATCCTGGAGGGGGTATAGAGATCTATCTAACCATATAAATCCCTTGATAGTACCGGGACTCGTTTCTGAGTTTTTGCGAGCCGCACGTTTTTTTGGACTTTCTTTTATAATATATATTGATGATAAAATTTGAAGGCGTATTTTATCACCTTTCAAAAACAGTTTTTAGTATTCGGCTACGTCTTTCAGAAATATTTCATTTAATTGCGAAGCGGCAATAGCACAAAATTTTAATCAATCTGACAATTCATCAGGACCAAAAACTTAAACAAAGATGATAGACCCAAGTAGTTAAAATATTCTGATATCTTGCAGGAAATACACCGTAATTAGAAATTAATTACACACGTAAACAATTAATTGAGAGTATAGCGTATAAGAGGATGTACTTAAGTTATCAAGAAAGATTAATGCGTATATTAATCTTGTTGTGTCATATGATATAAAAAAATAAGACCGACAAATTATTAATTATTCAACAGTACGTTGTAGTGCCTTAGAAACATAGATTAGAGAAGAAGATTACGGAACATATTTAATGAGAATTTTCATTTGCATATATGACCTAAGTACGACCGAAAGACAAGTTAAGATTTATATTATAATACAAAAAAAGACAAACTCAACGAATTATAAAAAAATACATATTCTATCACAGCCTCTTCCAATTTCTTTCATATTACTGTATTCAAATGTGACCATAAATACTTACTATTTTATTTTTATTTTTTTTATTAATAATTTTTTTGGTACATAATTTGGTATAATTTTACAATACTTGAAGGTATTTTTTGTATATAAACATTTAAAAATTAAAGAATAAAGAATAAAACAATTAGCAGATTAACCAAAAAAACCCACATAGGCATCGCCTGTTAGTGGGTATACTTGTGTGTTTTTAAAAGGGTGTAAATTTGACTCATATACATACATTATCTTTGTAGATATTAAAGCATAAAATTAAATAAAATAAAAAAATAAAAAATAGTGTTTACTGAATTACAATTCAAACATGATGTTAATAAATATTAAAATGTGTTAAGTTACATCAGGCCAGATGTTATAGCATGTAAATGTTTGTATCAATGGTATTCATCCAAGACTTTATTACATTTTTATATTTGCTGAAAGAGGATATATTTTTACATTCAATTTCTGTAGTCTTGTAGAGAGCATTATACATTTTCTAGATGAATACCTACCATGCGTAAAAACCTTTATCTCATGTTCACTATCGTCAGTGGAAAGTTCGTAATTGGCATAATTAATTATATTATTATTGTTTTATAATAAATTATAAATATTTATAGTAGAAACTAACTGGTTCCCGGCATGCGTTGCAATGCCATTAAATAAATAAATTGATTTTCCCTGCATGTCCTTCCACAAACTTTCGCGTTTATAATATTAGTAAGATTTTATTTTTCCTTTGGAGGGGTGGAGACATGCGTTCACCGTTTGTCCCATTTTCGACTGTTGACATGTAGTGTGTAAGAAAGAGGGGCAGCATTATATGTTTAAGAACAAAAGCAAAACAATCAGCGAATTGACATTTGACGTTTTTGAACTTTTGGAATTCACTCACTATTCAATATTATACTTGTCACAATATTCCTGCGTATCTTTCAAAAGATGAGAATTTATTCTATACAAAATGAAAAGAAAAGAATTTTCTTCGTAATTATTTTTTTCGTGAATTTTTCCGATGTTTTAATAGCTATTCTGATATTCGGGCAGAGACAATTCCAACAAATCAAAGATCATAAAAATCGGTCAAGCCGTTCTCAAGTAATAAATGGTGTAACTAACCCGAATTATATATTAAGATAATATGTTTTATATATTAATACTGTTACTATATATTAAGATATATTTTTTTTAATTATATGAAGACAGTATTAGCGAAATTCGTCACATATAGGACTTGAACCCAGGACTTTTGCCTTGCCGGAGCGCAGCTCTACCAAGTGAGCTAATGTGTCCCTATCACATTCGGTCATATTTAACTGTATACTTCGAATAAATTTTATCCATTTTAAATTTAGGGGTAGTTTTCTAACCATCGGCTTTATCTTACGTGACCGTATCTTTAGTATTATAAAACTAAACATATTTTTTAATTAAATGAAGACAATATATAATTTGAGATTTTACTCATAAAGTTAAAAATAAAAATAAATATTTTATTTAAGAATATTTTTTTTTACATTTAATATCTAATGTATATCTATTCTAAAACTGCTTTAATAATATTCTATTACCTAAATATTAAAATTTGGACTTCACAACATTGAGACATAATCCACGAAAAACTGCAAGACTTTTACCCTCCTTAACATTTACAGGGAGTTTATTGAACATGCCGTTTATCTTTATTTTATGTGTTCGTCTCACTTGCGTTCGTTTACACAACTTGAAAACGAGATTATTTTTATACGATTCCACTATGAGGTAAAATACTTAACGAAGGTAAATTTTAATATTATATTTATATCCAATGTGACTCAACGGTTCTTCGTGGGAGGTTCTTGGCGAAGTAATCGATGTAATATCAATCGATGTAGGTATATCATTTAACATCTGTGATATCAGATTTGGCATTTCGACGCTTCTGATATTTTTAAAAATGAAATTTATAGGCAGAACCAAAATAAGAAAAAAAATATTTTTTGTTTTTCTTAATATTTATTATTAATTTAGATTCTAGATTGAAAAAGCTGATTTAAGAATCTTAATTTTACTTTGTTTTTCTCTTCATTAGATATAAAACTAGCTGACCCGACGAACTTCGTACCGCCTCAGAATCAATAACCTTTTATAAATAAATTATAAGCTGAGTTAAACTCAGTTTTTTATTTAGTTAAAAATTACACAATGAAGCAATTATTATTGATGCGCAACTGTTCGTGTTTTGTTTTTGTCAGTATCAGAGATGGCGTTGTGTACGGATTTATATTTTTTGTGATTTTCTTACTTTTCCTCTTACTTATGGGAATTGCCTTTCATTTTCTTTAAACATGTGAGGGAGATTTATAAAAATTATTATATTTTTCCTTTGGATGGGTGCAGACGTAAAAACGTTCACCGTTTGTCTCATTTTCGACTATTGACATTTAGGGTGTAAGAAAGAGGGGCAGCATTATATGTTTAAGAACAAAAAGCAAAACAATCAGCGCATTGACATTTGACGTTTTTGAATTTTTGGAATTCACTCACTATTTAATATTATACTTATCATAATATTGTTGCAGCTCTTTCAAAAGCTAGGATTTCGTTCCATACAAAATGTATGAGGAAAAGAATTTTGTTCATAATTTTTTTTCGTGAATTTTTCCAATGTTTTAATAGATATTTTGCTATTCGGGTGGAGACTAATCCAATAAACCAAAGATCATAAAAATCGGTCCAGCTGTTCTTGAGTTATACATGGAGTAACTAACCCGACTTCGTTTTATATATTACAATGTGTTAAAACTGAGTACCGACAATAAATGTTTTAATCTATTTATCGTTATCAAGTTTATTTTGTGGTACTTGATTTGTTGCTTGTGCAATGATGGAGGACTTGGATGGATGATTGAACTCGCTAGGCCTGAATGAGAACGTTTTAGACCGCTCGACCAACTAAGCAAGCAAATTACTAAGGCAAAAAGCCTCGTAACTCACCGCTCTAGGGTTTTTATGGTGACTTTCTTCATAGTGACTAACAAAATGCAACCCAAACTTAGAGTAATATAATATCCTTCAGCTACTTGCAAAAAGGTGACAATAAACAGCAAAATCACCTGGCAATGAATCACGGAAGGTGTTTTATTTTTATGTCATTGCAATTTGCACACCGTTCATGTAATTTGGTTGACTGCATTTTGTATGCGAGTGACTCAGACGCTCGGGCAGTATGCAAACCTAAGCCCACGCAAAGCCCAGAAAGTTGTTTTGCTGGTTAATTGAACTTTGAATACTTTGATAATCCGTAGAACGAATAACGTATTGCTTACGAATAGACAGAAAATAGGATAAGATTCTGAGTTCCGGGTAGAGTGAGTTTATGTAGTTCGTAATGCATTTATAAGAAAGTACCTACGCTGTTCAATAAAATCCTTACCTTTAGGATTGCCTTAAGATAAACTTGAGTCATTGAGAGTGATAGTTACTTATCTGTCAATTAAGCAATGTGTATGAATAACGTTGGCATGCAGTCAGGTATTGGAGCATTCATTCTGAACTATGTCATGGAATATCGAAATGGAGTTAATAATCCCTTAAAAAACCATCAGGTTAAGATCCCTGGCTACAACTCCCTGGCTACAGCTTAGCCCATTTTTATTTATTAAATTGCCAGTTTCTGTGTGTCTTCCCTTCAACCACCTGTTTTCAAAACCGATCTTCTTTTCTTCCTTTCCTCAAAAGTGAGCTCAACACAGGATTCTCAAAGATGATAAAGGCCACGAGGAAAATGATTTACTGAGCAAAAATTCCAGTAGGCACCTCCTGGATTTAACAAAAAGAGTATTATCGCAAACATAATTAAATAAAGTTGTGTATAGTACGTCCCAGAGTGTTAGATACACTAATGGCCGTTGTTTCCAAATTTTCAATTGGTCAATCTGAGGCATCGATCAGTTAAGTGGTTTGCTTTGCTGAGCAGCTGTAAATCTAATGTTTCGATACCCTAATTTATTCGTTACCTCATTGAAATGATCGAAAGATGCATTGGAAAGATACATTGTGCACTTAAAACGTGTTGAGCTAAAATTGCAGCTAAAAGTCAGAAATAATGAAGTCATATTATAAAACAGTTATAGGTATTTTCTATAATAAGTCACCCGCAATGAAGAATAAATAAAACAAGAAGTATTTATTGTTTTATTTATTTTCATTCATTTAGTTAATTTTTAGGTTTACAGGTAAACATCGAAGTTAGAACCAAATCTTATCTGATAAGTGTCACCCGAGTGAGCACCTTCCCTGTTAGCAATGAAGAAATCATAGTCACCGCATTCTACAGCGTGGGGCAACTTCTCTGATTAATAGGCAGATGTCACTGTGTCCGGTTCGTGGTGTGACCATTCTTCAAGGATTAAATTGGGAGATTTATAATGTAAGGTGACCATTCTTTAAATTTTGAAATATGATTTTGAAAAATGTGTCTTTTTTCGAGGATTTTGCGAAATTGAAATATGTACTTGACCTTTGTTAAGAAATAAAATATTAAAACAAAATTGTAGATCAACAACCCTTCGAATTTTAAATGTTTAATTTATAAGGTGGGGTGACTATTAATTAAGAATCATATTTTTAATATTCTTCATTATTTCACCCATGAGATTTATATTTTCAGAAAAGCTTTCGTCAACATTTTAAATATGGGTTTGATGGTTTGATTTAAATTGTGGATATTTATCCAAGCTTCTCTTCGAACGATATTTGATTGATGAAATTAATTATTATGGTGTAAAGTGCACTTAGGAATGACAATAAGCAAAATTAAAACTCATCTAAAAAACTAAAAAAATCATTGGTCAACGAGGAAAACAATAAAGGCTAACAATAAAACAACGAGGAAAACATTAAAGGTTACATAGTCAATATAAGGTAAGTATGTAATAAGGGAAAAACTGGCTTTTAAATTGGTTCGGGTTTATTTTCTGGTACATCTAGGACAACCTTGTTAGGATTTTAGTTATTCTAAAGCTCATTTATTAAGGTGATTTGAGGAAAAGTGTAAAATAACTGTAAAATAACTAACCAAACAAAATAAATTAACGAATGTGTCATTCGTAAATAACTAGTCAAGTTTGCCAATTTCATTGAGTCGATTGCTATAAATAAACCATGTATATATAAATCTTGTCTCAATGGTGGAATGCTATTTGTAACAGTTAACATTTTTAAGACAACAATAAAAAAAACAAAACTTATCGGTACAAAACATATTTACATACCGTCATTAGTTAAAGTTGGGACTATCGCCTTTACAATTATCTTTCCGATGAATAATTAAATTCGCTGGGTAGTAATAATAAATCGACAGCGACAAACACCAGCATATTTGCCCAACATCAACCTGTTATGTCTAGGTTGGGTGGATGGATCACAAAGACATTTAAAAAAAAAACAACAGAGTGTGCAATTCACAAGCGGTAGAAGTGTAATCTTCAGAACATTAAAGTAGACAAGAGTGGGGAGGCTACAAAGAACCGCACAAATAGGTTACAAAGTAGGTACTACACAAAGAGGAGACCGATTGTTCTATCTCATTCTCTCGCTTGCTATAATCCTATAGATGTATGTGTTTGTCTCTTTTTAGAGTCGCTATTTTTCATTTCATCGAGTTTCAATTCAAAACGGTGGTATAGAAGTTTTCAGTTCAAAAAGTGTGTTGAGAGCTGGAGGTTTTTGTACGTTTGGTTTTGGATTCGCCGGCGCTCAATCAAAAATCATTCCTTCGAATTTTTAGAGCCAATGGTATGGGTACCGCCGTCCCGGGAACCATTTATTGGATAACCAACACCTCTGCCATAGTTCACCTCAAGTGGTTCGCTACGTTTGGTGACTTAGCAGGGGTGCTCGGGTTCATGGGGTGAGGTTTGTCCAGGTCTTGGCGGCGGATGCGTCTGCCCACCTGCTGCATGGCGGGTCGGATCGAGAGAGACTGGTTGAGCTTTTGACCTTTCCATCTCTCAACCCATCGCCTTGCACCGCAGTTGAAGAGATGGATTCATACATCTGTAACTCCTGGGCACACTAACCCTCAGATTTCTATCCACCCCTCATACCTTTTTCCTTCCCACGACTTCTTCTCCTTTCTTTCCCTTAAAAGACCCTCCACACAGCATCCCCAAAGATGACATAGGACCTGAGGGGAATTATTTTCCTCAGGGCCTCCTTTGTGGAGCTAATGTAAAAAAAAAATCACCTACATTTAACCTATCTCAAAAATAAATAAAGAAATAAAATAATCAAATGAAATAAATAATCAATACATAATACAGCATGTATGACGTACGAAGTAATGCACCAATTTCACCAAAGTAGCACTAAATCAGGTACTATTTGTTTATATTCATAGTTTCTGTTTCTTAGTTTGTATTTCTATCGATATTTATAGGTTTTTTTTGTGACATGAGCGCGGTGTGTATTCGTATTGTCGTATAATATAATATGTTCTGAAAACTTGTTTTAAATCAGTGAAAATAATCATGTTTGCACATAATTTATTACATACTGTAGTTACAACGCTTAAAAAAAATCATATATATTATTACATGCATAAATTATATCTAATATTGTAGTTTCTCCTATAAGTGTACTATCCATTAAAAGTTCACACTTCTAAACACATAATCTATCATAACTTCATATCTTTGTTGTAAATCTTATTGTAATTATTCCATCTTGTTATCAGGTACCTGGTTTACACTTATCAATACTACCATAGAGTTAATACTACTAACTTACCTACATATCATACTGTAAATCTGAATATATTATATGTTACCAGGTTAATTCGGTAAATCCGATTATTATATATGCTACCAAATTACTTTTTCTACATTGTCAAAAAAATGTATGTACATATATTTGTTATATATACATTTTCTTTACTACATAACTTTCAGAGAAAAATGAAATTTTTTGTTTTTTTTTGTTGTTGTTTTTGTTATGTATTTATGTACATTTCTTGGAATAATATGAACTATACCGTCAATTTGTCTGTCCTGGAACGGGAAACTTTCATAGTTGGACAGGCAAAGTTTCCAAATATGTAATTTGTACTTTCCTTTGTATCTATAATAAAAAAAAAAAAATAAAAAAAAAAAAAAATAAAAAAAAAAAAAAAAAAAAAAAAAAAATTCGTAAATTTTATTCATACATAAATTCCGCGTGTTAGTTACTTAATTGGGGCAATATTTAAAAATATCTACGGCCTACACACATGATTTTTTATGTAGAAAATACTATAGCGTTAACTGGTTTTCATTATTATGGAAAAAATATTTTTTATATTTCGGTTAGACTGTCAATATTTAATGCACTTAATTCTGATGTTTATCTCTCTTTCTTCTATATATTTGCCTCTCGGAACTCTTAGTTCCCCATACCTTGGTGTCCATCATATTTAATGTTTGGGAGGCGGGTATGCGTACCGCCGCCCGGGAACCATTTATTGGGTAACCAAAACCTTTGCCATAGGTCACCCCGAGTGGTTCGCTATGTTTGGTGACTTAGCAGGGTTGCCCGGGTTCTTGGGGTGAAGTTTGTATAGTTTATGGCAGCGGATGACATGGACATTTAATTGAACTGATTAAGGAAGGGCAGGAGAGGAAGCTCTGGGAAGGAAAAGGTATGAGGGGTAGGTAGGAATCTGGGTGTCAGTGTATCTGGGAGTAATCCCACTAACTGCGGTGCAAGGCGATGGGTTGAAAGAGTTTGACTGGAAAGGTCAAAAGGCCTCCTTCAACCACTCTCTCTCGATCCAGCCCACCACGCAGCTGGTGGGCAGACATATCCGTCACCAAGACCCGGACAAACCTCACCCCATTAATCCGGGTACCCCTGTTAAGTCAACAAACGTAGCGAACCACTTGGAGTGACCTATGGCGGAGGTGTTGGTTACCCAATAAAAGGTACCCGGGGTAGCGGTACCCATACCCGCCTCCCAAATGAACAATTGAGATAACAGGTAGTTGGTCTATTTTAGACAGTAGAATACTAGAAAATCATTTTGCGGCCGATAGTAACTACAAAATAATAATTAGTCTCCTTCAAGACTAATGATTGAAGTCTTCATCGTGAAAGTAAAAAACAAAAGAAAAACTTTAAAAAATAATGTCTTGACATTTCGCAATAGATATTAAGTATCTTTGTGTTTTTTTCTTCGCTTAATTAATTTTAAAATAAAGTTTAATAATTAAAGAGATAATATTATTGTATTTGTTGGTACGTAGGTACAGTGTGAACCCGAAAAATTATATAATTCACAAGGAGGTTTGCAAAAATGTATGATGTACACTTGCAAATAAATATTCAATTCAATTTATTCATTTTAAAAACATTACAAAATTAAAATTTCAAAGTGTTTAGAAAAGAGAGAAAATAATATGAAGATTAGATACGCGGATTTAAGCAATTTAAACATCAATAAGTACAATCAGACTAATAGCAACAAAGCTTGAAGTCTAAATTGTGCTTCATCGATGTTAAATATATCGATATTCGACAGCAATAAGACAGCTCTCCTGACTGGCATGACCATTGGCAAGGTATGTTCTGCAAGCCGGGAGATAAAACAGTCTATGCTGTCGGTGATGTAGATAACCATCGGGAACATAGAAACTAATGATCTCCATGAAAGTCGAGTTTTCAAACCATCCACGAATCAGTCTGAAGACATGTATTACAATGCGCACATCCCTTCTGACCAGTAGCCAGTAGCCATACTCCCTCAGGTAGAGAAATTTCAGAAATTTCTTCTGAATCTTCTCCAACATGAGGGAATACTTCACTTGGTGTGGGATCCAAACCACCGATCCACTCTCAAGCTTACTCCTAACCAAAGCATTGAGTACCATGGGAACCCGGGTGTCTCTGAAATTTCTCGCAGTGCGTAAACAAACCCTTTTCAAACATAATACATATGTATACACATTTTTATGTCATTACCGCTCATAAGAGTATTAGCTGCTTGGTACGTTTTGTGGGAAGTGTCAAGGGATAGGAGATGGGAAGGACGAAGGTTGTGAAGTATCTGTCTATTATTTTAAAATATATATTTACATTCATAAGCATCTTCTTGTATATACTAACAAAACTTTAATATTATTGTAGAAAGCAATCACTTTGTGGTTTGACATATTTAATAAAATAAAATACTGTTTTGTTTAAAACCACGAGTTTTATTAATTTTTTGAACCGACCGGTTTCGCTTTACTCAAGCATCATCAGGGTACAAATTAATATTAATTTGTAAATTAATATTAATTTGTACCCTGATGATGCTTGAGTAAAGCGAAACCGGTCGGTTCAAAAAATTAATAAAACTCGTGGTTTTAAACAAAACAGTATTTTATTTTATTAAAACTTTAATATATTATCCAAGAAGTGTAAAATTCAATATAATAGACAAAATAATAGTTCATGTAATAAATCTGCTCATTCTGACTGTCCTAAAACGGATAGATTTCCTAGTTGGACAGCCAAAGATCATTGTAATATGTAATGTATAATGTTTAAAAAAAATAGATCTGTTTACTAAACACGGATAACGCCATTTCAAACAAGCTATCGTTTTGATTCTGGGTGGTTCAGGGCTCTTGATGTGATTTTTCACAAAAAGGACGCTTTACAATTCATTCAAATATTATTAAGTTGTTAACTACCGACGTAGAATGTTTTCATAGCGCTTTTATTTACAAAGAATTGGAAGAAACTTAATTGGAGAGCGATATTAAATTATTTTAAAGAATTACGTTGCATTAAAAAAATGTAGATAGGTGGTTTTGACTCTGTTGCAGTGAATTTCATGAAGAGGCCAATTTCATATACTCTAGGTCGATGGGTATAGAATATTTAAATTACTTAAAGAAAATTTTCGTTTTGCATTGTTCATTTCATTTGCAACAATGCACATTTATGTATACAGGGTAATGGTATATGCGTTGAAATTATTTGAATAAATATCTCTTGCAAACGTCAAATACATTTAAATTTTCCCCTGCGAGGTTGGTTTGTCCAAATAATGTATTTGTTCATACTTAAAGAAATTTCTGAAAGTATGAACGTGAGAGAATGCATGGTTTTGGGTTCATGCCAGACGTTTTTGGTGCCATTCTATTTGGAAATTTGTGTTCTACGCTTCTTGCCCATTTTTTTTAACACTGGTTGTATTTCGCCCTTGTATATCGCAAGACTTTCGGAAAATTGGTAAAATTTCAAACTTTTTCAAATTCAAACCCTTGTACCCTTTTGAGTTATTGAGATACGCATTTGAAGGCCACGATAGTGGCAACAAATTATACTATACACTCTTCTTCAAAACATTACAATACTTTGTGTACTCAGATTAGATCATTAGTCTCTGATATTCAAAATTTCGTTCATGGACACATGTCGAATCCGGATTAGCGTTACCTCTTACGAGTATAAGGCATCAATTTAAAAAACTTTTTTTACGTCAAATCATGAAATACAATTGCGGTTAAAAAAATAAATCGACGAATTAATTACGTGTCAAAATATGCATTAAATAATAAAGATAATAATCAAGGGCGGCTGGTTGCACAGTGCGTTCGTGTGCAGCACTAGTAAATTATATCGCCTAAAATTACTTTATAATATCTTACTGAAAAATATAAAATCTATGAATCTCATTAAAAACATCACCTACCAATATAATGCCTAATATAGTATGAATCAGGGAGAGCGGATTCTCCAAGTTCCGCGCGAAGCTGCCTTGTTCCCTGCGTGCAGGCCGATTGCACGCGGAACGAATTATGTTTTTGTACCGAATATCCCAAACATCGCCAGCGCGCAACGCCAGCAATATGTATGAAAAATTAAGCTATATTCGTGTGCCACCGGGCGGCCTTTATCATACAAACTTAAATTTGGATTTGCGGCAAAAATACTTAACCAAACTGAATAATTCTTTTTTTAATCGAAAGATACAGTCAATACCTAAATTTTACATATATTTGCTTTTTTATTGATTTGTGTTTTAAATTATAAAACGCAGATCATTAAGGGATTTAAGATTTTATAGGTAACTTTGACAATTTTGCCCACATACTGTTTATACATTGTATATAAATACTATTTGTATAGTGTTTATAATGAAATATAAAACTAACTAACTAACGATCACGCCGTTTCTCCGCAGAGGTAGGCAGAGAGGACGGACCGCCAAACAACTCGGTCTTGGCACACACTCTTTGTCTCACTCAAATTCATACATCGTCTCATACATTCTCTACTATTATTCTGACTTTTGACATGACCCGACTCAAGTATCTGATTCACTTGATCGTACCATGTCTTCCTCGGGCGTCCCCGACTTCTTCTACCATTCACATTTGCGTTGTATATTCTTCTTACACTACTTTCAAATTTATTTTATTTTATGAAATAGAAGTAGAAGTTTTCGCCCTTCGAAAACAGCTTAGAACAGACCTTCTCTCCAAATAAGAAAAGTGGAATCATTTTTACCTATTGTTGCTTAGTAGGCGTTGTCTCATAGGTACGGATTATAAGTGAACCACCACATTTTCAGGGCAGCGGCCGCCACTGATAATAATACCTTTATCGTGTATTTCACATGCCCTTTTCCTTTAGACAGAGTCGACGGAAAGAATCATAACAAATTATGTATCTCCTCCCATCAAATTCAACTCTCCGGTGACACAAGTCCTTCACACATGCTCAACGCAATATTATGCAACTACTTTGAACTACTACCTATTTTTAAAATGGCCTTTAATAATTTATCTTGTATGGCCCTACAATTCACAAATTCTGTAATTATCTGTTTCACGCCATTTAGTCTGGGGACTATTTATTTATTGCAATCGCTTATAAATATATAGGTAGGTAACTACATTGCCCACACATACTCATGAACAAATGAAAAGGGCAAAATAAAGTGTACGGCTCTCCGTATGTGAATGTAATTTATTATATTAGCAAGTTCCCGGCATGCGTTGCAGTGCTACTAAAATAAAGAAATCTTTTCTGCTGCGTTTCGTTTTCAATTCGTCCACTTTCTTCATTCTTCCCCTCTCTCGTTCACCCACCACCTTCCACGCCTTCCCACCACCTTCCTCTCCACTTCTGCAAACCCCCCTACTTCGTTCCCTTCTCTCTCTCGGATTACCATCCCCCTCCCTCACTCTCTCCCTGCCGCTAAACTATATAAAATACACTTAATCTTTTTTAAACAACTCGCCCACCAACTATTGGACTTTTTAATACAAATTTCATATCATAGCCAGAGCTCACCAGTATATATAAAAACCTTCGCGGGTGTGCACGCAACAACTCACCCTCCCTCCTTCTCTCTCTGCCGCTAAACTAGATGAAATACACGCATTTTTCAAACCACTTGCGCGTTACGTATTGCAATTTTTTCCTCACCAGTGTATATATAAACTTCGCGGGCATGCGCACAATAACTCATAAAAGTTTCAGCACAATCATATGACTAGTATAGGAAATAATTTCATAACGCCAGAGCTTACTATTATGCATAGAAACTATCGACTAACCGAGGAGTTCATCGAAAATCAATTCATCGAAAGCAAATTCATCGAAAACGAGTTCATCGAAACCGAGTTCATCGAAAACCAATTCATCGAAAAAAAATATTGTAGATATTAGAGAGAAATGCTGAGCGGACCAGGAAGTTAAAAAGGCAGTTGAAAGACTATACTTAATCTAATAACTATCATACTTGGTCTATTGATAACACTGTGCTTCAAAATTGTTAAATTAGGTTAGGTTAGGTTAGGTGAGGTGAGGTTACGTTAGGTTAGGTTAGGTTAGGTTAGGTTAGGTTAGGTTAGGTTAGGTTAGGTTAGGTGAGGTTAGGTAAGGTAAGGTTAGGTTAGGTTAGGTCCAAAGTTTAATTATCAATTTTTTTATAAATAAATTTATTGTCAACTTTTATTGACCAATTTTTTTTTAAATACCCAGTCCGCTCGGCATTATAATTTTTTTTTTCGATGAATTGGCGATTCGATAAATTGATCATTCGATGAATTGGTTTTCGATGATTTTTTTATTTTATTATTTATCTATACCAAATTATATTTAAATTGATTTTTTTTGTATGCCTGTCTCACTAGGATATACCTGTGTCGAGACAGGCAATTGGTTTTCCATGAACTCGTTTTCGATACACTCGTTTTCGATGAATTTGCTTTCGATGAATTGAGATTGAAAGAGGCGTAAATTTCGTATTTATTTCGCCCACTCTGTACCCTAGGAATGGGAATGTACGTCAACTTATAGGTAAATAAAAATATTATATTGTGGAGCTTTTTATGTCCGTTTCTTGGTAGGTGCCTCTTATATAATATTTTTTATAACCGCACTCTTCTAATGACTGCCGTATCTTAATATTCCCAAATGGGTTCAGTTATTCAATTCGTTTTCATGCAATTATAATATGTAATTAATTATAAACACACTGCTATGGGACTTTCAATTACTGCCTAACACCCTGAGCAATTGTTATTAAAAGTGAACAATACTTAAACTTAATAACGATACTAATATTTAATTGTGCAATACATTCTGATGTATATTATTGAAAAATATTTTTGTTCAAATTCAAGAAATATAATATATAAAATACTTTTAATTTATTAAATAATCCATTTATTTCACTTAACCCCTTGAACGCCAGCGAATCCTTAAGGATACGTTTAAAAAATAATTCCTCCATGGCTAATCTGGGGAAATACTACATATGGTAGATTACATACGGTTTTTTATATATATCACATTATATAATAAGACTTCCTTCTTAAAAAAAAACCATAACAAAAAAAACATTTGCAAGAGTTATAACTAAAATAGAATCATTAATTAAACGAAGACAATATTAGCAAAATACCATCGAAAATCTGGAAACCGAAAAATCAAAAAATACGGGCACATCTTGGACTCGAACCCAGGAACATCAGCATTACATGACTCTACCAACTGAGCTAATGTTTCCCTATCCTATTTGGTCATTTTTAACTGTATCAAATTCGACTAAGAACTACCAACATTATCTTAATTTTCTTAAGCTTATTCTATTGGCTGCTATCTGTATGTATGATTGCAAGATTCAAACCCGAACTGAATGCTATCTAAAGGGTCCGCCATCTAAAGTTTTTTTTTTCAACTAGTGCTTATTTCGTGAATGGTAACACTTAGCTCATGTCTGATTTGACAGATAATTAGTTTTATCCTTCCGCTGAGCGAATATGGTTGTGTATACGCTTGAATAACGCTGGGAAATATTGCGATATTGCGATATTGGGAAGATGCCGATTTTGCCAAAAAAATCATCTTTTCGGATGAAGCTCATTTTGATCTTGGCGGGTATGTAAACAAGCAAAATTGTCGTATTTGGGGCACAGAAAACCCGCACGCATACATTGAAAAGCCGGTACACCCAAAACGAGTCACTGTTTGGTGCGGATTTTGGTCCAGAGGCATAATTGGGCCATTTTTCTTTGAAAATGAGCAAGGAGTGGCCGTTACAGTCAATGGCGATCGTTATCGGGCCATGTTGAACGAATTTTTGTTCACAAAAATTGAAGAGGAGGATATTGGCAACATTTGGTTTCAACAAGACGGCGCTACGTGCCACACAGCCGAAGCTACACTCGATGTTTTGCGCCCTGTTTTTGAAGATCGCATTATCAGCCGCAGAGCTGATGTCGTTTGGCCACCTCGGAGCTGCGATTTGACACCGTTGGACTATTATTTGTGGGGTGCCCTCAAAGATAAATGTTACGCCGACAAGCCAGAGACAATTGACGCTTTAAAGGACAATATTCGTGAAGCCATTGGTGAAATACAGCTGCACACAATCGATAATGTGCTTAAAAATTGGACCGATCGTGTAGGCTACTGCATGGCCAGCCGAGGCAGCCATTTGAATGAAATTATTTTTCATTATTAACCGGAAGGATTGTACTTATAAATAAAAAAAGAAATTTGAGAAAATATTCAGTAGTTTTTTTTTTATAGCATTTTCAAAAAAAAAAAGTTATTTGGCGGACCCCGTAGATAGTGTCCGGATAATTTTTTATCGATTTTATTTTTAATATTTTTTAATTAACTTTTCTGCAAGTCTAGGATGAATATGAATCTTTTTTCTGATTTTTGTGCTTCCAGTTTATTGACAGATTTTCGATAATATTTTTTTCATTTAATTAAATATTACAATTTGAGGATTTATTCATAAAGTTAAAAATAAATAAAATAGAATCAGAAGGCACACGGTAATTTTTTTGCATCGGCACACCAAGAGTTAAAAAAACTATTCCATTTTTCTCGTTCATGGATAGATTTTTTTTAAATATATATTTTTTTATGTGAATCCCATCACAAGAGTTCAAAACTTCCAACCTCATGGTGCCAGTGAGACTTCCCAAATAGAGTTATGATGTGAAGCAGTGGGCAATGGGGAGGGCAATGGGATGCGAAAGAGAAAGTTGGCCCGGCTATTCAGATTTAGTCACCAAACACGGCTAAAGCCATTTTAACCTGCGTTGCAATTCTGAATGGTTGGTCTTATACTAGGGCGATACTAAGAGTATCTTCCACACTAGAGCTTGCCGCAAATATAACTTATATTATTTTGAAATGATTTTATTATGAAATAACAAAAAAAAATCAAATAAAATTTACTTACGAACTACGGGATTTGAACCCGCAACCTCCGGATCACTTGTCGAAAGTCTTACCTCTCGACCATGGAGGCCGTCAATGATGTACCTTTTTAACATCAAAAACACAATTAAAAACAATTCTGTTTTATTCCAGTATATTCATCTCCAGTACTTTATTTGAATACCGCAATAAAAACACTCCTAGCCAGTGGGTGGAGAACACCTTCGATTTTGAATTATTCTGATTTATAGCAATTTTTCAAAAACATAATTTCACGATGTGAAAAACCCGGCCGGTTTCGCTATGAGGATGTGATGTTTTTTTCTCATTCAGCTTACCCGTACATTGCATATGTATACGTAGATAGGCAGGTTCTAGAGTTAGTTGGTTGTAATGCGAAAGTCCGCCCCACCAAGCAAACACTGCGATCATCAATCAAAACCCAGCAAGCAAAAACTATTTCATATCTTCCGCGAGATGCGCACGAGCTCTATCCACGCGATTGTAATATTATGTTCGATACAGGGTGCTTTGATTTCTCCGAATACTACATAACATATTCCTCTGTTTAACGATCGTCGATATTATTTTGTAAAGTTAGTGCAAAGATCATCAGCACGAAATCTGTTTAAAAAAATCATTTTTGACAAGTAACTTTACTTGAAAAGTAAACTGATTTTGTAACCTATACAAGTTTCATAATGAATTTACTGTTACCTGAACAGTCCTTATCGTCGTCTTCTATGATTAAACACATCACTAATTTACTAAAACCTTAACAAACTCCCCTTACCTAACGTTTATTAGTAGCCATACCTTAATCATCCGGGCGATAGAGATTTCCTGGTTGTCTTTTATCGATTTGGCCACGCTCCTTACAAAATTCATTCCTCCAAATATTAATACGGAAACATAATCTGCTTACTGTGGTTTAAAGTCAATGAATCCATCTAGATTTGGCCATTTATCCTATATTTTTATGTTTTATATTAAGTGTTTAAAAAAATCTTTAAATTTATTGTTCATTAAAATTACCTACGCAAATTCGGTTAACTATTACTCTAGTGCAGAGGTTCATAACCTGGGTTCGATCGAACCCCAGGGGTTCGGTGAGTCAGTCTCGCGGGTTCGGCTGAGGTCAAGACACACCCCCGACTCATATGATTCGGTTCGATTTCCAATTAAAAAGGGTTCGGTGAAAGTACATATTAAACTGGTGGGGGTCGGTACCTCCAACAAGGAAGAACCACTGCTCTAGTTGTTAAATCATTTAAAATTTCCTAGTGATATTGCCAATTTTACATATCTACCTTAACTTTCCAAACCAAACTATAATAAGAAAAAATGTCTTTTTCTCAGCAGCTTTAAACTCGTGACATATTTAGATATCTTCTTTGTAACTTGTATATCATTCTAAATGTATTTATGAAATATTCTTCAACTAACTGTATCAATAATGCCTAGTCTGTTTTAAAATCTATGTACTTTTCAATGAACTCCCCTTAAAATTCGTGTTAGTAAAACTCATTTTGGGAAGGGAAACATTATACAATTAAAAGAAAGTTATTTTTACACAAGAACACGAATCTAAAGGGGAGAAAAGAGACTAGACTCACTCTATACACAGTCGAAGAATATTTCGTATCATAAAAAATTAAAACCAAACCACCAAAACGTTACCAAACGATTAATAACCTAATCATCTCAAAATCTAAATTAATGTTCTTAAGTTATCTTTCATGAAATTATAAAACAACAAAACAGTTTAGCGGGTCCAGCATGAGTGTATCATAAAGTTTGGTTTTTAATATTGTGAAGAAATGTAAGTTTTGGTAGCTTGTTTTCTATTTTAGATTATAGGCTGTCGCACAATTAAGTTTTTTGTTGTTGTTAAATTTGTAGTCAATACAAAGCAATGGGTATCCAGTTAGAGTATCCTGGCTATGCCAATAAGATTTTAAAAAGTTAAAAAATATCATTAGAATCACAATTACCAGTCTCCGCAATTACCGGATCTGTAATATGATTACATCTCTAATTTGGAGAATGTTGTTAGGTTAAAGGCAGCTGGAATGATTTTTTTAATGTTTTTATGAACTGCTTCCAACCGTTTGGAGTCAGTGAGACTATGGAATCCTCGATTGGGGAATTTTGTGAGGCTGAAGTAGTGGGAAAGGAAAGGAGATGTGGAAGAGGTAAGTAAGAGAGTACCTGGATACTCAGATCTGATAACCAAATACGGCTAAAGCAATTTCAAGCAACATTTCGAATCTGATTGTTGGTTTTTACTAGGGCGAGACTAAGAACAACTTCCACTCTAGAACGTGCTGCAAATATGCCATATATACACTATTTGAAATTAATAAATTGTGAAATATCACAAATTAATCAAATAAAATGTACCTACTTACACACGCCGGAGAAGGAATACGTGAAGGAAAAACGAAGATTGGGATGTACCTGAGTATTCAAACCAATTCACGGAACACGGCTAAAATCATGTATTAACATTCTTATTACAAATACTAGTAATTTATGATGTGATATTATTGTATTGCTAACTCTGGAATTAGATGCTTTTTAAGTATAAATAGATGACTTTTTAACAAGAAAATTATCCCACGACCACGGAAGTTGTCGATAATATTTTCTGCAGTGAAAATATTTACATTAAATAAATAAATTACTACATAACGTAATACATTGTTATGTATTTTGATTTGTATCTTGGTGCTTTTCACTATCGTAAAAATAAAATTGTGTCACTTCCTCCCATACAATAATTTCATAGGATTTAACGTTAGAAACCCGTGTAGCTATTTTATTTTGTCATTTTTATTGCGTTGTATAAGTTCTTCATTTAGTTTAGATAATATAATACAGTGCGCTCTCTGTTTATCATGCTAAAAATATTATTCTAAATATCCATTAATTAATTTGCGCCCGTTAAGTGATTTCCCCATGAAAACGATGCTACAAAAGTAATTCAAGTATTATCATTATTAATTTCTTCTCACAACCTGCAAATATATAAATCTGTAACCATATGCTAAAATGAACAAAATGTGAGATTGATAAAAGGACTTACCAATGTCAATAATAAACTTTTGAACATGAATTGTACAGGAGGCTTTGAAGTATCTGTAAGGATCTGTGTTTTCTTTGGTGATGATTTGTGGTAGGTTTACAAATAATGGAAGAAGTCATCTTTAAAAAAAGTTAAAGTAAAAGTATATTTTTTGATTGTATTGTGGTGTTTTTACAAAGTTATTTATTTTCATTTAATTAAAAATGACGCCACGAAGTGTATTTGTAAAGTTTGAAGGTATATCAGAAATGAGTTATTAATTAAGCTATTTTCAGAAATGGTATCACATGGCTTATCTGATCAGAATATCAAATCAGTTTATTAGTACACCATTACAGGTATACTAATAAACAAATTTCCAAATAATGTCAACCGTGGACAAATTTTTAGCATAATTATTAGATTCATGAATATTCTACATTAGCATTTTGGTCTTACTTTCAGTGCCGTAATTTTTATTTTTATATATTTTATTTTTATTAACATTCAAACCTGCTAAACTACGCATGTAGTTTGTCAGCAGGTACATAATGACAACATTTTATGAAATAACATGGTACATTATCAAACGGTATATATATTTAATGTTGATGATAATTAGTTAACATACAGAATAAATGTAAATAGCAGTAAAAACCTTATATTATAAGGCTTCTCTTAGGAATCAAAGCTCATAATATTATGTTTAATTACTTTCATATATAGTCTTTATCTAATACTGTCAAAAAGGCCTAGTTTTAGCACTAGATTATAAAATATAGTTGAAAATAAGAAAAGTTATTTCCAAAAGCATCTTTTCGCTTGGTATTGGTATTTTTAACTAAGAAAAGTCAGAGTTTAATTTATATTAAACTAGCAGACTCGGCCACACGTTGTTGTGGCTAACGAAACACCACGCCATTACCCAACCTTTATAAAATCCACACCACCCGCTTGCCTGCCCGCTGCGCGAATTGAATATTTGAATTTCTCAGCTGTTCTCTACTATAAAAAGCATTTATTATGCTTATAAACCCTCCTCTTGAAAAACTCTATCTATTGGTGAAAACCGCATGAAAGTCCGTTGCGTAGTTTAAAAACAAACATTTTAAGTAACTTCATTTTATACTATGAAATGATGAATATTTGAATTTCTCGACTTTTCTCTACTCTAATAAGCATGATATATACATATAAACCTTTCTCTTGAATTACTCTATCTATTGGTAAAAACCGCATGAAAATCCGTTGCGTAGTTTAAAAGATATAAGCGCACAAACATTTTGAGCGACTTTATTTTATACTATGTAATGAGATGATTAAATCTTGTAATATTTTATCATGCCGGTTAATAATATGACAGTTAGAAATAACAGTGAGTTAGCTGTTTGAAAAACTTTATTTAATCAAATATCTGTTTGAATATTCATGATATTTTATTGTCTCCATGTTGTCCATACTAAGATGTAACTTTTAATGCCTATTTCGAGATAATTAACAAAAACAACTTGATGATATCGTCCAATAAAACTGTTAAATTAATACCAAACGATTAGAGATCGACATTTTCAGTTCCTTATCCGATATTTGGATCTTGATTCCTGTGTTCGATTCGCCAATAATTTTCTATTTTTTATAAAACCAATTAAAAGCTATCGAAATTTTTTACATTGTCAAAAAATCATTTTATGTTATAAATTAGCTGTTATCGTGTTTAAACTGACTTTCTCGAAAAATACGTTTACAAAAAAATCTCCCTTTTATTCTTCTTCTTTGTCTCCTTCTTCTCGTATAGTGGACAAAATCAGGCTAGATAAAAATTCGGAACACAGTCAGAATGTCATTATTGTCAGCATGATTTTATTTTTGAGTAGGAATGGCAATATTTGGATACGATTTTAGATTTTCACAGCCAAAAGTTTTTTTTTTTAAATATTTTCAGTGTGTTATGCCGTGTTGCGCTACCTCCTCATTTAGCTTACGTTTCGGACAGCCTCACATCTGCTCTGATGATGGACATTGTAACACTATCTGAAATGTTGGCTAAAGGAGAAGGTAGCGCAACACGGCATAACACCCCAAAAATAAATAACAGAAATGGAAATATTTGTTAGCATTACATTATATATTATATTAGTTTGACATTTATCAGTA
The DNA here is from genome assembly GCA_917563855.2 of Limnephilus lunatus. Classification (NCBI taxonomy): domain Eukaryota; kingdom Metazoa; phylum Arthropoda; class Insecta; order Trichoptera; family Limnephilidae; genus Limnephilus; species Limnephilus lunatus. The sequence continues at coordinate 11,712,635 of OU830596.1, forward strand.
CTTTTTATTGTTTTTTATATTAACTCTATGCAGGAGGCCTCGAGGAAAATAATTCCACTCAGAACCAATGACATCTTTCGGGAAGCTGCGTGCGTATTTTAGGAAATGAAGGAGATGAGGTTCTTGGAAGAAAAAAGGTATGAGGGGGAATTTGAGGGTCAGTAAGTCCAGGAGTATATGAATCCATTCCTCCCAGTGCAAAGCGATGTTCTGAGAGAGTCCCGCTGGAGAGGTTAAAGGGACTCCCTCAACTATTCTCTCCCGATCCGGCCTACCACACAGCTGATGAGCAGAAGCATTCGGCACTAAGACTCGGACAAACCTCACCCTGCGAACTTGGGCACCCCTGCTAAGTCACCGAACGTAGCAAGCCCCTCGGGGTGGGCAAGGGTGTTCGTTATCCAAAATTGTTTGATATAATTTTGTTAATATGGCAATATCTGTAAATTTGGCATTTATCAATTACATAATTATTAAAAAATAAAGTCACCGTAGACCAAATTGTGTCCAAAGTTTTACTTCAAATAACAAAAAACTGTTAAAATAAGTAAGGTACCCCTCTTAACACCCTATGTACATTTTAACTATGTATTATAATCCAAGTACTTAAAATTAATTTAACCAAATGATTATTAATTTTATGACACAAACGTTTTTGCCTCGTTTCAACCCCTGAGTTCAGAGCGTCAATATTATATTCATGATAGTGTATTTTACAGGGGACTAAATCTATATCTTCAGGAAAACAGTCAGCATTTTTAAACGCCTTCCAAAAGGAGGAGGTTATCAATTCGACGGTATATTTTTTTTATGTTTGTTACCTCAGAACTTTCAATTGGGTGAACCGATATTGATGATTCTTTTTTATTAGAAAGCTGGTGCTTCCCATGTGATCCCATTCTAATTTGGTCCAGTTCTGACAATGGAATCCACGAGAAAACCATATATGTCTTAAATTTGCAATAAATATGTGCGCGACAAATGGACGAATAACTCAATATTACGCCAACAGATTTCGATGATTCTTTTTTTGAAGTAAAACTTCTTTACGCACGCTCGTCACTAAAAATCAAAAAAATAAACAAAAACTTTAACAAAACAAAAAACGACTTAAAAAAATGCACTAAAAAGTAAAAAAAATATTTCGTACGATTGTTATTTTTGGAGTCGGTGACAGCTAAGATCTCCACATCTCACCTATGTATGTAGTTACCTTGGCTGACACCGACTCCAAAAATAACAATCGTACGAAATTATTTTTTTACTTTTTAATGCATTTTTTTAAGTCGTTTTTTGTTTTGTTAAAGTTTTTATTTATTTTTCAATCAATTTGGTTTTCGCCCTACAGGGGAGTTCTTGGCTATCATTTCAAAAAGTGGACAAAGGGAATGCGGTATTATTGGATAATATTACTTAAATTTACAAATTTAAAATGTAACTAAAATCGTTCATATAATGAGACTTGGAACACCATGTTGCTAATATTGACCATTTCACCGCACGAAGTTTGCTCTGCAGAATTTTTACTTCCTCGAAGCGAATCAGAAAAAATGTGGCTCTAGATGCGATTGGAATATTCACAGGCTGTAGCGTGTCCCAATGACCTCAGTGGGCATCCGGTTCGGGTCTTTGGATTAATTGCCATTAGTTTAAAAATAAGATAAATCTGACGATTATTGTTGACTTCTTAAAACCTTGTTTTTAATTGGTAGAAAGGGTGGTGTGATTGTACTCATTTTGAGAATTGAACTTGATACATGTACATATTTGTTCCTACTTGCTAAGTTACCGACTGTTTGAGAGAGTTGCAAAATTGATCACAAATAATGCTAATGCGCTTTGTAAATACATGCCAGGAATGTTTTAAGATGCTTCATAGATTTTTTTTAAATTCATCTTTTTGAATTTCGATTTAATTTTCTTGATTGGATGAATGAATGAACTGAAATCTTGGAAATGATAATTAGTCCACTTTCTGATATCCTGAAACGCTGAAACTCTCGATATCCGATATCGAGCTGAAAAAAAATTATTAAAAAAATTGGTTAAATAGGTTTCTTTATGTTATGAATTATGAGGTACACTCTTTTTAGGTTTTCTAAACCTAAAAAGAGTGTACTACAACAATTACTGTTTACTTATTACATAGTTCAATATAAACACTAGTTTATATTCAACTATGTAATAATTAAATTCTGCAATATAAATGCTAGTTTATATTGAATTATTTTCCGGGTAGGAGATAAGCCGCCGTAGCTCAGTGGTTAAAGAGCAGTTGACCGGATATTAGAAAGACACGGGTTCAAGTCCCGTCTGCGGCACGTATCTTTGAAAAGTCATTAAAAGCTATGAAAAAAGAGTTGTTGTTGTGTTGAGTTTATTTCATTCTGAGTTGTCCGGCCACCAAAAAACACTAATGCAATTTGGCAACAAAACAAAGAGATTTTAAATATCAAGAACAGATATAAAACATAGTGTAATATATAAAAGCTAGTATTTAAGGTATATGCATACAATTATTTGTGTTTGTTACAACAAAAACCAAAAAAAATAGGATATGATTTACTCGTATTAAGGCACACAATATTAAAAGACAAGATTTTACAATAAAATTTTATTTGGAAGAGAGATTTCTAAAAACAATCGTTATTTTACAGTAGTCGTAATTTGATGAAAATCTTAGATAGGACCTACACTTCAAAGGTATTACGGAAAATCACACAATCCTCAAACATTTCTTATATTACATTATTAATCTAAGAAATGTAGTAAATAAAAAGGGTCATTCTCGAATTGAATATGGAATTACAGGATGGGGATCTGTTTCGCATAAGTACATACACAACCTGAATACAATTGAAAAAGGTATCATAAAGACCATACTTAAAGTACTCATTAGAACACCTTCGATTGAAATTTCCAAAAACTTTGACGTACCAAATGTACAACGAATGTATTATTATTAAAACAAGTCCATATATCCGTCACGATAGATTGAATAAGAATGACCTAAAAACATTTCGACTTATAAAACTGAATTTGAATAAAGAAACTACACTTACTTTGCAAACTCCACAATATCCTTTCCCAAGACATAAAACTAATAAAAGGATTTAATGAGTACAAATACAAATTAAGACTAAAATCTGTATGAAAGAGGTCAATGAAAAAACACTAAAAAGACACTTATAACGACATAGAAGACAAATAAACTCTGATTAAATAAGTAGTCCGCCTCGGCACAGGATACCCTAGTGAGGAGAACTAAGAAGTACCATATCACTACTTAATTTCACCATTCTATGTTATTATATTTTGTATAGTACTTAATATAATAATATAGAATGTATAGTAATAAAGTACAATATTTTATATAGTCGCTATAATAAAAAATAATAAAAAGTTTCTCTCATAAAAACTTCACCCAATATGACCATGAAACTTGTACAGGAACCACATTCCGCCCTCTGTGATCACAAGGTCGCAATACAGACTCACCTGTAAAACGTCATTCGTCACGCGTTCTATCCAAATTTCACTATGACTTTGGAAGAAACTGACAACGACCTTCATCCCGCAGTGGAAAAAAGAAGGTTGACTATGATTCACTAAAGCCTATCCCAACAAATCATGCAACCAGCCCTGAAATCGATGACACTAACATCAATTAATGTAAATCATTTCAGAGGTAACTTCTAAATTTGTATCCCATGTAGTGACCTTAAGCAGTAAAATCAATATGACAAACCAATATGCAAATATCAAATACATCACATCACTCAATTCAAAACAATGTATTTATTAATAATAGGTTCAATTTATTTAATTTTATTGGAATAACTTTAAACGTTAAAATACCTACTCATCGCCATGATTGTCTGGATGGAGTCCCGCCTGATGGCCCTCTGGAGACGTAAGACGGTGAAATACCCTCTCTAAACGGCTGCTTCCATTCATTTTAGTTTTTAATATTTTTTAGTTTCGTTTCTCATGTTTTTCATGCTTATTCGTTTTTTTTTTATTTATTTTGTTGTTATTTACTTTTTACCTCATCTTATTACTTGTCTTTCTTTTGTTATTTCGAAATATGGAGTGTATTGCATTACACTAACCCTGCGGCCTGCATACACTCTGGAATAAACTTTTATTATTATCATTAATACCCATGAACGTAACAAATCATTGAAGAAGAAGATAAAGCTAATAAATCTAAACGAAACGTGAATCAGAATATAATACGGTAAGGTAAACGTAACGAAAAAATCAATAGGTATCCTGGTCTTAATAAATATAAGATCGACAAAAATGACGTGAAATAAGTGGGTGACAATGGCAGAGTTAGTTGAGGCATTGTTCCGGTGAGGCAAGATCCTGGGTTCGATTCCCAATTGCGACCATTAACTTTTAATTTGATTAGATTTATTAGTATTATTTTCTTCTTCAATGATATAATATCGTTTTATTTTTTTCATTTAGTACAGAATCTTTACATGGAAATTTTTGATTTTTTTCTGAAGATTCGGCATCACGAATTTCTACCAATTTATAATATGCTTTCCTTGAACACTTTAAGTTTTTAAAGCTCTTAAAAATGTATGTTATTCTTAAAGATAATATTTATATATTTGCCAAGTCGAAATGGTAAATATTTGAAATTCCCTTAATAGAAAAAAAATCGCAAAGCATGCTCCGAAAATTATTATGTACACTTTTTTTCTGTTATTTTACAAGTTAGTTTTTACCTACTGACAAAATAAGCCCGATTTTTCTTAATAGGTATATATTAATATAATACTGATAATCTCGGATTCTATATTTTATCATACAGGGACCGAATAAAAGAACCATATCGAATATCATACCGGTACCGATAAACAGAATCATACCGGTATCGAATAACAGATTCATACCGAATATCATACTGATACTGAATAACAGAACTATACCTATCGAATATCAAACCGATACCGAATAACAGAACCACACCGAATATCGTACCGATACCGAATAACAGAACCATACCGAATATCATACCGATACCGAATAACAGAACCATACCGAATATCAAACCGGTACCGGTTGACAGAATAATACCAGTACCGAATAACAGATTCATACCTAATACCATGCCGATACCGAATAACAGAACCATATCGAATATCATACCGGTACCGAATAACAGATTCATACCGAATATCATATCGATACCGAATAACAGAATCATACCGAATATCATGCCGGTACCGAATAACAGAATCATACCGAATATCATACCGATACCGAATAACAGAACCATACCGAATATCATGCTGGTACCGAATAAAATTGTCGCTGCTACATTGTAATGGATCAGTTATATTACAAATTAATATTACCGTCACATCGATGTGAAATAAATTTAACTTTGGCAGTTACATTTACCTACGAATTGATATTTATTATTTGAAAAAAAAAAACAGGTAGAATTTAAAGCATTTTCAAGATCTCAGTTTGAAGGTAAAGGGTCGATGGTTGAAGGTTGACAACAATATTTTTTAATGTATTTCCTGTCCTACCGCACTAAAAAACTTGAATCGTTTAAAATCCATTATCTAAATTACGATGACATCACAAAATTATATTTAAATCCGTGACGTTTTGACTTGTTTTTACCATTTTAAAGAGACAATAAAATAAACACATACCATAGTTTAGGAGATGTTCAACATGATTCTTAAACCAACAATCAAGTTGGCATCACAACAAACAGCATGGTTCATGTGTTGTTTGCTGTGATGCCAATTTAAATCGTAGATATGAAAATAGAGATGAAAACACCGATCACGTAAAGCGAAAAATTTTGTCTTTGGTCTCTTTACGGGAATCGGGCTGAAAAAAGATGTCGTGTATTGTAGGCATTAGACCGTTAAAAAAAAACAAAGTGTTCAATTTACACACGGTATAAAACTAAAGTAGATAAGAATAGGGAGGCTCAGAAGCACCGCACAAAGAGGAGACCGATTATACTATTTCTCATTCTCTCGTAGGCGAAATCCTGTAGATCTATGTGTTCTCTTCATCGAGTTTCAGATCACAACGGTGCTAAAGAACTTTTCACTTCAAAATTCAGTGTTTTTTCTTTTCTTTATTTTAATTTATTTTACTTTGCAAAAAAGTTGGAATGATTTTTTCCACAGAAGTTTATTTTTTTGAAATATACGACATAAACGAAAATAAGTGCCAACATTTTGTTGTTTTGCCGGGTATAGCCAGGCGCGGTCGTTCGCCGAGGACGAAAACTAGATTTTAACATCACTGTGGCAACCCAAATCTTCTATATTTATGTATCTATATTATTTATTATTATTATATAAATAAAAATTAATCGCCGAAATGTATGTACGCGCATAACTTCCGAACGACTGCACCAAATTAGATAATTCTTTTTTTTTGTGTTCGTTATTGTCAAGACAAGGTTTCTATAAAACTACTGGTGAGCTCTGGCATTATGAAATTTGTATAAAAATATTGCAATAGGTGGCAAGCGATCTGTTTGAAAACTAAAAATACCGGGACTGAATGGGGGGAGGGGAACTCGGGAGGGGGGGACGCGGGAGAGGAAAGGGAGGCTGAAGGAGAACGAAACGAATGGGAAAGGACGCGCAGGGAGAAACAATTTCTTTATTAAATATCATAGCAACGCATTCCGGGTACCAACTAGTGATTAAAAATTAAAAACTATCCGACCTTTTCAAAAAATTTTCATTTTTTAAGTGAAAACTTCATCTATAGGATTTAGCCTGCGAAAGAACGAGACAGAATAATCGGTCACCTCTTTGTGCGGTGCTTCGTAGCCTCCTCAATCTTGTCTATTTTAGTATTTTGAAGGTTTCACTTCTCCCGCGTGTTAATTACACACTCTGTGTTTTTTACTATTTCGACTAGATTAAATGGAAAATGGGCGGAATGACACTGGGGAACAGTGTCACGATTCGTGCCTCCTAGAAACAGGGTCGCATCTCGGAGTATTTAGATCTTACCCCAGCAATCTGGGCCTGATAGAGTGGACGTTCCATTTCCCCAGATACTCGTAGGACGAAAAATTAGAATCAAACAAACTAGGAGCCTTACTTAGGCTACCTCCAAGGGCTCTTCCTTCGTGGGACCTGCGGGGAGGATCCAAGGGGAATGGAGAGGAGAGCTGAGAGAAGGCATTTCTGTGAAATATTTATACGAATTGATCTTAACCTTAACCTTCTTAAAACGAAAAGCAAAAACTATTATTACTAATTGAAATCACTGAGGAAACGATGTAAAAAACCATAATATTTTCCGGGATGCTTAAAATAAAATGTAATTTGAGATTATTGATGATAATAAGGATGTCAACAGTCATCGATCATTGTACCTCGGTAGGTGATGGTTCTCGTGACCTCCGCTTCATTCACATTCGTGGGTAGATCGTTCAAATGATGACGACCTTCGTAGCACAATTATAGTCTAGGGTCTATGCAATTGACTTTGAACTCGATTCCTGGTTCATTCATTACAATATCTCGCTGACTTAAAACCTAGTCATTTTAACTCAGTCAAGAGCCTCAACACGGGTAAGCCACCCAATGAGGCCAACGTTATTCAATTATACTGTAAAATGTAAATTACTAATATATCAAAATAAAATAAAAACTCTACTTTTGGGAGAAAATGAGTTGTTATCAACTTCGGTATATCTTCACAATTTGGCAGGCGGGAATGGGTACCGCCGCCCCGGTAACCTTTATTGGATAACCAACACCTCTGCCATAGGTCACTCCAAGTGTTTCGCTACGTTTGGTGATTTAGCAGGGGTGCCCGGGTTCATGGGGTGAGGTTTGTCTAGGTCTTGAAGGCGGATGACCAGGACACACTGAACCCCCAGATTCCTACCCACTCCTTAAACCCTTTTCCTTCCCATAACTCTCCTTAAAAAAACCATCAACAAAGCATCCCCAAAGATGAGATAGGCCCTGAGGGAAATCCATTTTCTCAGGCCTCCTGTGTGGAAATGATGTAAAAAATAAAAGTCTCTCACCAAACCAAAGATATTTTACATGACATTTTTCAATGCATTAAAATTGATTATAATATTTAAAGACAATATTTTCAACTTCAAGTCTCAGGAGTTCAAATATTTTGACTTTAAGTCACCGATATAAGTAAACATTTTTCAATTTTTTACAATAATTGTTTCACTTTTAAACATTTTACAATTGTTTCACTTTTGAAGTATCTATATTCCATAAATCTAACCCCTTTTCCAGACCCCGTGATATTTTTAAATATTATAAATACCAAATTTCCATAATTCCACATTTAGGTAATTCATCTTTTGATTTAGTCTTGATTCACCCAGAAATTATATAGTCCTCTTTCCGTCCACCTATGTCCTTTTATTTATTTATTTACGGTACAAATACCTATAAATACAGAATAAAACTATTATTATGCATAAAAATGGATTACGAAACAATTACACAGTATAAGCATACGATTTAAATTAACTAAAATTAACATTTTGGAAACAAAATGCAAACTAACAAGTGTTTTAAAAAATTATGGGAAAAGCTTTTTTATGTTCTTTCGGCGCTATTGAAAATATCTGCTACATCTGCATACTGGTTATCTAAGCTGTGTATGCGTGGTATAAGGGATTTCATAAAAGATTTGGTATTGATATGATTGTTACAGTTTTTTTATTTTTTTTTATTTGTTTAACATTTAAACCCGCTAAACTACTTATGTAGTTTGTCAGCAGGTACATAATGACAACATTGGTACATTTTCAAACATGTATATATATATACATGTTTGAAAATGTACCTAAAGGGCGAGCTTTTGAAGATTTAAGGGCTGGAAGTTTCGCCCTCTTGAAATTTCGGAAAGTTAAAGAAGATTCTATAGAACTCTAGAAAGTTCTGGAAGGGGTGGCGGAGTATGTCGTGGAATGTTCGAGAATAGGGAATGTTTCACAATGATGATCCCGATTCCCTATTCTCGAACATTCCACGACATACTCCGCCACCCCTTCCAGAACTTTCTAGAGTTCTATAGAATCTTCTTTAACTTTCCGAAATTTCAAGAGGGCGAAACTTCCAGCCCTTAAATCTTCAAAAGCTCGCCCTTTAGGTAAAAACGGGTACCTTTTTTCCCGAGAGGGGACAGAGATCTACCACACCTTATAACTCCCTTGATCGTACCGGGACTCGTTTCTGAGTTTTTGCGGTCCGCGCGTTTTTTTGGATTTTCTTTTATAATATATAGCTATTTCCCGGCATGCATTGCAATGCCATATTCAAATAAATAAAATGTTACTCCTTGCATGTCGTTTCATGTGCGTTCCCCTCCAGCGTTCCACTTCCACCTTCCCCGCCACCGCTCTCCCGCTCCCCCGTCACGCCAACCCCCCTGGCACTTCATTTCTTGACTCCTCTCCCGCCCGGCCCGTAGCCGAAACTTTTTTCTAATACTAACATTATTAAACTCGTGATATCTTTCTAATTAAATATCCGAATTGAAAAATTCAAAAAGTTAAATAAAGGTATTGAAGCTGTCTTGAATATGAAGTAATTTATTTTGATAAGGATTAACACCAAGATGCAAATAAAGAGCCTTTTCAATCAGCGACATATTAATTAATTTTTTTAAATAAAAGAATACTTATTGTGGCATAACCATAATAGTTAGACATATGCTGTTGCGACCTTTTTTGTTAATAATGATGTGTTCTACAAAGTCGTAGTACATTATTTTATTCTATCATCAATAGTTTTCGCAGCGCACGCGATGTAAAGAATATTTTAGGTAATTTTTTTACACATTGGGTTGCATTATTGGAGTTTTAGTAAGGATCCATATTTTTTTTGAAAATATAATATAGCCTATGTCACCCGGGGATAGTGTAGCTTCCCAACAGCGAAAGAATTTTTCAAATCGGTTCAGTAGTTTCGGAGCCTATTCGATGCAAACAAACAAACAAACAAACAAACAAATCTTACCTCTTTATATAGTGTAGTAGATATATATGATTTTGATGCTAAAATATCAATTAAATAAATTCTTTCAATTCTTATATAATAAAAAGTACAAATAGATTTAGTATATTACAAATGAATACGATCAACAAGTAAATGAATGGTTTCATATACATGAGGTATTACAGAAATTATAAGTAAAATATATTTATATTTCGTCTGACTATTAGGATCACGAAACGAAATCTATTGTAACTATAAGAGCTTTCCATAAGGGAATTAATGATTTTAAAAAGAAAAATGACATCAGATACCAATTTTCTGTCAAACAGCTTTATTAATTTTAGATTTTTCATTAGACTGTTATGAATGACTGTTATAAATGAATCCCCGTTTCCCTCGGTCGCGTCATAACTTCAGAACTTCAGAATGACTTTACCGATTTTATTCATCTTTTTTATAAAAGAAAAAAAAATTTGCGACTATTTTAACTTCGCACGTTTGACAGTTCGCGCGTTTGATGAATGTAAATTTAGCAGGCAGCTGTTTTTTTTTGTAACAAAAGAGTTGTCTATTAATTTTTTTAAATAGGTAGATACCTATTTAAGGCACCAAATTTGATTGATTTTTATTATAATGTACAAAAATTTATGTTTGTAATATATGAAAAATTTAATTTAAAAAAAAATTGCAATAGGTGGCACGAAGGCTGTTTTAAAACTGAATGCACTGGGACTGAATATACCTATGGAATGCGTGAGGGGGGTTGGCGGGAAAGGTGTAAAGGGAACGCGGGAGGGGGGGGGGGAAGAGGACGCGCGAGAGGGAAACGGGACACACGGGAAAGGATATGCAGTGAGAAACAATTTATTTCTTTGAATATGGCATGGCAACGCATGCCGGGAACCAGCTATTAGTTTATATTTTCACTAGGACTTACGTAGGTATAACGGTTTTTTTAGACGTCGCTCCATCTCTGACTTTGTTTCATTTTTTTTTTTATTTTTTTTTTTATTATTGTATAAAAAATTGCATACAATTGAAATTTCTTACCCGCTAAGCTACTGCAAGCAGCTTGTCAGCAGGAGATTAGTTCCGCAGATTAGTTACAACTACAAATAAAATAATCATAAATGCGTTAGCGTACCAACAACATACACAAATACACATATAACATACCTACCAACATTGTGATGCAAAATAGGAAAAATATTTATAATAGGGATAAAATATTTATAATTAAATAATAGGGATAAATACGTAATGTAATGATGTTCACTTATTTGTTGGGTGCCCGTATTGAGAAATGATATTTTTAAAATATCTTAAATGAAGCATTTTACAAAATTTTGATTTTTTCTTTATGATGATTAATAATTGATTGCGAAATTGGAGCAAGTGATTTCACCATGCCGCAAGAATCATCCAACCATTATTACAACATATTTATAAATATAATTTTTTGGCGACTAATCTGAAGATTTCATGTATAAGGATGTGGTGGTCAAGGAGAGTTCACCTGTAATTTTGAACCCAACCTTTTAATTTTATAACCGCACTTTTAGTTCACCACACAATTACCGGGAGCCCGTGGTCATGATACCTACAATATTACTTAGTCAGATCTAGTCACCATCATAAGCAACGAAATTATGCATATCAAGAATGGTTATGATTAAATTTTTTTGATTCAGCCAACAATTTTTTTTTAAAAATTAAAAGATTTCTTTGTTTCGACTACGTGTAATGTCTATAAAACAGATATGTTTCAAGAGCCATGCTCTCTTCCTCAGGAAATTTAGGTCAAAGAAGCGACTCGCTCTCATGGGACGCTAGTTCCTCGGAGCATCTTCCATTGAAATACCTATAGAACAAGGATAGCATTCCCACCCGACGGCGCCTGTGCTCTAAAGATTGCAATCCGTTTTAACAGATGGAAGAATCTATCAAATGGACGGTTCGTTTCCACACAGAGTCGAGAGTTTTTTTTTCAGGTATTTTGGAGCTCCAGACTAGAGATGGCTGCCAAATTCAACCGTGGGGTGAACTTGCGATTTTTATTGGGTTCGCAGTTCTGTACTATCAAAGTATCTGCGGGCTCTGTACAGTACGCCTAGTTTTTGTGAATTCGCTAATTTTATTCTGGCTTCGATGGACCCCCGTACCCGAGCTGGTCACTTAGAGTTACAACACGCTCATCGATGGAGGTCCTCTTCAGAAGATAGCTTCCGTTGAAGGAGACTAGATTTTCATTTCAATCCCATTTTAGACGTAATCAGACATGATTGGGTCATGGAAACATTAAATTCAATGAAATTATTTTTACCTCAAGAGAAAACACTCTCGAGGTAACCGTCCATTCTTTGCGTCAAAGCCTTCGGAGCCGTTGGTGTTTGTGCTCCATTTGGGGGCTTGTTAAGTAAAAACCCTAATAAGTTAAATGATGCTTTTCTTTACCCTTGGCAGAATTCGTCATTCCACAAAATCCACATGCACCCATATTATAAGAGTGGTTTCCTAGATATATCCCTTTTGTATCACAAATCACAAAAGGATGCGGATGTATTTTGCGCGCAGTCATTTTAATCACCAGTTAAGTTTGCGGTTCGGCGGTTAGATTACATCATATCATTTGCCTGTTATCAATGCGAAATATTCTAATAGACCTGTTGTACATAGTTAGTACTATCCGACCCGGCCACGTGTTGCTGTGACTAACGAAACACAACGCCATCTACTTACCCAACCTTTATAACTAAGTGATAATTTTAATCACACCACCACCTGTTAATTTGCATACAAATCAAATCCACACCGCCCGCTTGCCAACCCGCTCGTCCACCACATATAGACATTTTCCTTTATATATTATATTTTAACCAATTTACACAAAACCTTGACAAATTATATACCTAAACTTTCCTCATGAATCACTCTCTCTATCTATTGGTGAAAACCGCATTAAAATCCGTTCAGTTGTTTTTAAGGGGCGGAAAATTTTAATTTATAATATGTAGAGAATTAGTGTCGCATCGCAGGTTAAAATGAAGTCAATACACACGTGAATACACTTTTAGTAGTGCCTCGGTTTAAAAATACAATTCGGAATTAAAACGTTACGTTTATGGGAATAAAATAAAATGCATATTAGAATGACCATAGCTTCAATTTGGGAGACGGATATGGGTACCGCCGCGAGGAAACATTTATTGGACAACCAACACCCCTGCCATAGGTCACCCTAAACGGTTTGCCAAATTTGGTACTTGGTTCTTGGGGTGAGGTTTGTCTAGGTTTTGGCGGCGGATGCTTCTGCCCACCTACTGCGTGGCAGGCCGGATCGGATGAGACTGGTTGAGGGAGACCTTTTGATTTCTCCAGCCGGACGTTCTTGACCCATCGCCTTGCACTGCAGTGGGAGAAATGGATCCTTACGTCCGTCGTCCGTCACTACTGGACACACCGACCCCCAGATTCCTACTCACCCCTCATACCTTTTTCCTTCCCAGAACTTCCCCTCCTTCCTTTTCCTAAAAAGGCCTTCCACACAGCGTCCCCAAAGATGACATAGGCCCCGAGGGAAATTGTTTTCCTCGGGGCCTCCTATGTGGAGCTATTGTAAAAAAAAAGGTCAGATTTATAAAAAAATAACGGGATATTATGATTGTGGTATTATGTCATCAATGAATGACAATAAATTGCTGTAGTAATGATCAATAACTAATATTCACAAAAAAGGTATTAATTTACAGGTAGGTACCTACTTTGAGGCGTATCTTCGGACCGGTATATACTAGCTTTATACCCTGTGGAGCTATACCCATCACAAAATTTATAAAACTGGGAAGACTTCGGTGGCTGGGTCATGTGGAGAAAATGACCGAGTATCATGAACCAAAGTTCCTGCTGAATTCAAGACCGACAGGGCGAAGGAGCCTGGGAGCGCCAAGAGCGACAACGTCCTCCAAAATGTATCTACCTTGAAACTTCTAAACTGGAGAGAGCTGGCACAAAACCGAGATGAGTGGAGGAAGACTCGAGGAAGCCAAGACCCACCAGGGGTGTAGAGCCAAGAGTTATAATGACGATGATGTACCTACTTTACTGTTTGTTTGAATTATTTACATAGTATCAGTTCCAATTTAAAAAATTACAATAAATAAAATAAAAAAAGTCCTCCTTCTCGACACAAGCAAAATTTTCTGCTTATTGTGGTGGCAGTAGGAAATTTTCAAAAAATTTTGGGTTTTTAGTTACCCGGGAATATTTGTCTAACTTAAAAAAAAACGCTAATTGCAATTACAAAGTTCATTGACACAGATTTATAGAAGATATACAACCGGAATTAGTATTTTTTAAATATTTATTTATTTTTAAATAGCTCCACACTCCTTCGCCCTGAGGAAAACAATTCCTCCCAGTGCCTAAATCATCTCAGGGGATGCTTTTTGGGAAGTGTATTTAAGGAAAGAGAGGAGAGGAACTTCTGAGAAAGTGGGTAGGAATCTGGGAGTCTGCGTGTGCAGGAGTGACGGACGTACAAATTCATCTCTCCAACGGCGCGGTGCAAGGGGATGGGTCGAGAGAATCCGGCTGGAGAGATCAAATGGCGTCCATCAACCAGACTCTCCGGATCCGGCCCGCCACGCATCAACTGTGAAGATCTAGACAGACCTCACCCCATGAAGTCCATAAACGTATCGAATTACTTGGGGTGACCTATGGCAGAGGTGTTGGTTATCTAATAAATTTTTCCCGGGTCGGCGGTATTCATATCTGCCTCCCAAATTGAAAACAGATCAGGACAGCAACGTTTCGCCACACGCAATCAAACAACATAATATTAGATCATGCTTATTATTTTTTTAGGATTGAAATTTAACCGGATTTTTTGTAATAAATTCAATTTGATTTAAAAAAAAATCTTTTTCTAATTATATGTATTTGTGTCATTTGGCTGTTATAGAAAAAAAACATATGGATGTGATTAACACCTCATTAATTCCACTAATTTTGTGTTGCGTAACTAAAATCTATAAAACTAAAATATTTTATGGTACTGACACACATGCTCATGAATGAGCATGCTTAAAGCCAACAATTGAACACAATTGCTCTTGTGTTGTCATGTTTATGTCAAACAAATATCAGCAAATGGAATCAGTTACATTCGCCCAGAAATGAATAAAATAATCTTATTGCTTGCAACCCAGTTATTTAAGAATCTTCTGACGAAAGAAAATAAAACGGTTTATTTTGGTCCAAGATAAGATGTCAATAAATCTTAAATGTTAATTTCAATAGAATGTGGTTTCATTTTGAAGGTAAAGGAACTTTTGGGGAATTTGAAAATCCATTGTGGGTATTTTAGTGACCTTGTGTTCCAAATACATTCGTGATCTTTTAATAAATCACGAAAAGCAAGGTTTTTTCGTCTCCCCAGCATGCCATTTTAAGTATTTTTGCAAAGAATTAGCAGGTGCGAACTGAGATCGGACCGAAATGAGCATGCTCATAAGCAAACCTGTTCACACATGCTTAGAGCGCTACCTCTTCCACCCGCATATCCAATGAGCATGTTCAATACTAACCATGTCATTGACTCGCATGCTACTAGGTAGCATTTGCTCATTAGTAGCATGCTCTCTTGCTATTAATGAGCAAGTCTGTCAGTACCATGTATCTCTTGCTCGTAAAGAAGTTATGACTTAACATTGACATGTGGAAAGGACAAGGCTGATGATCCGGATGCTTTGAATTCGATTCCTTTGAAGTTTTGACCTATCATTGTTTGCATATCAAAAGATTGACATATTATTGTAAAGTTCATTTAGTCCATCTGCCTAAAAAACGACTAAAAATGACTCATTGAAACCAAAGCTATCATAATAAATAATAACATTATATTCACCAAAATATAGTTTTATAATAATTTTAAAAGCGGGTCATGTCCCAGCAAATAATATATTTCATATTTCTAAAAAGCATTAACTTTGTGGCTCGCTATAATTAACAATAAAAACACATAAATTTGTTGTAGACCACTTTTATTTTATAAACACTCTACCGGTTTCAAAAGCACCCTTCCTTCGTCAGGAGAATATTATAACTGTTATAATATTCTCCTGACGAAGGAAGGGTGCTTCCGAAACCGGTAGAGTGTGTATAAAATAAAAGTGGTCTACAACAAATTTATATGTGTTTTTATTGTAAATAATACATTTTTTAAATTCACTTCACTCAGGAGGCCCCGACGAAAATAATTTATCTCGTCATCTTTCGGAATGATGCCCCACGTTATAGGAGGGAGGAAACACAGAGGTCAAACTCGTCAACTCGTCGAACTCGACAAGTCATAGAAATGACTCGTTCTCATGAGTGATAAATGTCAACCATTTATAAATGCTTTTCTTTTGGGAGGCGGGTACCATTAATTGGATAACCACTACCTCTGCCATTAAGTCACCCCAAGTGGTTCGCTACGTTTGGTGACTTAGCAGGGGTGCCCGGGTTCATGGGGTGAGGATTGTCCGGGTCTTGCCACGAGCTGTACAGCAGGCTTTGACTTCTCCAGCCGTACTCTCTCGGAATATCGGCTTGCACCGCAATGGGAGGGATGGATTCATACGTCCGTCACTCCTGGACACACTGACCCCCCGATTCATATCCAACCCTCATACCATTTTCCTTCCCTCCTTCCTTTCCTAAAAGACCCTCCAAATACATCCCCAAAGATGATATAAGCCCTGAAGGGAATTATTTTCCTCCGGGCCTCCTGTGTGGAGCTAATATGAAAAACCGGTGATGAAAAGATTAATGACGCTATTAGTTTCTCGGAGCATCTTTTACGGAAATACCGGTAGAACAGGGACAGCATTCCTGTCTGATAGTTGTGCTCTAAAGATTGCAATCTATTTTTTAAGATGGGGTAATCTATCAAACCGATCGCCCATTTTAAGATGAGGTAAAAAAAACAAGTACTTTGGGCTCAGTACTGATAAATTCAAAAGTGGGACGCACGGACGGGTTTTTTTTTCTCAGAGTATTCTTTTCCATAGAAAGCTTCAGGCAACATTCCACTAACATACGGTAAAATCAAAGTTAAATTAGGTATCTGCGACCTTTACCTATTTAATGTTACATCAATTAAACATTACAGAGAATTGGACATTGATTCAACCGGTTAATTAACATGTTGAAATGTTAATTAACATAATATAGTGTAAAGGATACAAGGGAACAATGAAAATATTTATAAAACACTGCAAACATATGTATTTAAAGATAATATTTTTTTTGAACATATCTAACATACTAAGTACCCCCAAGTAAGGCCAATTGGCCAATTGGGGAGGGGAGGGAGTCTAAATTGAAAAATAAAAGCCTACGTAATTAATAAATGCCCCCTTACCAACGCTAGAGCGGAGGAAAACTTACAGAAATTCTCTTATCAAAACCTAAAAATACCTGAGAAATTTTTGTTCACTTCGAAAAATACTAGCAGTTATTTGATCATCGCATAAAGCCAGGACCTACATAATTTAAAGTAGGAAATGAAGAGCTAGGAATTAAATGAATCACCGAGAAATTAAAGTGAATTTATGATTGTTCTTTATAAAGTCATGGACATCGCGGTTAACCAAAGGACTGAATACATTTGATGATTTTTTTAACTGCTACCTTTTGGTTATTGGTGAGTGTGAGTGGTTAGACTACCGATTCAAGGCCATTTTGCGATTCGAGGAAGAGATATGTGTTAATACAGGAAAGTTTTAATGATTAAATTATAAAAGTTCTATCGGTTTCGATGATTTTCTAATGGATATTATGTTTTTTAAGTTTATTTTCTACGTCATCGAATTCGTGTTAGGCCCAAAGTATTTAATTAAATTAAATGATTACGCATAATTTATTTATTAGACAGTGTCAATATTATAGTTTCATGTGAGTAAATTTTAAAAGGTTTTCGTCGAAGTCCTGACTGCCAGGAACCACTCTGACTATGAAAATTTCCAATTTGATTACATTGTGATAGATGATGATAAAACATTTGTGAAAGACCTTACTCATATCTGGTCACAACATACAGCTAAAGCCATATTAAACAAAATTTTGACTCTAAATGGTGGCATTGCACTAGGGCGATTCTGAGAGTAAATTAAATTCTGGTCATCAAACTAGGCACATACAAGGGACTCCAGATACTAATATCTACAGCCTGTATGTCGGACAAATATCTACAGCTCATATGTTGGACAAATATCTATGAACTTCAGAGCGAAGACTAATATGTACAGCGCTAAGGTCGGACAAATATCTATGACGGTCCCAGCGGTGACGAATTTCTATGGAGCGTAGGTGGGACTAATATCTACAGAGGGCAGCTGAGCTAGTGGTTGTACGGAAAAGCATAAATTACTTCAATTACGTAATACTAACCTAACCTAACTTAACATAAATTAAGTTCTTTAAACTGCATACGCAATATTACGTTATGCCAATATGCTATACATAATTGCAAATCCAACCTCTGCTAGTGCTGTAGATATTCGTCAACATCACCGTTCCATAGATATTAGTCAGTAGTTTGAGCTATAGATATTGGTCCTCACTTTGGTTCTCATAGATATTAGTCAGCAGTTTGAGCTGTAGATATTCGTCCTCAATTTGGTTCTCATAGATATTAGTTCGATTTGTTCAGTTTTTGGAATTCCTGTAGATATTAGAAGATGCCTACCTTACAAGGTATTTTCAAGACATATTACCATAGAATACCACAAAGTGTCCAATTGCTTGAAGGCAGTGGGACATGACGATCTTCATTTTCAGTATGTATATTGTCAGGTTCATATTTATTTATTTATTTCCAAAAACTATAAAAACACTTTATACCGTAATAAATACATTTACATTTGGGCAAAATTTTTACACGTAGGTAGGTATCAGGTATACATACACAGTTTAAGTATAACCGGTCAGTGGTTGAGTGGACATCGCGTTTGGGTCCCACCCAGGCGTTCCGTGTTCGATTCCTCGGCTAAGTCCTCAATCACGACTCAAGCAACATTTTCGGCTTACTGTGGTAGTAGATGGAGATTTTCAAATATTGTCGGGTTATTCGTAACCCGGGAATGTTTGTCTTTCTAAAAAAAATATATACCTATGTATATATTTCACGCTTAAAATCGCGAGGCAGTTAATTAATCTCGTGATTCTTCCCAGGGGCATCACCATTGATAGGTTAGTTCTACATCTGGGATGAATCAAAAGCCTGTGTTGGTGGCTTCGCCTGAAACTATATCTATTTGAAACAAAGATTCGGATATGGTATTTCACGAGGGTGATACCAAAAAATATTTACCACTGGTTGTCAAATAATAATGTTCTTACCTGCATTTTAAAGATAAAACATAATAAGCCTATCTATTTGTAAAACCAGCATTATTGCAACACTGGCGTCACAAAATGATAATCTCGATTAGTTAATAACATTTTTACATAACTTGCAATAGCCGTAAGTCACTTATGCTTTCTCCAATAACCTGAGGTCTGTAATAGATGGGAAGTTTGTAGAAATAGGGTCAACTTAGATCTGAGATGGCAGTCTGGCCCTAAATGATATATTATCTATCATGTATACTTAGTTATCGTAAATTAATTTAAAATGAACACGGAGAATGTAGATATTCGAGTAATTAATGTGGTGGAACAGCATTTGAGACGTAATGCGGACAAACAAAAGGTTACGGAATATAATATGTAGTCATGTGGTTATGAGAGTTGACTTGTATAGTAGGTGCAAAAGTTACCATTGTCCAGCAAGTTATAAATACTCACAGTATTGCATTGCGATGGTTTTGGTAGTGTTCGGTACCCAGCATCAATACGATATTGAATAAATCCGTCATCTACATATGTTCAGTTATCAATATTTGCGAGCACGGTTAACAACTATTGAATCGTTGAGTTCCAAAACCCACCATAATTGATTTTCTTACTTTCGAGTAAATCAAGGAAAATGTATAGTGTAGTAAATCAAGAAAAGCATAGTTGACTTGTGCGTTTTCATGATTCCAGTTATTTTATTTTTTTACCCTTTATAACGATCTTGTCATAACTTGATATAATTGTTATTTTCCGTTTAAATGTTTAATATATTTAAAATAAAATGTTTTAATTATTATAAACCCATATTTAAACATGATTTATAAAGAAACTAGAAGACTTTCGGAAATAATAACACCGGCACCGCATTCATTATGAGAAACCACATCATATGGCCTATTTTTTTACCAAAATTCATTAGGGCGGATAATGGAACTCAATGATTCAATTGATAAGAGATATTCCGACCGACGATTCATAAATTTTAGCGCGGCCTCCATAGTATCAAATAAGTTTCAGTTAACTGTCAATATACACATTTTTTTTAATAAAATCGTTCCTTATGCAAAATATTAGCTTAATAATGAACGGAGTTGAACTAACAAAGCTCTTAAAATCGAAAGAAGTCGTACACGTAGTGAGTTGAATTCGTTCGAGCCAATGACGCTGCATTGGTTCGGGCTTGGGGAACCGAAAATTGTTTATATAATATGTGGTGAATAAAGACCTAATTAACTTATTAATTCCCCCTTTAGTGTCAAAAAGTAAATGCAGACTGCCAATGCATATGGTTAATATTTCAATTCAACGTTGCCAATTTATTAATATTTTTACATAAGGTTACGGTTTGGCGTTCGACCTTTCGCAATATCATTTGATGAAAAACACTGTCAGTGTTGGTAGCGTATATAGATTTATTATATATTCCCTGTCAATATTGGTTCGGCTGTTAACAGTGAAATCGTGCTAGGGATGTCGATATAAAATCGACGGAAGTTACGCCAATCAAATCTGATATTGTAAAGTTTACGATTTGCTTTTGTTTGTTTATTTTTTCGAAATGTATTGGATTGTACTTGGCGCCACTCAAATTCGCTTAAATAACCCGACACACTCAAGTCTCCTGTGACACATCCTGTGGGCGGATATCCTCACTCCTCAAGTCCCGAACCTGTCACGGCTGTTGTATATTGTCATTCGAGTCGCATTTCCTAATAATTATTATTGTTACAATACCTCCTAGACTCGTCAGCCAAGGTTCTGGGACGCCCCCGACTTGTTCTACGCCCTCATCCGAGCACACATTAAAAGGTCAATTATTTGAAGGCACTTCTGCAATTTAAGTGTCATATATATTATAATTTTATGTAGAGTGTAAAATACATGGATACCTGATTCTTAGATACTTAAATGTAGCAAAAATCTTAAGTGACACATTTTTTGGCAAATATTTTAAAGGTCTTTGGACTGAAGTAGATATAAATTAGATTTCCTAGATTCTATTTAAGTATAATACGAGTTTGTTACTAACAAGCGCGTGCTGCATGGATATTGTAAAGTAGTTTTTTTTTTTTTTTTTAATGTTCTTTATTCAGTAAAGTTTATATATTACAGAAAATGTGTAATTTTTTGGCCATCACACTAGGCACATGCCCGTGTTGTAGTGCATGTTCCAAGAAGAAGTTACATATAAGGAAAACGAACATTTTTTCCATTATTTTTTTTCCTTCTTAGCTAATAATTACGCAATTTTTCCAAGGGTGTTGCCAGAAAGAAAGCCACTGCGAGTAGGCCTTCTGTCGGCGTACACTTATTACTTCATCAATTGGTACAGGATCTAGTGCCACGGCTCACCAAGTGCATCGATCATGACGGGGACTATGTCGAAAAATAGTGGGAATGTGTTCCTAAAATATCATATGATTTTATTGTAAATATAAATTCTATAAAGAACGGTCTTTAAAATTCTTGGACAACCATAATATTTTGTCACTGTGACTCTCGATATAATCCCAGTCATGTTGCGTCTGATATTGCCAATTATGTATTTAATTGTTTGGAAAGCTGACAACAAATCCAAAGATTAACATACTTAGTGAAATAATGAACAAAAGTAGGCTATGCCAATTATAAATTTTCCACTGCTGGCGGTGTATAGGAGAGTGATAATATAAGTTTTTTTTTTTTAGTTATAAGATATGTGTGGAGGTGATGAGGGTGGTTATAGGGGGAGAAATATAGGAGTAGGATAAGGAGACGAAAGGCTGGAGTATATAACAAGGTAGAATGAGTGATCTAGTTTGAGTCCTGTTGTGTAGAGAAAATACAACATTTTGATTGCGCTTCTATCGGAGATGCATTATTTTATAGTTACTTCATTCGTAATACGATCGAACGGTGTGCTTGGATACGAATGGTTTTTTGTACGCTTGACTAACTAGTCTATTAATGATAGTTTTAGTTTGTTGAAATTTTTATCAAAAACATAGTTCATTAGTGTTTTCATGTACAATTGGCGTACAGTACATCCATTATGATGGGTCATTAACATGTCTCAACATAAAGTATTGAAAAAAAAACCACTCTGGCCTTGAGGTAGGAATTTTATCACGCATATTCTCGTGTTATGTTTGGACGGTCTCCAAACACTTGTGTTTTGTACTGGATATTGTCATAATCTCTTTATTTATTCAGATGAATTGCAATTTACAGAGATTTAATTCTAGTTCTGAGCTCTGGGGCTCTAAAATGTGGAATGAGTTGCAAGAAATGAGATCAAACATTATAATAACAAAAAAGTTAAGGCTGTCATAATAAATACCACAGCTGCCACAGATAAATGATAGCATAGTCAAATTTGTACAGAAAAATTCCGAAGAAAGGTGACACAGGCGTTGAATTAAGGGTAAAAGAGTCTACATGGAAGTTAGGAAAAAAATAAATGAAATTAAATATTAAACATAGGATAACACATCACTTTACATTTATCTTCTAACCAAATACCCCTATTTTCCATTAAGCTTTATAATATCTAAAAACAAAAACAAAAAACCTTTTGATAGTGCTTCTCTCGTGCGTTTTTTGTATACCCCTTATCAAATTTTTGAAAAAAATGTAAATTTTTAAATTTGTAATTTTTTTAAATATATGTTCGCTTTTCCTTCCTCCACATAGTGAAAGTCAAAGAACACCCAAAAAGGGTGAAAAACGAATATGCACATAGTTATGAAAAGTTTTCATGGCTTTTGATTCGTAATACCTTTTAAAAAAAAAATAAGCCTAAGTTAACACCTACATGCAAAGGTTTTTATAGAGATATTTCAAGACCATATTGAGATGAACATAAACACACCGTGACATTACAATAGCGTATTATTAAAATGACGTTCTTATTTAAATCTGATGACATTGAGCGCTCTGAATATATCCATCTCATTAAACCCAACAACGCGTTTGCTAGGATATCATGGAGACTGTCAGAAATATTTATACTTTTAGTAATTACTTCATTTTAACCAGAAAACCTAGCCAACCATCAATAAAATCAAAAATTTTATATTGAGCTATCTAACGTTGTTAAAAACGAGGTTAGGGAAAAAAAGAGAAATCAAAAAACGAATTTTTGACTGCACTGTTCTTTTTAAATAATAACTCATTGAACTCGTGGGGAATTACACGATACTGTCAATTGTTGTCAACACCGAAAACATGTTTGCACATGCTAAAAAGAATACAGGTAAAAAAGAATGCCAAATAATAGCTTTAACTGTATGATATACAGATGATCAAATGCTAAGGATAAAATAAACCTAAGGATAATATAAACTAAACTCAGGGCAAGTTAAGCTAATCGTCAGTTAATGCTGGATAAGTAATCTATTGAAAGGGTACGATCAAGAGGAAGAATATGTCACACCATGGACCCATACCAACGGGAAAGGCGAAAGCATGTAGAACGAAGAAGAAAGTGGTTGAAAAGGAGATGATTTGTAATATGGAGCAGATCTTCTAGTTGGATGACAAGGAGAGGTTTTTCAGGATAGTCGATAGCATTCTTTGAAGAATAGGGCAGCCGAAGCAGAAAGAGTAAAGTTATCCGCTGATCTTCACACATTATAGTAATAATGTTACTACATACGTCATATTTTTTGTATATTGATTTATAGGCGGTGACTTCATCTATTGTTAGTATTTATGGTTCAGCCTCAGGAAAAAGTGAATCTTTCTTCAAAAAAAGGATTCCTCAAGGATCACTACTTTTGAGTCCGTTAAAAATTAACATATCGAATTCATCATACGAACGATACCTGCGGAATGGAGGGTGGTTTAATATTTATTTTAGAGAAGATTATGGATAAGTATGCGAACAATAAATATTTATATATATATTTATTCAGATAAAATAATAAATAGTTTTTTGAATTTAACCATATTCATACTTTACCATTTGGCTGACATTTTTTCCTTCCTGAAGTGACAAACTATACGATTTGGGTATAATTTTAAGGTAGATTGGTTTAAATTTATATTGATGACAAGAAGTATATTTTTTGGACGTATGCCGCTTTACATAAACGCAGAAAAATCTCGGATGCTTTATTTTTATATAAAATCGTGAACTGTCTTGTTAATTCGTCATATCTATAAGAAAATATTGCATTTAGAACGACTTATTTAGAATACCACACTAAAAATCCAAAAATGCACAAATCTGCAAATCTCACAATGCCTTACGAGATAAAGACATTTTCAATTGTAACTTCAAATCATATAAAATGCAGCTCATCAAAATGATACTTAATATACTTAGTAATTTAGTGTAGGTAAGACTGTTTCCTAAATGAATATAAATAAAAAAAAGTATGTGCCTATATTTAACCTTAGGACTAGCTAACCCTAGTAATATTTAAATTAGCCGATGCATCAGTGACATCATTTTCTATTGTCACACACCACATATTAAAGTACCTCTCACAGGCAACAGGCAAACACAAGAATGAGGCTATTATTAGTACCGCCCACAGCCTGTTCCTCTGCGATCTCGAATTGCCCATGACTAAAGCCAAAGAGCCCTGCGATCAGTTTGTGTAAAGATCGCGTACAAAGTTATAAATAGAAGTTGAAAGGAATGCAGTGAAAGTAAAATTAAAAAGGCAAACGATTTTTGTGTGGGAGACTTTGCTCCTTGGAAATCAAATATCTTAATATATTAAAAAAGTCGAGTAAGTTCCACCATTTATAACGCAAGAACGGCTGGACCAATTTTTATGATCTTTGATTTGTTGGATTTGTCTCCGCTCCGAATAACAGAATAGCTATTAAAACATTGGAATAATTTTCGAAAAAAAAAATTATGAAGAAAATTCTTTTCCTCATCGACGGAGATTTTAATTCCGGATTCTACGCTCAACCTGTGATGGTTATCGCGAAAGCCTGCAAAACTAGAGCCCTTTGAATGTCCAATGTGCAATTCTAATTTGCATCCCTGAATTCTACCATTGACTTATTTTATTTATTTTTGTTTTAAAGCTGAAACTTGTGTTTTTTTTAAACTTTTCCATGATACAATATTTAAAAAACATCACAATATGCATACCTACCGACATTAATTAATACGATGACAAATTTTGTGGTTCAAGAACTTATAAGGACGACATTATTGAATCAATTCGGACTGGATGACATGTTGACAAAATTACCAAAGAATTATTCGATTTAATTTCCCAGACTATATTTTGTGACCGAAAAAAAAAACAACAAGAAACACCATTTTAGTTTCTCTGGTTTAACAATGGTGTTTTACAAATTAAGCCTAGTACTAGGTGTGAAATGTAAAGAAGCTTTAACGTAGACTGCAGTGCGTAGGACTTGGTATTCATTTTCTGTATATTATATTTAGATGAAATTGTTCATGTTGTTAAACCGTAAAAAAAACAGAGTGTGCAATTCAGAAAACTGAAGTAGACAAGAGTGGTGAGACTGCGAAGCACTTTTTTAATCAATGTGAAGAATGATTTTTTCCATGTTTTTGTCGTCGAATTCCAGTGCACCTTTTCCTAGACATTTGGTATTCTTATCAGTATTTGTATTTTCTTCTTTGGAGTTGTTAGATGTCGCTCTCTTTTGCCTGTTCATTTTGGAGTGTTTGTAGATTGGATATTGATTTCATATATTTGTTAATATAACTTAGTCCGCTGTATGTCTGCAGAGCTTCGTTAAGCGCTTTATTCCACTACACCAAAGGAGACTTGCGTTGGTGGATTTATCGTATTATATTGGAACCGAGTACCCGTGAATCAAATAAATATTTTATTGCTATCTCATTTTATCGCAGGCCAAATCCTATAAATGTATTTGTTAGTATCTTTTTAGTGTCGCTAGCTTCTGTTTCATCGAGTATCAAATCAAAACGGGGCTAAAGAAGTTTTCACTTCAATAAATAAATAAATATCTTATTTTGGCGCTGGCGTTACAACATTGAGTTATATACTCTGTTTAAGAAGCTAAACCTCACAAAATTTATAAAACTAGGAAGACTTCGGTGGCTGGGTCATGTAGAGAGAATGACCGACCATCAAGCACCAAAGTCCGTGCTGAACTCAAGACCGATAGGGCGAAGGAGCCTGGGAAGACCAAGATTAAGATGGAGCGACAACCTCCTCAAAGATACGAGTATATCTACATTGGAGCTTCTAAACTGGAGAGAGTTGGCACAAAACCGAGATGAGTGGAGGAAAACTCTTGAGGAGGCCAATATCCATCAGGGGTTATAGAGCAAAGAGGGATGATGATGACGCAACTGTACATATCTCCGTTTAACTTATATGTTCCCGCCTTCCGCTACCAAACCTTCTATCCAATTACCTTTCCCTATCTGACAGTGTGAATAGTAATCATGAAACAATCAGTCTATAAATGCAGCTTGTACAGTGTTTACCAATTTATCTTTCAGTGCAATTTATTATCGACTCAATTAAGAAATCTGGGCAGTGACTGTCTGGTACTCCCTCGGTGTGTATGACGTATAATAACGAATAATGAATACAATCAATATTCCTGCAAAGGACTATTCTTATCAACAAGAATATCAGAAGACACGGGGGAATTCAGTCCTTTACAATTCCAATCTTTACCAACTCCGAAAGTTGTGTCAACTTGAAACATATTTAAAATTATTGACTACAGTAATGCTATTTTAATGTTGCGTTGTCTTGTTCAAAACATATTTTCTAGCTTAATCGTGCGTAAGTAAAAGTATGTACTAAAAAAATTAAGAAGTTTGAACTTTGGGTGAAGATTATATCTTCCTACAAGACTTGAACTTGCTTAACCCCCCCGCAGCAATAACAAAAACACCTTTCCTGCTTGTTATTAAGTATCATTAATTCTTTCCAAAAAACAAAACAAAAATACCTTAAAACTACGGAAAAGGAAACACGTTGCTCCAAGGTCAAAGGACAACAAGTTTGTTGTTTCATCGATTGGGTACTTAATAGTGGCTAGTGATGCCACAATCGCAATTACGTAACAACACGCTATCTTTGCGTTGTTTTTAACAATAAAGCGTTGCGTGGCACAATGCGGATCGTGACTCCTCCGTTGCGTAACCATAATTTCCGTATAGACACATTATTTAAACAAAAGGTTTGAACTTAAACGGATGGGTGTTTATTTAAATGGCGATCAGTCTATGGGTTTAAAGCGACGATTCCCAAAGATGGGTGATAATGCAACCCTGCGTATTCCTGAGAGATCCGGGCATATTTTGGCAGTAAGTGTAACAATTATATACAAAAGATATTCCAATTTACGCATTCAAAAACGAAGATAACTTTACACAGACAAACTCGGGCCGATTTACGAGATCCACATTACAACATATATTCCACCAACAAAATATCAATATTTCTCTATAAAATTATTTTATACTAGCTGGTTCCCGGCATGCGTTGCTATTCCATTAAAAGAAATAAATTGTTTATCCCTAAATGTTTAGCGTTAATATATAAATAAATAAATGGATATTCTCATGCGTCTCTTTTCCTTCCTGCGTTCCCCTTCCATGCTTTTGACATTGACTCCCCTCCCGTACGGCCCGTATCCCAGTGACGCCTAGATCGCATAAGATGTTGCCTACCTAGCCGAGCGGGGTGACCAGCGACCACGCACTTTTTTTCTAATACTTACATTTTTAAACTCGTGATATCTTTCGAATGGGATGTCCGAATTGAATAATTCAAAAAGTTATTTAAAGGTATTGAAGCAGTCTCTAATATGAAGTAATTTATTTTGATAAGGATTAATACCTAGATACAAATAAAGAGCCTTTTCTAGCGGCGGCATTTCAATTAAATTTTTAAAATAAAATAACACTTTTTGTGGCATAACTATAATAGTTAGACATATGCTGTTTCGACACTTTTTTTAAATAATGATGTGTTCTGCAAAGTCGCAGCACATTATTTTATTCTATCATCAATAGTTTTCGCAGCGCACGCGATGCAAAGAATATTTTAGGTAATTTTTTTACACCTTGGGTTACATTATATGAGTTTTACTAAGGATCCCTAATTTTTTTGAAAATATAATATAGCCTATGTCACCCGGGGATAGTGTAGCTTCCCACCAGTGAAAGAATTTTTCTAATCGGTTCAGTAGTTTCGGAGCCTATTCAATGCAAACAAACAAACAAACAAATCTTACCTCTTTATATAGTGTCTTAGATACCTAATTACTCCCTCTTGCAATAAAAACCATTAAAAAAGAAAAGAAACATTAAAATACGAATTATGGACATGGGAAGGAAGAATATAGAGATGATAGCAACCAAATAAAGATTAATGCTTGTATTGTGCTTTATTCTATATAAGATAATAATAGATATTTTAACTTGGTAAACTTACTTAGTTTACTAAGCGACTAACTAATAAATATGTTTTAAAGTTTTCACGGTTGTCAAAAAACCATTAACGAAGCGCAAAATTTAAAATATTTTTTTTCGTAAGAATCGTAGATATAATTATTGTATCATGCATTAAAAAAAAAATCAGTAGATATTGTAAAGTTGTGGTCGGGTGAGGGCTTGGTCGTTTACTCGGCTGAGTGACCAGTAATGACACGTGGAAGAAAGTTTTTTTTTGTTTGATTTTGAAGAAAAAAAAAACATTTAAAAATCGTCCCCTAACATACTACATAATTAGTTTTTCATTATCAAACATACATTTTAGTATAACCGATTGATTTCAAAGGCAGATATTTCAAAGGTAGAAGTTGAAATCTTTAGAAAACTAAAATAGACGAGAGTGGGGAGGCTACGAAGCACAGCACAAAGAGCAGATCGATAGGCTAAGAAGCACTGCACAAAGAGGAGACCGATTATACTATCTCATTCTCAAGCAGGCTAAGTCCTATAGATGTAAGTTTTTGTCTCTTTTTAGTGTCGCTATTTTTCGTTTCATCAAGTTGGAAATTACAACGGTGCTAAATAAGTGTTCACTTAAAAAAGCACAAAACCTATTTTGTTATATTTTTTTTATATGTATACCGCACAAGAGTCCCAACTGCTCCCGTCTGAAGCCAGTGAGACTATGGCATCCCCAATTGGGGTATGTTGTGAGGCTGAGGGTAGTGGGGAGGGGAAGGAGATAGGGAAGAGGAAGGTGGGGAAGTACCTGGCTATTAAGATCTGGTCACTAAACACGGCTAATGCCATTTCAAGCAACGTTTCAATTCTGAATGGTGGTCTTACACCAAGGCGATACGGAGAGTATCTTCCACTCTGGAACGTGCCGCAAATATACTGTATATTATTTTAAATGAATAAATTGTGATATAACACAAATTAATCAAATAAAATTTATTTGCCACGCCGGGATTCGATCCCGCGACCTTCGGTGTGCGAATCAAGCGTCTTACCGCTGCGCTACGCCGGCCGTCATTGAAACATAGTAGGCACCTTTCAAAAATAACGTGACCCTGCCGCTGAGTTCGTTCGTTCCTAACTTTCCGTTCCATAATACATGTGCCGATTATGAGAAAGAAATATTGGTAAAAATGGAGCTCTCAGCGGTATGTTTCTACAAAACCCTTTTTAAAGCGGGTAGTTAGCCGAATAAGTTTGAGAAACTCCGGTTGAAAGTAATTGGTCGACCGTGTTTGCAAAACTAATAGTTCTTTTATTTTATATTCTTCTTCGCGGTGTTACCTCATGACTGGAGATCGTGATCACCATGCTTTCACTGCCTTCGAGAGGCTTCTCCATTTCTCGACACCCTGCGACTGACACGACCTTGGAACCTACATACAGATATACCTACATATTTCGGAAATTATGTTAAATGACGTACAACATTCCATATATGTACCAAGCATTTCTACGAGAAAATGCAATCATTTATTGATTCCAATCGCCACCTACTGAAATGAATCACGCTGGAATAATCAACCAGAAGCTTCTTATGCACGAATGGTAGGTAAATATTGCCTGCGAAAGACCACTATTCGTAATCGAAACGTTGCTTGAAATGGCTTTAGCAGTGTTTAATTACAAAATTTGAATAGCCTGGTACTTCTTAAGACGACACAAAAAACGGCGCTCTACAAATTTTCCAATTATTATTACTATCATAAATATAGTCACTAGCCCGAACAATATACCCAATTCCACTGGGTGCCTTACGGAACAACATTCTATGAGAATTGGATCAAAGAAAACGTAAAGCCAAGTTCCTACTAGTAGATTAAGTTCTCAGTCGGTAGAGAGCAGGTCATGGAATCATTAATTCATCCATTACATCAATAGTATAATATAGATTAATGACACTGGCGTTAAAAAAACTTTACATCATAGTTAATTTCCGGTTGAGTGTTTTTTTACGCCCAATTGTGGGTAATATTGTATTGAGCTCTCCGGATTTTGCAATAGCACATCCGAATCTGACATTATTTATTGGTATGAAACTAATATAGCTTATCGTAATTTATTATTGGGGATTTATGCCGTGTTGCCTGCCTCTTTCTTTAACCAACGTTTCTGTCAGCATTACAGTGTCCATCATCTATCATGGATGATCGATAAAACCCTATATCAATACGATATTGACCAAATCCGTCAGTTACCAATATTTGCGAGCACGGTCAACAATTGTTAACAAATATACCAACGATTAATAAATTTTAGCGAGGCCACCATAGTATCAGATAAGTTTCGGTTAACTGTCAGTATACACATATTTTTGAATAATATCGTTTGTTATGCAAAATTACTGGCTTATTAATGAAAGGATTGAACGAAGTTCTTTGAAAAGAAGAAGTTGTATATGCGACCCAAGACTTAAACAATATTTCTAAGACGCAATTTATTGAGTTCGATCTTCGAAAAACTAATATGGTTGAAATATGACTAAGGACCTCATTAACTAATTAACTCCCTTTAGTGTCAAAAAGTAAACGCGGACAGCCATAGCATATTTAGATTAGTATTTCAATTCAATGTTGCCAATTTATTCATATTTTTAAGTAATAGAGTTGCGTTTGACGTTCCGGAATGTGAATTCGTGGACAGATCCACCAGGGTTGCCAGCGTATACGGATTTCTTATTTATTCCCTATCAATATCGGTTCAGCTGTGTGCATAAATATATAGATAATAAATAGTAAAAATAAAATTTTAAAAAATATAATATATCACAACAAAATTTCAATTTATATAATATAGGTTATCACAAAAACACATGGAGGTATAATTTCATTGTAAATTCAATCGATTATGATGTTTTGCGGTTGACTGTGCAGTCAGCAATAACAGAGCTTTTGAAGCACTTCAACGAATTCGATATTCGAATAGACAGTGGTATGTATTTCATTCCAAAGTTTCGATGATGAATAGCTGAAATACCCACAAATACAGCAGTTTTATATATGGGGAATGGGGAGAATGAGTCAATGATCTCTTTGGCGTGTACTGTGTGCATGAGAGTCATGGGACCACCGCAGTCTGTCAAACAGAGAGACAGTAACCTTCGAATTCATCAAATTGTATATTTGACACATTTGATGTAACTTCATTTTATATTAGTTTGATATCTAATGACAATGTGAAATTCTCGGGTCATTATAGCAATATCGGACACATGCATTTTGGACACTGTACTTTTTTTTTTATAGAGGGACCATACGCTGTGTCTCCGTAGTCCAATTGAGAGAACAAGACTGTCGGTAATAATCTTACGTAATTTAACAGTCATAAAATCTCTTATATTATATCAGAGACGAGGCCCCTAATAACACCAATTAATCCATAGACATATGAATATTGATAGACCAGAACATAAAGGTGAGGGGTAGAAGCCAACTACAGCGGGACGAAGGGCAGGAAGATGACTTTGGTGATACGTGATTCGCCAAAACTCAATCTGACAGTTTATAGGCATCTCGCAATATAAAATCATCATTTAGTTCTTAAAAGTAAACTCTGCTTTTGAATGAATAGACCTTTTTACATGGGAGCGCAAATTGCTCGCCACGCAATGAACAAATTTGAAGTTCAAATACGTCAAATTAAGGTCGCCTATAAGGTCGAGTCCAATATTTTGCTCCTGTAGTTAGTTAATACACTTTTACAAATGTTTCATAATTTACTTACCCCAGTAAACAGTGACGGGCACATGCCATGTATCTCGGAGTGATAGTGTATGCATGGGTGGTTTGGTATATTTATGGTGTATGTTCAAAAACGATCATATTATGTGATCTGAATTAGCTTAAAATAGTGTAAAATAATGCTTGCTTATGGAATGTAATACCACAATTGGGTTTATTCTCTTTTTCTCTTCTATGTTTACACATATTTATAGCACAAGCCACCATTTTTACCGTCTTATTTACGATGAGAGCTCGACACTGGTCCGGACACGAATGATGACGTCACATTTTTTAGATTGACCCGTGGCTTTCGCAAGCCCAGCCGGTTCCGAAAAATGGTTCCAATGGGAGGGGGAAATAATACGCCTTTTATCGCTTAGGGCAAGTCCATGTATTTTGTACGTCCGTGAATTAATCAAACAAATTTACTTATGCACGCCGAGACTTGAACACACGACCTCCAGGTTCGTAGCCGATGACCACTTTTCCATGGAGGCCGTAAAAGCTGACAGGTATATATTAATATTGGTTAATAAATCATTTGCAATAAAAGGAAAAGAATTTTCACTCGAAATTGCTGCCTGCGTGACTTACATATCATGTTTATTTTTCTTACGAGAGCTATGAAATCATATTTGTGATTCACACAGCAATCGACATCCCAACACTCTGACTGACTGACAGCGCTCGTACAATCACAGCTAGTTTTTGTATGAAGTAAAAAACCACGCCAAAAGTCACGTATGATATCACTAAAACACTAACACGAACTCCGTGACAGTGGTAAACTCATGGACTCAGGATCTGGAGGATGATCATACTCGTACAATATATTAAAAAAAAACATTAAAACAAAAGTTCACACATTTCTACAGTTAAATAAATATTTACAACCATTCACTATACAAACGTTGCTTGTAGTTCACCTGTATTTTGTTACTAGATCTGAATACTAAGATACTTTCCAATCAATCTCTTTCACTACTCCTTCCCACCCTTCACCTTCTTCAGCCTCACAACTTTCCCGAAATGGAGATAGCTATAGTTTCACTCGCCACAATAGTTAAAACTCTTTTACAATGCCTACATACCACATCAAAAAAGTAAATAGGCCAGTAAAATAGTAAAAACTCTCGACGCGGTCCGTTTGATAGATTCTCATGTCTTAACAAATCGAGTGCAATTTTTAGAGCACAGGATTTGGATGGGAATGCTGTCCTTGTGCTACTAAGATGCTCCGAGGAACTAGCGTCATTGATACACAGTCGGGAAACACGCCAAATGGGCGCGCAAGATTTCTACGCAGTTGACATTCGTCATATGAGAACAACTCGTTCTTCAGTTCCACAGCCGAGCTGTTGATGGAGGCAGTTCCACAGCCGAGCTGTTGAACTGCCTCCATATCTCTTTCCTCCTACAACACGGGTATCTTCAAGACCCAGGTTCACTCCATCCTTTCAACAAACCCTCCACACAGCATCTCCAAAGATGACATAGGCCCTGAAGGAAATTATTTTCCTCAGAGCCTCCTTCGACAACATTCGAGAGTGTTCTGAAATGTTCCACAATAATGTTTCCGACTCCCTATTCCCGAACATTCAACGACATACTCCGCCACTCCTTCCAGAACTTAAATTAGCTCTATTGAACCTTCTAGAACTTTCCGGAAGACTGTTCTAGAAATTTTAAGAGGGCAAAACTTTCAGCCCTTATATCTTAAAAAGCACGCCTTTTAGGTAAAAAACAGGAACCGTTATGCTGGAGGGGGGATATAGATCTTTCACACCATATAACTCCTTTGATCGTACCGGGACTCGATTCTGAGTTTTTGCGGGACGCACGTTTTTTTAACTTTCTTTAATAATATGCAATGATTTTTAAATATTCATTTTTATTGAAATGATAAAAACACTTTTGAAGAAAAATAGAAAAAAACACCAAAGAATCAAATGCATTTGTAAGTAATACCGGATAAAATTTCAATATGTTCACAAAGGATAACTTGAAAACGTAAAGTAGGTACTAAATATGATCAAACTGGAGAAAATTAATAGAAACAATAACCTCGTTGAATGTCAGTACTGCCCACTCAAGATATGACATCACAACAATTACATCAGAAACACGCCATCGATTAGTAGAAATGCCTTAAAAAGAGTCGATCTGAATTTCTTACAACATAAACACCAGATTAGTCACATTCAGTAGTCCATATGTAATTATAGATCCCGTGGCCTTGTGGTAGCGCACTGGTTTACACAAAGGACGCGGTTCGATTCCCAGAATGGTATTAGTCATAGTATCGTGTTCCACTTGCTGCTATGCGATCAGCTGTTAGGTTATTGATTCGTATTGAATATTATGGGGAATTCTTAACCCAACGCATTCACCTAAGTACTAAAAAGTAAGATGGTGTCATTTTGAAAGTTTGTTGTTTTGGGTTATTTGGTTTTTTGGTTTCAGTGTTGGAGTTTGGATTTTCCTTATTCTATAGATTATTCATGTTCAGATTGAATCGGTTATTCTGTATTTACGAAACTGAATTCTTTAAAAATTAACAATTTCATTTTCAGAAGAGTGTTCACCTTTAGAAATTGTTGAATGTCTTCACAATGCACCTCCAATTTCACCATATGTGTTTTTATTTTTTCATTTCTTTTGATTTAGCCTTGATCTACCGATTACTGGGTATGAGCCCCCTTCCCAACATTCAGACATTTCCTATTTTGGACCAAGAGAAACTCATTGTCATGTCGATAACTAAGCAGAATCGGTTCGATAAATCAAGCTGACGAAGTTAGTTTATCAATGTCGATAAATCAATATCGGCTAAAAATTGCCCCACGATTGCAACACTAACATATTTATTATGCAGGGTATTAATTTAATATGACCAACGACTCCTGACATTATTTTTTGAAATTTTGTTCTCTGGTGACATTTTTATGTATTTTTTTATTACAAAATATATTTTATAAATCACTAGGTATTGGACAGGTTATGAGAGGGGTGAGGGGTTCGTCGGTTACTCGGCTGATAGAGAATGTGGAAATATATTTTTGGTTTGATTTTGAAGAAAAAAAACTGAAAAAAGACATCTATAAAGTCAGAGGAGACCAAAATTTCATTCAAATTTTTTACTCCAAATAATGTTAGGAATCCCTAATTAGAGTAAGTCAAATACGTCCATTATCACCCTGTATATTATATGTGATGTAGTGAGCTGTTTGTAAATAGGTGTGATTTCCCTCAGAGTTGGTCTTTCTTGGCTTTCGTCTCATCGTTGATTTGTACTGCAAAACGGAGGAGGATAAAAATTCGTCCTTTAGAAGAATGTTGGCATCTTTAATGTGTATTCTTAGTAACACACAAACAAAATGTAAGGCTTAATAATAGGCTGCAAAAATCTCAAAATTCTGATATAGCCTTGATTTTTCTTAATGATAAGGAAAGTAGGTTTCGAGGAACGAAGTGAATATCTAAATTAATATAGCCTGTCATTTTTCACCACTCCAGATTACGTTCAAAGATAGTTTGCATTAGCACATTTTGGAATCCATACGAGTACACTCAGTTATGCAGATGATACCGCTTTATTCGCAGAAAGCCCGGAAGGTTTGCAATAGGAGATCATAAACACGTCCAAAAGCAAGGTCAAGAAGGTCAAGAAAGAGTCACAGCGATAATACCTACATATTCAAATACTAACTTATTCACTGAGGTTGTTGTAAAACGGATTACCAGTGTACAAGTTAGAAAAAGCATGAATTAAGCAAGACATTAATTTAACTTACCAAGGACGGATTGTTTCAAAGAATTTTAACAATTCCACTGCTGTGGATATTATATTTTATTTTATTTTAGAAAAAGTTGACCGCAAATCAGAAGTTACATAATAATACAATAATAAGCTGTTATTTATGCCGATTATGAACTTTCCACTGATGTTAGTGAATGATAAAGTGTGACATTGTAAGGGTGTTTTCTTAATTAATTTATTTTTTAGTTTCAATATATATAAAAAAGGGGGGAAGGGGGAGGAGGAACAAAGGAATAGGATTAAGAGGCAAAGGACGCGAATATATAGGGATTGAACTTTCTAGTTTGAGTCATGATGCTTAATGAGTTTTCGTTTTATGTCACGTAAAGTCGAGTTAAAAATTTCAATGTGGTAATAATTTAAGTTAAATGAGTATGTGGATCTGTAGATAAATGAGTTCTGTTTGGAGTTGGTCTTGCAAAGAGGGAGGTTAAAGGTAAGCGACTGTCTGCTGTTGCGATTTGGAACATGGAATGATAGGCGTTGAAAAAGATCAGGACAATCGATTAAGTTATGTGTAATTTTAAAAAACATTACCGAATCTGCTATATTTCTTCGACAAGTTAACGTCTATATTTTGAAGAACTTCTTCTAACTCTTCAAGAACGTCTTCATTACTAACATGAGATCTAAAAGAGCGGAAATTGAGGTACCTTAAAAATCATTTTTAACGCTTTGAATTCTATTTTTGTGTACTGGATAGCCTGGGTTCCACACTTGAGATGCGTATTCAAGGATATTACGAACATATGAGAAATACCGTGTTTGGAAAGTAATAAGGTCTTTAAATTATTTAAAGGAGCGGATTACGAAATCAAGCATAGAAGATGCGTTAGTTACCATATGGTCGATATATTTATTGAAATTCAGTTTACTATCAAGTATAACCCCAAGGTCCTTATTATTTATTAATTCAAGTTCTGTTATTATTTCATCATGGTCCGATTGTTCCACAGTATTTAGATAATAACAAAAACAAGCTTACATTAGGAAATAATATAATAATGCACACAAATTTACAGCAAATATATGCCAAAAATATATTATTGAAGCTTTTCAAAAATAAGGAATCCTCTACTAGACCATGTATAAAAATGATATAAAAAATATTCCAAGTTATAAAACCACATTCGGACAAAGAAACTATATATACTTTGCAACAAAACTCCATAAGATCCTACCCCAAGACATAAAACTAATAAAAAATCCTAATGAATACAAATCAAGAATAAAAATATGGCTAAAAGAGGTCAATGAAAAAACCCTAATGAAGACACTAAAGACGACATAGAAGACAAATAAACCATATTTAAATAACTTTAGTCCGCCTCGGCACAGGAACCCCTAGTGAGGAGGACTAAGAAATACAATATTTTATACTTAATTTCACCATTATATTTTGCATGTAACAATTATTTTATATAGTCGCTAAAATAAAAAATAAAAATAAAATAAAAACATAAAAAAATTGTATACCGCAAAGTATGTTGATCATGTAATAAACAAAATTTTAACAAAACAAAAAACGACTTAAAAAAATGCACTAAAAAGTAAAAAAAATATTTCGTACGATTGTTATTTTTGGAGTCGGTGTCAGCCAAGGTAACTACATATAAAGGTATAGGTGAGATGTGGAAATCTTGGCTTACACCGACTCCAAAAATAACAATCGTACGAAATATTTTTTTTTACTTTTTAGTGCATTTTTTGAAGTCGTTTTTTGTTTTGTTAAAATTTTTGTTTATTTTTTTATATTTTTAGTGACGAGCGTGCGTAAAGAAGTTTTACTTCAAAAAAAGAATCATCGAAATCTGTTGGCGTAATATTGAGTCCATTTGTCGCGCACATACTTATTGCAAATTTAAGACATATATGGTTTTCTCAAGGATCCCATTGTCAGAACTGGATCAAATTAAAATGGGACCACACGGGAAGCACTAACTTTCTAATAAAAAAACAATCATCAATATCGGTTCACCCAATCGAAAGTTCTAAGGTAACAAACATTAAAAAAAAAAAAAAACGTCGAATTGATAACCTCCTTCTTTTCGAAGTCGTTAAAAAAGAATAATATTTTGTACCCAATAATGAAGAAAAAATAACAGAACTTAAATTGGACTATGAAATTTCAAATTCTGTGAAACCCGTCCTAAGAGTTTCGCTATAGTATTGGCATGGTTAGTGCGTGTGAGGATTGAAGGAAGGTAAAAGATGCGTCCATCACTTCTAGACATATTGACCCCCAGATTCTTACCCACCCCTCATACCTTTTTCTTCCCAGAACTTCATCTTCTTCCTTTCTCTAAAAATACTCTCCACGTAGTATCCTCAAAGATGACGTTGGCCCTGAGGGATTTTTTCCTCAGGGCCTCCTGTGTTTTTTTTACATTAGCTCCACCCATAGGAGGCCCTGAAGAAAATAATTCCCCTACGGGTCTATGTCATCTTTGGGGATACTGGGTGGAGGGTCTTTTTAGGGAAATGAAAGATAGGAAGTAGTGGGAAGGAAAAATGTACCAGGGGTGGGTAGGAATCTGGGAGTCAGTGTGTCCAGGAATGATGGATGAATGAATTATTCTCTTCCGGGTAATATGTTCCGAGAGTCCTGCTGGAGAGGTCTACAGGTCTTCCTCAACCAGTCTCTCCCGATCCGGCCTGCCACGCAGTTGGTGGGCAAACGCATCCGCCACCAAGATCCGGACAAACTTCACCCAATGAACCCGGGCACTCCTGCTAAGTCACCAAACGTAGCGAACCCCTTAGGTTGACCTATGGCAGAGGTGTCGGTAATCCAATAAATGGTTCCCGGGGCGGCGGTACCTATAGGTGTGGAGCTAATGTAAAATAATAAAAACTCATAACAATCGTATATAAAGATAGCAACCAATAATATACGCGTTAAGAAAATAAAGATAGTGTTGGTAGTTCTTAGTCGAAGTATGATACAATTAAAAGTGACCGAATTGGAAATGGGTTCCATAGCTCAATCGGTAGAGCACTTGCCATGTAAACATAGGGACCTGGGTTCGAGTCCCAGTGGAACCAATATCTTTTTCTGATTTTTCTGTCTCCAGATTTTGATTGAGTTTCGCTAATATTGTCTTCATTTAATTAAATAAATAAATAAAACTATTACCACATATATTCCTTTCCTAATATAATCATATCACGGCTTATTACCGGTTTAAATTAATAAAGAAACAAAATATTAATAAAATGTAATGTATTATTAAGATAGTTATATAACTCGGTAATTTCTCGTTCGGGAGTCACTTCGCCACTTCCGTCATGCGCAAGTGGCGCAGGCCCCCGCTGCTTGTGGCTGCTTCGTTGCCAAATTGTTTTCGTAACCTCAATTTCCTCGACTTCTGACCCTCATTTACATAAGTTATCGATTGATATTTGTCCCTCGAGCCGCCGGACTGACTTATGAAGTAACCCGACGACTTTAAACCAAAACACTGAGCAGGAAATCTCTAGAAGTGCGGTTTGTACCGTATTGAAAGGAGCACAAGGATCGGGTTAGCACATTGTACTTTAATAGATATCTAAGCGAGAGACAATCGTACAAACACAGAGGTAACTCTGCTTTATGGGTTTATCACATTCTAATCGATATCTTAAAAATACCGGACCGATCGCTTTTAATTTGAAATTCATCGCCTTGAATTGCAATGCACTCCCTTTAATAGATATACATTGGCAGTCCGCATTTACTTTTTGACAATAAAAAATCAACCCGTGAAAAACAATTTTAAAATGTCTTAATCTAAAAAAAACTTTTAAGTGAGGATTTAACCTTCCTACCCAAGAACCGGAGTCAAGCACGGTACCAAATCCCAGTTGGATAAGACAGACGTTTATTCCAAATATTAATTGTCGTGATTTTATCGAATTTCAGAGAAATGCGGATATGTCCGTGTGTGTGTGCGTGATAGCCACCAAACGTTGATGGAATGCATTGTCATCGACAACTAGTTTATCATCCGAGTTTCAGCCGATCGGATGTCGGGTAGTGAGTTAATTTCCACTTCATTTAATCAAGAAAGCAAAAGTGAAATTCTAATAGTTGTGTTTAAAGAAGGAATTAATTGGTCAATAAGGTCTTCAGCCATAACTCATGATTAAAGACCGGATTATATGCAACAAAAAAAGCCCAAAATATGCATGCAAATATGCAATAAAAATGGCTAAAATATGCACGAAAATACATAAAAAGGGCCAAAATATGCAACATGAAAAAATACAGGAAGTCATATTTTTAAATATTTTTTAATTTTTAGTAAGCTATTAGTTCTCAAGGATAACAATCTTATTTTCGAAAATATCAAATATAAAATGTATTTAACAATGAAATTTACAATTTACCTTTAAAAACGTATATGACTAAGTACTGTTCTAAATGTTCTGTAGATAAATTGTGTCTACGTCGCTTAATATATATTTTTGTAAGCGGAAAGGAGCGTTCTACGTCTACTGATGTGACTTGACTGAATTTAAATTTGAGTGCGATTTTTGAACTTATTGTGCCGGGCAAAATTTCACCTGCCTCGTTTATGAAGCTATCAATTTGGCACAAAGATTCAAACCCTGGGTTATTATTCAATGAGTGTTCAAACTTTTCTTTGAGTTTACTGGGGAATGGCTTTGACAACGAGGAATTCATAAGACAAATTTTCTTCATAACCTGAATAGATTCATTCAACGCCAATCCATGAGTTTCAAGCGTTTTTATACTTGCAGGTATGTAGGCGAACTGAGTGCTAATATGCCAAAGCCTCTGCACTATCGAAGTCATTGATATTACCTTTGATGTCACTATGTGAGGCATCTGAACGATGAACAAGATCGAGCGTAAATATGCAAGATCTCAAAGTTTTTGCTAAAATATGCAATTACCGCTGAAAAGGCTCTAAATATGCAAATGCATATGCAGATATGCTTTTCCATATAATCTGGTCTCTACGCATGATAATCTGAACATCTTTCTGAATTCCGTTTCTGTAAGAAACGTGCATTTTCTTTCCGAATTGCTTCAATTGATCGTATATACCCACGTCGTTCAATTCTACAATCTTCGTTGTTCGACGGTTACGGTACCGTGACGGTAAAAAAGGCAATAAACATATGTTCCCTATCGCTGTAATGCAGCAACACTTTTTATAATAAATTCGTGTGACTGTTTCCTCCAAAATACTACTTTTCCTTGCGTTTCATTTTCTTTGTATGTTTGAGGGAGATGCACGATAATTATTGTATGTGTCCTTTAGGGGGGTGCAGACATACGTACACCTTTTGTCTCATTTTATGTTTTAAGTTAACAGTTTTACTTTCAAATCGGTATAAATCCCACTTCTAGGTAGTTTGTATTCAGTGGTCGTCACTTTATCTTAGCTGGTAAATTTGCCAGTCTGAAGTAGGCAATTATTGCCGGGAATTCCTGAGGAATCAATTTACCTTGAAGGCGAGACTTTCTTTGTGCCTCGAATTGTTTTATGTGTTTGTCGATCGTTTTTGGAGCTCATTTGGAAGTAAAAGCATTGCTGCATCACTTCTACGTGATCAAAATCAGGAATTTCTTAGTGACGTTGAACAGAACATCGGACCAACTTAGAACTATCTACAAGAATGTTGCTAACGCTTCTACAATATTTAAATTTACATTTCCGTTTTGGTACATTTGGTGACTTAGCCGGGGTACTCGGGTTCAAGGGGTGAGGTTTATCCGAATCTTGGTGCTAGATGCGTCTGCCAATCGACTGTGTGGCAGGCCAGATGGGGAGAGACCGGTTGAGGAAGACTTTTTGACCTATCCACCAGGACTCTCGGAACATCACCTTGCACCGCAGTAGGAGGGATAGATTCATATATCCGTCATTCTGGACATACTGACCCACGGATCCCCACCCACCCCATCATACATTTTCCCTTCCCAGAACATCCTTTCCTAAAAATACCCTCCATACTACTCAACTAACTAACTAACGATCGCGCCCGCGCCGTTTCTCCGCAGGGGTTGGCAGAGAGGACAGCCCGCCAAACAACCCGGTCTTGGTACGCACTCTTTGCCTCATTCACATTCTTACATAGTCTCATACATACTCTTCTATTAATCTGACTCTTGACATGGCCCGACTCAAGTATCTGATTCACTTGATCGTGCCATGTCTTCCTCGGGCGTCCCCGATTTCTTCTAGCATTCACATTTGCGTCATTCACAGCTTCCCCAAAGATGACATAGGCCCTGTCGGGAATTATTTTTCTCTGGGTCTCCTGAAGCTAATTTGAAATAAAAATAAATTTGATTGAAATATATTTTTACTTTTTAAAACTACGTTTTTTATTTTTTATTTTTAGAATTGTACATTTATAACCTTATGTTAATGTACTTCTTTTACCCTTTCTATTTTCTACTTTTAATAATAATGTTTTCAATTTTTAGCATCATTTATACTAAATCCATATGTTTACACTAGACTTCATATTTCATACAAAGTAACAATACTCCATTGGTCACCATGAAACTGGCAGCCGCCTAATATGGTGATCTAATATATCTACTCTATGTAAATGTCTTAATTATGTATCATGTGTTTTATAAATAAATAAATAAATAAATATGTAGGCAATTCACCCCGAAAGAGTGGGCTTTGTGCCGATAAAGTTAAGAAAGATAGTTATAATTTTGAGTATAATGAGGAAAAATCAAATACTGAAGTCATTCAAGTCTATTAACTTATATAGAACTGAAAAAACGCGAGAATTGTTTCATAATGTTCTGAACATACACGGTGTCCTAAAAGTCGACGCTATTCACTCGAGGGCTGACAGGTCAGATCATAGTGGACCAAAATATCACAATGTGGCCTAAAATGTCCTCAG
The DNA here is from genome assembly GCA_917563855.2 of Limnephilus lunatus. Lineage (NCBI taxonomy): Eukaryota > Metazoa > Arthropoda > Insecta > Trichoptera > Limnephilidae > Limnephilus > Limnephilus lunatus. The sequence continues at coordinate 11,755,853 of OU830596.1, forward strand.
TTTTAGAGGCATTGGCACTTTTATGAATTTCTTAAAGATAGATTAGATCAGTTTTTCGAGTGCCACTGTTACATAATTTAATATTCAAAGAAAATAATTTTCATTACGCAACCTTGAATAGTCCCGCAACTGATTGCAGTCCGAAAAACTATCAGTGCCTATACATTTGGAAAAAAAATAATTTAGCTCGAATCATGAGTTCGTTTTTTACCTCACAAGAATACCAGCTGCTCCCGTCTGGAGCCAGTTAGACTATGGAATCCCCAATTGGGGTATGTTGTGAGGTTGAAGGTAGTGGGGAGGGGAATGATATGGGGAAGGGGAAGGTGGGGAAATACCTGGCCATTTATATCTGGTCATCTAACACGGCATATATTTATTAATTTATTGTATTTTTCGGAACTTAAACAGCGACCTCCGAGTCCAAACCCAAAGATTTTACCGCGCTAATTTCGTTACAAAACAAAAATGCAAAAAAAATCACCAAACTTTAATTAAATACCTCACCATTTCTTATAATACAGAGGCGTAATATACAGGTTCTTATAATTTAACATGATTAAGCTAATTATTATGTAAAGGTTTATATAGAAATATTCATGATTTTTTTTCTATTCGCGAGTAACGCAATGGCATCAACTCAGGTCAAGGTATTGAATGTAAAAGAATTCTCACGAACTACTTGATTGCGTATAATATGTAGAGGAATGATGCATATTGTGATTTTTTTATAATAGCTCCACATAGGAGGCCCTGTAGGGCCTATGTCATCCCCGGTGGATGTTGTGTGGGGAAGAATTATAATAATACATATATTTTTTAATTTATTTCACAATATCTTTGGTGTAAGTGTTTTCCAAAACATGACTGACATCCCGTAAAAAAATCATTTTAGTGACTCACCCAGATGAGTCATTTTCTATTTATTTTTTTCTTCTCTTCCCATAAAGTCCAAAGGCAAATAACCCAATCGTTTCTCAGGAGTCAGATAAAAAATATATAATAAAGTGTTGAGAAGAGTTAGGTACATAGCAAGTATATAGAAGTTGGCTAGTTGAAGACAGTCTATGAGAAGAAACAGGATTTGAACCGGGTATTCCAAAGTCGTTGAACTTGTTAATTGTAATTAGTAAAGTGGATACAAGCTTGCAGCAAGTGATTTCTTTATCAGAAACTCGCTTTTACCCGCGGCTTCGCTCGCATGGTGTTAGGGGGAAATTAAAGTATAAAGAAATTTCCCACCGGAAAGAAATGTTTTTCCGGGATAAAAAGTAGCCTGTCATTTCCCAATCCTCCATTTATATCTGTTTAAAAAAAATTACATTGATCGGTCGCTCTATTTATATTATTATAGCGAGTTCGCGGTATGCGTTGATATTGCGATGCCATTTAATAAAGAAATTGTTTCTCCCTGCGTCTCCTTTCCTATTCGTCTCATTCATCTTCTGCCTCCCCTTCCTCTCTCGCATCCTTTTCCCCTCTCGCGCTCTCCCCACTCTACTCGCCCGCTTCCCCCGTCCCTCGAATCCCTCTCTCGAGTTACCCTCCCCCCTCTCAGGTTCCCCTCCTCGCTTCCCCTACCCCCCTCCCGCGAATCCCCTACCCGAGTTTCCCTCCCCCCTCCTCCCTTCTTCCTCCCCCTTCCAGCATTCCATACATTCAGTTTTCAAATAGCTTGCGTGCCACCAATTGCAATTTTTGTATACAAATTTCATAATGCCAGAGCTCACCAGTAGTTTTATACAAATCTTGTCCTGACAAAAACGAAAACAAAAAATATCCAATTTGTTGCAGTCGTTCGGAAGTTAGGCGCATACACACATTTCGGCGATTCATTTTTATTTATATAGATAGATATTAATTATTATTTTTAATTGATAAACTAACGTTTAAACAAGATTTTTATGCATAGCACAAAGGGTAGATTGTTGGTTGAAAGTTGGTTGTTTTCAGTTGGAAAAATGTAATAATAAGTAATTGTCGAATGAAACACTAGTATATATTGAATTATTTGGCGGGTATTTGATAAGCCGCCATAGCTCAGTGGTCAGAGCTACTGACCGGCAATCAGATGGTCACGGGTTCAATTCCCGTTGGCGGCCAGTATCTTTTCTCGGAAGATTTTTTCAATGTAGATGAGTGTTTCAAGCTGATAATTATTGATTATAATATTTGTTATAGATAGATATATAGAAGATATCAATTATTTAACTATTATATATAATTTTTCTTAAAACAAACTAGGTATCTTAATTGGTGCAGAATAGTAAATAGTGAGTACTTATTCACGTAAATATACTATAAAATACTTTTTTTACATTAACTCCACAAAGGAGGCCCCGAGGAAAACAATTTCCCTCATGACCTATGTCGTCTTTAGGGATGCTGAGCCGTTTATTTAGTAAGACTGTATACATTAATGTCATCATCATCATCACTCGTGGCTCTACAACCCCTGGTGGGTCTTGGGCTCCTCAAGAGTCTACCACCACTCATCTCGGTTTTGTGCCAACTCTCTCCAGTTTAGAAGCTCCAAGGTATCTATATATCTTTGAGGACGTTGTCGATCCATCTTAATCTTGGTCTTCCCAGGCTCCTTCGCCTTATCGGTCTAGAGTTAATCTCGATGTTTGCATACTTGTGCAACTTATTCTGTATGATGAAATGATATTGCAATAATTGCAAATGCATCTTGCAAACTCATAAAATCTTAACTAATCAATTTTACAGCAGAAATTTTACTGCCCGAATCAACAGAAACTCTCTAACGCCGTCCTTAATTTTTGTTGCAAAATAGTATGACATTTAATTTCTACGAACTTCGATTATAGAAACATTTTGGTTTAATTGTAATTATTGCTACACCATTTGCTAAGATAATTTGAAGGATGAGCAGCGTTCGTAGAGGTTGGCGCTTTAATAACTACAGCAGTCGGAGTCCTTGCTAGTGTAGATTTTGTGCATACAAAAATACTCGTGATTTTAACCCCTTAGACTAATTTGTTAGCTTTTGAGAACGACTCATATCAGAAAAATCGTTGGATCTCCCTTACCATCATGGTGAGAAATGTGATCTAAACTGTATTATAAAGAGAAAACACTACACTTTATATTAAAATCTAAAAGTTAACCACAAAATAATTAAAACGTACATCTTTATGAAACCAAAGTTTCCGACCGCAATTTGAAAAAAAAGTTATGAAACTTTGAAATTTTTTTTAATTTTTTCATGAAACGATAAAAAAATGTCATTTGACGATTACATTTATAAATCATTTGCCTAATAAAATATGTCTATGGTTTGTTTTTCGTTTTTCGTAATTTTAGTTAGAAAAAATGTAAGGTAAGGATGTCATTTTTAAAACATTTTATGTTTGCATTTTAAAATTTTATATTTCAAAAATTATATATTTATTACGAATTATAAAATTCGAAAGCGTATTTCATCGCCTTTCAAAAACAGTTTTTAGTTTTCGGATGCGCTCAGAATGTTTTTTTATTTTTTTTTATTGAGTAAATTTTTTACAATAAGTTTATTTCATACTAATTTATATACTCTCCTAATAAAGCAAGTGCTTGTGTTTAGGAGAGGACAACTTGATAATAACTTTTTTTTTTTTTCAAATCCTTATAACAAACTAAAGAACTTAACTTATGAATAGATTTAGACTTAATAACATATTTTTTAAAGATTATAAGGGTAATTAAACAAAATATATATATAGGATGTACATAAAACCTTTGGAATAACAAACAGTCAAAAACATATCTAATAAAAGTTAAAATTATATGGTGGGACTACCAAAATATGATTTAATTTTTTTTTATATTTGTCGTAATTTTTTTCTGTTCGCATATCGGCGGGTAATTGATTAAATAATTTTATTCCTTTATATACATAGTGATTCTGTTCTGTTGTGGTTCGTATGGGTGGTATAGTTAGTCCACCAATAGAAGTATTCCTTATGCTAATATTTAGCAGTGGGGTAATATTTTTTTTTTAATATATCTTTGTGTAGCTGAAGTAGTGCTATTTTTCGTAAATTTTTGTAAGTGGGGGAACAGGGAATTCTTGGAATACGTTTATTGTTGGGTAGTAATACGGTTTTTTTAGGATAATTTTTATAAGAATTTTTTGAATTGTTTCGAGTGGGAGAAGGGATGATTTATATGCACCCCCCCAAGCTATGATTCCATATTGTAATACCGAGTGCGCAAGTGCAAAGTAAATTTCTTTTAATATTTTTAATGTGATAGTATTTCTAAGTCTGAAAAATATATATATTAGTTTTCTTATTCTGTCTATTGTGGAGTTTATTTGATTTTTCCATTTAATGTTATTGTCGATAATTATTCCAAGATATTTTATTTGTTCTTTACTACTAATATGTATACAATTTGAGTTACAGGGTGTGATTTTAAGTAGACAGTTTCTGTCGTGAACTTTAATGTTTACATTTATATTTGAAATATGTTCTGTTAGGCTCAGAGGTAGAAAATGAGTTTTTTCAACATTTAAAGAAAGTAAGTTTTTGTCAAACCATTGTTTAATGATATTTATTGCATTATTTGCCGATATTTCGGCTTCTTTCCAAGAGTTTTCTTCAATTGTTAATACTGTATAATCCGCATAAGATATAATCTTTCCGACGATTGGGAGTTCAAAAAGTTCATTTACATATAATAGAAATAGTATTGGGCCCAGTAGAAATGTACTGTTTATTTTTTATTTTTTATTTTTTATTTTTTTTTTTTATTTAAACGCCATAAATTTGGCTTTTACATTCAAGTGATACATGATACAATGGTTCACAGGAGGATATCAGTATGTTAAAAATAACAGAAATAAAATAGTTAAGCAATATTTAAATAATATGCGAGGTTTATAAAAGACCTAACATAAAAAAAATGTGAAGTATGTATGATAAAAGCTAGTATATACATAGGTATATGAAACAAGTATTTGTTACAACCAAACAAATAATGTGGGCATTAACATTAAATTTGCGCACAATAAAAATACGTAAAATAAAGGTGGCTTGTTGGTAAGTAGAATCGAGCAACTTCTGGTATATCATACATTCACACATTCGCATTTATTTTCAAATCTAGGAGTTGATTATAAATAGAATAATTTTGTAGAGAGTTTAATGTTACCTTAAAAATTAACTTTGCTTTAAATGACTGGGCAGGTATAGATAGCAAATTAGCTCTTTGGTTTCAGGGCTGTCAGTTGGAGATTTGATAATAGTTATGGATTAAAATTAATAAATTTTATTAAAATAGTGCACTTATTAGCTATGACACTTGTGTCTGATGGTTAAGAGTAGTTCTGAATCTCTAGTAAAATATGATAAAGAAGCCTTACATATAAATATTACCATGCCTATCATTGATTATTATGATTGAGGTATGTTATTATAGCCTTCTTATAACTATATTCCGTGCAGCTGAACATATCTACTACTTCTGAGAAAGCATTCCCAACTGCATGCAATCTAGGTATAAGCGAATATCTAAATGACTCAGTCCTGATATTGTTGTTGCAATTAAAAAGGATTTTGGATCGAGTAGTTCTTGTAGGTATATGGAAGGTGATTAGACTTAATAAATCAGGGCTGTCTATAATACCATTAACAATTTTAAAAATAAAAGTCAAGTCAGAAACAAGTCTTCTATCTGAGAGTTTTATTATTTGGATTTTATTGCAAAGCGGAAATATTTTGACTTAAAATAAGCCCGAGACGTGAGGACTTAAAAACTTTTTATGTTCACATTAAAAAAAAAATATTCGAAAATTATATGTTTATTTCGAATTATAAATTAACCCCTCGGGTCCAGAAAAAAATCATGATATGTAATCGAATATTCCCGGTTGACATTCCATTTCGAAAAAAATCGCCCTTTTTGAAAGTACCAGAATAATAAATATATTCTGGTTTTTAAAAACTAAGACTCTTTCTGATTTTAATATTAAAAACCAACATAATGTTATGCAAATAAAAATAAATTATTATTAGCTTTTTGGAAAAAATTATGGCATTTTGGAATACCGATTTGCTTTTGAATTTAAAAGATAAGAAAATTATAGTACCGGGCATTTCAATAAAAAGAGGGATTTTTCAAGGAGACTCATTGAGTCCTCTTTGGTTTTGCTTAGCATTAAATCCTCTATCTAAAATGTTAATTAAAAGCAAGTTTGGAATAAAAATTAAAGGTAATACAATAGAGAGAAATATAATTTCTCATTTATTATTTATGGATGATTTAAAATTATATTCGAATTCTGAAACAAATTTAGAGAAAATGATTAAGGTAGTTAAAATATTTTCAGATGATATTAAAATGACTTTTGGTTTAGATAAATGTAGAACGATCCATATAGAGAAAGGTAAAATTGTAGATGGAGACGAGGGTATATTTAGAAATTTCAAAATTGAAAGTATGAAAGGGGATGAGGTTTATCAATATTTAGGATATATATTTTTAGAAAATGAATTTTATAAAATTTATTATGATAAAACTATTCTAACAGACAGAACAATTAGTCATAATAGACCCGATATAGTTTTACATGACAAAATTAAGAAAATAACTTATATCATTGATGTCGCTATTCCAAATTCTTGTAATATTCAGAAAACTGTTTCTGAAAAAATAAGAAAATATACAGATTTAGGAAATGAGATTAAAAGAATTTGGCATTCTCAGACTATAAAAATATTACCATTTGTTATTTCGGCTACTGGCATTATACCTAGCTCTCTCATTCAAAATTTAGGCGTATTAGATTTGTCAAAAAATTTGTACATAAAAATGCAAAAGTTGGTCATTTTAAATACATGTAGGATTACGAAAGATTTTTTAAATATTTATATTGAGGGATCAGTAGGATTTATCGAACCAGTTAGGATTTCATCAGAGCCGAACCCTCTGATATGAAAATATCTGGAGTCGGTGAAATATTTTCCCATTATGTTTCTGGTGGATTGACGTATTGTTCTTGTATTGTTTTGTATTTATTATAATTATATAGTGCACTTACATTGCGTGAATTTACTAGATATTCATTTGTGGAAAAGTGTGTGGAAGGGTTTAATCTTTCATTTGGGAAAGATTCAACCCGGACACAAAATCTGGAGCACCGTAAAAAAGTTTTAATCAGTTTTTTTTTAAATTTTAACATTGAAATCGGTTTACCAAAGGTTTTTTCTTGTAAAATTTATTATTCCTTTATGTGAGACAAAAAAACGCACTTAAGCCCTGTCTCCAGCGATAATAGCGCCCTTGATGTGATAATAGCGCCCTTCAATTTATACATGGATAATTGTATGCAAGAATTGAAAGAGATGGGATTGGGCGCGAATTTGAGTGATCTGAAAATATGTTGCCTGTTGTATGCTGATGATGCGGTGCTGATTTCTAACACTATGGAAGATCTACAGTCTCTCGTGTCTAGGATGAACGAAGTGTGTATGCAAAATGAGTTAATGATGAATGTAAGTAAGTCTAAAGTCATGGTATTTGAAAGGGAGAGTACGAAAACAGTGTGCAATATAGTTGTGAATGATGAATACTTGGAGCAGGTGGATGAGTTTGTGTACCTGGGTAGTATGTTTACGAGAGATGGGAAGGCTGATAGAGATATTGAAAGAAGAGTAAATGCAGGTAACTCCATTAATGGAGGACTGAATTCCGTTGGCGCTAATAAAACACTGTCAAAAGACGCGAAGCTAGCAGTCCACAATGGAGTCCTGGTACCTACCTTGATGTATGGCAGTGAGGCATGGAGTTGGCAGAGGAAGGATGAAAGTAAACTGAATGCTGTCGAAATGAGATCCCTGAGGCGAATGTGTGGCAAAACCATGTATGATCGTGTGAGAAATGTGGATATCCGCAAAGAATGCAAGGCTGATGTAAGCATAATGAGTAAGATTAAGAAAGGGACCCTCAGATGGTTTGGACATGTAGAGCGAATGAAAGAAGAAAATAATGTGAGAAGAATATATGACGCAAATGTGAATGGAAGAAGAAGTAGGGGACGCCCGAGGAAGACATGGCACGATCAAGTGAATCAGATACTTGAGTCGGGCCATGTCAAAAGTCGGAATAATAGAAGAGTATGTATGAGACGATGTATGAATGTGAGTGAAGCAAAGACTGTGTGCCAAGACCGAGTTGTTTGGCGGTCCGTCCTCTCTGCCTACCCCTGCGGGGAAACGGCGTGATGGTTAGTTAGTTAGTTAGTTAGTTGATGTGATTTAGCACCCTTGAGGTGATTTTTCACCAAAACGGCACTCTAAAAAATATCTCTAGGATATTAGGTAATATTGTGACTCTGAATTTTTCATATGCGGCAATCTAACTGTGTTTATATTTCTATATAGCTAACTAACTAACTAATCATCACACCGTTTTCCCGCAGAGGTAGGCAGAGAGAACGGAACGCCCAACAACTCGGTCTTGGCACACACTATTTGCCTCATTCACATTCATATATCGTCTCATACATACTCTTGTATTATTCTGACTGGGATCTTGAAGAGTCGGCGATGTGTGAATGCAAATGCTTGCTCCATTCATTCCTCGGCGGGATTGATGCCCTAGACTGGCTCTCAGACTTAGACGCCCCCCTCTGAACCCCCAACATATGAAAGAAGAAGAATAAACTTACCGAAAAAATGTAAGTAACAAATATACTATAGTTTTGTTTTGTCGTTTTTCAGTCTTAGCATTATTTATACGAGGTATTGTACAATAATACCATTTGTCCTGAGGAAAATGTCGTCTCTGCTTGTGGTCGTCCGTGATTTATTTAACGAAATTAGCATAATTAAATGTTAAATACACAAAATGTAGCATTTAAAAAAGAATTCATCTTTCGCAATGATTATTCTTTCAATAATAATTGGAATAGAAACCAAGCAAAGTCGTTAATGCTTTGCTATCTGTTGTCAACTCCAAGTTGGGATTAGTATTTGATGATTAAATTTAAACGTTTCTTCACAATAATGGTCATAAAATAATTATAAATCTTCACCGGCACAGATGTCCTGAAAGAATCCAGTTCAGACAACAATGAACTTTTTTCGAAGTCGAACCGATTAGATCAGTAATTTATGATCAAGTTGTTAGAGGATACCATATGCTTTATGTTTATCATTAATATCTAGTATACACAGGAATGACATTTTACGAAACCTCTTATTTTGGTCACTGGAGTACCAAAGTTTTAGCACATTTCGGAACACCTCTGAAATCTTAACTGGCCTAAGTGTCCTGAAAGGATCCTATACAAGCTATGCTGGATGCTATCCATGAAGTAAATCCACCCTGTGTCTCTGAACTATGCATTCCTTACTCCAACTCTTAGATCAGCATCATTATTTGCAATCGAAAGGTTGAAAGAACCTGATCAAAATCCAAACACTAAGTTTGGTGATCGTGTATTCGAAGTATCCGGCCCTGAGGCTTGGAATAAACTTCCTATGGAATTAAAATGCATAACCAGCCAAACAGAATTTAGATCCAAACTAAAAACTCACTTTTTCAGACACTCATTTCCATAAATTCCTCATTCTATTTAAACATTGCTATTTTTTCCTGTTCTTTATGCTCTAATACTTGTTGAATTCCACGAATATTTACATACATGTAGGTATATTTTTTCAATTCCCTGCAACTACTCATTTACTCATGATGATGTCAAAGTGCTATTGATTTACCTACCTGATCGATCTACCAATGGACAATCTCAGTGGGAACTTAACACCTCAATATGATTACTGTAGATCGACGATTAATTTAATTCGTTCATTTATGTAAAATATCCATCTTTCCTACAAATCCTTCTAACCCAGAAGTGAAGTTATACGTGAAATCCGATTTAGATACTAGTTAGGTTAATCTTTACGATGAATTTGCTTACAGTATGAACATCATAATATATGCCACGGATAAATTGAAGCTTTTACTAGCTGTAGCAACCAGCATTGCTATCCCACGCATTGGAATTGCCCCGAAACTTATCGATGTTTCGAGAGACCGGCGCCTTGTTCAAATCAATGCAAGCGAAAATACTAGAGTGTTCCCGTCAGCCGTCGGCCACGGACGGTACGTGACTGAGCGGTAGCTGCCTAGTTCATTGGAACAAAAGCCGCGAACCTACTTTCTACGCGCGTTCCAGAAAAGGTTCGAATTATTATACGCTTACAATGCACAGTTCCGGCTCTTTCTAGAAACCAGGCGAGTGTTGATTTACTGTCAACACTCCACTCGTCGGGCTATATAAGAGCGCCCAGCAACAGCCGACTCATTAGTAATTCAGCATTACCGCAGCTCGCCTCCTCTATCCGCGATCGACCTTGACCGAGTGTGAAACTTCGTAGTAATACTATTCAATATCGTGTTTGTGTGTTTTCAATTATTGTGGGAACTCATTAAAGGTTTTTCATCACGCAACCTCGTTTTTCTTCACTCGACTACCAGCCTATACTGAGTACCTACATTGGTGACCCCGACGTGATAGCAACCAGCATTGCTATCCCACGCATTGGAATTGCCCCGAAACTTATCGATGTTTCGAGAGACCGGCGCCTTGTTCAAATCAATGCAAGCGAAAATACTAGAGTGTTCCCGTCAGCCGTCTGCCATGGACGGTACGGGGGAGGGAGTCCTGTAGCAACCAGCATTGCTATCCCACGCATTGGAATTGCCCCGAAACTTATCGATGTTTCGAGAGACCGGCGCCTTGTTCAAATCAATGCAAGCGAAAATACTAGAGTGTTCCCGTCAGCCGTCGGCCACGGACGGTACGTGACTGAGCGGTAGCTGCCTAGTTCATTGGAACAAAAGCCGCGAACCTACTTTCTACGCGCGTTCCAGAAAAGGTTCGAATTATTATACGCTTACAATGCACATTGAAGCTTTCACCCACCTATTCCCACCCCGGTATAGGCGACTTATGGTCGCCCCTTCGGAGTTCTCGCAAGACTCTAATTTTTTTGAAAAAAACGACTCTACATTTAAAATATGGAACGATTCTAGAACTTCAATGTCCCCGCATACGTTGTCAGTTCAGTTCTCGCCGCCACGGTGGAAACATCTATTTTAAATCGCTCCGCGTTTTTTGCATTTTAAAAATACTCAGAGTTTAAATTTGTGAAAAATTTTTGCACCATCAGGTGCGCCGTCGCAAGGGCTACCTGCCCACAGTTTTTTTGTTTTAAAAATTTAGTTTTTTCATGTACTTTTGATAGTTTTAGTGGAAAAAATCATAGTTTACGCCGTTAAGGGCGGATGTTTTACATCCCCCAACTGTAAAAACTCGATTCGTGTGCGCCTTCATAAGGGCTACCCGCCCCCAATTTTTTCGTTCTCAAAAATTTGTTTTTTAAGACACTTTGATAGTCTTTATGAAAAATAATTTTTGTTTTCGCCGTTAAGGGTGGATGTTATACATCCCCCAAATTTGAAGACTCTATTTGTGCGCGCCTCTGTAAGGGCTACACGCCCCCAGTTTTTATTTGTCCAGTTTTTCTTAAATTAAGTGACTTTTCATCGGTTTTGTGCAACTTTTCAAACTTTTGCCCCTAAGGGCGTCTGGGTGTATATCCCCCTACATCACAAGCTCCTTTTGTGAGTCGTTTAGTGCTGCGAAAACACTCTCGGGACTTGTTTTTGTAATTTTCTATTTTTGGTGAAATTAACGTGTTTTTCCGTGTTAGAAGTGAGATAACGTACGCTAAACGCTCTGAAACCAACCTTGTTCGACGCAGAATAAAATTCTGCGTCTAGTGATACCCGGCTCGAGCTTATCGGCCAACTAACCACCGAGTTCTGACACCGTATTGATTTCACATACTTTCGACCAATTGGACTGTCTGTCCGTAACTTAAGAGCCTTTAGGGCATTGTGTGGTTACCCCCCCCCCCCCAGTCTAGTGTACCCCCCCCCCCCCCCCCCCCGCACCCACCCAAAAATCCCCCCCCCCACCCCCCACCCCCATTTTTTATATTTTTTCCCCATATTTTTCCCCATTTTCGGGGAAATTTTTGGGATTTTCCCTATTTGTGGGGAAAATTAGTTAAAGATGGATCCGGACCCAGTTTCGTCTGGGGAGTCCGATGGAGTGGGTCCCAACCGCGTGCGACCCTTGGATCCGAAGATAACGACGATTATGTCGCAAATTGAGGCCCTTCAGAGAGATCTGAAAGCCCATGAGAAGGACTTGACTGCCAAAAAGGTGAAGAAAGGTAGAAAACCAACCAGGGCTGACCAACCAGCCATTGAGAACATAGGTAGCGACACAGATTCGGACACTGACAACAGGCCCATCCCTAGTTCTAAACCTGGTCATAGTGGCGAATCCATTACCACTACTCTGCAGATCTCCCCCAACGAGGGTAGTAAGAAGAGACAAAGAATTAGCGATTCTCCAAACCAGTGCCAAAACAAAGTTATTCCTGCAATGCTGAAATGCCACAAGATTAGGACCATCATCATGGACGGTTCCAACAGACTTAACAAAACGGAAAAGAGCTCACTTAACGACATCCTGGATGATCTAATGACTGATATAACTCACCTCATGCTGGAACTAAACACGGCGACTACTAAAAATACCACTATCGAGGATTTGTTACATGCCCAAGGCATTATGAACGAAAAACTGGATATAGTCATGAAGGAGCGCCCTACCACTGCGACCGCCTCAGCTCGTCCTCGTTCGTATGCGTCGGCTGTTACTCACTTCCCTTACCTCCCTAACTCTAAGAAGGTTGTAATCAACGGGTACGAGCGCCCCATTCCCCCCAAACCATTAACGGTTTTAGTGTACCCAGAGATTCCCGAGGGCAAAACCTCCGAAGATACCCAGAAAAACCTTGAGAAAATCATTAATCCCAGAGTTGATGACTTTCAACTGGTTAGAATTCGAAAAATCAAAGGCGCTGGCATGGCCCTACAGGCCAAAGGGAAGAAGGACCTAGATAACATTATGAAGGCCGGCTCAAAACTGTCTGCAGGTGGATTTAAGATAGTCAACCCCCTTGGACGCCTGCCCAAAATTGTAGTGTACAATGTTCCCAAAGGAGACCCGACTGCTGACCAAGCTCTGTTCGGTGAAATTTACGACAACAACCTGGAAGGGCACACTACCCTGACGAAAGAAGATCATCTTCGCACCATGAGGCGCGTCTCCCTTTTTGGGAAGAGAGATACCCCAACGATGAATATGGTCCTGACCTGCCACCCGGCAGCCAGGAAGGTACTAATCGACAGCGGGATGTGCTTCCTCGGGTGGAATGCCTGCCGGACGCGGGATTTCACAGGGGCGACGAGATGTTACAAGTGCCATCAGTAGGGGCATATTAGTAAGAGCTGTGCTCAAGAAAAAGAATCGTGTCGCCACTGCGCCGCTGTGGGTCACTCTTTTGAGGATTGCCCCAAGAAAGCGCAACCCGCTGTCTGTGCCACCTGTACCAGATTCAAGAAACGTGCAGATCATCCGACGGGTGACAGAGATTGTCCGGCCCAAAAGGCTGCTATTGAAGCTGCCTTTCGCTTAACGGACTATGGCTCCTCTTAATCCCCTTTACCTAGGTCAGGTCAACCTTCAGAGATCCCGGATGGCCACGCTGGAGGTGCTGAAGGTCATGTCTGACCACAAGATTGATATCATGCTCATTCAGGAACAATACACCTGGAAAGGTAAGACCCCCATTAATTTTCCGGGCGCGGTTCTCGAAGTGGGCCACTCGCCGGGGGCGGGAGTCCTGGTCAACACCTCGTTGATCAGTCCCCTCCTCCTGGCTGGTCTTTCTGATGAGTTCCAAACCTGTGTATGTATCAGATTTGGCGATACTGAGATCTTTTTGATCTCAGTTTATTTTAAATATGGGAACCCGGTAGGACCCCACATCCTGAGTCTGACGCGCGCGCTCAACGCGCTTAAAGGCCGTAACATAGTTATCGGAGGTGACTTTAATGCACGCTCACCATTATGGTTTGACACTAGTGACTGTAGGACGGAACGTTCAGACGCCGTCGAGGACCTGATTGCGGCGCAAGGTCTTAGCATTATCAATGAACAGAGTTCTTTTTTTACCTTTTCAAACATACATGGTGAGAGCAACATTGATCTAACTCTTTGCTCTGGATCTGTTGCGACCAGGATTTCAAAGTGGACAGTCCATGAGTGCGCTATAAACTCGGATCATAGATTAATCACATATACGGTTGGTGTAAAGAAAACAGAAGCTCCAAGATCCTCCTGGAATTTCAACACCACTAGGGCGAATTGGGATAACTTTGGGGAAGCGCTACGAGATACGTTAAGGGATTTTCAACACGTAGCAGCTACTGATCCGGACAATTTGGGGAACTTCTTCAATAGGGCAGTTGTATCTGCTGCCAACTCGTCTTTGGGAAGATCAAACCCGAAGACGAGTATTAGAACGCCGTGGTGGTCACCTGAGCTGACTTCGCTTAAGGGGGCCTTCAAGAGGGCCTACAGGGCGCTTGGGTTGTCCAGGAGTGGCAACTGCACGGAGGAGGAGACAGTTGCGCTTCAGGCGAACCTGAGGTCTGCCAGGTCGGCCTTCAAACGGGCCGTCCTTCTAGCGAAACGAGCTGCTTGGCATAATTGGGTTAAAGACGTGGGTAACGCCAACCCGTGGGATATCCACAGCGCACTTGAAAAATCCGGAAAAGGATCTGACCGGTTTTTGTCAACAGTAATTGGGAAAACAGATGGGAGGAACGCTGAGACTGTGGACGTGGCCTCCACTCTCAAGACACTTCTGGGCGAGTTAGTTCCTTTAGACTCAGTAGTTGGGGAAAGTGACCACCATAAACAGATAAGGAATCTGTCGCGGCTACCACCTAGGGACCTTGCCCAAGAGGATAACTCCACTAGAGTCACTAAAGCGGAAATTGAAGTGATAATTAAGGGATTGGGTCCTAAGAAGGCACCAGGGCATGATAGGCTCAATGGCGTGATTGCGAAGCAAGTCTGGGTCCACGCTAAGGAAGAGCTCTTCCAAGTGATGGATACGTGCCTGAGGAGAGGAGTTTTCCCCTCCGAGTGGAAGCGCGGCGTGCTCCGGATCATACCAAAGGGGAACGGAAAACCACTGACCGACATCAAGGCGTACCGGCCAATTACCCTCCTCCCTGTACTTGGCAAAATCCTGGAAAAACTGATACGAGAGCGACTTCGGCGAACCCTGTCACCGGCAAGTGACCTTCAGTTCGGCTTCGTCCCCGGTAGATCCACGGTGCACGCCCTGTCGTATGTGCTTGATTGGGTGAAGGCTTGTCCAAAGAGGTATGTAGTTGCAATCTTCCTCGATATAACTGGTGCCTTCGAATTCGCGTGGTGGGACATGATACGTACAAAGGTGAAAAACAGGCAGTGTTCCAAACTTCTGTTCCAGGCCATCGATGACTACCTTTCGGATCGCACCATAACAATTTGTTTTGGCGATTTTCTACTCGAGAGGGAAGCAACTATGGGATGCCCGCAGGGCTCCATCCTTGGACCTGACCTGTGGAAGATTCACTTTGACGACTCCTCCAGGTTACCCTTGCCTGAAGGATGTATCTCTGTCGACTACGCGGATGATAAGACGTATCTGGTCGCTGGGGACAGCAGAAAGGAAGTTGAGAGCAAAGGCAGTGAAGGTTTGAACATGTTCCTCGATTGGGGAAAAAGAAACAAGATGACATTCGCTCCCCAGAAGACCCAGGGCCTCCTGATGAAGGGCTTTCTCAGTAGAAAAAGAAATCCCGTCATCAAAATGGGGGACTCTACTGTTCAATTTCGTGAAACTGTAAAATATTTAGGCGTCACACTAGATCGATCGTCCTCCTTTCTGGCTCACGTCAAGGATGTATCCAGCAAGGCTCAGGCCCTCTTCTTTAAGCTTAGGAGACTCTCCACAGCTGAGTGGGGATTGCGGAGTCCGGCTTTGCGTGTTCTGTACAGATGCGTATACGTGGCGCAAGTTTCGTATGCTGCGTCTGTTTGGGAGCACCGCCTGGATAACTCGCTTATACTCCTGGCTCTCAAGCGGGGCCAACGAACTCCCTTGCTGGCACTATCCGGGGCGTATAGAACCGTTGCTTCGGACGCTTTGCCTGTTTTGGCTGGCATTTTGCCAATCGATCTGGAAATCAGGGAAGTGCTCACTAAGCAGAGATTAACCAGAGGAACCCCGGCCACTCACCTAGGCGTTGTTCTCACTCCAGGCGGGCCGGGGACTCTCCCTGGACTGCTCCGGCAAATGAGGGATCTGTCGCTCCAAGAGTGGCAGCTCCGGTGGGATAGATCGAATATGGGAAGATGGACTTTCTCCTTCTTCCCATCAGTTAAAGTCAGAATGGAAGGGGCTTATCTACAACTGGACCACCACATCACCCAGCTCCTGTCCGGGCATGGGGAATTCAGGGGGAGGCTTCACACCCTCGCCCTGTCACCCCACCCCAACTGCGCATGCGGATCTGCAAACCAGTCAGCCGAGCACATTCTTTGGCATTGCGAGATTTTGACGGATGCGAGAGAGGAACTGCTCGATGGTTTGGACGTACCTATCAGACCAGTATGGAATACTGACCTGGTGTCGAACAAGAGGAATTTCGAGTGTTTGAAGAAATTTGCAAGGGTCTGGGTTGAGAGATGGCCTGAGCTTAGAGTCGCTGATTAGTTGATTTTTTTTGAAACCAGGTGTACTTGTTCCTGATTACCACGGTTTACTCTATGATTTTTACTCTATTATTTGCCCAGGATGTACAGTTTTATTTTATCTTGTTTTCTTGTTTTTATTTATACATTTTTATGTCTTATGGCTAATAAGTTGGTTCTCTTTTTTTTTTTTTTTTTTTTTTATTTCCTATGCAACTAAATTTTATGTTGTACTTTTTATATTTTACATTGATTACTTCTCTTTTTACATCTTTTGTATTATCATCTACTACTGTATATATGTATTTCTTTGTTTGTATATTCTTTTCCAATTTAGACTTTGGGTCCAGTTACATAGGCGTACATAAGCGCTTATGTCGACTGTACAATATTTAGTTCTATTTTTTTTTCACGCCTTTGGTTTTCTTCTTTTTTTCTATATATTCGTTCAACTTCTGTGTTTTTTATATATTTTTCTTTTCAGTCTGTGACAACGTGCGAGTACTGAACTCCGTTGCTTGTGTTGTATCGTCCTTCTCCCCATTTAAGGGGTTGGACTAGAACATGTCCCTGTGTACGTGACTTGTCGTTCTTATGGTTCTGGTGGGGCTGCTTTTGGCCCCGTGCCACCCCCCATGACATGAAGAGGCTGAGGAGAGGGCTAAACGCCATCCGAAAGCTGTCCGTCCCGCCTCCAGCGACCCGACGCTTCTCTTCCTAGGGTCTTCTTTGGATTTCCATTTACTTATCGTCTAGGCACCACCGGGTAGCTGGCTTACGGACGACGCTGCCGGTTGCCGGGAGGCCTAACAATCAGCCCCCTTCACTGTTAAGGGGACTGCCGGTGGCTGAATTTTGGTTTCACCAGCTCCTCATTGTATATACTTCTTTACTTTTTTGTTTTTCTTTTACATGGACAGAGCACGGTGTTGCCTGCAGGACTGTTGTGTGGTCCGTCGCCGTCATGAACTTCCCACTCATGACGGTTTTACTTACTTTGTTTTCTTGTTTTCTTATGTATTTTTTACAGCCCTAGCCTAGTCACTAACACCCTGTTTGACTGTCCATGAGGCTTACCGCTTTGCGGTGAGTTACTCATGGGCTTTAGAATTGTAGAACTGACCATAACAGTGCATTTCTGTAGGCGCGCCTGCATACCGCTTACAATGCACAGTTCCGGCTCTTTCTAGAAACCAGGCGAGTGTTGATTTACTGTCAACACTCCACTCGTCGGGCTATATAAGAGCGCCCAGCAACAGCCGACTCATTAGTAATTCAGCATTACCGCAGCTCGCCTCCTCTATCCGCGATCGACCTTGACCGAGTGTGAAACTTCGTAGTAATACTATTCAATATCGTGTTTGTGTGTTTTCAATTATTGTGGGAACTCATTAAAGGTTTTTCATCACGCAACCTCGTTTTTCTTCACTCGACTACCAGCCTATACTGAGTACCTACATTGGTGACCACGACGTGACCCACAAACACCACACCTACATCGGTGACTTTCGACGTGCACGGACAATTCTACAGTGAGCACGACGCGTGCAAATACGACCACAGCGAGCACGTCGCGCACGAAATAAACTCTTTGGTGAATTTCGCACAGCATCATCATCATCATGTCTCTCACGAGCGGTACATCTGAGGACATGGGCAACCAGCAACCAGTGACCAACAACCACTCATTTGTAACGAAGATGGAGCGGTTGATGCAGCCTCTCCAACAAGAGATTGCTACTTTGAGGCGCGAAATTTCCACACTACGCTCTCGCCAGCATAGGAGGAGCACCACCCCGCAACGTTGGAGCAATCGTTCCCGCAGTCAATCCAGAGGTCGTCAACCCGAAGGCACGTGCTGGTACCACTGGAAGTATGGAACAAAGGCAAGCAAGTGCACCAAACCCTGCAACTTCCAACAGGGAAACGCTCGGGGCCCAAACTGATGGCGACCAGCGCCAGCCCCGACCAAGTCAGTCGCCTTTTTGTTACCGACAGGGTAACCCGTACCCAATTCCTGGTGGACACTGGCGCAGATCTCTGCGTTTTCCCTCGACGCCTTGTTCAGGGACGTCCCACTAAAGCAACATATGAACTGGCAGCAGCAAATGGCAGCACAATCGCTACCTATGGCAGCCTAACGCTCAACCTGGATCTGGGATTGCGACGCGACTTCACTTGGAGCTTCGTCATTGCAGACGTCTCCAAGCCCATTATCGGAGCAGACTTTCTCGCCAAATACGAGCTACTGGTAGATGTCCGAAATAAACGGCTGCTGGACCAGGTGACGAATTTAACCATCGCGGGAAAACGAAGCTACAACAAGATCGCTTCCATTAAGACGGTCACAGGAACGTCCCCGTATCACAAGCTACTTCAACAGTTCCCTGACGTCACTCGCCCTGACGGCGTCAGGAAGGAAGTTCGTCACGCAACACTGCACCATATCAACACTACGCCAGGACCTCCAACAGTCGAACGCCCACGACGCCTTGCTCCTGACAAACTCAAACGCGCCAGGAAGGAGTTCGAGGCCATGGTACGTCTCGGAATCGCTCGACCTTCCGAGAGCTCTTGGGCATCCCCCTTGCACATGGTACCCAAGAAAGACGACCAGTGGAGACCATGTGGCGATTATAGAAGACTGAACGCCAGGACGATTCCGGACAGATACCCTGTACGTCACATCCAAGATTTTGCACAGGCACTGAGCGGCACCAAGATCTTCTCAACGATTGATCTGGTGCGAGCTTATAATCAAATCCCTGTAGCTCCTGAGGACATTCCAAAGACAGCAATCACTACGCCATTCGGACTCTTCGAATTCCCAGTGATGTCTTTCGGTCTCCGCAACGCAGCCCAGACCTTCCAACGCTTCATAGACGAGGTTACCAGAGGCTTGGATTTCTGTTACGCCTACATAGACGACATCCTTATTGCCTCAACATCAGAGGAAGAGCACCTGGCCCACCTCAAGATATTATTCCAGCGCCTACAGGAATACGGTGTTGTCATCAACGCCGCCAAATGCCATTTCGGCCTGACTGAGGTCAAATTCTTAGGATACCTAGTGTCTGACGCAGGCACTTCACCCCTCCCAGATAAATTGGAAGCCATCAATAACTACAGCCAACCAGCTTCCATCAAGGATCTTCGCCGTTTCCTGGGAGCTATAAATTTTTACAGGAGATTCATCCCCAACGCCGCGAGGACCCAAGCTCCACTTAATGACCTCCTAAAAGGCAACCAAAAAGGCAAGCAACTCGTGCCTTGGACTGCCGAAACAGTAAAAGCCTTCAGCAAGTGCAAGGAAGCTCTTGCCCAGGCAACTCTGCTTGTTCACCCGAAGTGCGACGCCCCACTCTCTATCGTCAGCGACGCGTCTGATACCACAGCTGGTGCCGCACTCCATCAATTCGTCGCAGGACACTGGGAGCCTCTAGCATTCTTCTCAAAGAAGTTTTCGGCAGCCGAAAAGAAATATGGTGCATACGACAGAGAACTCCTAGCCATATATCTCGCTGTAAAATACTTCCGCCACATGGTGGAAGGCAGGTCGTTCACCATATTTACCGACCATAAGCCCATCACGTTTGCCTTTCAACAAAAAGCAGACAAATGCTCTCCAAGGCAATTCCGCCATCTGGATTATATCAGCCAGTTCACAACTGACATCCGACACGTCTCCGGAAAAGACAACATCGTCGCGGATGCTCTCTCCAGGGTCGAGACGATAGACACTCCTCTGGACTTCGCAGCGCTGGCAGCTGACCAGATGTGCGACCCTGAACTGAAACAACACTTGCAGGGAAGTTCTAGCCTACAACTTAAGAAAATCAATATTCCGGGTACTGACGCGCATCTCTACTGTGACGTCTCAACTACCATAGCCAGACCCTTCGTCACGAAGAAGTTCAGACCTGCGGCATTCAATGCGGTCCATCAGCTGGCTCACCCTGGAATCAAGGCCACGGTCAAGCTTATAACTCAACGTTATGTCTGGCCGGCCATCAAAGCCGAGACCATTAAGCTCGCACGCAATTGCCTCCAATGCCAACGAAGCAAGGTGACACGACACGTGTCAGCACCCCTGGGAGCCTTTCCCAGGCCCTCCGCTAGATTCGAGCACGTCCACATCGACATAATCGTCATGCCTTCTTCAGAAGGATGCCGATACTGCCTCACGTGCGTCGACAGATTCACAAGATGGCCAGAGGCATTCCCGATCCCAGACCAAGAGGCTGAAACAGTGGCACGCGCTTTCTATAAGGGCTGGATTACAAGATTCGGCACTCCACTCCGCATTACTACGGACCAAGGGAGACAATTTGAGTCAAGGCTGTTCAGGCAATTAAATTGCCTGGCAGGCACGACGCAAATCCATACAACTGCATACCACCCCATACCCCATTATTATGTCATGATAATAATTATTAAATTCGAATAATTATTCTCGTGACCTATTTAACTTTCACCTGGCCGCTCGTGTTATTTGTTGAACCGCCTGTGGTTTTATTTTTGCGGGTGGCAACATTAGTTTCTAGTTTCCGGCACTTTTTGAATATCCGCCGTTACGGCAGCCGACGGATATTCGACTCGTCAATTAGGTGTCAGTTTTACAAGTTTTTAACATGGGATAATCCCTTATATTGTTATTTTATTATTTAAAACCACGAGCCGGATCATTAAAGATGATTTTTGATAAACGCGACCCGGAGTAATTAAGCGGGCGTTACGGCTGTCGGTGGGAGAATGACTTGTGCCACGCGATGTTCGCATTGAGATAAATCCGCGTAATCGTTTGTCGAAGAGTGACATGAAACGCGACGGAACACCTTTGTGCCCTTGCCTGCCGTCTGCCTCGAGTAGTTGTGGCAAATTCCTGGCGGAAAGCCTTTGACGTGGCTCTTGCCTTGTGCTTGACAAATGCCCAGAGTCCCTTGATGACTTCAGCCGGAATCCTGGTCATCCGGTGGAACCTGCTGCCCGGCTGTCCGGATAGCCAGAGTCAGCGGGATATGCGCTGGCTATTTGCAGTTGGCGCAGTTGCGTCCCATGGATGCGCTCCCCGATTACTTTCCCACGTCTTCGCGGCGACAGTTCAAATAAGCGTTCTTGAGGGTTAGAATTATTTTTAGGAAACATGACTTGGTCCAACAGGTATGCGATTTGCTTTTTGTTTCATTGTTGATTTGGTCGGCCTTACCGGTGTTGTATTGGGGTAATTGAAACCCCCTGGCTATATGTTTTTTTTTGAAATACACAATTAATATTGTTATTTAGTAAAGAACTCTTTTATTTCAAACAATAATGATAAACCTAATCATGCTGGGGAGAATCCCGTATTTCCATCCACAATCCTGAGGAGACTCGCTTGCTCTACCTATTTATGTATAATACTGTAAATGGTTCCCCGGAACTATTTACGTTACAATTGGCGCCAACGTTTTTTAGGAATTTATTCTACAGGTGCACTTACATAAATACGGTATTTTTTCCAGCATTTTTAGCGTTGTATTTAGACGTCATTGTCAAATTACAATGTACCGTTTGCGGCAGTTATGCCCATAAGTGTTAATTAAGTCTGGTGGCTGCCCAACCTTTTGTTTATATTTAAGAAATGGTTATAAAATGTTGTTTTACAGCGCATCAGTGTGGACCTTTTAGGTTATATTTTCTTTGTTGCATATTTTGACATTTCTGTTTGGTTATGTGTTGCCACATAAATAACTTGAGTGATAAAATATTGTCTTTGTCAATTTAAATGTTCTCGCTTATCTGAGTCAGCTAAATAATTTGTGGGGAAATTATTTTCTCTTGACTGGCAATACGTGGATCTTACGTCAGCTGTCATTTCCATAATATGCGGTTTGTTTATCAACATAATGATAAATACGTTTCAGTATTATGGTTTAAGCAACTTACCTTTTAAATACGTAACTTTATATTTAGAATATATTTAATTCTTTTTGAATTAATTGTTCTTTAATGAGATATTCGTGGGTTCGATTTATTCTCTCCTTTACACAGTGTCTGGTGATCTACATACATTATAAATTATATTATTTCTTTGGAAAATAACTTCAATTTTTTTTTCAAATAAAATTTTCTTTTTAAGAAAATTTGTTTACAGGGTGTCCGTTATTAGCTGCTAACAATAAATACTCTTTTCCAAATAATCATTTTGATTATTTTCTTTTTCGAATTTTTTTATTGTTTCGCGAAGCTTCACTCCTTGAGCATTTCCATAATGGCGATTTCTAATATTAACGGTGCAACAAAGGAGGAGATGATTCAAATGTTAACTGAAGTGAATATCACTCCAGAGCTTACGCTATCAGCTATGCGGGAACAGGCTCGTATGTATAATAGGAGCTTAAAACAATCCGGTAGTGATTCTTCACAACAAAATGAAGGTAATAGTGATAATGCGAGTCATACTACTAACATAGTTAATAATTATTATCAAACTGTAAATACAAATACGTCCGTGCATTCTTGGGGTATTAAATTTGCGGGTTCTTCTGATGTTAGGGATTTTATACAACGTGTGGAGGAATTATCTAGATGCCGTCATTTGGAACTGTCATCGGTTGTGACTTCCTTTGCTGATCTTTTGGAGGGGAGAGCTCTCTCTTGGTATCGAACAATTTATAAAGATTCTTTATCTTGGCCTGAGTTGAGAAATCGCCTCATAGCACGTTTTGACCGTTGTATTAATCAAACAGAGGCCCTAAAAGCTTTATTCGCTATGAAACAAAAATTTAATCAAAGTGTTGTGGATTACGTCGAAGACATTAAATTGGCTAATCTCAGATTAGACGTTCAACTTACAGAGGAACAGTTGGTAGACCTAGTTTCTGATAGTCTGTTACCTAAATACGCCTTGGCTATCGCATATTTTGCAGAAAAGGACTTAACTTCTTTGGTAAATGTGTGTAGGAGATTCGAAAAGCTCTCGGTAGATAAACCCTTACCGCATTTTTCTTCTTCTCAAGCAACTGCCTCTTCATCAACACATACTTCTTCTTCGAATAATAGAAAAACTTTTAATTGTTTTTATTGTAAGGCGCAGGGTCATACAAAACAATTTTGTAGGAAATGGAAGTCTGAATCTCAGAGGGATTCCAGTAAACGTAAAGATGACTCCGCTCGCACAAACCCAAAAAACTAGAGTGTGATCCTCTGCGTCCTGCTAGCAAGGATGTCAGGAGATCATCACCTTTAGTTGATAGCTCCAGTAACCGGTTCTTCAGGCGTGACATGGACGCATGCATGCCGATGGCTAGTTCTGGACAAGACATCAGACCCCATGCGAATATTTCTATTCAAAATCTTGTCTTTTCGGGTCTTTTGGACAGTGGTGCGACTGTCAGTTGTTTTGGCGGTTCTCTTTACAACTTCTTTATTAGTTTAGGTTTTAGTTTAGATAAGTTAGAATCTTACGTTACCACCGCTGATGGGGTACGTCAAGATGTAATTGGTACTATGCGAGTACTAGTTACTTATAATAATGTTAAAAAATATGTAATTTTTTTTGTAATTCCGTCTCTTTCTCCTGTGATTGTTTTGGGAGTCGACTTTTGGAAGCAATTTGACATCGCTCCTCAATTGTTTTCAAAAGCCAACAGTGGTCGTGATGTTGAGAATACTATAGGTGAAATTCGCAAGATCACGTCAGCTTCCCTACTGTCCCCTCAGGACAATCGTAGGCTTAATGATGTTATAGATAAATATAAGTCAATTTCTTTTGAAAAATGTGGTTTGGGTCGAACTCATTTAGTTCAGCACAAAATTAAAACAACGGGAGATCCCATTAAGCAACGGTATTACCCTTTGTCTAAAACACGTCAGCAACAACTTGAATCTCAACTTAAGGAAATGCTAGATTTAGGTGTTATTCGCCGTTCGCGTTCGGCTTGGTCGAATCCGGTTTTGATCGTGCCTAAGAAGGATGGTTCTGCAAGGTTGTGCCTGGACTCCAGAAAGCTTAACAGCGTCACAACAAGGGATTCGTACCCGCTGCCATATATTTCGCGAATTTTAGACAACCTTCGTGGTGCACGCTTTATAACCTCTATTGATTTGTCGAAAAGTTTTTGGCAGATACCATTACATAAGGACTCTTGCTCCAAAACGGCTTTTGTAGTACCTGGACATGGCTTGTTTGAATTCGTTAGGATGCCGTTTGGGTTAAAAAACGCACCTAGTGAACTTCAGCGTCTAGTAGATGCACTTTTTGGTCCAGAGTTCGACGAAAACGTTTTTTATTATTTGGATGACCTAATTATAATTTCGGAAGATTTTGATTCACATTTAGAGCAGTTAAATAGGGTTTTCTTACGTCTGAAAGAAGCAGGCTTAACAGTCAATTTAAAAAAGTGTGAGTTTTGTAAGGACGAATTGAAGTATCTCGGTTACATTGTAGATGCAAAAGGTCTTCGCACAGACCCAGTTAAGTTGGAATGCATTCGTACTTACCCCATTCCAAAGAATTCTAAACAGGTTAAAGCTTTCATTGGCCTGTGCGGGTATTATAGGCGATTTATAAAAGATTTTTCAACCATTGCTGCTCCTTTAACAAAACTCACTGGTTCAAGGATGGGAATTAGTAATTTTTCGTGGTCTACTGAAGCGGAAGACTCTTTTAAGAAATTAAAAAAGGCGTTGACTTCTGCCCCTGTTATTAATTGTCCGGATTTTTCGCTTCCTTTCACCATCCACTGTGACGCGAGCAACGTTGGGATCGGAGGGGTGATTACCCAAGTTTTTGATGGAGAGGAGCACCCTGTTTCTTATTTTTCTAGGTGTCTTAATGTACATGAACGAAACTACGGCGTGACGGAGCGCGAACTCCTAGCGGTGTTAGATTCGGTCAACCATTTTAGGCCCTACATAGAAGGTGCCCACTTCACTGTGGTAACAGATCATTCTAGTCTACAATGGTTGGTGTCGTTATCAAATCCAACAGGTAGACTTGCTCGCTGGTCTACTCGTCTGTCACAGTACTCTTTTGATGTTATACACAGGAAAGGTAAATTAAATACGGTTCCGGACGTTCTTTCACGTAAAGACGTTTCTTTAATTTCTTCCATTGATTCCGTTCCCATGAGTACGGATACTTGGTATAATACGTTATTTTCCAATTGTAAATCAAATCCACAACGCTTTAACAATTTTCAAATTAGGGAAAATAAATTGTTTCGTCACACTAAATCTCGTTTCGCTCTGCAGGAGGACACAGCTTGGAAGCTTGTTGTTCCTTTTGAGGACCGTAACGCAATCCTTTCTAAAGAACATGAATCGGATATTTCTTGTCATCCAGGAGTTTTTAGAACCTACAAAAAGGTTCAACTTCATTATTTTTGGCCAGGGATGTACAATGACGTCAAAAATTTTGTTAAAAAATGTAAAACGTGTAAGGCACATAAAATTAATACTGCTGCGCCGGCAGGCATTTCTACCAACCCGAAAATAGTCACAAGACCGATGCAAATGTTGTCTATTGACCTTGTCGGTCCTCTTCCGCGTAGCTATGCGGGATTTATGTATATTTTAACGGTTGTTGATGTATTTTCTAAATATACCTGGATTTTTCCGCTTAGAAATGCAACTACTAAAAGCATTGTTAAAAACATTGAACAATACATATTCCTTGTACACGGGGTGCCGCAAACGTGCGTCTGCGACAACGGGAAACAATTTATTTCAAAAGACTTTAAACAATTGTTAGCAGAGTATAACGTACCTCCACCTTTTTATAATGCCTATTACACCCCCCAAAATAATGTTGTGGAACGCTATAACCAAACTATTGGAACTGCATTGTCTATCTTAACCGAGTCTGACCAGCGTAATTGGTCCAGATATCTGCCTAAAATTCAATCAGCTCTAAATAATACAGTCAATTTTGCAACCGGCTTCACGCCCTTCTTCCTTATGCATGGTAGGGAACAAATTATTGACGGAAACTTTCATAAAAATAACTTATCTTCTAGTGTCGTAGACACTACGTTGCAGCAATCTAGGGATGAATTTGCTAAGAAGTTAGAAGACTTGGTTCCAATTTATGAACAAGTTTCAAATGCTTTGTTACAAGCTTTTAAGAAAAATGCCCAACACTACAATTTGCGCCGTAAGACGGTCAATTATGAAGTAGGAGATGTGGTTTGGAGGAAGAATTTTGTCCAGTCCAGTGGACCGAATTATTTTTCTCACAAATTGGCCCCTAGATTCGTTCGCAATGTTATTAAAGGTAAAGTCTCTAATTTGGTCTATACGCTAGCTGATATGAACGGTAAAATTGTAGGAAATTTTCATGTAAAAGATATTGTTCGCGTTGATTAAATATTTCTTGCTCTTTATAATTAGATGAAACCAACGTGATAGTATGCGGGGCTACCAACCTTGCATGCTGTTCCGTTTGTTTCGTCAGTGTTTTTCTAGTAACTTGCTCTTGGGGCTTGGTACCCTCAAGAGGTTGTGACTAGAATTTTCACAAAATTTCCTCATTCTTACTATCATAATTTTTTTTTAAATTCTTCTGAATTTTTGTTAGGAGACGATGTTTGTAATGAATGTCGTTTCCTCTGATCCATGTGATCAGTGGCGCCCATTATTTTTTTTAGGTCATAATTTTGTAATTGACATATTCTTTGACGAGATTTTTTTTTTTTCTCTGGTTTAAAACGAGACGTTTTGTCTTCCTCATAGTATATCTTTGCTGCGATTATACTTACACACTGATGAGTTCGTAAAACGGCAGGTTTTGTTGTACTATTCTTATGTTTAAGTCTGAATCCTTCTTCTCAAGTTCGTTGGAGCTTTCTCCTGATTAATGATTTTCCAAGGACTTGGAAAGAACGATTCAAAACTTCTGTTTATGAGAGATTTGAGCGACTTTCTTATGCACAGATTGTTTAAATTTCACCAATTAGTGATTAAGTAAATTTTGTCATAAATATACCATAGCTGTGTTAAATATATTAAGTCTGGTTTAACTTTCCTTAAAGTCAGTTAGTTAAGTTTTTTCTTTGTTAAGAAAATTTGTCTTGTTACAAACAAAGGTGGTACTGCTCTGGCATGCCTACCCAGTATAATAATTCATATTACAAGTTTATCACCTTACCTCTAATACAGGAAAGTGTATTTTGTCTTTTAGTTTTAAGTTAACCTTAAGTAAGTATATACATCTATTGGTCTCTCACTGCTTAAACCAGTGTTGTACTGTTAATTTTGTCTACTAGTGTCGATTATCTAATAAGTATATTCGATCACCAAAATATTATTGTTTGTTCAAGAAATTTTGACTTTTAGCATTTCTGTAAATGTTATTTTTTTAAGGAATGCCACCTCGGTTTATCCTTAGTCCTTTTCTTGCATAAGCAACGCCCTCTGAGGATGGTTTATCATAGTTACTTCTTGTATTTTTTTTGTATAGAATCAAGAGTACCTTTTGAGGTTCACTTTTAAAATAGCTAGGTGTTTTGTTTAAATTGTAATCCCTAAGCTCTAAGCCTAACATTATATATCCTGTTTTGCTTCTGTGTTCCTATTGACTTTATATAATTTTGATGGATAGGTATTTTATATATGTAAACCCTAATCTGACCACTTTTGTAGATAGGTAGTGCTTCGGTATTGTAAAACCTCGTCTAATTTTCTTGACAAATAGGTATTTTATATATGTAAACCCTACTTTAACCACTTTGATAGATAGGTAATTGAATATGTAATCCCTACTCTAACCACTTTTACTTATAGTAGACAGTTTTTAACTGTTCTAGCTTACGCATCAATACATAAATATTATGCATACATTTTTTTTCTCAAAGCGACCTGTTGGATCTAGGTAGAAAGATTAGTTTTACTAGATTTCAAACAAATCTCTTAAATTCAGTGTAAGTGTGGGCTGGTTTACCACCCTTAAAGTGAAGCCTAAATTGGCAAAGTGTCCTATTAGAGGAAAAGTGATGCCTCGTGCATACCTATTGGTTGTACTCTGTTCTCTATATATGTTACCTTTTTTTGTTGTTGTTATTGTTTTGTTTTCTGTAAATTTAAGTGACTTAGTTTTAAGTTTATGTTTCTTGTTTACTATATACTAATTTATTTGATTATAAATGAATACTTGTTGGACCTATGTTTGGTTGGTTAGTTTGTTCAATTTTCTTGACGTGATTTTCATGTTTGAGGGCAAACATTTTCGCGGGAAAGGGGGAATTGTCATGATAATAATTATTAAATTCGAATAATTATTCTCGTGACCTATTTAACTTTCACCTGGCCGCTCGTGTTATTTGTTGAACCGCCTGTGGTTTTATTTTTGCGGGTGGCAACATTAGTTTCTAGTTTCCGGCACTTTTTGAATATCCGCCGTTACGGCAGCCGACGGATATTCGACTCGTCAATTAGGTGTCAGTTTTACAAGTTTTTAACATGGGATAATCCCTTATATTGTTATTTTATTATTTAAAACCACGAGCCGGATCATTAAAGATGATTTTTGATAAACGCGACCCGGAGTAATTAAGCGGGCGTTACGGCTGTCGGTGGGAGAATGACTTGTGCCACGCGATGTTCGCATTGAGATAAATCCGCGTAATCGTTTGTCGAAGAGTGACATGAAACGCGACGGAACACCTTTGTGCCCTTGCCTGCCGTCTGCCTCGAGTAGTTGTGGCAAATTCCTGGCGGAAAACCTTTGACGTGGCTCTTGCCTTGTGCTTGACAAATGCCCAGAGTCCCTTGATGACTTCAGCCGGAATCCTGGTCATCCGGTGGAACCTGCTGCCCGGCTGTCCGGATAGCCAGAGTCAGCGGGATATGCGCTGGCTATTTGCAGTTGGCGCAGTTGCGTCCCATGGATGCGCTCCCCGATTACTTTCCCACGTCTTCGCGGCGACAGTTCAAATAAGCGTTCTTGAGGGTTAGAATTATTTTTAGGAAACATGACTTGGTCCAACAGGTATGCGATTTGCTTTTTGTTTCATTGTTGATTTGGTCGGCCTTACCGGTGTTGTATTGGGGTAATTGAAACCCCCTGGCTATATGTTTTTTTTTGAAATACACAATTAATATTGTTATTTAGTAAAGAACTCTTTTATTTCAAACAATAATGATAAACCTAATCATGCTGGGGAGAATCCCGTATTTCCATCCACAATCCTGAGGAGACTCGCTTGCTCTACCTATTTATGTATAATACTGTAAATGGTTCCCCGGAACTATTTACGTTACAACCCCGCAGCAAATGGCATGGTGGAACGATTTCATCGTCAACTAAAGGCAGCGATCAAGTGCCATCAGAATAACCGTTGGACGGAAACACTTCCCACCGTACTCATGGGAATCAGAGCAGCTTGGAGAGACGATCTCGCTACAACCTCAGCCGAGCTAGTATACGGCGAGCCGCTCCGCTTACCCGGCGAATTCCTATGTACAGCACGACCTAATGTCAACGACGACACCGGAAGCTTTCTCAAGGAACTACGGAAACATTTCAACGAGCTGAGACCAGTTGAAGGTACCCGCCATGGTGATGGACATCATTTCGTCTTCCAAAATCTTCCCACAGCTTCTCACGTCTTTCTGAGGGATGACACCGTCAAGAGCCCGCTTCAACAACCTTACAGCGGCCCTCATCAAGTCGTTCGTCGGCACGAACGAACATATACCATACTAGTAAAAGGGAAGGAAATCACCGTGAGCATCGACCGCCTCAAACCAGCATACATTGCTCAAGATCTTGAAAGATTTGCATCACACTCGCAAAGCGCATCAGACGCACCAGCCGGCACATCACAAACAACCCTTCCGTTGTTCGATAACAGTCACGATCGGACACACACAACCACTCGTTCTGGAAGGCGTGTTCGATTTCCCGACCACCTCGGCATCTGACCATTCTTCCTTTCACCGCAGCCATGTCTGCGTTGTCTGGGGAGGGAGTCCTGTAGCAACCAGCATTGCTATCCCACGCATTGGAATTGCCCCGAAACTTATCGATGTTTCGAGAGACCGGCGCCTTGTTCAAATCAATGCAAGCGAAAATACTAGAGTGTTCCCGTCAGCCGTCGGCCACGGACGGTACGTGACTGAGCGGTAGCTGCCTAGTTCATTGGAACAAAAGCCGCGAACCTACTTTCTACGCGCGTTCCAGAAAAGGTTCGAATTATTATACGCTTACAATGCACAGTTCCGGCTCTTTCTAGAAACCAGGCGAGTGTTGATTTACTGTCAACACTCCACTCGTCGGGCTATATAAGAGCGCCCAGCAACAGCCGACTCATTAGTAATTCAGCATTACCGCAGCTCGCCTCCTCTATCCGCGATCGACCTTGACCGAGTGTGAAACTTCGTAGTAATACTATTCAATATCGTGTTTGTGTGTTTTCAATTATTGTGGGAACTCATTAAAGGTTTTTCATCACGCAACCTCGTTTTTCTTCACTCGACTACCAGCCTATACTGAGTACCTACATTGGTGACCCCGACGTGATAGCAACCAGCATTGCTATCCCACGCATTGGAATTGCCCCGAAACTTATCGATGTTTCGAGAGACCGGCGCCTTGTTCAAATCAATGCAAGCGAAAATACTAGAGTGTTCCCGTCAGCCGTCTGCCATGGACGGTACGGGGGAGGGAGTCCTGTAGCAACCAGCATTGCTATCCCACGCATTGGAATTGCCCCGAAACTTATCGATGTTTCGAGAGACCGGCGCCTTGTTCAAATCAATGCAAGCGAAAATACTAGAGTGTTCCCGTCAGCCGTCGGCCACGGACGGTACGTGACTGAGCGGTAGCTGCCTAGTTCATTGGAACAAAAGCCGCGAACCTACTTTCTACGCGCGTTCCAGAAAAGGTTCGAATTATTATACGCTTACAATGCACAGTTCCGGCTCTTTCTAGAAACCAGGCGAGTGTTGATTTACTGTCAACACTCCACTCGTCGGGCTATATAAGAGCGCCCAGCAACAGCCGACTCATTAGTAATTCAGCATTACCGCAGCTCGCCTCCTCTATCCGCGATCGACCTTGACCGAGTGTGAAACTTCGTAGTAATACTATTCAATATCGTGTTTGTGTGTTTTCAATTATTGTGGGAACTCATTAAAGGTTTTTCATCACGCAACCTCGTTTTTCTTCACTCGACTACCAGCCTATACTGAGTACCTACATTGGTGACCACGACGTGACCCACAAACACCACACCTACATCGGTGACTTTCGACGTGCACGGACAATTCTACAGTGAGCACGACGCGTGCAAATACGACCACAGCGAGCACGTCGCGCACGAAATAAACTCTTTGGTGAATTTCGCACAGCATCATCATCATCATGTCTCTCACGAGCGGTACATCTGAGGACATGGGCAACCAGCAACCAGTGACCAACAACCACTCATTTGTAACGAAGATGGAGCGGTTGATGCAGCCTCTCCAACAAGAGATTGCTACTTTGAGGCGCGAAATTTCCACACTACGCTCTCGCCAGCATAGGAGGAGCACCACCCCGCAACGTTGGAGCAATCGTTCCCGCAGTCAATCCAGAGGTCGTCAACCCGAAGGCACGTGCTGGTACCACTGGAAGTATGGAACAAAGGCAAGCAAGTGCACCAAACCCTGCAACTTCCAACAGGGAAACGCTCGGGGCCCAAACTGATGGCGACCAGCGCCAGCCCCGACCAAGTCAGTCGCCTTTTTGTTACCGACAGGGTAACCCGTACCCAATTCCTGGTGGACACTGGCGCAGATCTCTGCGTTTTCCCTCGACGCCTTGTTCAGGGACGTCCCACTAAAGCAACATATGAACTGGCAGCAGCAAATGGCAGCACAATCGCTACCTATGGCAGCCTAACGCTCAACCTGGATCTGGGATTGCGACGCGACTTCACTTGGAGCTTCGTCATTGCAGACGTCTCCAAGCCCATTATCGGAGCAGACTTTCTCGCCAAATACGAGCTACTGGTAGATGTCCGAAATAAACGGCTGCTGGACCAGGTGACGAATTTAACCATCGCGGGAAAACGAAGCTACAACAAGATCGCTTCCATTAAGACGGTCACAGGAACGTCCCCGTATCACAAGCTACTTCAACAGTTCCCTGACGTCACTCGCCCTGACGGCGTCAGGAAGGAAGTTCGTCACGCAACACTGCACCATATCAACACTACGCCAGGACCTCCAACAGTCGAACGCCCACGACGCCTTGCTCCTGACAAACTCAAACGCGCCAGGAAGGAGTTCGAGGCCATGGTACGTCTCGGAATCGCTCGACCTTCGGAGAGCTCTTGGGCATCCCCCTTGCACATGGTACCCAAGAAAGACGACCAGTGGAGACCATGTGGCGATTATAGAAGACTGAACGCCAGGACGATTCCGGACAGATACCCTGTACGTCACATCCAAGATTTTGCACAGGCACTGAGCGGCACCAAGATCTTCTCAACGATTGATCTGGTGCGAGCTTATAATCAAATCCCTGTAGCTCCTGAGGACATTCCAAAGACAGCAATCACTACGCCATTCGGACTCTTCGAATTCCCAGTGATGTCTTTCGGTCTCCGCAACGCAGCCCAGACCTTCCAACGCTTCATAGACGAGGTTACCAGAGGCTTGGATTTCTGTTACGCCTACATAGACGACATCCTTATTGCCTCAACATCAGAGGAAGAGCACCTGGCCCACCTCAAGATATTATTCCAGCGCCTACAGGAATACGGTGTTGTCATCAACGCCGCCAAATGCCATTTCGGCCTGACTGAGGTCAAATTCTTAGGATACCTAGTGTCTGACGCAGGCACTTCACCCCTCCCAGATAAAGTGGAAGCCATCAATAACTACAGCCAACCAGCTTCCATCAAGGATCTTCGCCGTTTCCTGGGAGCTATAAATTTTTACAGGAGATTCATCCCCAACGCCGCGAGGACCCAAGCTCCACTTAATGACCTCCTAAAAGGCAACCAAAAAGGCAAGCAACTCGTGCCTTGGACTGCCGAAACAGTAAAAGCCTTCAGCAAGTGCAAGGAAGCTCTTGCCCAGGCAACTCTGCTTGTTCACCCGAAGTGCGACGCCCCACTCTCTATCGTCAGCGACGCGTCTGATACCACAGCTGGTGCCGCACTCCATCAATTCGTCGCAGGACACTGGGAGCCTCTAGCATTCTTCTCAAAGAAGTTTTCGGCAGCCGAAAAGAAATATGGTGCATACGACAGAGAACTCCTAGCCATATATCTCGCTGTAAAATACTTCCGCCACATGGTGGAAGGCAGGTCGTTCACCATATTTACCGACCATAAGCCCATCACGTTTGCCTTTCAACAAAAAGCAGACAAATGCTCTCCAAGGCAATTCCGCCATCTGGATTATATCAGCCAGTTCACAACTGACATCCGACACGTCTCCGGAAAAGACAACATCGTTGCGGATGCTCTCTCCAGGGTCGAGACGATAGACACTCCTCTGGACTTCGCAGCGCTGGCAGCTGACCAGATGTGCGACCCTGAACTGAAACAACACTTGCAGGGAAGTTCTAGCCTACAACTTAAGAAAATCAATATTCCGGGTACTGACGCGCATCTCTACTGTGACGTCTCAACTACCATAGCCAGACCCTTCGTCACGAAGAAGTTCAGACCTGCGGCATTCAATGCGGTCCATCAGCTGGCTCACCCTGGAATCAAGGCCACGGTCAAGCTTATAACTCAACGTTATGTCTGGCCGGCCATCAAAGCCGAGACCATTAAGCTCGCACGCAATTGCCTCCAATGCCAACGAAGCAAGGTGACACGACACGTGTCAGCACCCCTGGGAGCCTTTCCCAGGCCCTCCGCTAGATTCGAGCACGTCCACATCGACATAATCGTCATGCCTTCTTCAGAAGGATGCCGATACTGCCTCACGTGCGTCGACAGATTCACAAGATGGCCAGAGGCATTCCCGATCCCAGACCAAGAGGCTGAAACAGTGGCACGCGCTTTCTATAAGGGCTGGATTACAAGATTCGGCACTCCACTCCGCATTACTACGGACCAAGGGAGACAATTTGAGTCAAGGCTGTTCAGGCAATTAAATTGCCTGGCAGGCACGACGCAAATCCATACAACTGCATACCACCCCGCAGCAAATGGCATGGTGGAACGATTTCATCGTCAACTAAAGGCAGCGATCAAGTGCCATCAGAATAACCGTTGGACGGAAACACTTCCCACCGTACTCATGGGAATCAGAGCAGCTTGGAGAGACGATCTCGCTACAACCTCAGCCGAGCTAGTATACGGCGAGCCGCTCCGCTTACCCGGCGAATTCCTATGTACAGCACGACCTAATGTCAACGACGACACCGGAAGCTTTCTCAAGGAACTACGGAAACATTTCAACGAGCTGAGACCAGTTGAAGGTACCCGCCATGGTGATGGACATCATTTCGTCTTCCAAAATCTTCCCACAGCTTCTCACGTCTTTCTGAGGGATGACACCGTCAAGAGCCCGCTTCAACAACCTTACAGCGGCCCTCATCAAGTCGTTCGTCGGCACGAACGAACATATACCATACTAGTAAAAGGGAAGGAAATCACCGTGAGCATCGACCGCCTCAAACCAGCATACATTGCTCAAGATCTTGAAAGATTTGCATCACACTCGCAAAGCGCATCAGACGCACCAGCCGGCACATCACAAACAACCCTTCCGTTGTTCGATAACAGTCACGATCGGACACACACAACCACTCGTTCTGGAAGGCGTGTTCGATTTCCCGACCACCTCGGCATCTGACCATTCTTCCTTTCACCGCAGCCATGTCTGCGTTGTCTGGGGAGGGAGTCCTGTAGCAACCAGCATTGCTATCCCACGCATTGGAATTGCCCCGAAACTTATCGATGTTTCGAGAGACCGGCGCCTTGTTCAAATCAATGCAAGCGAAAATACTAGAGTGTTCCCGTCAGCCGTCGGCCACGGACGGTACGTGACTGAGCGGTAGCTGCCTAGTTCATTGGAACAAAAGCCGCGAACCTACTTTCTACGCGCGTTCCAGAAAAGGTTCGAATTATTATACGCTTACAATGCACAGTTCCGGCTCTTTCTAGAAACCAGGCGAGTGTTGATTTACTGTCAACACTCCACTCGTCGGGCTATATAAGAGCGCCCAGCAACAGCCGACTCATTAGTAATTCAGCATTACCGCAGCTCGCCTCCTCTATCCGCGATCGACCTTGACCGAGTGTGAAACTTCGTAGTAATACTATTCAATATCGTGTTTGTGTGTTTTCAATTATTGTGGGAACTCATTAAAGGTTTTTCATCACGCAACCTCGTTTTTCTTCACTCGACTACCAGCCTATACTGAGTACCTACATGTTCACATTAAAAAAAAAATATTCGAAAATTATATGTTTATTTCGAATTATAAATTAACCCCTCGGGTCCAGAAAAAAATCATGATATGTAATCGAATATTCCCGGTTGACATTCCATTTCGAAAAAAATCGCCCTTTTTGAAAGTACCAGAATAATAAATATATTCTGGTTTTTAAAAACTAAGACTCTTTCTGATTTTAATATTAAAAACCAACATAATGTTATGCAAATAAAAATAAATTATTATTAGCTTTTTGGAAAAAATTATGGCATTTTGGAATACCGATTTGCTTTTGAATTTAAAAGATAAGAAAATTATAGTACCGGGCATTTCAATAAAAAGAGGGATTTTTCAAGGAGACTCATTGAGTCCTCTTTGGTTTTGCTTAGCATTAAATCCTCTATCTAAAATGTTAATTAAAAGCAAGTTTGGAATAAAAATTAAAGGTAATACAATAGAGAGAAATATAATTTCTCATTTATTATTTATGGATGATTTAAAATTATATTCGAATTCTGAAACAAATTTAGAGAAAATGATTAAGGTAGTTAAAATATTTTCAGATGATATTAAAATGACTTTTGGTTTAGATAAATGTAGAACGATCCATATAGAGAAAGGTAAAATTGTAGATGGAGACGAGGGTATATTTAGAAATTTCAAAATTGAAAGTATGAAAGGGGATGAGGTTTATCAATATTTAGGATATATATTTTTAGAAAATGAATTTTATAAAATTTATTATGATAAAACTATTCTAACAGACAGAACAATTAGTCATAATAGACCCGATATAGTTTTACATGACAAAATTAAGAAAATAACTTATATCATTGATGTCGCTATTCCAAATTCTTGTAATATTCAGAAAACTGTTTCTGAAAAAATAAGAAAATATACAGATTTAGGAAATGAGATTAAAAGAATTTGGCATTCTCAGACTATAAAAATATTACCATTTGTTATTTCGGCTACTGGCATTATACCTAGCTCTCTCATTCAAAATTTAGGCGTATTAGATTTGTCAAAAAATTTGTACATAAAAATGCAAAAGTTGGTCATTTTAAATACATGTAGGATTACGAAAGATTTTTTAAATATTTATATTGAGGGATCAGTAGGATTTATCGAACCAGTTAGGATTTCATCAGAGCCGAACCCTCTGATATGAAAATATCTGGAGTCGGTGAAATATTTTCCCATTATGTTTCTGGTGGATTGACGTATTGTTCTTGTATTGTTTTGTATTTATTATAATTATATAGTGCACTTACATTGCGTGAATTTAC
Source organism: Limnephilus lunatus (assembly GCA_917563855.2). Classification (NCBI taxonomy): domain Eukaryota; kingdom Metazoa; phylum Arthropoda; class Insecta; order Trichoptera; family Limnephilidae; genus Limnephilus; species Limnephilus lunatus. Next base: position 11,793,189 of record OU830596.1, read on the forward strand.
TAGATATTCATTTGTGGAAAAGTGTGTGGAAGGGTTTAATCTTTCATTTGGGAAAGATTCAACCCGGACATAAAATCTGGAGCACCGTAAAAAAGTTTTAATCAGTTTTTTTTTAAATTTTAACATTGAAATCGGTTTACCAAAGGTTTTTTCTTGTAAAATTTATTATTCCTTTATGTGAGACAAAAAAACGCACTTAAGCCCTGTCTCCAGCGATAATAGCGCCCTTGATGTGATTTAGCACCCTTGAAGTGATTTTTCACCAAAACGGCACTCTAAAAAATATCTCTAGGATATTAGGTAATATTGTGACTCTGAATTTTTCATATGCGGCAATCTAACTGTGTTTATATTTCTATATAGCTAACTAACTAACTAATCATCACACCGTTTTCCCGCAGAGGTAGGCAGAGAGAATGGAACGCCCAACAACTCGGTCTTGGCACACACTATTTGCCTCATTCACATTCATATATCGTCTCATACATACTCTTGTATTATTCTGACTGGGATCTTGAAGAGTCGGCGATGTGTGAATGCAAATGCTTGCTCCATTCATTCCTCGGCGGGATTGATGCCCTAGACTGGCTCTCAGACTTAGACGCCCCCCTCTGAACCCCCAACATATGAAAGAAGAAGAATAAACTTACCGAAAAAATGTAAGTAACAAATATACTATAGTTTTGTTTTGTCGTTTTTCAGTCTTAGCATTATTTATACGAGGTATTGTACAATAATACCATTTGTCCTGAGGAAAATGTCGTCTCTGCTTGTGGTCGTCCGTGATTTATTTAACGAAATTAGCATAATTAAATGTTAAATACACAAAATGTAGCATTTAAAAAAGAATTCATCTTTCGCAATGATTATTCTTTCAATAATAATTGGAATAGAAACCAAGCAAAGTCGTTAATGCTTTGCTATCTGTTGTCAACTCCAAGTTGGGATTAGTATTTGATGATTAAATTTAAACGTTTCTTCACAATAATGGTCATAAAATAATTATAAATCTTCACCGGCACAGATGTCCTGAAAGAATCCAGTTCAGACAACAATGAACTTTTTTCGAAGTCGAACCGATTAGATCAGTAATTTATGATCAAGTTGTTAGAGGATACCATATGCTTTATGTTTATCATTAATATCTAGTATACACAGGAATGACATTTTACGAAACCTCTTATTTTGGTCACTGGAGTACCAAAGTTTTAGCACATTTCGGAACACCTCTGAAATCTTAACTGGCCTAAGTGTCCTGAAAGGATCCTATACAAGCTATGCTGGATGCTATCCATGAAGTAAATCCACCCTGTGTCTCTGAACTATGCATTCCTTACTCCAACTCTTAGATCAGCATCATTATTTGCAATCGAAAGGTTGAAAGAACCTGATCAAAATCCAAACACTAAGTTTGGTGATCGTGTATTCGAAGTATCCGGCCCTGAGGCTTGGAATAAACTTCCTATGGAATTAAAATGCATAACCAGCCAAACAGAATTTAGATCCAAACTAAAAACTCACTTTTTCAGACACTCATTTCCATAAATTCCTCATTCTATTTAAACATTGCTATTTTTTCCTGTTCTTTATGCTCTAATACTTGTTGAATTCCACGAATATTTACATACATGTAGGTATATTTTTTCAATTCCCTGCAACTACTCATTTACTCATGATGATGTCAAAGTGCTATTGATTTACCTACCTGATCGATCTACCAATGGACAATCTCAGTGGGAACTTAACACCTCAATATGATTACTGTAGATCGACGATTAATTTAATTCGTTCATTTATGTAAAATATCCATCTTTCCTACAAATCCTTCTAACCCAGAAGTGAAGTTATACGTGAAATCCGATTTAGATACTAGTTAGGTTAATCTTTACGATGAATTTGCTTACAGTATGAACATCATAATATATGCCACGGATAAATTGAAGCTTTTACTAGCTTTTCTATGTATTGGAATTATAATTAAATTATTATTTACGTAATAAAAATTTTAAGCGTACACCACTAAAAAAAATTTTTTTTCAAAACTTAACTATGAAGTAATACAAGAAACAATTTTTTTTTTTAAATATCTCTTTATGGCTAAGCTATTTTTGAGGTTTTCTATGTTCTAACTTTTTTCATTCTTATAAAATTATGCACAGAATAAATAAAAACCACTTTTTCGCTTATTTGCCTCGCGCAAATAAGACGGTCGATTTTAAATTTTGCAGGCATGAGAATCGAAATATTTCTAGCTTTTATATTCCTCTCTAAAATTGTAACATTATATAAGAACTTTATTTCACTGCTCTATTGCAGCTCATTCGTTTAAAATTCGAGTCCTCTATAGTCCACTCTGCCAGTGCGGTGTGGAGGAGGAGACTCTTGACCATGTCTTCTTCAATTGTAAAAATATTTCTTCCTTCAAAAGTATATATCATTTGCTTATTAAAATCAACCACCATTCTCCCCTCAGTATTTGCTGACTCTTTACAATTCCCAGGTTTTTTCAGTTCTATATAAGTTCATAGACTTGAATGACTTCAGTATTTGATTTGTTCTGTCCCCATAAATTGTCCTCATAATTATAACTATCTCTTTATTGGCACAAAGCACTATTTTTAAGGTAAATTGCCTATTTAAAAAAAAAACTTTCTTCTTATAGCGCCAATAACATTAATAATGTATTATAAAATGTATAGAACTTACTTCTATCTTACCTGTTTGTTTTTATTCTTATGGAGTTTTTTGTTGTTGTTTGGTTTTAAGAGCTCTCACTGACAAACCTGGAAAAAACCCAAAACACGTATTTTTAAAAGTAAGTATGTTAATTTTAAATCTGTAACTTTAAGTCAAAGTTGTACTCTGTAAATATGTATGTATGTCATTAAGTCAGTAGTTACAAGTCTTAGTCCCAAGCTCCTGAGTCACCAACTATAAATAAGTCTTAGATGTAAGTTAATAGTTGTTATAATAAATCTTGGTGGTAAGCCAGTTATTTTTTTAATATAGATTTATTTGTACAGCGCCCTGTAGATGATTTTTCATAAAAATAACACAATTATTTTTTTCTTTATGTGTGTTACTTTTAAGATTAACTGAAAATTACAACGATAATATTTTTCAAAAATACATAGTCTAGCATACATATCTCCGTTATTCTGACCCTTGAAATGACCCGAATCACGTATTTGAAATGGATTCACTTATCGTGCCAAGTCTTCCTCGAGGTTTTCCTAATCTCCACACTCATCAAGTTAAACTATTACCGTCTGTAATTTACACTTAATATAACACAAGACACAATATTACATCCTCCGTGGTCGAGGGGTAAAGCTATCGAATAGCGATTCGGAGTTCGCGGGTTAAAAACCCGGCATACGCAAGTAAGTTTTATTTGAATGATTTGTGTTATTTCACAATTTAATCATTTAAAAATCATATAAGGTATATTAGCGGCAAGTCCAGAGTGGAAGATGCTCTCAGTATCGCCCTAGTGTAAGACTGAAATGTATTAATAATTGAAACATTGCTTGAAATATCTCCCTTCCCATCCCCACTACCTTCAGACATCACAACATAGCCCAATCGGGTAAAGTCCCAACATAGTCTCACTGGCTCCATGCGGTTGGGGGCAGTTGGGACTCTTATGTGGTATTCACATAAAAAACACGTCCTCATTTTTAAGCTAACCATGCCCGTAGCATCTATGTGATGAGAAAAATGATTTGGTTTTCGACTGTTGCCCAAATTAGGAAAATACTTTTCGATGGTTTTCAATTTTGATTTTAATATCCAGTTTGTCTTCCGAGAATATCAACTTCTATGAAACTATCGGACACAAAGTTCAATTCCCGGGTTTAACTAATATTTTAGTTGTTCTTTGAATTTGTAAACAGTTTGGTTAATCCCGTGTCCCCTTTTTTTAAATTATCAAATTATTAAATTTTGGGAATCCCAGCGCATCACTTTTGTATAAATTTGCTAATGAATATAAAAAAAAATCATATTATTCTCCGTCTAACTAACCATCACGCCGTTTCTCCGCAGGGTAGGCAGAGAGGAAGGACCGCCAAACAATTCGCGGCATGTTTTTTATATTCTTTGTCCATGTTCTTTATCCAATAAACTGTCTATATTTGTCGACATAACAATGATCTTTTGGAAAACATATCAAAATATATTATTTATTTATTTCTATTGTTTAATGATTGTCTTTGTTTTCTGTATCACAAAAGATATATAAATCATCTAAATGACAAATAATACCTGCATATCTTTTACGTTACATCTTCCGGTCTGGACTAAAATGGCCGTCGCACACGAACAAATATCTAATTGCCTCCGTTTATGATATTGAAAAAATTTTAATACCCGTTTTATAGAAAACGATAATATAAGTTAACAGGAAAAACAATGAAATTGTATTATTTATTTTCGCCGGATATTAGAATAAAATAAAAATCATGCGGGTTCAAACAGAGATGGTGGGTGATACTACATCAGTGTTTAAAAAAAAATGTTATCATTGAGCACCTATTATGCTTTTGTTTTGTTTTTTTTTTTTTTTTTAAATTTTATTTTTTGTTATCATTAGGCACCTACCTACCTTTTTTGCTTTTGTTTTATTTGTTTTTTTATTATCACTAGGCACCTACCTACCTATTATTCTTTTTTTTTTTTTTTTTTTTACTTTAATAGCCGTAAAAAATCTCATAAAATATGGCAGACTAGATTGCACCATCCTGCCAGTCCCGCCTGGATTGGTAACTTAAAAAAACAATATTAATAAATGTTAAATACATTCAAAAATTATGCATCCATTATAGTTGATCCTCCGGCAGTTAGAATCCGGAATAGGCAGTCGGAGTATTTAAAATACGGTGCACCTTAAGCAAAACATAAGTATGCGTCCCCGAAGGGGTGAGCAGAGGGTGTACCGCCGAAAAACCAAAGTATAAAACATATTTTTAATGAAATGCGTCAAGGAAAAAAATTATTATCTGTATACTGTATATACTAGCGTACAAGTCAATCGTCACTGTATATAAATTCGTTTGATATCCATCCCAACTTATTATGAAAGGTATTCTTGAAGTCGATCTTTTTTTCTATTTTGAAGAGGTTTGAGATTGGTAAATAATGCACAAAAGATTATAATTTCGTAATCTGACTAACTCCAGCTTCTGCAAGGTTGAAATTTAAGAACTCGACTTCGAGAACATCTTTGACGCCGCCGCGTATTTAAACCATCTGTGTATTTTCAGCAACGTTTCAATTCCGAATGGTGGTCTTACACCGGGGCGATACTGAGAGAATCTTACACTCTGGAACGTGCCGCAAATACTTTTTTTAAATAACACCAAATTATCAAATAAAATGTATTTGCGCATGCCGGGATTCGATCCCGCGACCTTCGGATTGCGAATCAAGTGCCTAATCTCTAGACTTCGAAGGCCGTCTAGTTACATGTAGAAGTGTACCTTCCATCTGGTACAATACTCACATTACTCAAAAACACCACAAAATCAATTATAATGCAGAAAAACTTGAAGTGAATTAAACAAGATATTTTCTGGGTCACCAGTAGGATATTTCAAAATATCATACTATTGTACCAGATGGTTATACCTCCCTTAGTTATAATTTAATTGCAAAGTTAGTCTGTAAAACACAGACATTAGCTGTGTTTGATGACCAGTTCTTAATAGGTAGGAACTTCCCCACCTTCCTCTTTCAATTTTTCATTTTCTTTCCATATCTTGGACAAATTGTTTCTTTTTTAGGGTTCGGTGGATCTTTAATGCTAGTTTATTCGAAATATTTATCGCTGATTAATATAAGTTTCTAAAAAAGAAGACGGTTGGTAATGTCACTATATTTTTAGAAGGTTATTTAGTAAAATCTTTAAAAGAAAGAAAAACCAGAACTAAACCCATTTGAAATAAAATTAAAATAAATAAATAAAATTAAATCTGAAAACAATGCACTAAGGTCTGAAGCGAATGGTTATCCTCAACGTACCTTAAATCGATATATTTCTAGGGTTAAGTAAGATTTCTTGATAGCCCTGAACCGCGAGAAATTTACCAGCCGCCAGTGTTTCTCATAACATACATTTTTAAAATTCTTCATTCATTTAAAATTCTCTTAACTGCCTTAGTAAGACGCAATTTAGAATACAATTCCACTATTTGGTCCCCATACTATAAACCACATCAATTAAAAATTGAGAGAGTTCAACATAAATTTTTAAGGTTCATTAATTCTCCATACCCATTGAACAAATTAATTATGATAACTTATTGAAAGTACTGAATTTAACTGATTTATCCTGTAGAAGAAAATTCTACTTCGCTTCTATTAATATTAAGGAAGAGGAACAATTTAAAAAAATATATTTGGTATATTATTGTTTCCATTTCAATTATTATTCTATTATAACTATCTTATGTGATTGTTGTAAAAGCCCTAAGAGCGTAAATAAATAAATAAAATATTGGTGTGCATATGAATGGCACGGACGTCGCTATTACTAAACGCCTTACGAAGTTTATTATTCCTTCAGAAGATCCTTGCATGTATCAAAACATTTGGCAAATTACAAAGGACCTCCACCAACATTCTCAAATCCATGAATAAAGATTGCCTGCGGATGCACAAAATGAGCTATAAATTTAATGTGAACTAGCAATTTATTAATCTGAGTTTAATTGTTTACTAATGACCGTATTTAAATGATTTGTAGATCTAAAAAGACCACCCGGGATAACCGTTATGGCGGTTTTCATGAAATTTATCTTGTCAATATTAGATTATGCAAAAATGCAATTAAATATTTGTTTTTTTTACGATATTTCCGCATTACTATAACCAATCTCTTGGTCTTCAATAGGAGTATTTTCATTTATTTAGAATATATAAAAAATATATTCATATATAATATATTAAACGTAGGTACATACATGATTATGATATTGACAGATTGTTGAGATTTTTAGAAATGTGGCTTTTATTGATTTTACTTATAAACCAACACTGCATGAATTCGATTCAAACTTCTTGGCTCATCTTTTCAACTGATACCTATATACAAATACCTATTATTTAAAAAATCTAAAATCACATAACCCGGGTCAATTTTATTTCTCGAAGGCGTCAGCGAAGTGGATGACGCGACTTCCGAAACGACTGCCAATATTTACATAGAATATAATTTAATTACTAACAATCAATAAAAATAATATCTGTAAAAAATCGTTGGCCTCTTCAAAACAACATAAATATATCTTTAAGTGTGGAATTTTTTGCGAAGTTGTTGAATAATTAAGATTGTTAAAAATAACAACAACAAACGGTGACACGCACATTCCTGAAGCTATTTTTAGGCCTAACAACACTTTTCATCGGGACACCTGCAATTATGTGGTTATAATGTAAACAAATTAATATCATAGATGTTACCCGCACACCAGAATATAACTCTTTCAACAATTTGACAACTAATTGCTAAAATTGGCAACATGTATTCTGTCGGAAATAAACACTCAAAATTGAAAATCTAAAGCTACGTGAAGAAAAGTTAAGGAATGATGGATTGAGTAAGGTAATAATAAGTTAGAAGAAAATGCTCTTATTATAAGCAACAACTATTAATTAGCCTGAAACACTCATCTACATTGAAAAAATCTGTAGAAAAAAGATACATGCCGCCGAAGAAACTTGAACCCGCGTCCTTCTGATTTCAGATCAAATGCTCTGACCACTGAGCTACGTCGGCTTATCTCCTACCCGCCAAATTATTCAATATTATATACTAGCGTTTCATTCATCAATTACTGCTTTTTACATTTTTCCAACTGCAAACAACCAACTTTATTTATATGAGAAAGGCATTGTAAGTGCTAAATTTCTCACTAAGTAGCGTCGAGACAAATAATGTCTACATTTTTTTGTGAAATACTTTAACTCGTCAAATATTAATTATTGATTAATATTAATGGTCAGAGCATTTGACCGGAAATCAGAAGAACGCGAGTTCAAGTCCCGTCGGCGGCATGTATCTCTTCTCGAGAGATTTCTTCAATGTAGATGAGTGTTTTAGGCTAATAATTATTGCTTATAATAATTTTTACCCTTTGTGCTATGCATAAAAATCTTGTCGTAAACATTAATTAATCAATTTAAAAAAAAAATCATAATAATCTTGTTGTTTTTATTTTATTTTACTTTGCTTAGAATTACAAATATTTATTTCGGATTCTTTTAAACCGTATCTTTTTTTCCCCTTCATAATGTTCCTGGACCTTAACCTGCCTCACAACGCTGCCCAACCGTGTGGGAATATAGTGCCTCTGTCTTTACACCGTGTTGAATGTTGTAGAAATGAGATCCCCGAGGTGTACGTGTTGTAAAACCATGTATGGTCGTGTGAAAAACGTGGAAATCCGCAAAGAATGCAAGGCTATTGTAAGCGTATTTAGTAAGATTAAATAAAGGACGCTCAGATGGTTTGGGCATGTAAAGCGAATGAACGAGGAAGGAGAGTAGGAGAATATATGACGCAAATGTGAATAGCAGAAGAAGTCGGGGACACCTGAGGAAGGCATGGTACGACTAAAGGAATCGTATTTGTCTGTCTGTCTTTGTATTCGTCTCCATGTCAAGAGTCAGAATAATATAATAGCTTATATGAGACGATGTATGAATGTGAACGAGGCAAGGAGTGTGTACAACGACAGAGTTGTTTTGTGGTCCGTCCTCTCTGCCCACCCCTGCGGGAAAACTGTGTTTTTAATATTTTATATTTTAGTATTAAAAAAAAAATTACCTAATATGGAAAATAAGATCCCTCAGGGCCTGTATCATCTTTGGGATTGCTGTGTTACGGGTATTTTCAAAGAAAAGAAGTTCGGGCAGGGAAGGGTATGAGGGGAGGGAAGGAATCTGGAGGTCAGTGCGTCCAGGAGTGACGGAAGTATGAATCCATCCCTCTCGCTACCCACCCTTAATACCCTTTTCCTTCCCAGAACTTCCTCTCCTTCCTTTTATAAAAATGCCCTCCACACAGCATTCCAAAAGATGACATGGGCCCTAAGGGGAATTATTTTTCTCAGGGCCTCCTGTGTGGAGCTAATGTAAAAACAAAAAAAATCCTAACCTTGCAAAAACTAGCTTGACCTAACCTTAGTGACCGGTTAACTGCTATTTTTACAATAATGTGTTTTGTTCGTGGTGAAGTTCACATTTTATGTCTTTGTGAATTAACTTAATCCACGCTAGTTTGTCAATACATTCGTGAAGCCTTGGATGATGAACATCGCTCATCAATTATAAAAATCTTCGATAAACAACATCAAAACATGTTTGACGCGTTAATTAAAGGCAGCCAGCCGTAATCACAAACATCAAACGTTTTATAGTTAAAATTCGGCGGATTTTGATAGTTGATAAAACTGGAAAATAAATAATATGATGTTCACGGTTAACTCAGATTTGGAAAATTAATAAGGTCACTACCCTGATTTAAATTTATGTTATCAACTTCAGTATGACTCGAGTAATAGCAAATATTTGTAATTAGAGGAAATAAAAAAATTAAAATAATATTTTTTTTAAAAGCTAAAGGATATACATTTTTTATTTTCTCTATTATTGAAAATGGTATGAACTGAATGAATGATAACATTTTGTTTCATCTCCCAACAATTTTTTGTTAAATATATTATTTTTTCTACAAATTTCCTCCGTTTATTATTGATTGCCCGAAGATTCTTCCAATGCAGTAACCATGTAAAAAAACCTTGTTCAATTCATTTTGCACTAGTCTATACACGTGTGAAACATGGTATCATTACCGAACCACCTCGATGGAACGACTCCGGATCCAATATAACAATGCATGCAGAATTATATTTGGATTCAGAAGATATAGCAGTGCATCGACAATGTTTACGGAATTAGGATTGCACGGATTCGCCGGTCTGATGAGACTTACCTGATGAGACACCGGGTCACTGGAGCCAGGATGCGGCTAATGGCCTCCGACAATACAGTGGTGACCGCAGCATTCCAGCAAACACTGAGTGAGCGCTGGGCCCGAGCTCACCTCAGACCACGCCCTACATACAATTGATTATTTAATTATTTTATTTATTTTTATTTTATTTTATTTTTTTGTTATTTTGTTTTTTTCATATTCTATATACTTGATTCTTTATTTAAAAGACCTGTAGTTTAAATGTGTATAATTATATGAGATGTGTGGGATTGCACTATCCTCCCAAAACCTGGAATAAAAATATTATTATTATAATTTTATTTTAAATTTTTTTTTTTTTCTTTTACTTAACTGTTTGGTAATGACCGATATTTATGTGTGTTACTTTTATTAAATTGTAAAATAATTAACCCCGAAACAGGTGATCCCTAGTGGGATTAATAATTACATGCTAAAAATGTATTTAAATTGTGAGGAAGCAATAAATAAATAAATAAATTTAAGATCATCAGCGGGAAGGAGAAAAATGAAAGACTCCAGCAATGTCAATAATGAAAATAGAAAATAAAAGTGGCACTAGGTTCGACCCTTGGGGAAACCCAGAAAAAGAAATTCAAGGAGATTTCAGTACCTACCCGCCTTTTGATACATACGTTTTAAATGCTTCTACTATCTTCCACACTGTATTATTAAATAAATAACTGCCTTCCACATGTGAAAAGCACTTCTTCCATAAATCAATTTCGAGCGCAACCATTTATTCAACATTATTAAAACCCAAACGCAAAACTCTATTATGTCTGAAGATAATAATATAAAACTAGTTTCACACTTCTCTCACATGAATTCCTTCGCTAAACACCGCATTGGAAAATACCGCAGTAAAAAATACCGTAAAAGTAAAACACAAAAAACCTCGCACGGTCGACCGCATTGTGAATCTTTCGAACGTCCCGGATCTAAAAGTTATTTATTGTTTGAGTTCAGATTAGCCGATCACAGACTCCCAAAAGAATTATAATACCTACCTACATACATAATTTTATTAAAGAATAACAAGTCTTCCGAAATGAATAGAAACCAAATAGTAGAAAACCCAGATTAAAGTTAATTAGCTATACAATTTGAGAAAGCAAATAAGTATAAAAGTGATATACCGATGGTCCAGTGGTAAACGGAAACAGGTCCGAAAAATCATAAAATTCGACACGGGTATCAAAAGATTCGACAAAGGGGATCTTCCCAGTTTTAAACAACAATAAAATAATAAAAAATGTTTAACTCCTACGAGTCGGAAAGCGTTTGAAAATATCAGATGCATTCAGTTTTATACAAACTACTTCGGATTGTGTCCATTTATAAGTGAAGAGGTTGTTTTAAAAACAAGGATTTGCATTTGAGGTAATGTAGAAATTTCACATTAGCTAAGCAACTTGATAATTTTTGTTCATATGAAGCAGTTACTTTGTGATGTGACATTATAATTTAAAATAAAACAATAACTTTGTAAACATCACTTTTATTTTTTATACTTTATGCCGACCGGGTTTCGCTACAACCGTAGCTTCTTCAGGGCAGTACAAAATTAATTTACATGTGTGTTATAGCTAATACATGATTTAACCAAATGGGCTGGACTCCTCAAGTAACGGAGGAAGTAGGTATAGGTGTAGATGGAGAATTGGGAAGGGAACGGGCGTGTTCTTTGTCAATAGGGAACAATCTTAGTATGGGACTTTTATTTAAATTTAGTTGGTTATTAACTACCTTACTGTTAGTGTTTATGGCTTTCCTTAGTTCAAGTGCTTCTAGATTGTCTAGCCTAATACCGATATTGTTTTTATGAATTAGTGTGGCGCCTGTCTTTTTGTCAAATTTATGGTCTTTTTCGATCAAGTGGTTTGCAAATTCCGAAAATCCAGAGCTGTGTAAACATCTAAGGTGTTCTTTGACACGGGTGTTTATATTGCGTGCTGTTTTGCCTATGTAAAAAAAGGGACAGTCGCTGCATTGAAGTGAATAAATTCCCGAGTGAGATAGACTATTATCTTTGTCCTTGCCGTTCATTAAAAGCTTACCTATACTATTATTAGTGTAAAATGCTGGTTTGATATCTGATGGGAGGTTTTTAACGCTGTTTTGAGTGAAATTATTTATGTACAAGATTCTACGCCATTGATAAGGTTGATTATTATTACTTGGTATATTATTATTATGAGGTGGACTGTTGTATAAGAATTTACTTGTGGATAATTTTTTATTTTCTTCCATTCTAAATAACAAAAAATTTTACATTCTAAATAAAAATAATAATAAATTATCCACAAGTAAATTCTTATACAACAGTCCACTTACTTCCTCCGTTACTTGAGGAGTCCAGCCCATTTGGTTAAATCATGTATTAGCTATAACACACATGTAAATTAATTTTAGTAGAGATTGTACTGCCCTGAAGAAGCTACGGTTGTAGCGAAACCCGGTCGGCATAAAGTATAAAAAAATAAAAGTGGTGTTTACAAAGTTATTGTTTTATTTTAAATTAACTTGATAATTATTGACCTCTTCTTCTGCACTATTTGTTAAAAAACTTAAAAGGTGGTTCACGTTCTGTGAAAGTTCTATTCAAGTTCTATGATTATTTCAGTTTTATGAAGCAACTGGCCTGTTAATAATATAATGTTGAATTTCACAGAACGCGAAAATTAAACTAAAACATTTTATGAATCGTCTATTTTTTTGAAACAGCCCGTTCTAAGAATTTGCGTTACAAGGATGCGCTGAATGATCATTTTATGACAATGTCACATTTGAATGTCTGTGAAACAACCCGTCCTTAAACTGGTAGTTCTGTAAACATTGGAACTCGCGTCCAAAAAAGCACGTTTCTTATATGTTATTTTATTTAATTAAACACACCAAAATTCCCTCTAAAATCTAAGTTCTGTAAAAAGGTGTATAAATACCTACCTTCTTAAATATTAACCGTTTATTTTACATAACTGTTTTTAAATTTCAAATATCAAGGAATTATACAATTTGTCCAGAGAAACGTTATTATCTCAATGTCAATTGTTTTTTCAGACTTTTTATAGGACACTACGTTCCATAAAATTAAAAAAAAGATTAAAGTCAAAATAAATGCGACGATTTCACGTAGTCAAAGTTAACCAGCGTGCTTGAATAATAAAATGGATGCAGCAGATTATGGAACAAACAAGCAAATTTACAGACAGTTGAAATGCCAAATGGTCGAGTTAAAACAGGACTTCGCCACGCTCAGTCAATTAGATTAACTGAAATATGCTTACGATATTGAGATGGTATAATATACTCTACAAGTCTACAGAATGTTTTCTTAGTATTGTGAAGCGTATTATGCTCCATTATTTTATCAATGTCGTGCTGTTTTTTTTAACATAAGCTCCACATAGAAGGAAAATAATCTTTCTCAGGGCCTATGTCATCTTAGGGGATGCTATGTGGATTTTTTAAAGGAAAAGAAGGAGAGGAAGTTCTGTAAAAGAAATAAGTATGAGTGAGTAGTAATCTGGGGGTCAGTGTGTCCAGGGGTGAATCCATCCCTCCAACCGCGGTGCAAGGCTGTGGGTCGAGATATTCTGGCCAGAGAGGATAAAAGACTTTTCTCAACCAGTCTCTGTCGATCCTGCCCACCACCCAGCAGGTGGGCAGACGCATCGATACCAAGACCTGGAAAAATATCACCCCACGAACCCGTGCACCCCTACTAAGTCACCAAACGTAGCGAACCACTTGGGGTGACCTATGGAAGAGTTGTTGGTTATCCAATAAATGGTACCTATACCCGCCTCCCAAATTGAAAATTGTGTTTTCCTTTAATTAGTGATAGTATCAACCATGTTCAATGTAATTGTATTTGTGAGCGCTTTGATATAAATCCCTGTCGACAATCCTCATATATTTTTTAATTGTATTACGTTTTACTTTAATATGATGATCCATTTTTTGTATTCATTAATCTAAACTACTGTAGACATTGTAATGCAAATTTTTATAAACCTTATTAATTTGAAAATGGATTTAGCTGTGAAAATAGAAATAAAATTAATGTATCCACGTCAATTATTATTTATTTACCAGACCTATTTCGATCTTATGACATCAGTTCAACGTGTGGAGAATCCAACATCCTGGACACATGTGTGATACAATGGCTTGGATAGGTGGAATTAATTACAATAATAAGTAATAAAAATACTTATATCAAATCGTGCATAATCTCAAGTGAATATAACTTGATTGTAAATCTTTATGACTCGAACTAATAAATAATGGCTTGTAAGCAATATTCCATTATTTGACCAAACAATCATTATTGTTTAAATAAGTTAAAAATAAAAATAAATATTCATCCTAGACTTGCAGAAAATTCAATAGATGTCGCATGCTAAAATAATCATTAATTCAAGACACTATCTAGATAGCATTTAGTTTAGGTTTAAATTATGAAATCATACATAAGATGGCAGTCAATTAAGAAAATTAAGATAATGTTGGTAGTTCTTACTCGAAGTATGAAACAGTTAAATATGACTGAATCGGATAGGGATACATTAGTTCAGTTGGTAGAGTTGCGCCCCGGCAAGGCGAAGGTCCTGAGTTCGAGTCCCAGATGTGACCGTATCTTTTTCTAATTTTTCTGTTTTCGGATTTTTCAATTTCGCTAATATTGTCTTCAATTCATTAAATATAACAATTTGAGGTTTTAGATTAAGTTAAAAAGAGTTTTGAGATTATGTTAAAAATAAAAATAAGTAAATATTATTGTGTTTCAAAATGTTTTTTTAGTGATTGTTAATATTTTTTTTTGAAAACTGCTCTCAACCATCTGGAGCCAGTGATACTATGGTATCCCTAATTGGGTATCTCGTGAGGATGAATTTAGTGGGGAGGGGAAGGAAATAGGGCACAGGAAGGTGGATAAGTACCTGGCTAATCAGATCTGGTCATTTCAAACGAAGTTCTAGAATGGTGGTCTTCACCAGAGAGATACTGAGAGTATGTTCCACTTTGGAACGTGCCGCAAATACACAATTGATTGTTTTTTATTAAATTAATTGTGAAACAACCCTACAGGTCAGTGGCTGAGTTGGCATCGTGTTTGGATCCCACCCAGGCGTCCCCTGTTCGAAATGTCGGCTGGTTAAGTCCTCCTTCACGGCACAAACAACATTTTCCGCTTACTGTGGTGGTAGTAGGAGATTTTCAAATATTGTTAAGTTATTCGTAATCCGGTAATGTATGTCTTTCTAAAAAAAAAAAAATTAAATTTACTTGCGCACGCCGAGGTTTGAACCCGCGACCTCCGGATTTGTGGCCGAGAGCCTTAACCCTCGATCACGGAGGCCCGCAATGTTGATGATGTTGTTGTGTGTTGGTTCGTTATTGATTATTTTTTTAGCAAAGAATTTTGATTGTATCGCTAATGTAAAACCTATAAATAAAGTTAACTTTTTCATATATATGAATAATTAAATTAGTTGAAATAAATAAAAATTAATATAGTCTCTTACCAAACAAAAGGAGTTCAACACAAAATGTCAGACCAACTTTTGTTTATTTTTTAGTTACACTGCACATGGTCCCAATTACCCGGACCCAGTGGAACTAACAATAGTATCTCCAATTTGGGAAATGTGGCGAGTCTGAAGAACGAAGAAGAGAAGGAGAAAGATTTGAAAAATGTATGAAATAAGAAATAAGAAATTCCACCGGGGAGATGTTGCATATTGACAATATGGAATTTATGAATGTGAGCAAAGCTAAAGTGTGTGCGAAGACGGATGCACATGTTTTATTGTTTTAGGGTTTTTTAAGTTTCCTTCTTGGAATTTTAAAAACAGGATCTTGTGATGTGGTAACATGTTTTTGTTTTTATATCTTCTTCAGGAACAGGATCTCACGAATGACAGGGAAAACCGCAGTAGGTATATTGTATCAACTAAGGGATCCCAAACATCCCGGATCTTGCATCTTTGACCCTCGGTCAACAAATTAAAATATATACAGGGTTTTAAGGGACGTACTTGACTTACTTTAACCAGTGATTATTGACATTATTTGGAGTAAAAAATGGAAATAAAACTTTGGTCTCCGGTGACTATTTCGATGATTTTTTTTCAAATTTTTTTTCTTCAAAATGAAACAAAAAAAATTCTTTTTTTTTTATTTTTTATTATTTCTGGCTTTCACCCTTCAAGGGTGTTCTAGGCCATCATTTAAAATTACAGAGAAAGGGAAAGGTGAATTTATATATTAATTTTATTTAAATGTACAAATTTCAGAATTATATGGAAGATTGGAGTCGAGTTCAGACTTAGAAGAGATGAAATGTTGAATGGAGGGGAGGCAATTTTAGATAACGCTTGATAGAAGAGAGGATATTTATTTAGAGAGGGACAACCAAAAAATATGTGATCTAAAGAGCCCACATCTAGACCACAGAACGTACAATCTGGGGAGTCAAGGATGTGAATTTTAAAAAGGTGAGAAGGAACGGAACAATGACCGATTCTCATTCGAATAAGTGAGGAAATTTCTTTTTTGGAAAAATGGGGAAATTTTTGAAACCACGGTTTTGACGGGATAGTCCTTTGTATTGAGGCGTAGCGAGCTCCCTTGGATTGACTGGCAATGTTCCAATACTCTGTCCAAACATTGCGGGATCTATCTTTGATGATGGAAAAAATATCAGATAGGGGAATATGGTTTACAAGGGTAACAATAGGGTTGGACGCTCCTTGTTTTGCCAAAGAATCTGCAATATCGTTACCCACTATGCCAATGTGTCCAGGGATCCAAACAAGAATTACGGTTTTTCCAGAGCTTTGAATGGAGGCTATCAGCACTCTAATGAGGCATACAAAGTGATCATCAGGATGAAGAAGAGGACAGGATTTAAGTTTTTGGAGGGAACTGAGAGAGTCAGAGAGAACAAGGGAATGTTCACAATTATTTTTGATTATATATTTGAGTGCTTCAATTATTGCAATGCACTCAGCAGAGAATATTGAAAATTGGTTTGAAATTGAATAAAATATTCTATCATTAGAATTATTGTGGTAAACGTTAATACCTATACCACAGTTAGGAGAGTCAGGAGATTTGGAGCCATCAGTAAATAAAAGAGAAGAGTTGGGCCATTTAGAAGAAATAATGTCATTGAACATATTATTAACAGTACGGGCTGGGAGATTGGAATGACTTTTAAGGATGCCGATCTCTTCCAAAATTGTTGGAGATAGGGTGACGTGACTATATTTTAATTTGTATAGTGGAAGAAGATCATTTTGGATAATTTGAAGCTCTGAGAGAGAGCGAAAATTTTTACAGATGGCAGGAAGAGGTTTAGTTCGAGCTCTGATTGTAGATGAATGTGTTGAGTCTTTGAACAACGAAACTCTGGGAATAACCTGATGACATTTAGAATTTAAACATTTAAGAACAAATTTGTCAGCAAACAGTTGTCGCCTTAAATAAAGTGGGGGATCAGAACATTCCACTTGAAGGGAATTGATGGGCGACGACTGCATCGCTCCAGTTATTATTCGCAATGACTTTGATTGAATTTTGTCTAATTTACTGAGTGCATTTTTGGAGGCAGTACTAAAAAGTGGGCAGGCATAGTCGAGATGACTTCGAATAAGTGCATTGTAAAGCAACTTAATGCAGGTAGGGTGAGCACCCCACCAAACACCAGTCAATGATCTGATGATATTTAAATTTTTTTCACATTTAGTAACTATATTGTGAATATGGGAAGACCATTTAAGTTTCCTATCAAATGTTACTCCCAAAAATTTTACTTCAGAGGCGTTGGGGATTGGAGAGTTTTTAAATAAAATTTGAACAGGAGGATTTTTATGACGGTTTGAGAAGGTGACACACTGACTCTTTTGGACTGAAAGTTCCAGACCATTTAAAGTGAGCCATGTGCAAAGGGCATCCATGGCTTCATTAAGATATTTGACGGCAAGTGGGATGATTTTGGATGATAAGTAGAAAGCTAAATCATCTGCGAACTCAATAACTTTTACTTGAGGGGGAATAGAGACATGCATATCGTACGTGTATATATTATACAGTATAGGGGATAATACATCGCCTTGGGGTAAACCTTTCCAAATTGATCTACTCTGAGGAGTAACATCTGGTAGTTCAATGAAAATTTTTCTATCAAGAAATAGATTAATAATAGATTGGACAAACATGGGGGGAAGGCCAAGGCCTAAAAGTTTTTTTTTAAGGATTGGGATGGAAACATTGTCAAAGGCACCTTCTATGTCTATAAAGACTGCAAGACATACTTCATGGTTAGAAATGGATAAATTAATATCAGTGCTGATGATGGCGAGGTTATCTTGCGTAGATTTTTTTTTCCTAAATCCAAATTGAGATGGAGAGAGAAGCTGATTACTTTCGACAAAAAATTCTAACCGGTTTTTAATTAATTTTTCATAAATTTTACTGAGGGTGGATGAAAGAGCAATTGGCCTGTAGTTAGATCCAGAATTGGGTGATTTGTTTGATTTTAGGATTGGGATGATTATTTGAGAACTCCATTCATCAGGCATTATGCCAGACTGAAAGATTTTATTTAAGATGCTTAGGAAGTGATTTAGAACATTATCATTACTATTTTTGATAATGCTATAAGGAATACCATCTCTGCCTGGAGATGAGTCCTTGACTGTTGATAAACAATTTTTTAATTCAATTAAAGTGAATGGAGAGTCTAGCCAATGATCAGACATAGGAGTGTTGTGGATGGGAGTTATTTCATCTAAGTTAGGTACAGAAGGGGGGGCAATTTTGTCCAAGAACTCATCTATCCATTTAGAATGAGACGCTCGAGGAGATGTTGAACTGAAGGAGGATCGAAATCTTCGAATCATAGACCAAACTTCCGAAATTGGAGTATTCGGAGATACTGAACTGCAGAAGTTGTACCACCCGGATCTTTTTTTTGACCTCAATACCCTTTTGGCATTGGCTTCGGCATTTTTGTATATAAGATAGTTCTCCATAGTCATATTGTGACGATACGAAAGAGATTTAGCTTTCCGAATTCTCACTACCTTAGAACATTCCTCATCCCACCAGGGAGTCGGAGGGAGTTTTTTAAGAGATTTGGTTTTAGGGGGAGGATTTGATTTATGTATTGCAGTTATGAGCATCGATTTGAAGTTATCGTAGTCATCTTTGACAGATAATACATCGGAAGAGGGTAAATTTTGTATAAACTTATCCATATGCGAGTTAAATTCGTCCCATTTGGTGTGTTTTGTTTTAATCTTCGTCGAAATATGGGACTTGTCTGAATGGAAAGAAGTTTGATAAGTGATGGTGATCGGGAAATGATCACTGGAGCAAGGATCGGGGGACACCACGAACGAGGAGAGAGGTGCCAGATTTGTAGAGCATATGGAGAGATCCACTGCACTGGGGTTTGTGTTGGGGCGAGAGATTCTCGTAGGAGATCCGTCGTTCAAAAGGAAAAGGTTGGATTCATCTAAAAAATCCATAACATTTCGACCATCTCGATCAGAGAAAGTAGAACCCCAGACGGGGGAATGGGCATTAAAATCACCCAATAAAAAGAATGGAGGGCTTAGTTGACGG
This sequence comes from Limnephilus lunatus, assembly GCA_917563855.2. Taxonomy (NCBI): domain Eukaryota; kingdom Metazoa; phylum Arthropoda; class Insecta; order Trichoptera; family Limnephilidae; genus Limnephilus; species Limnephilus lunatus. The sequence goes on from OU830596.1 coordinate 11,812,846, forward strand.
ACAATTTGTAACCAAGCTTGCTTATTGAAGTGAGATGATGGGGGAATATAGATAGAAACAAAGGATGTGTCCTTTATTTTAGCTGCAACCATTTGAAAGTCAGCATTGGGGGGTTTGATATTATTTATTGGGGAAAACGGAAGGGATTTTTTAATAAAAAGGGCAGCACCGCCGCCCGTACCTTCCAGGCGATCATCACGGAGACAGGAGTACCCTCCCACATTAAAGTGGGTGGATGGAGTAAACCATGTCTCCGAGACAGCAGCCACAGAAACAAGGTTTGAATTTAATAGGTTAAGAAGGTTCGATTTGTTAGAAATAGCACTGCGGCTATTCCACTGAAGTATTCTGACATCTTGAAGTGCCATTTTGAACAAATGATTTTAACGTGGAAATAATAGAAGCAGCGTTGGACGGTAGATTAGTTTGAGAAGAAATTAGGTCAATTAGAAGCATAATAAGAGTTTGTATAAATGAAGAATTATCTTGCGAGAGTTGTTCAGAAAGCTTTTGATGGTTTGTTGAGGACGAATTATAGTTGTTTGCGCACCCATTTGTGGCATTTGAAAGAGGAGAACCATTGGGATTTAAGAGAAGTGAGTTGTGTTGTTGCCGATCGTATCCAGGAGCCGGTTTAGAGACAGGGTTTTTGTACATAAATTTAGTTGATCGAGAAGATGTTGAGGAGAAGGGGAGAGGGTTGGATGGAGAGTTACTGGATAAAACCTCGGCAAAAGATTTTTCGACAGGCGGGAATAGTTTAGAAGCCTGCAGAAAAGACAAGTTTTCAGAGGCCATGGAAATTTTTATATTTTTTTGGCGAGTTTGTTCAGGACAAGAAGAGTGAATGGCGGAATGAGCGCCTGAGCAGTTAAAACATTTAGGTGAAGAGAGAGAAGAACATTGGTCAGCCGTGTGGTTTTCTCCACATTTGAAGCATCTGGGAGGGGATCTGCATGAAGCTTTGGTATGACCAAAACGGCAGCAATTGTAGCACTGGGTGGTGGGGTAAGTATAAATTTCAACTGGTAAGGAGTTGAAAAATAAATAGATATGGGAGGGAAGAGATTGTCCTTCGAATGTGATCACAACAGATTGGGAGGGCTTCCAGGAAACATTGCCCTCAGATGTGTCCTTATAATTTAGCCTCCTGGCTTTTATGGGATTGCCGATATGTTGAGGGGTTGAAAGAGAAGACAGAATTTCTGGAATGGACAGATCGGTCGAGATACCCCTGACCAGGCCCATACGAGAAACATTGAAAGTTGGGATGTACGCCTTGAATTTAGAATTAGATGTAATAAAAATGTTTTTAATAAAGTTGTTGGCGGCTGAACCTGAGAGGAATTCAACAGAGATTCGGAAGCGACCCTCGGCTTTTACACCTCCGGGCTTAATCGAAAGGTTCTTGTTGGTTGAAAGGAATTTACCAAATTCAAGAGGATGTATGGTTTTACCTTGCTCAGTTTTTTGCGCATAAACAATGTAGGGGCCACAGGAATGAGTAGAGTAAAAATTGGTTGGAGGAGGTTGATGAAAATCTGGTAGAGACTGAGAAGTAGAAGGAGAGTCATGCTTTACTGGGGAAGAGGGACTAAACTTCCTTTTTTTGGTGGAAGTTAGAATGACAGATTCACTGTCAGAAATTACAATATTTTCACCATCTGAAGAGTCAGGGGGAGGATCTGGGGGCTTTTTTGGATGTCCAGGAGGGAAATCCTCCTCCATTGTTCACAAAATTACAAAAAAAAAATATGTATGGAAAGTGACAGTAGTGAAAAAAAGGTTATAAATATCTGGAAATCAGCGACGAAAAGTGACTCCTGGAAGATCAGAGGGGAGAAGAATCCTCAAGGAACAACACACTACACTTTATTGACCAGAAAACATAAAAGTATTAGTTAAAATCAAAAAACCCGCTCCTAATTTTCCAACAACTACTACGAGTATGTTTTATGTTTTTGAGAAAAAAAATTGAGTACACACGCGGTAGAAGCGAAACTTCACTTAAACAATCTCAACCAATAGGAGCCTTGAAAAGTGACATCATAATCAAAGCGGTACGGTTGACGCTTCGTAGGTACTGTAATGCGTCATTTCCGTTTCATCATAATTTCAAATCACAACGGTGTTAAGAAGTTTAACTTTAAAAAAATGTCACCGGACACCCAACGTCCCTTAACACCGTGTTTATATACATAAGAACACTACTTCAATAAAAATCAATTAGAAATAATAATATTACTAGCACAAACCAATGAGGAATCACATTGGGTATATTTTAAATTATTGCATTATTAGTTTGTGATACTGAAAGTTTATGTAAAGAACGTGTGTAGGATCTTTTTGGGAAAGGAAGAAAGAGGTCTGGGAAGTAAAACGGAATGAGGGGTAGGTAGGAATCTGGGGGTTAATTGGTCCAGGAGTGAATCCATCCCTCTTACTGCGGTGTAAGGTGATGTTCCGAGACAGTCCTGCTGCAGTCAAACAAGCTGCAGGATGATAAATTTATAGATAAGTACTTTATCGCTTGTCTGAATTCATCAGCTTCAATATTCAAAATGACATCTAAATTCTTAACAAATTCGAGTTCATTGAACCACAGTCACAATCACACACAGACCCACAATCGAAATTCATATTATTGAACACAAGCCGTCTACAGAAGGACGAAACCATTCTGCGAACGAATTTATCAAAAACGACCAATTTTATCACCCGTTATCTGGCATGGAAGATCCATCAAGGTTTGATTGATAATGTTGGTAACTTTTCATCGTTGTTGAACATGACTACAGATCACCAAAGAACAAACAATAGTTCGCAACGACGAAGGATGAGTTGTTTAAAAAAAATGAATAATTCATCAAATATTTAATTTTATTTTTCACGTTTGTTATATTTAAGTTCTGTTATTACTTACATAATTTTAAAATTGCTTCATTAACTGAAACAACCCATCTTAAGCGTTCTTAATTTATTCCACGTGAATTTATTTTTATACGTTAGCCATCTTTGGTCGAGCTCGGGAAAGATGACAAGTTATAGACATTATCGATAAATCCTTTATCGGTCGACTCTGCTTGAATGCAAGATTTTTCTTCTGCCTCGAATAGATAAATTCATTGGCCTGCCTCGGGCCTAGGAAAAATCTTTGAAAATCTCCTACTACCACCACAGTAAGCGGAAAATGTTGCTTGTATTGTGATGAAAGACTTAGCCAACCGAGGAATTGAACACTCGAAACCTAGATGGGATCCAAAAGCGATGCCAACTCAGCCGCTGACCGGACTTTTTTTTGTAAAAAAAAAAGTGTGCAATTCACACGCGGTAGAATCGAAACCTTCAGAAAACTAAAGTAGGCAAGAATGGGAAGACTACAGAGCACCGCACAAAGAGGAAACCGATTATATTATCTCATTATCTCGCAGGCTAAATCTTATAGCTATAAATGTATGTATTTGTCTCTTTTTAGTGTCGCTATTTTACGTTTCATCGAGTTTCATATCACAACGGTGCTAAAATAAATTTCACTTCAAAAAATTTATGTCCCATGATTTTGACGGGTCTGCGCTAATGCTGACATAATAACCATGTAATTAAAGCGATGATCCACAGTCATTACATTATACTTCCAAATAAGTTGCGACAAGTCATCAAATGACAATAATATATTCCCGTATTCGCATTCAGTGATGACTATGGGAAGTGTCAAGTGACATTCATCACCAGTATGACCACATTAGGGATTGTATGACATAATACTCCACTTGGCGTGTTATTATACATAAAAGTATTACCCACGTAATTGTTTGATACTTACCTGATCCGTGAAGTGGCCTGTTCCAGGTATAAATAGCGTGGAATGTCTTTCGTGGATTTTCCAGAACAAAAATACAGCGTTGGAATTTTTATGGCATCTGAACATTCGCTTTGAACGTTGAACCAGTTGATGATCTGTGCGGAAAAGCATTAAGGCGAATTCGCTAAATCACTATTTTCTATTAATCCTTACTACGAGTCAGTTAACATTATAAATACAAAAAAAAATTTTTTGGATAAATTGAAGTTTTTCCTACCGTTTCCATTGAGAAGAATTAAAAAAAAGGTGATTTTTAAATGTTTTTTAAGGTGAAGTATGTTTTTTAAGGAATCAGGCCACTAACAATAACACTTCTTATGTAGATAGGGATAAGGTTTAAGTTACTATTTTACACCAGCTGCACGTTTTGTTTTATTCAAGGAAAAACTTCGCCAAAGCGTTAACATTTTATTTCGAGGAGTTCAGGCACAAATATTTAATTGTTTTACGTTAATTTTCCAAGTAAATTATTTTTTCACGTTTTACAATAAAACCATAACTGAAAAGTGGTTCGTAAGTAGGACATTTTGAACATTAAAGCAGTTTTTATATGCCTGATGCTTTATTTTTTTCTGAGCTTATAAAAGGACTAATAAAAAAATCTCAATTATTTCAAAGGCATGTATGTTCTTCATTTATTTATTTATTACATGTCATAATGATATTTATATTCTAGTTTATAAGTAAATTAGACAGATATTTTAAACACTTCAAAAGTAAAACATTATATAAAATATAATAGGTACAATGAAATTAAAATATAATAAAATGTCACAACAAAGCATATAATAGAATGAAATGCATTGTTAAAAGTGAAAAGAAGATATTCAATATAAACATCAGAATTGCAGAAAGTATACACGTCTATTTGTGTCTAATTATACAAAAGAATTGGAATTAACACTCTTTAAACTGTTATTTTTTAGGTGAAACATATCTCCATGACCAGAATATTTATTACTCTAAGTTTTAAACTTTTAGATATTAGATCTAATTTTCAAACCAAAAACACACTATTTTGTATCACCTTAATACCTATATAGGGATTCAGTCAAACGGACCGCCAGTTTCTGCACAGAGTTAAAGGTTTTTTCTTAATTGACGGATAAAATTTATAATTGAACTTGTATATTGTCTTTATGATATTGGCTATTTTAAAAGTATTTTCGCATTATAAAGAAGAAACAAACAAATTTTAATAAAATTCATCGCACGCTCGGTGCTAAAATGATGAAGGCATATGTTTACTTGCCTATAGTACAGATACATCTTCTTTGCAGACCAATAATTTATTATTAACGTAATGACATGTTATTGTAATCAGATTTGCATCTGAATAATTAGAATAATTATTACACATTGTAGTGCAGATGACTTCATAGTAGTGAACCCAAAGTGAGTTCGAACGTCAGTTGAATCTCATATCAACTCCCTAAGCGAAGCTACCTTAGCTAGTATTTTATAAAACAACATAAAGGAGGTAACATAACATTTTTATACGATATATTTATTTTTACACAAACACTGATTGTGATATTGAAGAACGATGCAGTTTTTAATTCCAGGCCAATTCGAACAATTATGTACCTATATAAACAAAACAAAAACGACTTCAAAAAATGCACTAAAAAGTAAAAAAATTATTTCATACGATTGTTATTTTTGGAGTCGGTGTCAGCCAAGGTAACTACTTACATAGGTAGTTATAGGTGAGATGTGGAGATCTTGGCTGACACCGACTCCAAAAATAACAATCGTACGAAATTATTTTTTTACTTTTTAGTGCATTTTTAAAGTCGTTTTTTGTTTTTTTTTTAAAGTTTTGTTTATTTTTTGGTTTTTAGTGACGAGCGTGTGTAAAGAAAGTTTACTTCAAAAAAAGAACCATCGAAATCTGTTGGCGTAATATTGAGTTATTCGTCCATTTGTCGCGCACATACTTATTGCAAATTTAAGACATATATGGTTTTCTCATGGATCCCATTGTCAAAACTGAACCAAATTAAAATGGGACCACAAGGGAAAAATTAGCTTTCTAATAAAAAAGAATCATCAATATCGGTTCACCCAATCAAAAGTTCTGAGGTAACAAACATTAAAAAAAAAAAAATACGGTCGAATTGATAACCTCCTCCTTTTCGAAGTCGTTTAAAAATTAAAATAAAAAGCAATATAATGTGTAATATTTAAATAGGTAGGTTTATTAGGGCTCCGTAGTAAGCGTTCAAAAAGAAGAAAAAGAAAGAGTTATAAAAAAAACTCATAATTACGCGAAAATTGTGAAAATATTTAATAAAAAACAACTAGTTTAAAATAGAGCAAAATTCCTTGACATTTTAATTTTTTCATACCTGTAACATGATAAAAACACAATATGTTTTTAATCATTTTAGGATCATACCTACTTTGCAATTTTTAAGTGAAATTTCTTTGGCACCGTTGTGATTTGAAACTCCCGTCTGGATCCAGTGAGACTATGGCATCCCCAATTGGGGTATGTTGTGAGGCTGAAGGTAGTGGGGAGGGGAAGGAGGTGGGGAAGAGGAAGGTTGGGAAGTACCTGGCTATTCAGATCTGGTCACCAAACATGGCTAAAGCCATTTTCAAGCAACGTTTTAATTCTGAATGGTGGTCAGGGCGATACTGATAGTATCTTTCACTCTGGAACGTGCTGAAAATATACTAGGTATATATTATTTTAAATGAATTAATTGTGAAATATCACAAATTAATCAAATAAAATTTATTTGCGCACGCCGGGTTCGAACCAGTCAAGAGTCTTAGCCACTGGACTACGGAGGTCGTCTGAAACGGAAATATCACTAAAAGAGACAAACACATACATCTACAGGATTTAGCCTGCGAGGGAATGACATAGAATGACTTATTTACAGTACCTACGAAGCGTTAAGCTGCGCTTATTGGCCGCTTTGATTATGATCTCACTTTTCAAGGCTCCTATTGGTTGAAATTGTTTTGGTAAACAAAACATTTCGCTTCTACTCGATTTTTTCTTCTATCGAGGGAATTTCATGCAATTACATATGTATAGATATTATGATAAAAAATTAATGTTTTTTTAGGAACGTTAAAGGTTAGTGTTCTAGATTCTAGAGAAATATGTTATAAATCGGCAGGAATTCAGGATGTGGGGGCTTAAAAAACAAACATTACTTAAAAGGAAAAAATTAAGCAAACAAACATCTTTACCAAAAATTATCTCTACCGTGTTATGCATGTTGGATTCTAGTAGAAATTAATCAAACAAATTACACGAAGGTGTTCGTAAAAAGGATTTACTCTGTCACTCTGTGGCTAGTCATTGAATGTTAAAATATAGTGGTTTAGAAGCAATTTCTGTGATTGTATTTATAAATAACAAAATAAAAATAGGGTCAATACATTTTATGCATCTGACAATATACTTATAATTTTTTTAGAGCGCAAAATCAAGATCGGAGCTTACTAAAGATTTACGAATTATAGTATAAAATACCGTACGAGGCTTGGAGGTCGAACAGAAATATATTTTTCAGACTAAAAATTCTAAAGGTGGGTTTTCCCAAACTTTCAATATTGTATCTAATGTTTGTTTATTAATAAAAAGATGACCTGAAATCCATTGGCGTAGCAACCGTCCTGAAATATTAAATAATGCACAAAAAAACATTTTATTCTAACAGTTTACAAAATACAAACGCCCCTGGGGGAACTTGTCATAAATTCTATGTAGGTATAGTGGACGTCAAACTTTAAGGCCTGACGTTGATACGGAAATCGTCGCAATAGGCGGGTTTAAGGTCCGGAAAGCGGCATGTTTCCCCGCCCACGCCTTTCTCTGTCACACGTATGTTTTACGCATCTTTCTCTTTCGCTTATTTCTTGAAAACAAATACCATTTTAGAAAAAACATATATTTTATTTAGATAAAATTACCCTTTAGATTTTCGTATTAGAAATATACTTAATTTAAAAATGAAAATTAATTAATAGATATTATTACAAGACATAAATATCTTTATACCAATACCGCGCAAGGCACTCGGCGCGCGGTAAAAATAATCACAATTAAGCGCATGCGTGATTCGATGGTGCCAGATATAATAGTGTTGAAGCTTTTATTAGTACCAAATCGAATCTAAAATTTAATTCATCCTTCTCAAACCATCTTCGTCTTCCTTTTGAACAAGTTTTAAAATTCAGTGCAGTCGAGCAAACATCGTACAATTTAACGACATTACACATAAAAAAAATCGTGTGGCACTATACGCCATTGCAAAAATTAGCACCGTTAGATCACGAAAATAAAGTAGATTTACTTCTGGACAGTAACACCAGGGAAGAATGACGGCTTTATTGACTCTGCACCTATGACGTTATAACACCAGAGTTCTAATGTACCATTATTGAGTTACGAATCCAGTAAGAGGTGGACTGACTGTGTGGAGGAAGGTTGATGCAAGATAGAAAGGTTTACGAATTGCTATTTTTTTAGAGTATTGTAAAGGATGACTGATTTTCCTCATATTTCTGTACTGTTTGGAAACATGAACACTTAGAGCCAGCGAAAGAAAGCGGATAGAAGCCCTCTAAATGTGGTGCAGCATGAATAAAAATGATCAGGATTCCATGGATAGCTAGACGCATAAATGAGTCCAATCTGGAAGAGCTAGGCATCCACAATAGATTTTCAACTTATCTTAAGATACTTTATATGTATACGTTGCTTGCCAAACTGAGTACTCCAACTTGAAACTTACAGGCAGAAGAAGGAGCCTTATCCACCATGGAAATTGGAGTAGGCTTCACAATCCCCAGCAATGAGGAACCGACTTGAGAAGAAGTAAAGGACACACAATGAATCTCAAATTAGACCTCCTCAAACATTTCTTGGTCCAGCCAGCGTCTAATTGGTCTTTCTCGCGGTCTCTTAGTTCCGGATAGTTATATTTATGATCTAACACCTCAACATTATAAATTATATTTTGTATGACAACTTTTATTATTATATGTATGCTGCAGATTGAACTAGATGTACCTTACTTTATGAAATGTGTTTTGCCAATTGTAATGAGAAATGTGTTTCTTTGGTGTGCAAATATTTTGACATATATTTTCTAGAGCTGTAGATACTTTCAGTGCTGCCCAGGTAAAATCGCAACATTCAGAATCTAAACGTTTCTTGTAATGGCTTTAGTCATGTTTCTTGACCTGATCTGAATATCCAGATACTTCCCCACCTGCCTCTTCCCCATAATCCTTTCCTTCCCCAAAACCTCTAGCCTCATAACATTTCATTTGGGGATGCCATTGTCTCACTGGCTCCAGGCAAGTAATACAGTAGATACCAACATTATTTTATTTTAATTAATTAATAATTCGAAATTTGTGTTTCTTGTGTTAAAATTTTTAACAAATGATTTTACAAGTTTACTAAGACTGTTAATTCGAGAAATTAATAAATCCTATGAATTTATTTTGAACTATTTCTATCGCGAGTGAATGACTAGCTTAACTAAGTGCCCACACTGTCGAGTTGTACTCAATTTGACTCCTAACAATGACATATACAATTTTTTATAGGTTTGAATATTTTTAAATTGGCTGCAAAATTCTTATTACAAAGCATTGAAGAAAATTGACATACACACAACACACACATTAAATTCGTACGTTTTCTACTCTAATATCTTTCCTTTTTCGCTCTTTTGCTACTTTTTGCATATAATAATCATAAATAATAATAATAATATTTGGACGATTCATATAGCGCCGTTTTTGTGAAAAATCACCGCAAGGGCGCTTAAAGCCTTATATATGATGAGCATTTTTCAGTGAATTTAAGCCAATGACTTGAATGTAACCCCATAATTGTATTACCGTTTTTGTATTGTATTTCGATCGGTATGTCAAGTCCTTATTTTAGAAATTTTGTCGTCATTGATTTAAGCGGAAAATAGACGCTTGTGCGCCATAGATGATTAACGAACATTGATTGATACTTAATAATACTTTTTTAAAATTGTTTAAATTATTACTTTGTTACAATAGTAAACATAATTATGCGGCAAAAACAAAATAGTGAAATTCTCATCTTCAAGAATTTCTACGCCAATTAAGAGAGATAACTTTTGAGCTTGGTGTAGGAGTTATTTCATAAATTATATAAAAGAGTTTATAATAAATATAATCTTAATGTTGTAACGTTCAACATTATAATATGGCATTAAATGAAGTTACAGCATTTTGATTGGTGATTTTATGGTTGGTAATTTTTTTTAAATAATGACCTTTTTCTTGAATGATACCAAATCTGTTATTTCTTTTGCTTCTTCGGGAATACTATTAAAATATTGTATGCCTTTGTAAATATAATTATTGTACATTTGTTGAGTTGAAAATACAAAAAAATTGGATATTACGTTTATGTTTTAATGATGAGTTAAGTTTAAAAAAATTATTACATTTTTTTAAATATTTGTAATATTGAATTTTTTTTATAGAGGTCTTCAATTTTTGTTATGTGTAATAATGTTGATGAAGAGAATAATGGTTGTTTTTTCAAAATTACTTTAATAATTAGTCTTTGCACCACTTTTACAGGACTTTCATATGCACCTCCCCATCCAATGATTCCATACTGAATTAATGATTGGGCTAGTGCGAAATAGACTTTTTTAGATTATTAAACTTGAGAATATTTCTTAATCTAATAAATATATAGATACATTTCCTAATGCGCTTAACAAGTTCATATAATGTGTCCGTTCCATTCAATATGTTAGTCTACAATTATATCGAGGTACTTTATTTCAGTTGTATGGTTTAAGACAAAGATATTCAAATACAAAAGAGATATGCTATGATGTCCGCGCGACTGTTGCCGAACTACGACCTAATCAGCGTAGTTTGCATACAAAAAGAATTTGTTCATTTTCTTGATTTTTGAAGGTGTGCATTATTATTGGTTAACAATATAGTTTGAATACGGAAAGAATTCGTTCATCTAGTTTAGCGTTCGTTTAGTTTATTCGTTCATTTAGTTTATTCGTTAATTGGTAAACAACACCGGCGACAAACGGAAGCGCAGTCTCACCTAGTAAAAACGGCGGATAGCACATCTCCTTATATTTCAATATCTTTGGTTTAAGATGATGGTACATGAATTATTACAGACATCTTTGTTACATTTTTGTTTACGTATAATTATATCAATGTTAGGATAAGTTCTGAACTCATTTATTGAGAAAGGAATATAAACTCTTTTTTGCATTAATTGTAAGTATATAGGTTTGTATCAAACTCGTTTTTTAGGATTTGGATGTCATTATTTAGATTTTCCTTTACAATTTTACCGTATGTTTCACACAGACGCTTTAAAATGCCAAGATATTATTTTTACATCTTTAAAGCCAATCTAGTATGCTTTAAATACAGTTCTGCATTATCCATTTCATTGTGGTCCAAACCAGTTTACGAGTACCACTTTAAATGTGAATGCAATCGCGATCTAATAAACATACTATAATATACATACAATATAATCCACACATAACGTACGCCTAGGTATCACCTACATTCTATCATCTACACTCTACGTAGAAAGATTGGACAGGAAATAATCTACAAAGCAATTCACCAAACGGATGAGATAATCGATGTTATAAAAAGCTTTTTATTGGTACGATAACTCAGCCCGAGATGCCCAACTTATGACATGGAAAATAGATCGCTGATTTACTAACACAGGAAATGTTATGTATTGAATACTAAGGTGTTCGTGTTAGATAGATGGGTATGAGGAATGAAAGTGTTGGATGTTTGTTTAATTATTTTATTATGAATTGAAATCTGCCTCAATTACTTTTAAATATATATTCGACGGCCGGCGTGGTCTAGCGATAAAGCTCTTGACTCGCAATCTGAAGGTCGTGGGATCGAATTCCGGCGTGGAAAATAAATTTGATTTGATTAATTTTTGTTATTTCACAATTAATTCATTAAAAATAATATATAGTATCTATATTTGTGGCACGTCCCAGAGTGGAAGACACTCTTAGTATTGGCCTGGTGTAAGACCACCATTCAGAATTGAAACGTTTCTTGAAATGGCTTTTAGCCATGTTTGGTGGCCAGATTTAAATAGCCAGGTATTTCTCCACCTTTCTCTTCCCCATTTGGAGAAACATTTTTTTTTTCATTAAAATCACATTATTAGGTATTTTAAATGTAATTCGCGGAGTAAAATACAAAAAAGCCCGAGAAATGATGAGATGCGGTTTGGTTTTGTACGAGAAATATATAATATTAAATTCAAATTTCTTCAAATAATAACACAAAAATAATTCTAAGAGTAAAAATATTGGAAAGAAAGTTACAAATATTTCTCATCAAATGTCTTCCACCAGTTTTGAAAGAAACGAAAAAGGAAAACAAACGCATAAAATATATATTCAAAAGTAAGCATGTATCACCCTTATGAATCTCCTTCCGCATAGTGTAACTTTGGACCTCATTAACAAGGGGCCCTTTACTACAAAATATCTAAAGATGGTAATTTTTGATATATGTGTACTTGGTGTGCGTCAATGCGTCGATATTTAAATTTGTTTTGTTAGCTACCACACAAAGAAAATAAATATATGTATAATCCTAAATTGGATCATTTAATCAAATTCTTAACCTTATTTTAGCACCCTCTCTTGGCGGAGGCTGGTTGTCGTTCCTTTGCCAAGTTAATCCTCACCGGAATTACACTCGTATAGATCTCTTAACTGTTGATGTCAAGCATGTTCGTTCGATTAAACCCTGTGATGTAATTAAGTGTACTGATTTTTTTTTTTTTTTTTAAAGTGTAATAGAAAAAAAATCACAGGATATTGTTGATACACTTGTTGAATATTTTCAAAATAATTTCCAACACGTTCAATGCATGTGGTGAGCCGTGGCACAAGTTTCTTTATGCCCTTGAATGAATTGAATGAATGAATTCTCCCGCCAGCTCCTTACCCCACTTCAGGACCACTTTAAGCACCTGCTCGTCGGTTGAAAATTTATTTTCATTCTTACATGCCTTTAGGAAGGTGAAAAGATGATAATCTAAAGACTCCAAGTTAGGAGATTACGGGGAGTGGTTCAAAACATCCCAATCAAATGAGTCCATGATGTGTGAAAAGTGTGAAAAAGGCACACTTCTCTGGTCTGCATTCCCCTCCTTTTGTTTTGAATGCTACTTTTGAAAATTTTCAGGATACACAATATTGTTGTGCATTGATGGTCTCAACCTGAGGCCGAAATTCGACCAAAATGTTACCTTTTCGGACCAATAACACTGAGGCCATGATTTTTTTTGCCCGAAATTATGGTTTTCAATTTTTTGACGGATGGGGAATAGGTGTGACGCCACTTTGACCACTGTTTTTTTTTCCAGACATGTAATGAGTCACCCACCATCATCTCCAGTTACAGTAGAGCTCAGAAAAACTTAACTTTTTTTCTTGTGGGTGTTATTCCTTCTGTGAATAAAAAGCTAATCACAGCACTTGGCGGGATTTTTAACGGACATTTTCCAAGCGACTTGTCACTATAACGTGAGTTCACGTACTGCGGTGGTCCTGCGATGCTTGCTCTGTTCAGAAGACCCCCCTCTACCACTCAGTGTTGCCAAACCTCAAAAAACCAAAAACCACAGCCCGCTATGGTCACAATACACTTACTTTCAGAACATCCCTAGTACGTTTTATGTGGCTGTGGATATCAAAGGACCTTGAAATGTGTTTTGACACTGCGCTGGCACTTTCTTCTATCTTGGTTGGTTTATCATGCACTTGTATAACTATATTAGTCGTGGTATGTTACTTGCGGTATTTTTTTTTTTTTTTTTCATTTACTAGATTCTTATGTTTCTTGAAGAGATGAATCATTTAAATTTACTGAATTTAAAGTTAATGTTCTTTATAAATAGAACGGCGTCATATGCGCCTTGCAATTTTTACCTCATGTGGGTATTTTAAAATGTTACCTGGCTATTATAGACTTAAAGGCCTTGTATTTCATCGGTAGGGAAAAATTGTTATCTAAAAACCCTACTAAAATTGCATGTTTTGCTAAGCTCCATCATCATCAAGCAGCCACGCCACCGGCAGGCGCTCATGCATACATACGTGTCTGTTTGTGTTATGTTGGGAGTGGGAAGGAGTCGGTCATGTCCTTATTTTTTGGATCTCTTCCGCATTTGCCTTCGGGAATGAGGAAACCATGAAAAACCTCATCCGGGAAGAGTCGGCCGAAAGTCAACATGAAACTTGTCGGCCTTCAGTGATTTCAATATATGAAATCCTGCATTGTGTGGTGAGGGGTGTGTGTGTCTGTTTTTATGTGAGATATATATACATACTATATGGGAAATTTATAATAAACTTACATAAACATACATATTATACAATATTAAATAGATATATACATAGATATGTAAACATAAGTTTTGGGGGGGGGGTCTGGTGTTTAGGAATACCTACTGCTCGCTCAGTCGTCCGCGTCTGAATCTGGTTCATACCAGATGTGGTCCAGGTCCATCAGGATATGTTTGGGTAGTCTGTGTGTATATCTGAAAGTAAAGTCACTGGGTGCATTGTATTGACCGATTTCCTTGATAAGTCTATTTTTACTATGTCTCAGAGATTTGTAAAATCGGTCTGTCAGTCTGTGCGTGTATTCAAATAAAGTCGGTATGTATTCTCTGGCATGTAGTCTTTTTAGATTCGTTCTGATTCTAGTGTTGTATGCGATTTTAATGCAGAGATTTTGTAGCGTCTGTAGTTTCAAATGGTCAGAATGAGAAATACTACTCCACACGGGAATAGCATATGTCAGTACCGGTCGGATGAGCGAGTAGTAGATCAGGAGCTTGGTTCTGGGACGCAGCGGACTTCGTCTGTTGAAGATGGGCTTCATCGCGCCGACTGCCTTTCTGGCTCTTGCGTGTATCTTGGCTATGTGAGATTTCCAATTGAGACGTGAGTCCATTGTCAGGCCCAGGTAAACAACTTCATCTTTCCATTCTAGGACGTGTCCTCCCATTTCGATGTTGACGTCTGGTGTTCTTCTTTTTCGTTTCCTCGTGTACATTATCACTTCGGTCTTTGCCTCATTTAATTTGAGTCGCCATTTCTTATAGAACTCTACTAGAGCGTCGAGCGCCCTCTGTAGGTATATGGCCGCCATGTCTGCTTTCAGCGAGGAAACGTAAAGTTTGACGTCGTCTGCGTATATGGATAAGTTGCATCTCTCGTCTCGGGGGATATCATGTGTGAAGATGTTGAAAAGATGAGGTCCCAGTAGACTCCCTTGTGGCACGCCTTTTGGAATCTCACGTAGTGTTGAGAGCGCGTTTCTGATAAAAACTCTGAAGGATCTGTTCTTTAGGTATTCTTGTATCACTCTCGTTAGGTATATGGGCGTGTTGAGTATGTGCAACTTGTGCAGTAGCCCTCTGATCCAAACGGTGTCAAATGCCTTCTCCAAGTCTATCAGCGCAGCGGCGGTGAAGCGATGTTCGTTGAATCTTCTGGCGATGAATTCCGCTACTCGGGAGAGCTGGTGGGTAGTGGAATGCCTTTTCCTGAATCCGAACTGCTCGTCTGGCAATGTGTCTTCGTGATGTGGTAAAAGTCTGTTGAGAATCACCTGTTCAAATACCTTGCTCAGTGTGGATAATAAACTTATCGGCCGGTAGTTCGTCGGCTGCCTCTTGTCTTTGTTAGGCTTCGAGAAGGGCAGCACGGTTGCCGTTTTCCAGATTTGGGGGAAGTGTCCGGTGATGAGGCAGGCATTGAACAGCTTTGTGATGAAAATTATTGCTTTCTGCGGTAGATGTTTCAGTAAGATGTTATGTATTTGATCGCTTCCCGGTGCCTTATTTGTCTTCAATCGCCTGATAATGACGGCTACTTCGCTCGGCGTGCAGAAATGTATGTCGGCGGTGTCCGTCTGCTCTGCTTGATCAAGATGTTGTAGAGACTCATCTACTAGTCGATCCGTTTCCGGGTCGCATAAGCCGTCCGTGGCTGCGTAGGCTCTCTCAAATCCGTCGGCGAGCGCGTTTGCCTTTTCTTCTAGTGAAAGTGCCAGCCCTGAGCCGTCTAACTTCTCAAGCGGGGGGATCGTGTTATCTTCGTGTCTCAGTGCTTTCGCCATTTTCCACAGGCTGTTATCTTGGGCCTGAGTGACGTAACTTTCTTCGTCCATAGTTCGCGTCTGAGATCGGTGATTTCTTGTTTGATCTCCCGCTGCAGAGTGTTGTAGGCGGTTTTGAAGTAGCCGTCGCGCGTTTGATGGTAGATGCGCCGCAGGCGATTTTTCTCCTTGATGAGCGATAGGACATACTCGGGAAGCTTGATCGTAAAAGTCTGTTCGTCTTTGTATGGTATGTAGTTGTCTTGTGCAAGTTGGATGATTTCGGTCAGAGTGCTTGCGGCTTCGTCGATTTCTTCCTTCGAGCGCAGGGTTGCCGACGATAGGTATATTCGTTCGTTTATCTCTTTCTTGAATCCTTCCCAGTCGGCCTCCTTGTAATTTCGCCATTTTCTGGGGCTCCTTGAAGTCGTCCCTCCAATACTGAAGCTCACGGGCAGGTGATCTGATGATAACTCATCCAGCGTACGCAGTGGCGAGATGGTCTTGGCGTTTTTCTCAAGTACGATATCTAGAGTACTTGGATACTTTGCGTATGTTGGATAGTGAGTCGGTTTGTCCGGAGCCATTATCGTGTAGTTGTGCGTCTGCATATGTGAAAAGAGCGTTTTCCCATTCGCGTTGCCTCGGTAGTTGTTCCAATAATTGTGCTTGGCATTGAGGTCTCCTCCTAAAACAACAATGGGGCGCAAATTAAGTAATTTATCCAAATCTTCTCTTACCAGAAGTTTGGGGCAGTAGGCGGCGATGATGGTATGCGCTCTATCCTCTATGGTGACTTCGATAATTGTGGCTTCAGTATGCTTCAGCTTCGGAGTAGGGATTCTTGTAGATGTGATGGTTTGACGAACGAATATGGCGGTGCCTCCACCTGCGCCCTCCAGTCGGTCATCTCGATGTACTTCGAAGCCGGGCACTCTCAGGGGTATGTCAGGTTTTAAAAAGGTCTCTGTAATGAGAAAAATGTCAATGTCAGTATTGTTTGTCAGAGCGAGCAGTTCGTCGGTCTTGAAGCGGATGCTGTGGGCATTCCACAGGAGAACGTTCACCATCTCGGGATCAGACATTGATGGTGGACGTGATGAGACCCATAAGGATCCAGGCTCTCGCAGCTTCGCTGGAAGCTGCGGCCAGCTCCGGTCGCAGGCGATCTAGTCCCTCGAGCAGGGCCATCATCAGTTGGGCATCGCTTCTAGCCTCTCCTGCGGGCTGTTGCGTGCGGGGCTGCGTGCGGGGCTGTGAGCGGGGCTGCTCCTCGTGTCGCTCCTCGCTCCTTCCGCCGGCTACGTTGGCCCAGCTGCGTCCATCTGTCCTCGGCGCCTGCTGCGCCTAAGGATGTGGCCTGCTGGCTCCTGGGGCCTGACGTTGGGGCTGTCGCTGGTGCTGCTGGAGCGAGGCGACGTAGGCGACCCTCTTCGGGCAGCCTCTGAAGTTGGCGGGATGGGGGCCTCCGCAGTTGCAGCACGCGGCGGGCTCGTCCCTGGTGGTCTTGGGGCACTCGGCCGAGGCGTGCTCCACCAAGCACTTCACACACCTCGCGGTGTGGGCGCAGTTTCGGGATCCGTGCCCGAAGTTTTGGCAGCGATAACACTGCGTCCCATGTTGGAGGTGATTGCTCCTGTGCTTCTGGAGGCGTATTCTGCAGTGGCACAGGTACTTCACTGCCGCTCTCAGCTGGCCCATATTCACTTCCTTATCGAAGTTGGCCAGGTAAATGGGATACTCGGTCGAGGCTGTAGTCATCCTGACGACCTTCACCGGGGGGAAGCCTTGTTCAGTGAGGTCAGCCGCGATGTCCTCCGTGTCAACATTCGGTAGGCCCTTGATAACGGCTTTCTTCAGTTTTTCGGCCTCCGCCGTGTATGTATGGAAGCCTCGTGCCTCCGCTCGCAGCCCGTTTGTTAGAGCTTGGTGGTCCGCCATGCTCCGCACGAAGATATTTGCAGTTCCGCCTCGGTTGTAGTGGAACGTGAAGTTCGGATGCCCGATGTGGCCCTGCACCGCCGAGGTGATTTGGGCGTGGGTGAGAGTCCCCAGGGTCATCACAACCGGGGGGACACGATCTTTCCGGGCAGGCTGGCCGCTGGTACCTGCGGGAGAGAAAGAGGAATTAGTATTAATGCGCTTTGGTTGCGGTGCGCCGCCGCCTTCGCTTACCTCGCGGAGATTTCCGAAGCGGTTGCCGACAACAACCGCCCGGGGTTCCTGAGGTGACAGGGGCCTCTTAACGGGGTTGGACGGCCTCGTCCAACCTTCCTCCTGCCTGGTCGTCTCCATGTCCTGGGGGGGTAGCGTGGGTCTGGGGGGTGGGACGTAGCCCGAAGCTGGGCCTACTGCGTGGCGGCTGGGTCCGGGTGCGGGTGCTGGGCCGGTCGCGGGCATCTCGGGGGGCGGCAGGGCGATAGCCGGCTGCGTCCTCGGGTCAGGGTGGCTCAGCTGGGGCTGGGAGGCAGGGATCGTAAATAGGATCGATCCCGTCTTGGTTTGCCGTCTATACTGGCGGGCTCCCGGGGGGATCTCGATCGGCGAATCCTCCGGGTTGGCAGGTTCCATCCGCCCGGGGAACATCCGGACGGCGGGGATTCTGTTCTTTCTTTTCTGGATTGGGATGGTCTTGGAGTGATATCTCGGAGGGGCCAGGTCGTCCTTCTATGTTGCCTTGATAAAGGCAGTTGGTGGCGCGGGCGCCTGTGCGGGAAGCAGGTGTCTGGCCGTGCGAGCACAAGCCAGACAGAGCGAATTGGGGGCGAAAAGCGGAGCGTCTCCAAAAGCGACTGTCGCGGACGGCAGTCACTCAGCGAATCTCCTCTTACTTGCGGTATGCGGGATTCGTTTGCGGATGTGCTAAGCGGTAAGCGGTATGCGGAGATGTTTAGGTGATGAAGTGGGTAACAAAAAATGACAGGTATATAGGGATGGGTAGGAAGGAACATGTGACAATACTAACTACAAGCACAGGGTCTATGATGTAGGTATATAGGTAAGTGTAGCTATGTATTGTGTAAATGCCCAACCGCCCTGTATTACGATATTGACCAAATCCGTCTTTTGTGGTCAGTTATCAGTATTTGCGAGCATGGTTTACGATTGTTAACAGATATTCCGACCGACAATTGATAAATTTTAGCGCGTCCTCCATAGTATCAGATAAGTTTCGGTTAACTATCAATATTCATTTTTTTTTGTATTATCTCATTCGTTATGCAAAATTACTGGCTTATTTATTGAAATAATTGAACTAACAGAGTTGTTAGAGATGAAAGAAGTCGTATACGCGATCGTCTTAAATAATGCATCTAAGGCGCAAAAATTTTATTCCGTTCAAACTTTGAGAAACGGAAATGGTTGAAATATGAATAAAGACCTCTTAATTTAATTAAGTAATTAATAGTTTAGTGTAAAAAATTTTTTAGTGTAAAAAAGTATAGTTCCCGTTTAGTGTAAAAAAGTAAATGCGGTCTACCAATGCATATTTAGGTTAGAATTTCAATTAAACTTTGGCAATTTATTAATGCCTTTATGTAATTGCTTGGCGTTTGAAATTTCGTGGTGTCAATTCGTAAAAATTCCTTCAGATTTTTATTTCTTATTAATTACATGTAAATATCGGTTCAGCCGTCAACGGTGAAATAGTGCTAGGTATTTCGATATAAAATCATCGGAAGTTACGCCTATCGATCCGGTATTGTAAAGTTATCGATTTCTATGTGCTTGAGCTCCTAGAGCGTTATTTTCCTTTTTGAATCTAATATCAACTATATAAAGAACTAGCTGAAGTCCCCGGCAATGCCCGGGCTTTACACAGAATTTTCAAAATCAAATGTGTAAAATTTCATCAAGCTTGGCATAAAACTGTAGATTTACATACAAATCAAATCCACACCTCATACATACATTCTCCTTTATATATTTCAATCAATATACATAAAACCTTGACAAATTATATACTTATAACCTTCCTCATGAATTACTCTAGATTGAAAAAAATTGGTGAAAACCACATGAAAATCCGTTCAGTAATCTTTAAGTTTATTGCGAACAGACAAACAGTCGCGGCGGAGGACTTTAATTTACAATTTATAGAGATTTAGTGATTACGGAAGCAAATTTAAAATTTATTGTATGAACCACATAAAATGAATTAATTCATAGTTATTTAAAAATAAAAGGTTTAATTATTAAAAAAAATACTAACTAATTGAAATGATTTCCTAATGATGTAACCAATACCTACAAAACAACAACAAAAAGCTCTCACGTTGGTACTCCAAAAAAACATATAAAATGACCTTTAAACCTTTGACCTACGTTCATAAAAATTACAGGATAACAATCAAAGCGTGCTTCTAAAAGGGTGTTACTCAAAATATAAAAGTTTTAGCATCCGGGTTACAAAAATTTTATAAATTCAAATGATCACTTCTTCATCATTTTATATTTCAAATCAACACGTCCTAACAATAATTAAACTTAAGTATGGTGTAATTATTAATGAATAAAACTGACATTGAAAATCTCTGCTTTACGAGGCAAGTCGTTATGTGTTTTATTACTTAATTACAGATCTGATGCTTTCGCAAGTTTTGATGAGGGTTTTTGCAAAGGGGTTCTTCCTGTTTTAATCAAGGTGTTTAATCGGTATCCTAGTTAATTGACTGGATCAGGATTGTAGGTAGCCCCATCTCCGATTTAATGCAATAATTGTAGCCTGAAGCAACCAAAATGAATAATTATGCCTTCTGTATCATCTATTTATATAGATCAGTTTTTATTTATTTGAATACCGAAATGCCCGGAGCCTGTAGGGTTGTGGCATCTCCAATTTCGGTATCTTATGAGTCTAAAAGGAGGATTTAGGGGGATAAAGATTTAAGCCTAACTTATAATACGCGGTTTCTAAACATGGCTAAAGCCGTTTCAAAGAACGTTTCGATTCTGAATGTTTTTCTTTCCCCACGAAAGCGTTCGGTGTATAGGTATAGACCACTCGAGGTATATTTTTATGTATTTTTTTAATGACTTTAATCAAAAAAATTAATTTAAATAATTAATTCATTAAATTATTTAATATTCTCAATTAATTAATAAATCTAATTAATTAATAAATTAAATTGATTAATTAATTTAATTAATTAATAAATAATAAATAGTAATTAAATTTATTAATAAATGAAATTAATTTTTTCATTGTTTAAACCGATTAATTAATTTAATCCATTAATAAATTAAATAATGAATAAAATTCTAATTAATATTTTTTTAAATATCATTATAATTATTATGAACCCTAATTCATTAATAAATTAAATAATTAATAAAATTCTAATTGATACATTTTAAAATATCATTATAATTATTATGAGCCCTGTGCGTGAAAAACTCTCTTGTCGTAGCCCCCTACGACAAGAGAGCAATGTGGTTAGTCGATAGATAAATACGTTCCTACCTTCTCCAATTACCTATGCCTGGGTATCTCCCGAAAACCATTAATGAATTGCTTTGATTATGATACCAGTCTTATTCTACGCCATAAAACATGGATTTGAAATAAGAAGCTTCCACCAAAATCTGACTTTATTTAGAAATATGAATCTAGGCACATAAAGCTATAAATCCCGTGGATGCAAATTGTCAAAATGAAAAAGATTTGCAACGCACGAAAAAATACAAAAATTAATTATTTATTTATAAATCTTTGCCTACATATTCTGAGGATTCTAATTTAGAGGCGGGTATGGCTACCGCCGTCTTTAGAACTACGTGTTTCGTGGTGACTTAGCTGGGGTGCCCGGGTTCTTCGGGAGAAGTGTGTGTGTGTGTGAGTATAAGACTTAAAGGTATTCGTTTGCATTACGTTAAGGTTTGAACTCGTAACCTCAAGACCCGCAGTCATGAATCTTGCCACTATGCCTCATAGATCATTACGTGCTTTTATAAGATTCATCAACACAGCCAATATTTGAACTTTCGCAATTGATTTCGAGTACTGAAACCACTATAAGAGCAAAGAAAAAAATCGCGTATGATTAAATAAACATCAAGCTCAATAAAAGGCTTTTTTTCTAGGATACCAAGAACCCATTATTTATATACAAGTTAAAAAAATGCATGGATGTGAAAGAAATACGTACCTACACAAGCAAAGGTTAAATCCTAGGAAAGACAATAAATGACTCCAAATGACTAGATTTCATTTGACCTCTAGCCTCCTGGTATACGGCGTGACTGTAGCATTATTAATTAATTATATTTTTTTGATTTCGTGATAATAAAACTGATAGGAAGTGGAATTCTGATACCAACCTGTGAGTCATATTGATTCATTATATTTATGTAGGTATTTAAACATTTGCTTAAAGACTTCTAAGAAAAAAATGATTGTTGACTCCGAATTATATTTGGGAAGACCAGTAAGCTAAATTAAACACTCTTGTCAAGTGGGAAATGCTTTGTGACAGCTGTGTAAGGATGGTAAATCCTTTGACTCTGGCAGAGTTCAGAGTTCAGAGTTCAAAGTTTTACTTCACTATTGCACTCTGACAGAGGTCAAGAGTGCAATAGTGAAGTAAATTGAGTTTCCAAATTATGTTTGAACTCGTAAAAATATGTGTAAATGTTAGGTTAAAATTTATTTAAACCTTTTTAAACATTATTAAGGTGAGGTTAGCAATGTTTATTTATGCACCTTAAAAGCAATTTATGTAAGATCCATTTAACTGAACAACTAATATCAAAACAACCAAATATTACCCAAAACATTAGTTAAGAAATTGTTAATTAATTTTTATATTGCACAGGGAATCAAACTAGAAATCTCCGAAAATAAAGCCATGTATCTCTACGCAGGCATAAATGAGACATTTTTTTTAAAAGTATAAACAGAATCTTACTGAAAACTTAAACTTTTTTACTTTTATAAGAATTAAAACTACATAACACATTTCTCCCATACGCATAAGCATCAAACATAGCTTTTTATGGGTGTACGTACATATTTAAATAAAAAAAAATATAGATTCTGGCACACCAAAAGATTCACAGAAAGAAAGGGACTAAAAACTCTAGGAATTTTGGATGGAGGTCGAACACTTGAATACTTGGTACCAGTGATATTTAACATTGAGAATAATGAGAGACTCTGCCCCAAAATGATAAAGCTGTGATTGATAAGTGGTCAGTACATGTATCTTTGAAAACCTTAATATACCTACCTAAATTCTTTGTTATTAAGATATACATATTATATATTTATAATTAAGCAATATATTATACCATTCTCTTCAATTAAATTTAAAAAATAACTCTAAATGAAGATACTCAAAAAAATTTAAAATACGCAATTTTCCGAATTCAAAATTTGGAAAACATATATTCCGATGTTATTGATAGATATATTTGGTTCATTCAAAAGTATTAACATTGAAATATTAATTAGGAATTGGCTAAGGTGTTAGCTGTTCGCTCGACCACTTAGCCAGTATCTGAGATGATGGGTTCAATCCTCAGACACACCAACATTGCAATATAATCAGGCTTTAATACGTTTTTTTCATCTAGTAGAACTGATTTATCTGGTGAAACTGTTAAAATCTGGTGCAAAAGACCGTTGGTTCGTTGAACTGATAATACTTCCTACTAATAGGTACCTGTGAATTTTTTTATCTTTCTGGCTAAATATTTTTATACATCAGCCAAGTCTTCCTTCTCTACTCTACTGCACTGTCTGTGTGTATATTGTATAAACTATGAAAATGTTTGTCTAAAAGCATTTTTAACAGGCGTAAATAAATATGTATACATATACATCGATCGTACAGTTGATTAGTCAGACATCTCCGAAATATCTAAATTTGAGTTAAGTATCAGTTATACGTAAAAATGAACCATCTATCAGGTACAAATATTAAGATTACTCATAAAACACAACCAAATCAAATACTTAGCAATAATGCATAATACACGTATAGTGCAGAAAAACTTTTAACTGGACGATTGACATATAAAATGGAGTTTGTGCTGAAAAATCTGACACTGAAAATGTGACAAGAATGTTTTAAATCTTACAATAAACTATACAATTAAAATAGCTCCAATTAATAATATATATATTGCTTAGCAACTGATGCTATCTCAAATATTTATGTTTTGTTTCTATATCCAACTAATTTGTTGAAATAATAATAATTAGATATTTCCCATACCATAATATTGTTGTTCTGATGAATCATTCGAATTGCAAAACTAGCTCACATTGAAACCGATACAGACAAGATTTATAAGAACTCCGAGCAGTTTCTATGACGCTTGTGTTATTTCAGCTTTCGATACATCCTTCTTCTTTTCAATGAAATTGGTGATTATGCTTTCTCATTTATTGAACAGTGGTGAAAGTATTTCGGTTGGAAAAATCAAGATCCCTCCAACAAGATCCAACCCTCATTTGGGTATGACAACCTGACGGTTGACAATTTACTTTTAAAATACTCTCCATCCAGCCCCCCCAAGATAACCGGCAATGACAATAAACCAAAATATTGCAAACCCAAATATGATAGTAACAAAGATAACAGATTCGAAGCTGATAGACCAAAGATTACAGACCCAGATACCACATATAGGTGTAAATATTACAGACATGATATACTCAAAAATAATATACCCAAATATGAAGAAAAAAAATAATAGATCCTAAAATGACTGATCCTAACAAGACACAACTAAAAATGATTTATCCAAAGATGATATGGCCAAAGATGATATGGCTTAATATGATATGGCCAAAGATAATATGGCCACAGATGATATGACCAAAGATGGTGTGGCCAAATATGATATATCCAACCAAACACCGTATTATATGACAGATGCAAAGATAACAACGTAGCAACGTAAAAATGAAGACTTTAAAAAAAAATTCAAAAACAAGCAACGTAAAGAAAGTAAAAAAAAAAACAAAATACGTAATAACGATAGATTCAAGTACGATCTACCTAAAGATGGTCCAATGATAATAGACCCAAATAAAACAGATCCAAAGATGACATACGCAAAGAAAATATACCTACAAAATGCGATAGATCTTGATGAATAACAGACGAAATTATGACAAACCAGAGGATTTCAAATCCAAAGATTGCAGTTTCAAAATATCAGACCCTAAGATTCAGCATCCTAAACATAAGAGACCCAAAAAAGCCTCCCTTTCTAGCCACCATACGTCTAAGAAAAAAATTTTACTCTTCACAGGACCCAGGATGTAATTCAAAAAAATCAATTGGAACGAGAAAGTTATGAGAAAGCCAAACACAAACATTCCAAATTTAAAATCGTGGAATTCAAAGATTCGTAAAAAATTCGCAAGGAGAAGATGACACCCAAACTGTCAGCCAATCACCTCAAGGGCGCGCGCGGTCAATCCGCCATCGCCGCTATATAAATCCGTGTCCGCGAATCTCGCTGCTCACTACGACCCGATACGCCGGCCGACGCGGATGCAAACAGCACCGCTCGTGAATACCTAAACCATATACATTTATATATAGACAAAACAATTTTTACGATTTTATCAGACCGATTTAGTGTTTTGTGCATATAACTGATCGATTTTTTGGATATTCGTGGACTTGACTTTCAGTGAAGTGTTGTGGAAAAGTGCTAAGTGGAATTTCTACCAGGTGATTTTTCAAAAAAGTGAGTTACTCTTTTTTGTTTTTTTTAATCCATTTTTAACATTTTTTAGCATTAGAATTGAAAATTTAAGACCTGGAGATAGAGCAAATTTTCTTTGAGTGAAGAAATGGTGGTTTATACTTTTGCACAAGCTTGCAAAAAAATAAGATGCTTCGTTATCGCGATAGGTCAGTGGCTAGATCAAACGCTAGAAAAGAGGAAGAACCTGGTAATAAATTGTGGTCACAGGTTCCATTTTCCTCGTGTGTGTGTGTGTGTTTTTTTTTTAAATTTTGATTACTTATAATATTTGATTCAATATGTGATTGCATGTTGATTATTTTGAGATTAAACGCTTGACCTTTGTGTCACTAGACAAAGCGTTTTCCACTCGACAACCAATGCCAGTAATCATTGTGAAAAAATCAACATTTTTATAAAGATGTTTACACGTTTAACGAAGTCCAAAGTACATTAAATTAAATCAACTAGACAAAAAACATACGTGCTGAAAAATAGTGTTATTTTTAGAAGCCAGAAAAATTATCTTATAGATTCAGTAAAAAAAACATTGATTTGAGCTCATATGATATTAGCTATCAGAAATTAAAACTTTAGATTTAATAATTGCAGTTGAAAGCAGACGTAAGAAGTTGGTTGTTTTTTTTTAATCCATGCAAAATATTACGTAAACTTAAGTAGGTGTGAAAAAATGATCCGTCTCGCAATTTTTTAAAGTATTTATTGTGTGCCCAGTTGGTTAGCATAATCTATGAACAAAGTTGTCAGTACTTCAAGTAAACAATTCTATGAACAATGTTGACTTGCTTCATGCCTCGTTAATTAATTTTTCTTTGTTAAAATGAGGAACAATAAAAAATTAATTGATCAAATACTTTACGGAAATAAAAAAAAAAGAAAATTCAATTTTCAATCTTTACTACTTTGCATTTCGAGCTTAAAAATCTGTAAATGACATTTTCAAAAATTTAAAAGCTTCATAGCTCATTATAAAATGATATTGTTAACATGAAATACGTTTTCCAGATGTTAGGAAAGCTGTCCTAAATATCGTTGTGCCAGAACTCACCGTTCCAGAATAATTTCTGTTACTAACAGATTGTAATCATACATATATTTTAAAGACATAATTGTACATTAGGTACAATCAAATAATGGCTCTAAAATAGGTATGTTTAAGATTTATATTCCCAAAAACAAATATCTTAGCAAAAATTGTATTTAGAATTTTTCTCGTATCTGCCATCGAAAAATTATTTGCCATCTCAAATTTAATATTTATGCAATGACCGGAATTATTATAAAATCTTGTTTTATAATAATGAAAATAATGTAATAAAACTGGAAAGTCCACATTTTTTAACAATTCGTAATCTTCTATTCATATCCGATTGACAAGAAAAAGAGGAAAAAAATACGACGCGTATTCTTCAAAATACTTAATAATAGTAGAGGTCGATTCCAATCTTAGACATCTTTTTTACCTATTTATTTTTTTGTTAATGTTATTAAATAATTATATTTACATTTGCAGTTATATCATGATTTTTCCAGGTAATTCAGCTTATCAAAAGGTTATTTGAAAGAAGTGTACAAAATGTAAGCATGCTTGCTTTACTCTTTTGTGAAAAACCGATGTATATAAATATGAACTTTCATCCGCTTTTCGTGACTCTCCTCGACAAACCGTTTTCTTCTAAAGAAATTTTAATATGGTCTATTTTCTTTAAATTCTTTTTTTTGTATGGAAAAATCATCAGTTTTTACCCAACTGCTTGAACTTGAGTATTTCATTGAAAACTTGATTTTTTAATGTGAATAAGAGTCCCAACTGCTCCCGTCTGGAGACAACGAGAATATGGTAACCTCAATTGGGGTGCGTTGTGAGGCTAAAGTTAGTAGGGATAGGAAGAGATTGTGGAAATACCTGGCTATTCAGATCTGATCACCAAACACGACTAAAGCCGTTTCAAGCAACGTTTCAAATCTGAATATTGGTCTTACACCAGGGTGATACTGAAAGTTTCTTCCTTTCTGGAACGTGCCGCAAATATACTAAATAGGTATTATTTTTACTTAATTAATTGTGAAATCTACAAATTAATCAAAATAAATTTATTTGGCCGTGTCAGGATTTTAACACGCGACCTTCGGATTGGTTGTCAAGAGCCTCACCCCTCGACCGTGGAGGCCGTCAAATAATTATAAGAAAATGTCCGTTAAAAATATATCAACGCTACCTACATGGTAGGTGCTTTCTTTAAATAAGTTTCTTTGTATCGACATTATTATATAATGGATTTGAATATGTTTGTTATTTAAAGAATTCAAGAACTAAAAAATCGCAAAGCAGTTAATTTGACAAAAGGTTTGTTAACAAAAAAATAGGAAACAAAAACGTTGGAGAAAGCTCTGAGATTGTTAGAAGGTAGACTAATATGTTATTCAGTACACGGACAGTCTAGTACGAATATTCAAGCAAATAATGGACAAAACTATAAAAATTGTCACCAAAAATGAGTCACTTTTTTATGTAGCTACTCACACTACCGTTATCAGGCAGCATCTTTTTCACGACTACAAAACCAACTCCGGCATTCACAAGGGATCGAACCTAAGACCCCTCCTGTTTCTTTTATTCATTAACGACATAAGTTAGACCATTAACTGCTTAAAATATCTCTTCCTCGCTCATGATATCAAATGATGACTCAATGTCTTTCTCACTATCTTCTGAACTAAGCTCAAATACTTTCACTCAGGACCGGCCCTCAGCCAAACGGCACCTGGCGCTAATAAAAACCTCAAAGAAGCTGTATTAGGTATTATCACACTTGGCTCCTTGGCCAGTGATTGTAACCCGATCGAATACTCTTCTATTCTAATTTTTTACAGCCATTTAACCGCCAATCGGTCATTAAACATTTTTCTATTTTTGGGGTTAATGGACACATAAAATCTGCATAATATCATGACAGAAATTACTTTCGGAGATAATATAATTAGTGGTACTAATCTAGAAATTTAACACGCAGATATATTTTGCATCTTTTATGACACAAGAGTTCATCACCATTGGAGATATTTTCAAAAAAAACAAACAAGTTTTCTGCTTTATGATAAAGATACAAAAGCTTGTTTTTAATTCCCTATTGAGGTCAAATCTAATGGCATAAGTTTGCGTTGATTTAATGACATTATTCCAATTTATTAGTTTGTTGACAAAAATCCTAATAAAATGAACATCCGGGTCATGTTATTATTAGCGATGGAATAGCAATGCATATATTATAATATTATATTCCAGTTTCTTACACCAAATGAAAATACCATTAAACGGTATAAATAATCTCAAGATGAAATAAATTAATATATTTTGTCTCACTGGTCGAGTTGAAAAATTATAAATTATAATTAAATAGTAACTTAAATTAAAAGCTAAAAAAAATCGAACGGTGAGTATGGTTCCACGACAACTCAGAATCTTCTCAACTCAACACCTTTTAGAAAAGACATTAACAGCTATGAAAAAAATTGAAAAAAAGCGCATAACCTAACCTAACGTAACCTATTTTTTATCTTTTCAAAGGAGGTGTTGAGTTAATTAGATTCTGAGTTGTCCGGTCACCGGTTTCTATCTTATTTTAAATATAAACAAATCATATAAAAATTAAACGCCTTCTTTTTTGTTATAAATCTTATAAGTATTTCCTAAAACACATTTTCTTAAAGAGTTGCAAAAATTCAAACTTTGGAAAACTGTTGTTACAAAAATAATTTGAAATCGTTGGAGATAATTTGAAAGTAGATCATCTTTTTCTTTTTTTGTTTTTGGGTGTTATGCCGTGTTCCGCTACCTCCCTCTTTGGCTAACGTTTTGGACAGCGTTGCAGTGTCCATCATCAGGGCAGATCCGGCAGATCCGACATGTATAAAAATAAATCTTCTCTTAAGGAGCTAAAACACTTCAAGAATTAAACAAATATTTAGCATCAAGACAAAGCTTTTGATAAATCAAAAAATACGTCATTGCACGCCATTATTGCCAAAAAAAATTATGTCTGAATGCTGCATCCTTATGACATCACACAACTCCAGTACCTACATATAACCCACGTATTCAGTTTTCGAAAAGGATTATAATAAATTAACTTATACTGGTGTTGGCTACCAAAAAGTAGAAATTGTTGAAAAAAACTAATTAGCAGATGAACAAAAAGGTAACAAGATAAATGCCACTTAGTTTGATTGAGTACCTTAGCAAAAACTAATATTTAATGTGGAGTTGAACAAACCAGTAGACCTTGAGGGAAGATTCAAACGGAAGCCGATTGAAAGATTAACTGAAAAACTTCAGTCAATCAAAGTGACTAGATTAAAGAAAATTACATATATTAAAATTTATTTATTCACCTTTGAGTATTACTTTTTTATGAATTTCTATCGAATGTATTGCTGGTTTGATTGTTATTCTTTGTATTTTGATTTTGCATATAGACATGCGTAAATTAAAGAATATAAAAATTAATTTATTAAGGACGGATAACCTTTTTCTCATGTCACTCCGTTTATACGAAAATGTTACATATTTTTTTCCTGTCTTAACAAATTTTGTCCAGCATTTTATGGTTATTCATATTATGGCAATTTATGGGCTCATTCTTTACTAACCGGTTTTGCACTTAGAATATTTCAATACTCCATAGCTTACTAAGGAAATTGTTTTGCAGGCATAAGGTAATGTTAAAGAATAAGTAGACATAAAAATCTGTGAAAATTTATGATGCCAGATTTACCAATATTTATGATGCTTTATACAAACCGTTCGAAAGATTTTGATGTTTTAGACAAGAAAATAGAGATTGTATTAAAATATATATATTTTTAATTGTTATTAATTTGCAATTGGTTTAGTTTTTAGTTAGTTGTTTGTATTTGACGCGTTAATGGAACTATGGACAGCATTATATCCGAGATTAATAATAAATATTACGTCTTATAATATTTGCGCAGATTCGAGCGCTACACCTCCATACTTGTATTACGAGACATGTCTTACACAATATCGTCATGTTCATAGGAGATAATATGGTAAGGTGATCTTGTCCATACCTCTATACACTGAACCGATAATCCATAGATGTGAGATCTGCATCAATTTGTAAGAAAATAAAACAGGTGTATCCAATTACTTTATTCCACTGTCACTTTTTATGGAATAACAGCATGAGGCAAAAAACCAAAGATGACTTAGAATTGCATCATAAAGACCATAATATAGGTCCCCATAACGTCAAAAACAGAAAATTTTAAGCAGTTTGGTGTTTCAAGTATTTAAGCCAAAAATATTTTGGTTCATCTCCTCAAAAAAGACACAGAGGCCAAAACCTCACACAATTAATAATACCACAGCCAAACAAACAGACATACTAAATACAATAAAGTGTAATTCTATTTTTGGACAAAGAAGCTCTGAATTTGTAGAAGTAAAGTAACGTACTCGTATAACAAACTCCACACGGTATCAAACAAATTAAAACAAAAAATAAGTACATTAAGAACATTAAATCTTGTCCTAAGGAACTTAATAAAAACCAAACAACTTAATAAAAACCATTAAGTTGTACCATAGAAGTCGCTGAAAACTTATCCAAAACAAAGTCCCCCTCAGCACAGGATCTCCTATTGAAGAGGACTATATATCTATTTTATATACATATATTTAACATGTATCTTATGTAAATGTAAAAATATTGAAACAAATTAAAATAAAAATTGCAGACAGGCCTGTGAAATTAATTGATCGTCCTAGAAAGTATTCCGATATTTGAAATTTTTTGGTCAATTTATGCAGAAGTAAGGACAAATTGAGCTTTCTTTGGGCACATAGAGCACATTTCTATCTGTTTATCTTTTCAGTGGTTCCGTAGCACAATCAGTCAAGTGAATTTCTTGCGGCGTACCACAGGTACAATCGGTCGACCCACTGATATTGGCATTATTACGGTGAGATATGCAGAAGTTGAAATATTGAAATAATCTATTGATTATTTCGAAAGCTTTTGGTTTACATTACAAGGATGAGTTATTAGTAAGTTACGAATAACATAATATAAAGATTTTAATTAATTCCACTACTGAATAATTATGGAGAACCAAGCTAGGCAGGGGATCAAACGTGCTTGGCTAACTACCCGGTAACATATTTTTTTTTTTTTTTTTTTTTTAAAAAAAAAAAAGAAAGACAAACATTCCCGGGTTACGAATAACCCAACAATGTTTGAAAATCTCCTACTACCACCACAGAAAGCCGAAAATTTGGCTTGTGTTGTGATGGAGGACTTAGCCAGCCGAGGAATTGAACATGCGACGCCCGGGTGGGACCCAAGCGCTATGCCCACTCAACCACTGACCGGTCAATATATATATATATATATATATATATATAAAATTTCTTCCATTAATTGGTGTGTAGCAATTTGGTCTGATATTTAATCAAGAATAATATTTTTTTCGGGTTTCGTTTCGACCGTCCGTTGAAATAATACACCTACAATAATTTGTCAGAAACATGACCACAAAAATACAGACTTTAAACTTTAAACTATAAACTATTGAGTTTTAAAAGCCACAAAATTTTTTGAAACTATTAATTTGGGAGGCAGGTATGGGTATCACCGCCCCGGAAACATTTATTAGATAATCATGGTTTACTACGTTTTTGTGAATTAGCAGGGGTGCCCGGGTACAAAGGGGTGAGGTTTGTCCGAGTCTTGGCGGTGGATGCGTCTGCCCACCAGCTGAATGGAAGGTCGGATCGGGAGAGACTTGCTGAGGGATACCTTTTGACCTCTCCAGCAGGACTATCTCGGGACATCGGCCTGCACCGCAGTGGGAGGGATGGATTTATAAGTTCCTTACTCTTGGAGAACTGACCCCCAGATTCTAACCCACCCCTCATACCTTTTTCCTTCCCAGAACTTCAACCCCTGCCTTTCCTCGAAAAACCCTCCACACAGCATCCCCAAAGATGACATAGGCCCAGGGGGGAATTATTTTCCTCTGTGTGGAGCTAATGTAAAAAAAAATTATCTTGTGCCATTAGAAAAAATAAATTTAATTACATTTTTATGTTGTGAATCACTTTTGAAACCTGAGCTTCATAATTTTTCACACAAGTTCATACAATTCCCCTGCTTTGAATATTTCCAATTTCAAGGTCCATCCTCGAAAACGCAAGTTTTGACGTAGAATCGGCATAATACGTATTTGTTAATCGTTCGACATTCCGAGACGCTATTTTCAAATCTTGTTATTTGAAAATGCTGTAAGCCGTAAGCATCAATCAGCCAATAGAAGATGTCTGTTTTGAATAGACAGTCGAACATCCTGGTTGGAGTTTTTCAAACATCAAAACATAAACATGGATTTATTCGCATGACCCACAGGCCGAATTCGTGAGGTCACCATTCCAGATAACAGGGTTTTTGAAGATGTACAGAAAAACAACAAAAAGTTATGGGTTAAATTTTGAAAGTATTTATTATTGCAGTTTAAGATATAAGAAACAACTAAGACTATTAAACCACTCAATATCCTCCTCTTCAAGAAGTAGTTAAACCGTACATAGATAACGTAGCTGATAACCTCATTACAGAGCTAATCCATTGAATTATTTTGGCTCGTCTATGTGTTTTTATACAAATCTTAACTGTTTGTCCCACAAGTCTTAAATCATTCCGGCATCGGCAAATGATTACTATTAATTGTTTTGGTGCTTAATTCGTAGAACTCCAGTTAATTTTTTTAAATTTAATTTAATTTTTCAAAATTTAATTAATTGAAATTTAATTAAAAAAATATTTTTTTAAATTTAATTAAAACTTAATTTTTTAAAAATTAATTTAATAAACTTATTATTTAGTTCTACAAGTATTTTGGTTTTTATTTTGTGACAGTTGTTTCGGCTTACAAGGCCATTTTCAAACTGTGGTTAAACCACTTTAAGACGACTTATTTATAAGAATCTAAATTGTAATGTTTTGAAGGTGTCTAAATTGATGTATTACCGGTTAAACCAATTTGCTGAAAAAATAATAATAAAAAATTAAATCTGTAAATGAATGTGTAAATGCCAAAAAAACGTGGTGTTATCTAAAAAATGTCCTGTTATTTTAATTCTTTTTGGACTTAAACCCTGTTAATCTGTGAAACTAAATTGATTATGAGGTTAGAAATAATTACAATATACCATGTTATTTGATCTAGTTTTTAATTTTAAGTCACTAGTTTACAATTTTAATGTCTTGGTTGAGGGTCGAGATGTAATATAGTTTTTTTGGACAGGTTTTTGATTTAAATTTCGGTGTTATTGCTTTTAGTGTTGGAACAATTATTATTGTAAAGCACATTTGATGTGATTTTCGTTGTAGTGACGCTACATTCATTGTCCATTTTTTTAAATGTAGATTAGAATAATTCAAAAGATTCATTTCCCAATGAGTGCAATGTGATTACCTACTTACTCGTTAATTGTTGTTGACTCTTATACAAATCTTGCTTCACATCTTTAGCGTTCGCGGAGTGATGCACATAATATAACCCTCCGCATAACAGTCACATAGCCAAATACTTTATTGTTAGTATTTGATCCGTCTAGTTAACATCTCGCAATTTTTTCAGCCATTCAATAATATATTATATTGTTATTATCCGACTGAAATCAATTCACCTTTCGCCAAAAGCGAGGCGGCCTGACCTCTGCCACAATCCCGGGAGGATCGTGAGTTCAAGTCAAACCAAATAAAAAAGAAAACAATTTGATGAGGCGAATGTAACACACGGATTTACTCGATTACGTTACGGTGCCTGTCAAACTTTATTTTTTTAATTAGTCGTTATTGATCGACAGTTTAAAGGTTTGTGTGTGTGTGATTATGTTTTATTGTCTGTAGTACTATATGATACGCACATTTTTTCGTTTTTGTTTATATTTTACGTAAATTATTTATTAGGTTAGGTATCTAAACGGATCCTTTTAGAACACTTGAAAAATTTAAATATTATATACGTATAAAAATCTATTAATAAATATTAAAATATATTATTATTTAACATGTTGAAAATATTAAATATATGGTGGTATTTACAATTTGTTTATTTTTTATTATTAAATCAATTATGATGCCACCAACTATGTTTGTGATGTTTGAATAAGTATAAACTTATCTTTTACGCTGAAACTTTAAAGGTAATATCAATTCGTTACGTATAAGATACTGAGGGAAAGATACTCTTAGTATAGCCCTGATGTAAGACCACCATTCAGAATTGAAACGTTGCATGAAATGGCGTTTGCCGTGTTTGGTGACCAGATCTGAATAGCCAGGTACTTCCCCTCCTTCCTCTTCCTCATCTCCTTCCCCTCTACACTACCTTCAGCCTCCTAAAATACCCCAATTGGGGATGCCATAGTCTTACTCGCTCCAGACGGGAGCAGCTGAGACACTTGTGAGGTATTAATATAAAAAAACGTGTTCAATGTGAATCTTACACGAACGCAGGATTGGGAGGTAGAGTGCTGCTTTTGTTTGACAAATATTTCAATTGAAAGTGCTCTGAGAAACTAGAAATATTTAACTCTCCAGCACTTGTATTCAGTACAGTTTATTGTTAATATTTACAGAAAGAGATTAGTTCGACTCTGCATTAACCTCGGTATTTTCAAAATCAAGATTTACTTCTGCTCTACCTAAGGAAACTCTCCACTCAACATCCACAGTTGATACTATATAGTCCCTAAGGTTTCCTCAAAAATGTGTTAAAATATGGAAGGGTAAATAACAAGCTCGTTTTATTATCTCACCGAAACAGTTCAACTAATATGTCTCATAAGATTTATGAATGGTAGAATTTCAAACTCTTTTGATAGTTTAACAGTTTGGATGTCCATGGTTTTAACAGTTTGATATTTCGTGTAATTTTTAAAATGATCGCGCGCTATTGGATTACATAACCTTTAAGCACTGCTATTCAAAATTAAATTTTAATTTGAATATTTCTTTAACAGGATGACCAACTTAAGATTCTGTGGTATTCCGCGGTACCTAATCGCGTACCCACCAGCAGTGCTGGATTCCCAGCCTAATAAAACGTATTTCGAGCTAGGTGTCGTAAATATCAATCTGTTTGAATAAAATACCTATGTGTAATATCACTTGTTTCTACCTACTACTAGTTGAATTAAGTTTTTATTTATTTGTAAATTGGATGAAATCTGTTGTGGGATATAATTCAACCCACACGAATGCTGGTCAGATGTTTTGTTCATATAATAAGGATTTTGACAATGTCTTATTATTGTATTATGGATATTAGTGTTAGAACTGTTAGAAAAGGAACAACTTGAATAATATGTGCAATTTATGATGAAACTACTGGCATACTATTTAATTTAATTTGCTTAAATGGAGTTCCTACAAACAGTTCGTTTTGAAAAGCTATTACACAATTATATTAATTAAAAAAGCAGTCGAAATAATAGATGTTCATGCACGAAGGTATATGGAAATTCTTGAAATAAGGAGTGTGTCAGGACATGATCCAACTTTCTGGAGTCATTGAGGTGAAAGAAATTTGAAAAGAAGACAGTTATGCAATTTAAGATTCGGATCAAGTTCATCAAATCAATAAACATAAGTAACGCCATTTTAAGCAACGTTTCAAACCTGAATAGTGGAGTTTCTACATGACACTGAGAATAAATACCACACGTTTCACATCACTCGCCAAGAGGCTTAATCTAGTTGTGTGGCAAACTTCTTAGTGTAATGGTGAAAGCTTTGGTTCTGAACCCAAAGATCGCGAGTACAAAACTAAAAATAATGTGTTCTTTACCATTGGTTTTTTTTTTTGCAAAATTTAGACAAAATATTAGCATTTTCATTTCTACCAGCTATCACCGAATGCTTAATGGTCGGCAGGAGTATCACTAAAAGTTCACGCATTCGTGGTAGCCTGGATGTCACGGACATAAACAGTAAGCTGGAGGAACGACAGTTGAGATAGTATGGGCACATCAGACGTAGACCAACAGACCACATAGTGAAGCAGGCAATGTCTACGGAGCTTCATCGACAATCATCCAAAGGAAGACCAAAGAACTCCTGGATGACTCAATGCTCCAAAATATTACAGAGAAACGTCCTGGATGAAAGCAATACCCAAAACCGAAGAAGCTATAACCCGAGAACGAGAAGAGCCGAGCCCAACAGCCTACCTAGACAGTAAGTTGGGACAGTGCAAGGAAAAAGAAGAAAGAATCACCATTATCCAATCCAACCCTGCTGACAATTTGACACTGTTGACCGAGTGTACTTTTGAATACAATCAACAATACAAAATATAGATACCCGAGGTGTTGCTATCTATGTTAATGTTGTTACATAGCAATCAATCTCATCACAATCGATACTTAGTTATTGCATGCGGATTATAACCTTTACAAGTGAAGTTTTATTTATTTATCGATCAATGAACAAAGACGGGTATGACGGAAAGCTTTGCGCCGAATTTCATCACAGGCTATTTTTTTTTAAATTTCTATAACCTATAAGTGATACAAAGAATGTGTGATGCAAACTGCATGATTGGTTTTTAGATTGTTTTAACCCTACGAGAGGCAATTCATTTAAAAAATAATTCAAACAAACACAAATTGCCCGAATTTCATTTCGATTTTGTTTATCTTCCGACTAAAATATTATTTTCAAAACCACTATAATTTACTTAGGATAAAATTTGAGTTGATGGATATTAATATAGTTAAAAAAAACTAGGCTTTTCGTTACCGATTACGCCCTATTTAATTGAAAATGGCATATGCTCCTTGCTTCATTCATATGAATACATACTTTTCTATTAATACGAATGTTGACATTGCACATTAATTGTTCAATAAACTTAATCGTGTCATATCTTTCTATCCACTTGCATGCTTTATACTGTTGACGCCCTTTTATCAATTTATGTCAAACTGTTACGTTATTCTGTTGTATCTGTTTGACACCATTTTAATATTGCTTTTTTTACATAAGCTCCACGCAGGAGACCCTCAGAAAAATAATTCCCTTCGGGGACTATGTCATCTTTGAGATGCCGTGTGGAAGGTGTTTTTAGGAAAGTAATTAAGATAATTTCTGGGAAGGAAAAGGGTATAAGTAAAAATCTTGGAGTCAATGTGTCCAGGAATGACGGACGTATGAATATATCCTTCTGCAGTATAAAGCGATGTTCCGAGAGAGCCCTGCTAGAGAGGTCAAAATTTCTCTCAATCCGGCCAGCTACGCAGTTGGTGGGCAGACATATCTGCAGCCAAGATCCGGACAAATCTCACCCATGGACTCACGCACGCTAAATCAACAAACGTAGCGAACCACCTTGGGAGACCTATGACAGAGGTTTTGGTTATCCAATAAATTGTTGGCGGTTGCACCCATACTCGCCACCCAAAGTGTAGCCTACGAGTATACCCTAAATTTTATTGAAAATTTGCGGTATTTAAATTATAAAAAATATCACTTCATGTGAATTTAAAATGTACCTTTGTTAGGTTATGAACATGTCAATACTTCGTACAGCATTGACAAATCATCCTTTGTTTAGTTAAGTTTGTATTTTTGTTTTGAAATCTATTATTTCAACATCATTCGATAATTAGCCAAGATTCCTAAGAAAGGTTTATACATTCATTAAAAAGACATCCATTTTACAAGCATGTACAAACTAGCTACTTAAAACCAATAAAAAATTTCAAACGATGTTGTCGTGCGTACTCTTTGCCCACATACAAAAATCCCACAACTGATTATGTAACAATGATAATTTATGGCTTCGTCTTAACATAATAAACATAATCGAAATTCTAATTACCAAATTGTGTGCCGTGCGTTATTCAATATAAATTTTAATTGATACGTTGTATCCTTAATTGATAAAAAAAATTACTCGGAAAAAAAAACTGTTTTTAATTTGGCGACCCCGTTACGAAAGGTTAAGGTTTTTTTCAAATAAAAGTTAACAGCATAAATTATTTGTCAGTGGATTTTTTTCAAGTGGTTTTGTTTGTGTAACATCATAGCGCCTTTCGACAGTCGTGAAGCTGTTTTGTTAAATGTTAGATAGTAAATAAATATCAGACGGCGAGACAAGTCCAGGTATTTTTATTCACATGTCCACGGGGGTCCGCTATCGATCTGTGAAATCAATTGATTGAGAATTGCAAGTAGAATTTATTATGAAATCAATACGCTGATGAGTTAAACCACGTTTTGCTTAATAAATATATGCGTATTAGTAGTAACTATCCGGTTTCGCCCGAGCTCCAAGACTCTAGCTCTTAGGATGATCGAGCTGTTAGGAAGTTTAGCTTCAAGTACAGAATTAATGGGTTCGAAATTTTATTTTTTGTAAGAAAAACTCTTTTTTTATAATTTTTTAAGGTTATTCCCATCAATTTAATATATCATTGAAAAAGAAGATAACACTAATAAAATCTAAACGAAAATATGAAAGAGAACAAGACTCAGAAAAACACAATAAGATAATGGTCGCAACTGTTTTTTTAATTTTTTTATGTGAGCTCCACACAGGAGACTCTGAGGAAAATAATTTCCCTGAGGGCCTATGTCATCTTTGGGGATGGTGTGTGGAGTGTTTTTTTAAGGAAAGTGATGAGAGGAGAGTTCTGGAAAGGAAAAGGGTTTAAGGGGTGGGTAGGAATCTGGGGTTCAGTGTGTCCCAGTCATCCGCCTCCAAGACGTAGACAAACCTCACCCCATGAACCCGTTAAATATGCATGACTGTTTTTCTGTGTCTTGTTCTCTTTCATTTTTTCGTTTGGATTATTATTGTTATCTTCTTCTTCAATGATTAATTTTAATTTGTAATTTTACATAATTTTTAATATAATATTTTATGTATTTGCGGCTTCCGTGGTCGAGGGCTAAGGCTCTCGACAATTAATACGAAGGCCGCGGGTTCACGTCCCTTTTTTACGTACTTGCGCAACTTTATTTAGTTGAATTTTTGTTATTTCACAATTTAATCATTTAAAATAATATAAGGCATATTTGCGGCACGTTCCAAAGAGAAAGATACTCTCAGTATCGCCCTGGTGTAAGACCAAAATTCAAAATCGAAACGTTACTTGAAATTACTTTAGCCGTGTTTAGTCAGATCTGAATTGCCAGGTACTTCCTACCTCGTTTCCCCAAATACTTCCCCTTCCCAATCGCTTCAATGTCACAACAAACCCCAAAAGCGATGTGATAGGCGCATTGGCTTTGGAACGATTTGCCGGCCTCTGTGTTTCATCCTTCCTACAGAATGGGTCTCTTCAAGACTAATGTTCATTCCTTCCTTTCCTCAAAAAGACCCTCCACACAGCATCTCAAATGACATAGGTCCTGAAGGAAATCATTTTCCTCAGGGCCTCCTGTGTGGAGTTAATGTTAAAAAATGAAAAAGGAACTCTTGAATTTTCACAAGAACAAACATCTTAAACAAACGCTAAACACTGAAACCATTTTCTTTTATTATACCCAATGCAACAACAAATTTTCAACAGTAATTGAATTATTTTCTGATTTTTTAACCAGTTGTTAAACAGCTCTTTCGGAAACATTGCCTTCAACGTTAAGTACAAAGTTTTATAGAAAATATACTTCTATATTTTTATCGCAGATACATAGTTAATCAAATGACGGAAGTTAGCTCATCAATAGATATTTACTTCTTATCGTAATGATGGTATAAAAATGTTCGTGCAATAAATAAAATAAAAACGTATTATGTAATTTAACGTTAGTCATCGTTTAAGAATTTCTAAGAAATTAGTAGGTACTCAGGTAGTTTCCTATTATTGTGTGAATCTTTTGATTAAAAATTAAGGTCATCGAGTCACAGGTACTCTGTGATAATTAACAAAATATGGCTAGAAATTTTTGACCTATCGTTGAAGGTAATTCATGTGGAGAATTCCATTCTTACGTGTGTTTCTGTTAATTGCTGGTATAAATGTTTTGAAAAGGTTCTAGTATTTTGGCATTGATTTTTTATTGATTGGTTTACCTTGTGGCCAAGTGGGTGTGTACTTAGCTTAACTTCACCTTCTCGAATGATTCTTGGAATTGAACCCAAGAAAACATACCTTGCAACAAGTGGGTGCTCACTACTCATCCAAGTATCTAATAATTACCATCTGTCTCGTGATGAAATTATTGCCGACTGCTTTGTCAAAGGAAACAAATTAATGTTCAGTTATTGAAGACAATATTAGCCATTCTCAAACGAAAGATGTGGAATGGAAGACAGAGAAAATATTTTGTTTATTTGCAAGTATTAAAACTGTTTGAGGGTGGTTCGTATTATCTTTAATGATTAAATAATAATAAAATTTGGGGTTTTACCTAATAGGTTATTCCACTGTTGATAAATTAGAATTAATTCCTTGAAATTTTCAAGTGCGGCTTATAAAAGCATTTTTTAGCTTGAGGTGTTTCAACCACCGGCACTATTAAAAATTAGAGAGATTAGCAAATACTGTGGAATGTTTTGGGATCTAAAGTAAGATAGCCTTCGTGGTCGAGGGGCAAGGTTCTCGGCTAGCGATCCGAGGGTTGTGGGTTCAAATCCCGGCGTGCTCAGTAAAATTTTATGTGATTTGATTTGTATTTTCACAATTGAGTCAATTGGAATAATAAAAAATATATTTTCGGAACGTTCCAGAGTGGAAGATTCTCTCAGTATCGCCCTGGTGTATGACCACCATTCAGAATTGAAACGTTGCTTGAAATGGCTTTAGCCGTGTTTGGTGACTTGATCTAAATAGCCAGGTACTTTCCCACCTTCTTTTTTCCCATCTCCTTCACTTTTCAATTACCTTCAGCGTCACAACATATCCCAATTGGGAATTATTGAAAGAGTATAGGAGTTGAAAGGTCGTATATAAATTGGCGCCAACAGTATTATTTTCTTTTGAATTGGTAAATATCTCACTTCTAGGAATCATCTATTCGGTGTTTACGTAGTTTTGAATTTGGGAGATATATTATGACATTTTTTATTTGTCGTATTTTACGACATTTATAATATATTATGTTTAATATGCAATTCGTTTCGGGTGAAGCGATTTCATTGATGTTTAATTAGGTGATATCTATTTCGCCATCTCACCAATAAGGGCCGACTCGCAGATAGAATAATAAAAGGCAATTGATTGTTTAAGAACTAAAAATGTGCAAGTCATTTAGAGCTTTGGCAATTAAAACCGGTGGCTCGTAAATATTGCCTTGTTGTAGGTATATTATGGTTTATACATTTCAAATGGGTTGTGCTTTTTTCTGTCTCAAATGACTTTCTTACATTAACTCCACACAGGAGGCCTTGAGGAAAATAACTACCTTCAAAGCCTATGTCATCTTTGGGGCTGCTGTGTGGAAGGTCTTTTTTTGTGAAAAGGAAGGAGTGAACATGGACCTTGAAGAGACACATGTAGTAAGAGGGAGGAAACACAAAGGCCGCTAAATGGTTCCACAGCCGATCTCTTGAACTCAAGAACGCGTCGTAGAAGTAACCCGTTCTCATGTGATGACAAACGCCAACCGTGTATATAATATGTTGGGCGGCATATTTCCCGAATGTGCACTGATGCCGAAGGAATCAATGCACAGTCGGGAATCGGAGCATCTTACATTAAATTACCGGTAGAACAAGGATAGCATTCCCACTTGACGCCTGTTCTCTAAAGATTGCAATCCGTTTGTTAAAATACGTTTTTTTTGTATTGTGGGGCTCCAGACCAGAGTTGGCTTCCAAATTCAAAGTAGGGCGCACTTGCGAATGAATAATGACAATTATTAATTCAGTAGGTCCCGAAATAAGATTAAAGTTTTCAATGTATCGTTTGTAATGATAAATGACACAAATGAACCAAAATTTTATGCATTTCGATGAAAATGACGTAACTAGCTGAAAATAGTCGGTAATAAGGAAAAATTGCGTGAGAGCTGTTGGGTATCTAGTTATATAGTCCTGGAGAAGGTTGCGTTTCGATTGAAATACTGAAAAGAAAATGCGGTGCAATTTTATCATGCCAGATGTGGTCTTTTTTAAAGTTTTACAATTGAAATTCTGCTTCGGCATTAAAATACATTAAAGCCCTTTATTTTACTTTATTCGATATTCTCTTGAGTATCTAATCAAGTTGTACTTCTCATAGCACGTGTTATATGCCGTCTTAATGGAATAATGAAATAAGTAAATAAATTACATTTTATATTAAAACAGTATTCTTGAATATTTAATGCAATTCTTATTGTGGCACTGATAACTTGTGTACACAGAAGAGAAAAACCGATAGAAATGTATTGTGGGCTTGTCAGTGTGCCTAAAATAAGTTAATTTTTTCTCGCTTCTGATGAAATTAAACCATAGTTTAGCCTAATTTTGATGAAATCATTCAAACAATTTGAAAGGCGGGTATGTATAACCAACACTTCTGCAATAGGTCATCCCCAGATGTGCCTTGGCGGCGGATGCGTCTGCCCCCCAGCTTCATGGCAGGCCGGATCCAGAGAGAATGGTTGAGTGAGTCCATTTGACTTTTCAAGCCGTACTCTCTCTGAATCGCCTTGCATTGCAGTGGGAGTGATAGATTCATACGTCCGTCACTCCTAGACATACTGACCCCGAGATTCTTACACACCCCTCATACCTTTTTTCCTTCCCAGGACTTCCTCTCATTCCTTTGATAAAAAGACCCCCCACACAGCATCCCTAAGGGGAATTATTTTCCTCAGGACTTCCTGTGTGGAGCAAATGTAAAAAAAAAGTAAATTCAACTGTCGAAATTATTATTTGAACAGATTATCAATTTCGTTAAACTGTCTGAGGCCTGGGAGTCGACATTAGCGACATTAGTTTTATTTTAATATGAATCACACTTCTAGGGATTTTCTGCTCAGTGCACATGGCATTTGGCGCCTGATAATTAGCCGCGACCCGGGGTGACCTGCGCGCGACCTGGCGTGACTGTGCGACAGTCGCGACCCGCCGGTGACCTGTTTGTGACCTGCGACCTCGCGTGCCGGGAAGACGGTGCCGGGTAAATGGGCACGATCCGTCGCCAAAGGTGACGACACACTCCGATTTCAAAAGAGTTTGCAGAAATAGCAAATTAAATAAATATCTATAGAC
This sequence comes from Limnephilus lunatus, assembly GCA_917563855.2. Classification (NCBI taxonomy): domain Eukaryota; kingdom Metazoa; phylum Arthropoda; class Insecta; order Trichoptera; family Limnephilidae; genus Limnephilus; species Limnephilus lunatus. The sequence goes on from OU830596.1 coordinate 11,856,845, forward strand.
ATAGAAGAAGTGTGAACGAAAACATTGTTTATATTTAGGTATACGAATTATTCACACAAAATATCAATAAGAAGATAACAATTAAAATTCACATTCGCACTGAAGATACATAAGCCTACGTTGTGTATATTTTTAATTTGCCTTTTATCACAAAGAGCATCAAAATCACTCGGCAAACCTCGATTTGTTCTTAATAGTGATTTTAATTTATTTTTTTAATAATTTCTTTCGAAAGCAAAATAAGTTAATCAAGGAAAACTGTCACAAAAATATCTTAGCAATTCTATAACTTTTTTTTTTTTTTGTTTTTTAATAATGTAATCATATAATACTTTTATTTAAATTCTAAAAAAGCAAAACTATTGGAACATCTTTAATTATCGTAAACATTTTTTTTCTTCACATTCATAACTAGCTGAAGTCCCCGGCGATGCCCGGGTTTTACATAGAGTTTTCGAAATCAAATGTAGACGGTGACCTTTCTCTTCTTTTGAAGGTCACATGTGCATAATTTCATTAATCTCGGCATAAAACAAAAATAAAATCCACACCGCCCGCTTGTCAGCCCGCTCGTCCACCACATCCAGACATTCTCCTTTATATATTTCAATCAATTTACACAAAAACTTGACAAATTATGTACCTAAACCTTCCTCATTAATCACTATACCTATCTATTGGTGAAAACCGCATGAATCCGTTCAGTAGTTTTTGAGTTTATCGCGAACAGACAGACAGACGCGGCGTTGTACTTCGATTTATAATAATATGTAGAAATGTAAACCATATCATAACAATAAATAAAATATTGATTTCAAATCAAGATACGCCTTGAGGACCGAAACTTTTTTTGATTTGGAATTAGCCGTGTTTAGTTACTAGATCTGAATAGCCAAGTGTTTTCTCAACCTTCTTCTTTCCCATTTTCTGTCCCTCTCCACTGTTTCAAACCTCTTCATTCTCTCTCTCTAAAGAGAGTTCATGGCTCTCGGAAAAGTACGAATAAACCACAATATATAATTTGTGCTTTTGTACATAAATTAATTAAATTAATGGTCAAGTACTTCCTAACCTTCTTCTTCCTCTTCCCATTTTCATCAATCTTACAATATTTCACACAAAATTGGAATGTCATAGGTATTTTGACAAGCTTCAGTTGTACCTAGTGTGCAAAATCACATACAAATAAAAATGATAATAAAACAAAGAATTTTAATCAAACATCTACTGTTTTGCTAGCAATTTGAATACGTAGAGTCCTTCAATATTTCGTGATATTCTTCAAACAACGTAGTTCGTAATGATGTTTTATCGTTTAAATAGTCATGGAATTTTTCGAGATGTCAAAAAATCACCTTAAACAAATTCGCGCAATTTTTCGTTTGACTTCCGCAAACACGAACTGCGCAGAAAGCTTAATTCGAGGCCACCGCACGTCGAGCCTTTTATGCCAAAATTACGCAAAAATGCGAAAATATTCAAAAATTACATAATTATATTCAATATTTTTCGCGTGGGTTTTGCTCACAGAGTATTTATCTATGTATGACTAAGTACGTAGGTACAATATTATCAATACTGCTTTGCTGACATTGTTATCATTTATATAAGGTATTATAATAAGACAGATTGTGGTAATTTTCAGTTCAACATTGTTGAATTGTAATTGAGCAGGTATATTTAAGGCCTTGCAGGTAAAATCCGGCTTACGGAAAATAAATGTATTTTATTTGTCATTGAAGAAGAAGATGATACTAATAAATCGAAATAAAAATATGAAAAAGAACAATACACAGAAAAACATATAGGTAACGGTCGCAACTAGGATTCGAACTCATGATATCTTGTCTTATCGGGATAACCTGAACCAATACGGCCATCGGTACCTCTTATTTTAAGTCATTATATATGAGAAAAATTAGTCGAAGATAATATTGTTAATTCTGAAAACATGAGTTATTCCAATAAAAATTGTGTATTTTGTTAGTTTTCTGTAATATTTGACATCCCAGGTAGGAATCCCAGGTCAAAATTTTCTGTTTTATACATTTTTCTGTCTATATAGGTGCCTATATAATGTTACATTTCCATTTTCTACGTTACAAAGTGGTAGATATTTCCAGTATCGACCTGTTAAAGACCATCATTCTGAAACGAAACGTTACTTGAAATTGCTTTAGCCATTTTGAACAACTGATATCTTGCTAAGTTGCTTTTTTACACCTGGTTCGGTCTTGATAGATGTAAAATCTGGAAATAACTTAATTCCTTAAAGTTCACTCAAAGGAATTTAAAATCTGCTCTTTTACATATGGCGACAGTTTAATTATTTTAGAAAAAACACTTTTTCCAAGTTATGCTATGAATAATTAAGATGAATTAATTATTTTCGTCCGTACATACAAACAATAATACAATACAAAAAATAATAAAATTTCAGAATCATAATAACATCGCACAAGACATTTATAAAAACAAGGAACAAGATTGGGCCCAAATGGGGCCCTTGAGGCACTCCAGATGGCACATCTAATCCTCTTGACTCATAGCCATCAACTCTTTGTACGTGGTCAGTTAGATAGGAGTAAAACCAGTTTAGGAAGGTACCATGAACACCCATTTGTTTTAGTTTATGTATTAATAATCTGTGATTTACCTTATCGAAAGCCTTGCTAAAATCAGTATCACAAATATAATAGGTATTGTATCGGTGATTAAATCTAATATTGTATTTCAAGTATCATCTTAAAGTCTACACGTGTATATAACGAAAAAAGCTGGAATCATCAATTCAAATACATATTGAAAAGTATCTCGAAGATCGTGATGATGTTCGTAACGATTAGACATCACAAAGGAAATACAGAAAAAAACTTGAAGACGTAAACAACAGATCAATTAATTATAAATCATATTGTTGTTATTGATTCCCGTAGTAAATCGCATCCGCTTAACTAAATATTTCAGTAGTAATCAATTATCCACCGTAAATTAATTAGAATTAAATCCTTTCTTGTTCGGTTAAACGAGAATTAGTCATGGTGGAAAAAAAACACCATTACACGAATATTCAGTAATGACATAACCTTCCCGATGATTCGTTACGAAAGAGAATCTTACCTGTAGTAAAAAACGTTGAAGAATGCCGACAACTTTTTACTTACAAAAATGAATGTTGATTGTTAGTAAGTATCTACCTTCATATACAGGTAATGTGAGTGAATGTATGCCTATATTGCTTGTGGTATGTAATACCTAAATTGTAATCAGAAATACAATAATAGTATTAAATTTGTTAATAGAGGTATTTAGACATATTTCTGATAACCTTTAAAAGATGTAATTAATTACTAAGTTACGACCTTATTACACGACCTACAGTTGTTTTAAATTCTGTACAAACTACAGCTTAATTTTTACAAATCTTAAAGTGACAAATATTTTCTCAAAATGCCATCGTACAAATGCAAAACCTCGTTTAAAAAGCTTTAGCTGTTTTTTGTGACCACATCTGAATAGCCAGATACTTTCCCACATTCCTCTCCCTCATTGTTCCCCTCTCCACTCTTTTTAGCATCAAAACATACCACAATTGGGGATTTCTTGTCGGTAGCTCCAGACGGTTTTTTATTTTTTTTTATGAGAATACCGCATAAGAGTCCCAACTGCTCCCGACCGCATGGAGGTAGTGAGACTATGGCATCCCCAATTGGGGTATGTTGTGGGGCTAAAGGTAGTGGTGAGGGGAGGTAATGTGGAAAAGAAAGGTAGGGAAGTACCTGGCTATTCAGATCTGGTCACCAAACACGGTTAGAGCCATTTCAAGCAAAGTTTCAATTATGAATGGTTGTCTTACACCTGGGCGATACTGAGAGTATTTTCCACTGTTAAATTCAGAATCAGCCACGCATAGACAAAAGACACGTATACAAAAAAATAATATTGCATGAAAAGCATTCCAACAACGCGGATCATTTTTAATAAACTTGGGGTTTTTTGCTGTGATCATCTATAAACTAACCGTCCATCATCCATCATGGCTTCGTATCCGGTTGCGCGGGAAAACCAACGCTGTTGTCAGTGAGCTTTGTTAGTGTCCGGTTATTTTAATTATTTAAGCAATAAACTCTAATAATTAAAGTAGATTCCTAAATTAGTGTTATCTACTTTTTGAAAAGACAAACACCTTCCTGCTGTCAAATTTCAATTCATCTTTTCAATCATTTTTGTTTTTATTTTCCACTACGAAGTGTAGGTATTATACCTATGGTGCATAGCGTCAAGTTTCCATCCAGGCGTTGTGAGTTTAATCTTTTGCTAGCTTGGTCCTCCATCATTGCACAAGCAATACTTTCGGTTTATGATGACTGTTCGAAGAATTCAAATACTGTCAAGCAATCCGTTATTTCTAAATAAAAATTACAAAATACAAACTAAAGAATTAAAAAAAAACTCGGCTATTTCAAGAACAGCTTATTCTATACAGGAATGAAAATTTACATTGCTCAGTGAATAGTTTAGTTGTATCGTTGCAATTTTTTCGTCGTACGCCAGCTATTTTTATTTTCGTTATTACTTGTAAATTGTACCACATTACCAGATAAAATATTTTGTATATAATCTACTCGTACCATTAGTAGTTTCCACAGAATAGCTAGTTATATTCAGAGTCATCATTTTTATGGTATCCTTAAGGATACGTTGGCGAAAAAGAGGTAAATGCCAGTGTCACACCTACCATTAAAAGCTTGGCCTATTTCGACATACATTATAATGCTGAAATAGGCCAAGTCAAAAACGCTGGCGCTTCTAACACTGAATGCAAAAGGTGTGGAACTAGCATAAAGGATGTTTCTGTCTATCTTAGTTCATTTTTTAGTTTATTCGAAACAGAAGTGTTGAAGAGAGGTCCATTAAATTTGTGTCTTCTAATTCGTAACCTTCATCTACCCAAATGTGAAATATTTCGATTTTTAATTTAATTAAAACGCTATAAAAATTCCAAAAACGACCTCAATCGCCATCCTTCGATTCGTTCCAATTTTCCACTGGCCATTGTGGTATTAGCTAAATGTATAATTTCACCATAAAAATACCAAATAAAGGCAGCATTCAAATCATTTTTCACTTAAATTTTCACATTTAAATTCATTTTATGGCGAAAATAACCTAAAAAAACATTGATTGAATAAGTTTTAACATTTTTTTCGCAACGATTTGTATAAATGATTTCTTCACTATACATAATCTGGGTAATACCAAACTCTTATGAATTTATGAAGACAAGAACAACTCAACCAAATTAACCTGTTCACTGAGTAGACAGTGTTTTAAAAATATACTAATTAGTTTAGTAGAATCTGCTATGAGATCCCCGAGGTATACCTCGATGTTGGAGGGTTTGATAACAATATTATTTACCTACGTATAAATTATACGGTAGGTAGGTGAATATCGCATATTAAATATTGATCATAATAAGTTACTTTTTGTAAGAATAATAAGATATGACTCACCCTTTGATATATGAGATTCATAAAATAAAATTTGGGAGGCGGGTGTCGGTACGCCGCCCCGGAAACCATTTATTGGATGACCAACACCTCTACCATAGGTCACCCCAAGTGGTTCGCTACGTTTGGTGACTTAGCCGGGGTGCCCGGGTTCATGGTGCTTGGCGGTGGATGCGCCTACCCACTATATAGCTGTATGGCATGCCGGATCGGGAGAGAATGGTTGTGGGAGTCTCTTTGACTTCTCTAGCCTTACTCTCTCGGAACATCGCTTTGCATTGCAGCGGGAGGGGTGGATTCATATGTCTGTCAGTTCTGGACACACTGACCCCAGATTCCTATCCACCTCTAATACTATCTTGACTCTCTTCCTTCCCAGAACTTCCTCTCCTCTTTTCATAAAAAGACCCTCCACACAGCATCCCCCAAGCTAATGTAAACAAAATGATAGAACTTAATAGGACCTGAGAGACTCAATTGGTTGATTGTTGGTCCCAGTAAGATCCCCCAAGAGAATCAGATTTGTCCCAGTTGAACCGTTATCTTGTTATTTTATTTTTATTTTCGGTGTATATTTTCTATGATTAAATATTTTTTACATTCGCTACACACCAGAGGCCCTGAGGAAAATAATTCTCCTCAGGGCCTATGTAATCTATTCCATATTTGCAGTGCGTAGGGTTTTTTAGGAAAAGTAGGAAAGGAAGGTGGCAAGGATAAAAGGTACGAGACGTGGGTAGGAATTTGGATATTTTTTAACGTATCCACATTGCACATTTCAACAACATTCCTTACATTCAGCAAAAATCCACTTTATTGCAGGTCAAATAGAAGACAAGACCAGGCTATAAAATTCTTCTGACGCATTTAAAAAAAAATAGTTATGACATCATCGAACACACGTAGACCATTAATTTGAAATTTGATACCCCGATGACACCTACGAAATAAATGAAAAAACCTTTCAATTAAATTATCCGCGATATTTGACGCTATGGAAAATTCTTATATAATTATGATTAATTAGATATTAGTATTCAGTCGACCTTGACAGATTTTTTTTGGTATTTGATTTCTTATTGCTTAGGTCTTAGGTGTTTGTTACTAGGCAAATTACATAATAACACAAAAAATGTTACCGACCTATTCAATAATGTCTTCAAACCATTAGTATCGCGTAGATTCATTGCTAAAACATAAAGTTGTTCTACTTTTGTCTGTGTAAAAGTGTTCCCACGTACGTCAGCATAATTCAAGTATATTTTTTTTGATTTCGGAAGGTATCGTGGCCTTCGTATTTGTTTTTGGTAAATCGTTGTTTTATCGTTGTTCCGGTGAATCTCATTGTCACTGTTAAGCTTTCCTTATTACGTCGGCGTATTAAGTCGTTGTTCCCGTGAATTTAATAGTTCTGTTATTATAAAGCATTCTAAATTACGTGTATTCTTCGTGTTTCTGTGAATCTTATTGCCTTTGTTAAGCTTTCCCGGTCATATTATTATGTTCCATCGTTGTTCCTGTGAATCTGTTTGTCTTTTGTTTAGCTTTCCAGTTTTAACATTGTGTTTTGCCGTTGTTCCAGTGAATCTTATTGCCTTTGTTAAGCTTTCCCGGTTACATTATTATGTTCCATCCTTGTTCCGGTGAATTTTATTTAACTTTTCTCATTACATCCGTGTATTTTGTCGTTATTCGCGAGAATTAGATAGTTATTATAAAGCATTCCTAGTTACATAAAAGTCTGTTCTTCATGTGTCTGTGAATCTTGTTGCCTTTTCAAGGCCCAGTTAAGTTATTGCCCAGTTACATCATTTTGTTTTATTACTGTTTCAATGAATCTTATTGTCTTTGAAAAGATTATTGGTTAGAATAGCAATAATAATTGATATTTTAGTTTGTCATTGCTCCAGTGGCTTTCTTTGTATTTTCAAAGCTAACTTGGTTACATGTACCTAAGCTGTCATTGTTCAAATATTGGATAAATCATTCACATCAAAATCAATGGATTTTTTGATTGGGTAGAAATGGAACCAGGAACTCCTGAATCAAAATCAAATGTGTAAATCATTACGCTATGGAGGTCACCTTTACTTACTTACTTGGGAATTTAACCTAAGGCTTCCGTATCAAAAGTTAAGAGTATCAACTTTCTGACCAAAGAATTCACTAACTTTTGCGAATAGGAAACAAAGATAATTAATCATATTTTTTTATGAATGCGCAAATTCAGATATTATAAATACAATGTTTTTGATAGTTTCCTTATTTATTCTTAAAAGTAAATCACACATGTAAACAATAGAATCTCAATAATATTTATGATATAAATCAGTGTGAAAATTAAAACAATGGCGTCTACAAAGTAAAATATTTCCCACAAACCTTGGAATAATGATCAATATTTTTTTTATTGAGCTTTGTGTGAGTTCTGACAGTAAATTTGATATATTGATGCTTAAATTATTTCGTCATATCGTAATTCTATTTTTAAAATACAGGTAAACAACTATGCACCTTATTCAGTAATAAATTAAGCGGATAACCACTGGAGCGCTTTTTGCCAAAATATGGAACTATTTAAAATACCTCGGATTGCTTTGCCGCCAATTTTGGCAAATTTTCTCTTATTTGTAAGTAATTAAATAGAAGTTTACGATTTTATAATATTTTTTTTATACATCCTACGAATATATGATAATAGACAAAAGATAGGGGAATTCATTGGCTATATAGAACTATAATCAGTTTGTAGTCTTGATATTAAAATTCGGAGGTGTTTTTTTTATGTGTCCGCCATCATGGCACAAGCAACATTTTCTGCTTATTTTGATGGCAGTTCTTCTCAATTCGATTCCCCATTGCTGAGGATCGTGACTCCTACTCCAATTTCCGTGATGGAAAATGTTCCTTCACCCCTCGCGGTTCTGCGCTGCGCGGAGAGCTGCAGACTCTGAAGTACCGGACGCCAGTGATACTTGGTAACTTCAGCACATTGGTGACCTTCCTCTGCTTCTTCCACATTGCCAGTGACTGTGAGTTGCTCCAAGTTGGAGTCCTCAGTTTGGCGAGCATTGGGTCCAAAGTATCTAAAGATACGTTGTAGGCAGATAGTTGAAATCCTATTGCGGATGCTTAGCTCTTCTAGTAATAGCAGTAGTACGATCAAATATTTTATATTAGTAACTTGAAAATATTTATCTTCCTGTTTTATAGAAAAATTATTTTACTGTTTGATTTCATTCTAATACTTTTCATTGTAGAGTTTATGCAGGTGAAAATTTCTGAGTTACATTTTCACTCTAGTATCTTGTGCTTTGATAAGACAATTTATCCATATGGGTGATGACGATAAATGTTGCAATTTAATATATATTAACATAGGTAGGTACCTATCGATAATTGTATTTAATAATATATTATTAAACATGATAATGTGGACTGATCGTGGGAATACAAGATTATTTGTATTTTATGATTGTTTATTAAATTTAGTAAATAATGCGTAATTATTGAACTAATCGATTAAACTTTAACGTTTTTCATTGGATAATGATTTTAACGATATAGAAGTGTGCAGTTCACATGCGGTACAAGTGAAACCTTCAGAAAACTAAAGTAGACAAGGGTGAGGAGGCTACGAAGTACCCCACAAAGAGGAGACCGATTATTCTATCTCACTCTCTCGCAGGCCAAATCCTATAGATGTATGTGTTTGTCTCTTTTTGATGTCGCTTTTTCGATTCATCGATTTTCAAATCATAAAGAAGTTTGCACTTCAAAAAGTATGTCTTAAAATATATACATTTATCAAATTAATCCTCATGACGAGTAGTTTTACAGAAAAATCAAATTTCACAGTTGATATTCAAATTCTGTGAATGTATATTATGTATATTCTATATTAATAATATCAGAACTTGAAAAGGACATCACTGAACATGAATCTCAACTTTAAATATTGTGAATAGTTAAAATTCTGTTAAAATAATCCGTCTTAAATTTTGTTACAAAAGTTTTTAAAATGAGTTATTCTTAGTTAACAGTGTAAACAGATTTTATCGTATATATTATATAATAATGTATTGAAGAATTAACGTAATTTTACACATTTGTTATGTATTTTGATTATAAAATTAAGAGATACAATAATAATTTCAACTTCAGTGGATACGCCACAATGATTGATTTGTTTCTATAGAATTACGAGTTGGCTCGTCTTGACCCCTCCGAGATATCTCACGTTCCCCGCATCAATTATAAATTAACAACACGTTAGCGGTTAACGCGGAAATCTAAATTCTAACGAGAAATCATAGATTAATAATTATTATCGATTACAGTAAATACTTTATTCGAAAATGATTTCCTTGCAAAACAACGTCGATATTTAACGTAAACACTTACCGATCAAAAACAAAATATTATTACCAAGTCACTATGAAAATCAGATGTCTTCATTAAAATTATTTTTTTATCAAATTTTATTTTGTTAATCGATTTGGTAGATGGGTGTGCGAACTGCCGCCCCGGGAAACATTTAATGGATAACCAACATCTCTGCCGTGGGTCACCTCAAGTGGTTCGCTACGTTTGCCTGTTTTACTGTTTTTGGGTTCATTGGGTGAGGTTTGTCTTCGTCTGGCGGCGGATGCGTTGAACTCCTACTGCGTGGCGGGCCTGATTGGGAGAGACTGGTTGAGGGAGACCTTTTGAACTCTCCAGCTGGACTTTCTCGACCCATCGTCTCGCACCCCAGTGGGGAGAAAGGATTCATACGTCCGTCATTCTTGGACACATTGACCCCCAGATTCCTACCCACCCCTTGTACCGTTTTCCTTTTCAGAATTTCCTGTCCTTCCTTTCCCTAAAAAACCCTGAACAAAGCATTTCCGAAGATGACATAGGCCCTGAGAGATTAATTTCTTGATGCCAAAAGTCCGAACTACCCGGAGCCTGTGGGACTACGGCATATCCAATTAAAGTGTGTTGTGAGATAGAAACTCCCGTCCTCATATTAAGACACATCAATCCAAACCTTAGCGGGCAGATTCGTTTCCACCATGAGCTATGGAGCCATCTATTTAACTGCCAAAAACTATGCCAAGACTTATTAAATATTATAAAATATCATACGCACATCCTTAGTGTAAGATCACCAATCATAATCGAAAATTGGCTAGAAATGCCACTTGCTGTATTTAATGATTAGATTTATATACCCGGGTACTTTCATATTTAATCTCATTCCTCTCTTCACTCTCCTCAGCCCACTGACTCCGGACAGTTCTTGAGCTACATTCACATTTAAAAAATCCAAAAATATGGATTCGAGGCTTCGATGGAACCCCCATATCTGAGTTGGTCATTTATGGTTACAACGAGCATATCATGGAGGGCCTGTTCGGAAGTTTGCTTCCGTTGAAGGAGATTAGAATTTCATTACGATCCCTTCTAAACATAATCAGACATGATTGGGTCTTTGAAACATTAAATTCAACGAAATTATTTTTACCCCAAGAGAAAAGACTCTCGAGGTAACCGTCCATTCTTTGCTTCAAAGCCTTCCGAGCCGTTGGAGTTTGTGAGCCCTTTGGGGGCTTGTCAAACAAAAATCCCCATGAACTGTGCTGTCATCCGCGTAACAACAAATTGGTGCACATGACAAAAGGTCATTGATGTGCAACAAAAACAAAGTCGGAGACAAAACAGATCCATGTGGGACGCCAATAAACGTCATAGTGAACACAATGCATTTTATCTGATAGAGCTGTAAATAATTTGCACAGCGAATACCTATTAATAGAATTAAAACAATCGCCGTTCCAATACGTATTCATCAAATTTATACTGTTACAGCAGAAATACCATATATAAATCAAAAATTCAAATAATTGCCACATAACAGAGATTTATCTGCGACCCATCTGTCCACACGCAATAGATCACAGATGCTGCGAAATATTACAATATAACTAATCCTATCTAAATTGCAATCTTCACAATATATTTTATGTTATGATAATTATACTCCTCAGAGATTTGCTTTACCTGGCTGGCATACGTGTAATTAAAAGGTATTTTATGGTCGTTAAACTATAATTATCTACATACATAGGTACTATAATCAGAATTTATAAATTGTGCAATAATCAACACTGTTAGTGTCGTTAAAACACAGGTAACCTAGAAATTTTAACAATGGTCAATAAGTTAACATCTTCAATCTGTGGAAATTCACTTTGTTGAGTCATTTTTAAAAATGAAAACAAATAAATTTGTAAAAACATCAATATCTAATATAAATTATCTTATTTGATTGATAATTTTAATTAAATAGTGGTGTTTTTACAAAATTGTTTGTTTTCATTTGATTAGTTGACATTTTTTAATGTAAAACAGCGGCACGAAATTTTTCAGAATACCTGCCCACCACTTTTTACTTACAATTGAATGTGATTACTTAAGTTTAATTAAATGCTATTACTTAGGCACGTTTAATGTAATGCTTTTACTTGTAAGTAACTGAACGCGATTACTTACGAGTGTTTAAATGTGATGTCTTGAGGTAATTAAATGTTATTACTTACGTGCAATTAAATGTGATTACTTATAATGAATTAATTGTGATTACTTAGGCACGTAAAATGTAAGGCTTTTACTTATGCAAATGTAAGTAACTGAAAGCACTTACTTACGAGTGATTAAATGTGATGACTTGAAGTAATTAAATGTTATTACTTACGTGTAATTAAATGTGATTACTTACTTATATTGAATTAAATTTGATTACCAGGAACGTATAATTTAGTATTTTACTTTACAAGAAAGTAATTGAAAGCTATTACTGACGAGTTATTAAATGTGATGACTTGATATAAATAAATATTTTTATTTTCGTGTAATTGGTTGAAATTACTATATTAAATGTTAATACTTATGTTAAATTAAATGTGATCACTGAGGCACATGCGACGTCGTGTTTTTACTTAAATGTAAGTAACTGAAAGCAAGTACTTACGAGTGATTCAATATGATAAATAAATGTTATTGCTTACGTGTAAGTAATCTAATTTAATGAAATTACTTATGTGCAATTAAATTTGTTAAGTTTAATTAAATGTGATTACTTAAGCACGTAACAGCGTAATGTTATTACTTAAATGTAAGTATCTAAAATTACTTACGAGTGATTAAAATCAATTTTTGAGGTGTATATATGTATATAAAGCGCCCTTGAGATGATTTTTCACAAAAACGGCGCTCTACAAATTGTCCAATTTTTACGGTGCTCCAGATTTTATGTCCGGGTTGAATCTTTCCCAAATGAAAGACTAAACCCTTCGACACACTTTTCCACAAATGAATATCTAGTAAATTCACGCAATTTAAGTGCACTATATAAGATAATAAATACAAAACAATACAAGAACAATACGTCAATCAACCAGAAACATAATGGGAAAATATTTCACCGACTCCAGATATTTTCATATCAGAGGGTTCGGCTCTTATGAAATCCTAACTGGTCCGATAAATCCTACTGATCCCTCAATATAAATATTTAAAAAATCTTTCGTAATCCTACATGTATTTAAAATAACCGACTTTTGCATTTTTATGAATAAATTTTTTGACAAATCTATTATTATTATTATTATTATATATTTTTGACTTGAGGTTATTAAATGTTATTACTTATGAGTAAGTAATCTAATTTGAAGAAATTGCTTACGTTGAATTAAATCCGATTTCTTAGATTGAATTAAATGTGATTACTATTGTATAATTAAATGTGGTTACTTACATAATAAATGTGATTACCTACGTTTAATTAAATGTGATTACTGACGGTGATTAAATTTGATTACTTAAATTTAATAAAACTTTATTACTTGCGAAAATCTGATATCCATCAGATTTTCGCAAGTAATAAAGTTTTATTAAGGGGGGCAGCTGCCATACAACTGTCACACTCACCCCCCTCCCCCCCCCCCGTCTGCCCACCCTTAACAAGTATTTTTTAATGAGAAATCCTCAAAAGAGTCCCAGCTGCTTCCGTATGGAGCCAGAGATACTATGGCATCCCCAATTGGGGTATGTTGTGGGGCAGCTGCCCCCCCCCCCCCCCTCCCCTAGAAGACTCAGGGATGCTCACAAACCGTAAAGTAATATAACATCGGTAGCCTATTGTTTGTGAGAATCAATTTAATTTTTATTATTACCTTTTTAGTTTATAATTTTTTTTTGCATCGTGGAAAGTTGGGATAAATATTAATAAACCTTTTTTTGTACTAGCTTAACTTACGTATCTATCTAAAGATTAAACGTATCTTTGTATTTTACTTTTCCTTTTTTATGTATTATTTTTACGTGCATTTGTAAAACTTTAACCACGTACGTTTCCAATTATTATAAGCAATAATTATTAGCCTGAAACACTCATCAACATTGAAAAAATCTCCCGAGAAAAGATAAATGCCGCCAAAGGGACTTGAACCCGCATCCTTCTGATATCCGGTCAACTGCTCTACCAACTGAGCTACGTCGGCTTATCTCCCACCCGCCAAATAATTCAATATATACTAGTGTTTCAATCAACAACTACTGCTTATTACATTTTTTCAACTGAAAACAACTAACTTTATTTTTTGTGATAAGTATAATGTTTCAGGCTAATAATTATTGCTTATAATAATTGTTACCCTTTGTGCTATGCATACAAATCTTGTCTTAAACATTAGTTTACTAATTAAAAATAATAATGTACGGTTCCAAATGTTTTCAAGTGGTTTAGGTATTTATAATTTATGACTTAATCTATAGAGGCCCTCGAACCCTTTCCTTAGAAATATGTATTCTTGAAGTAAAAAATGTGTCTTTAATTGTTTTATGATTGCTTCTTTTCTTATATTTTAAAATACGGTTAGGGCCTTGAAGGCCTCAGACACAGAATTGGGACTTATACTCAAGTTAGTCAGCTAAAATTTTTGTTAGTTCCTCATTAACAAAATGCCCACATGAGCTAAAGGGCCATCCATAAATTACGTCACACGAATTTCATGATTTTTGACCCCTCCCCCCCTGTCCCTATCGTCACATTTGTGAGACCCCCTTCTCCCCCCCCTAGTGTGACATCACATATTTTGCATCTAAAAGTAGTCAAAAGAGTAGTTCAATTTTTTTTATGTAACGTCACAGAGCTGGTGACCCCCCATACCCCTTGTCACACTCACCCTATCCCCCCCCCCTCTCCCCCCCGTCTGCCCACCCTTAACAAGTATTTTTTAATGAGAAAACCTCAAAAGAGTCCCAGCTGCTTCCGTATGGAGCCAGAGAGACTATGGCATCCCCAATTGGGGTATGTTGTGAGGCTGAAGGCAGTGGGAAGGGGAAGGAGATGGGGAGGTACCTGTCTATTCAGATCTGGTCACCAAACATTGCTAAAGCCATTTCAAGGAACGTTTCAATTCAAAATGGTGGTCTTACACCAGGGCCATACGGAGAGTATCTTCCACTCTGGAACGTGCCGCAAATATAATGTACATTATTTTTAAATGAATTAATTGTAAAATGACACAAATTAATCAAATAAAATTTATTTGAGCACGCCGGAATTCGATCTCGCGACCTTCGATTTGTGAGTCAATGGCTTCACCCCTCGACGGGGGCAACTATAGTATTTTCGAACGACTTTTTTGTAAAGTTTTATGGAAAGATATTAATTAAGAATAAACATTTCGACAAAAACCCGCTAAGTAATGAATTAATTTTTATTTGCCCTTGCCAGCAAGGTATATGAACCCGCGACCTCTAAACTTTCGTCTAATAAATCTTATAATTTTTTTTATTTAATTCCTGTAGGTATTATAATTTTGACATTTTTAAGAAAATATATACGATATTGATATATCAATATGAATTTCGCTTATATTGTCTTCATTTAACAGTTGATAGAGTTACGCCCGGGAAAGGCGAAGGTCCTGGGTTCGAGTCCCAGATGTGACCGTATTTTTTTCTGTTACTCGATTTTCGATTGAGCTATATTGTCTTTATTTAATTAAATTTAACAATTTGAGGTTTCACTCATTAAAATAAAAAAAAAACTTTTAAGTTATTTAAACTAAATTTATTTTTGAACGCCTAGATTTGAAATAGCGACCTCTGGAACTTAAATGCCTGGCCAAGGGCGGTCCTCATTAAATGTATACTTGTACATAAAAAAATCTTCTAATACGAAAACAAAGAATCCCATTCACACTAATATGTTGTTAGACCTCTAATAAATAATTTTCCAAGTGCGTAATTGAAGATTTCCAAAGGTTAAATACTGTGCATTCACACAAGCTATTATCTTTGGTACTTGTCATCATTGCGTAACACAAATTCTAGCGTTTAGTACGCAAATGGTCTCCTAACTATACAAATTACAGTTCAGTTACCGCCTATATCGATAAACACTTATTGTGCAATGCTTTTTATCTGAAGGTACCAAACCTAAATTATGTCGATTATGTAAATAGGTGTTTATTTCCAACACTGAAGATATTTATAGATAGAAGTGTATTGTTTTAAATCAATTTTTTTTTAACTGTGTAAAACCTCAAATTGTAATATTTATTTTATGAAGACAATATTAGCGAAACTCGATCGAAAATCATAAACAGAAAAATTAGAAAAAGATACGGACACATTTGGGGCTCGAACCCGGCCTCCTAGCATTGTCGATCGATAAGGATTGACAGGATAACTTTCGATAACTTCTCACCGTTCAACTACAGATCGCTAACGTACAAACAACAGTTGACGTCGAATGTATTTATTTGTTTATTTAAAATTTACGGCAAAAACTGCCATTTACAAACATGTTTTATATTTTTTCAACAGCCGTAGTACATTGAAGAAAGAAGTTTTTTTTTTAATTACACATAACAATAGAAAAAAAGAAAATTAATTACTATCAAATTAATGAAAGCATTTATTAAGAAGCATTGTTAAGAAAACTTAGTCATTGTGAGCTGTTACTTATTCGTTGGCGATCTGCAGTCATGCTAGGAAACGACGAGAAGTTACAGAAAGTTATCATACCAATCCTTATCGATCGAAGATGCTAGGACCCCAGGACCTATGACTTGCCGGGTCAGTACTCTACCGACTGATCTTGTGTGTCCCTATCCGATTCGGTCATATTTAACTGTATCATACTTCGACTAAGAACTACCTTAAGACATATTTTTATTAGCTGCTATATTTGTGTATGATTGCAAGATTCATCCAGAACAAAATGCTATCTAGATAGTGTCTTGAATAAATTTATCCATTTTTTATTTAATATGCGACATCTATTGACTTTTCTGAAATTCTTGGATGAATATTTATTTTTCACTTAATGAGTAAACCTCGAATTGTAAAATTTTATCAAAAGACAATATTAGCTACATTAAAACAAAATTTGAAAAAGAAAAATCAGAAAAAGAAACGGTTGCATCTAAGAATTGAACCAAGGACCTCTTGCCGAGGCTCTGCTTTAACCGGTAAGCTAAATCGAGCCTTAACTGTTTGATATTTCAACTAACAACTACCAACATTATCTTAATTTTTATTTTTATTTCTACTCGATTGCATTTTGTTCGGATGGAATCTTGCAATCATATACGTTGAAAATTAACATAATGTTGATAGTATAGATGCAACCGAATATTTTTTGTTTAAAATTTTCGTTTCGTTCTTCGAATCGCTAATATTGTCTTCAATGATCAAACATTTTAAATTTATCAAAATTAGCCTAGGAGTCGAAAGGTTTGTGTAATATTTTATGGACCGCAGTTTTCTTTCAAATCGACATGCACTTCTAGGGAGTATGAGTTCACTGATTTCAATCAATATGCAAGGGCTTGACTTTAAACAATTCATTAATAGATAATAATATAAACAATCTTGTTGGCAATGATCACAGATATCAAATTCCGTGGATAACCTACCTAATTGCATTTCATTAATTTTATTTATATAGAGGTTATTGTAATGTGTATCTATTTTATTTTATTAACTTTTAGCTGGAAACTATGTTACAGAAGTTTTTTCCATTTTCTAATATTCATTATGTATTAATTTTATGGTGACAGCTTTTGCGTATTCTTACTAAAGCTTCTTTCGACATGGTAGGTACATGAAACACTACATGATGTTCAAAGTAAGAGATTAATTAAATTAAACATTCTATAATTACTTTAGATTAAATATTTCGATATCTCATTTCGAGTTTGCTGTTTGCACAAATTTAAATCAATTTTATTACAATAAATGTAACAATTCACGATTACTGTTTCTAATATATTTCGATTGTGAGCAACATAATATACAATATACGTAATAACTATGTTTTGGTAAAACCTTCTCCGGTTTCATGTAGTATGCTATTCGAGAAAATGGTAAAATAGTTTTGGCTGATTTATGCATTTTAAATAATAATAATAATAGCCTTTATTCAGACAGTAAATTACATTACATTATTTATAATATTTATCATGCATCGACTCCCTGTCTGTATGTCACTAGTTGACAAAGGCCTCCACCAACTGTCGCCATTTCTCTCTATCATTAGCTACTCTTGTCCATGTACCACCTGCTATGGCTTTGATGTTGTCAACCCACCGTTTGAATGGTATACCTCGTTTTCTCTTCTCATCACTTGTGAACCAATTCATGACTAATACTACAAACTAAATAAATTAAACAATATTTCTTTGTTCGAACCACTATCTTTGTTTACATTCGCCGACCGGTTTCAGAACCACCGTTCCTTCTTAAAATCAAAATACATTAACTTGACACTACAAAACAATAGGCGTACATAATATAAATAATATAAGTGTTGAAGGGGGGGGGGGGGTGGAGGCGTGACTATGACTATTAGTGTAGAGATAGAACACTTCAAAATAGGACTATTGAACTAAATTGCACCCCCTGTACCACGGATGAGGTCAAACACACGCAACGTGGAAACCAGGCTAATAAGATCTAGTCACGAAGCGTAGTTTAATAAGCACCATGCGAAGATTTAACGCCAAATGCTTAAGTTCGATTCTCACGTGTCGCAGAATTGTAAATTTAGGCTTCGACTGTACTGCGTTGACCATAATCGCAATTTTATTTAATGTTCCTAGAACACCCATATTTTTTTTTTCTTCTTTTTCTCGCTTTCGTCTTTTTTAAACATACTGCCATTTTCACATCTTTACTAGTTTTAAAAATAATGATGAACAAAAATCACAACTGAATATCGACAAGAATGTTTAAACTTATGAAAGCAGGTGCCCATGCCTCTTCTTAATTTAAAAGACTGCCTACTTAATTCAAAAGATTTTTAAAGCGAATTAAAAGTTAGGTAGAATAGTTACATGCTAACATACCTAAGTTTCTTTAAAAGGATTTAAATATCAACACTACAACAGAAAAACAAACTAAAAACGGATATGATTTTATATTTCACAGCAAAATAATTTTTGTTATTTATTTTTGGGATTTTATGCCGTATTGCGCGCTACATCTTTCTGTAGCCAGCGTTACAGTGTTCATCATCGCATATGTCCAAAGAAGGAAGTAGCTCAACACGGAATAACACCCCAAAAATAAATTACTTTAAAAAAAAAGTGTTTTTTAGTTTAATCTATAATTTAAGCCTAGTTAAATTCAATTCCTGGTACATTAAGGACATGTTGTTTCACAGAAATTCATTTTTGACAAAATCATCAAATGGCCATTCAACTCCATTTTTTTTTAAATACTTTAAAGGTCGCCGTTAAATGCCTATTCTTTGCCCATTTTAAGCCTTTGAACAAATTGTGATCAGCCGAAGAGGACCACTATCGTGTTGTTACAGCTTATTACAATTGCTGAAAAAAGCTGAAACGCGGCTAGAATCGGCGTTTAACGGGAACTTTTCAAATGTACATTTGATAACTTTGCAACACGTGAATTTCTGTGAAACAACTGGGCCAAAAAAACAATTGCTTGGTTTTTATATCGATATTTGACCAGAACTCATCAAGGTAATTTTCCAATGTTCAATAGATTTTAAAATGCTGTTCTTCGTACGCAAATATTTCGCACCAATTCAAAGAATGATTAGCGTGAATTGTTAAGACGAGAAAGCATCCGATAATTATCACACTTAGAGTTTTTCGCCCATAGGCAAGTCGTGAGACTAATCGACTCTGGCTAAAAAATACATGACATTTCTTTGACTGGAGCCCGCTGCGGTGTTGTAACTCTGTTACTTTACCGATTTAAAGACTTATTACCCAATACCTAAGGGATAATCATCTCTTTTTCCTTATATAATCACATTCCTCAGATGTAGATAAGTCCTTACATAAATATATACATGGAGACATCTACATGTATATAAATATCTACATGGATATTTCTATTTTAGAAACTGATAATTCACGGTGGAATTCCATTATAATCTGAATATATAAAATAAAGTCGAGTTAGTTACACCATGTATAACTCGAGAACGCCTAGACCGATTTGTATGATCTTTGATTTGTTGGATTTGTCTCCGCCCTGAATAGCAGAATAACTATTAAAACATCAAAAAAATTCTCGAAAAAAAAATTATGAAGAAAATCCAGTTTTTCATACATTTTGTATGGAACGTATTTTCATATTTTGAAAGAGCTGCAGCAATAAGTTTAATATTGAATATTGAGCGAATTCCAAAAATTCGAAAACGTTAAATGTCAATGCACTGATTGTTTTGCTTTTGTTCTTAAACATATATAATAATGCTGCTTCTCTTACTTACACACTAAATGTCAACAGTTGAAAATGAGACAAACGGTGAACGTATGTCTGCACCCCTCCAAATGAAAAATCAATAATTATAATAAATCTCCCTCACACGTATAAAGAAAATGAAACGCAATTCCCAGCGGCAAATGCTTTTGCCCCCCACTGTGTGGTGGGCCGGATAGGGAGTTTATTTAAAGGATATTTAAAAAAAAAATTATTCATAATTAATAATACGTTAGGCTTAGATGCCGTAGAATATGTGCCAAGTGATTTTACAACCATACCGGTTTGTCGGTGATTGAACAAATGCGTTAGGTTCTCATCAGAAATTTAAAAAAAATCTCATCTAGTGTACAATAGTATTTCGTTTGGTTTTGTTACATTAAATTTATCAACTTGTTTATCAGTTAAATATATTTCACCGACAATGTGTTGTAACATTTACTGTTGAGTTGAATAAGCAATTATTCCTCGTATTGATTTTGCAAATTGATATAGCCTTATAAATCAAAAGATCTGCCCTCTTCAAAAGTTCGTGCAGAAGTGATTTGATAAGAATCTTTAATTTGACTTATTGCTCTAATCAAGTCGTATTTTGCACAATGAGTTATAGATACCTACATACTGATTTAGACAGATATATCTGATGGCCGAAATGTATGAAATCTTTGATATAATAATGCTATTAACACGATTTATCTAGCAATATAATTGCTGTATCCACTGGTAAAATGATAGGTCGGTGTTGTGGTCTTCCGATGCTCAACTCTGAACTTAAAGCCTTCTTCAGGTGCTTTCAGATTTGCTGATCTTCAATGGCTCTTAGAGACTCAATACTGACGGTTCTCTTAAGTGATCAACCAAAATCTTTATTATTTGGGGACGACCTCTATGTCTCTTCTCCAGGACACCGTTAGATGATGCTTGAATTCTGCCTAAATTATCTTTCTTGTTTCTAATTCTCTTAATATTTATTTTGTATGTCTCAAGTGAGACTCTTCTCACATTAGTTATTATAATAATGATTGTAACTAATTTACTTGTATTGCTTGTTTCAGATTAGCCGCACGATGTTGCCACTGCGCGCTGTGGCGCTGCTATTTTTGTGCGCCTCCCCCGCTCTCTCCGCCCACCCCAGGAGAAGCAGGTCCGCAGGCTTCCACCACCAGTCATCTTTCGGTTCTTCCTTTGCCTCAGGCTTCGGGAATCAGGGTCTGGCATCTGAACCCGTCGTCCAAACCCACGCCTCATACAAGGGCTGCTCCTCAGCCACCGGCTGCGCGGGAGTCACTCTAGAAAATGGAAAGATCACTGAGAAGTTCGGGAACCCCGCTGCCATTGGATTACAAGGAGGAGTAATCCCAGACAATATTGATCCAGCAGAACTTCATAAGAAGTTTGCACTACAAGCCGCAGATATTAATTCTGCTTTTGCATCCAATTTGCCAGTAAACGGACCATTCTGGTGGGCAACCAAAGACTCTCCTTTCAAGGATACTTATGAAACTTACCTCAAATGGGTGAAAGAGAATTCATTCGGAACTCCTCCGTTTACTTCTCCTTGTGGCACAAGCACTTGTCCTTTCGGAAGTTCGTTCAGCAGCCAAAACAAAGTCTCCGCTATTGGAGGAGCAGGCAGCAATACTATTGATATTTCCAACAATCCTTTCTTGAATGGGCAGTTTGCAGCATCTGGTTTCACCGGAGGGGCAGCTGGGTCGTCAGGATTTTCCGCAGGATCAGGGGGAGTAGATATTTCTAAAAACCCCTTCCTGAGCGGAAACGTTCATTTGGCAGGAAGTCAGCAGGGAGGCGCATCGCAAAGTGGATCCTCTTCATCGTTCTCATCGTTTGGATCTTCTTCAACTGGCGGTGGAGCTGGAATCAACATTGCAGGAAACCCCTTCTTGAACGGAGCCATCTCGGGCTCGGGATGCGGAGCCGGAAAGTCTGGATGCTCTCAATCAAACACTCTAACCTTCCAATCTGGGTCAGTTGCCAAGCCAGGAGGTTTTGACATTTTGAACATTGACAAAAATCCCTTCCTCAATGGACAAATCAGCCAACCCACCGGTGGTGGTGCATCGTACCAAATTTCAGGATCTTCCACAACCGGAGGAGGATGCGGAGGAGCAGGAGGATCCTGCGGAGGAAACAAGCAAGTTGTTGGTGGATTCCAACAGCAGCAAGTCACCACTGGGTTCGGAGGAAATAACTTCCAAGGACAAGAACAAGTTTCCACTGGATTTGGAGGATGTGGAGGCGCCGGATGTGGCAGTCAACAGGGAAGCCAAGGACAAATCACAACTGGATTCACCCAGCAACAGATTTCTACCGGATACAATAAACCTGGTCAGCAACAAACAATCACCACTGGATATGATCAAGGAAGTCAGGGTCAACAACAAGGACAAATCTCAACCACATTCAGCCAGAACAAACCTGGATGCTCAGGTATTGGTTGCAACCAAGGAGGACAGCAACAAATTACCACTGGATACCAACAAGTCCAGACAGGTTGCAGTGGTCCATTCTGTGGTCAAGGGCAGCAGACCCAACAGCCTTTCCCTAAGCCAACTCCTTCCGGATGCAGCGGACCTTTCTGTGGTCAGGACCAACAGACCCAACAAGGCTTTCCCCAACAGCCCTCTTTGCCTAAACAGCCTCCAGCATCCAACCTTCCCCATCCACCAGGCATCGCTGGACAGGGATTCAAGGAGTCTGGCAATGTAAATTCAGAATTGACCGTCACTTGCGTTGGAGAAGGAAACATTTGCGTCAAGAAATACCTGTGTGTCAATGGATTTGTCAACGATAATGGAGAGAACATCTTGCAAGCTCGTAGCGGGGTAAGTCTCTATTCTTATTTTTTTCAAAAAGGTGTATGCTTCGACTGACGACAATTATGAAGTGTTACAACATCAACCGTTGTTAACTCTCTTTTTAGTACCTACGTTGTTAGAAATAATCAGTAGGTTAATGGTTTCTTAACTTAAGAACTGATCACTAATAAACGCGTGAATTTATGACGGGCGACCTCTATTTCTATTACAAAACATATAAACTTGATGGGTGTATAGATGTGTAGAAATTTTATATTATTTACCCCTTGTTTAAATTGACGTATTCCAATTTCGCACTTGGTGTTATGAACTCACGAAAAATTCGCAAAACCAATTATTATTCAGAAATTTGACATTGAGATGAAAAAGTGATGAGCTAATATTGACGTACCATCTCCACTCTCTGGTAATATTTGCTTAGCGAATAGTTTGGCTGTGGTTTCGTGTTGACCTAACCAATAATATTCGTTTGATCGACACTCTTATACTCTATTATTATTAGTATAAGCGTGCCATTGCTAGTCATGTTAGCAAAATACTGAAAAGAGCGGTACATAAACACGTAGTGGTCCTATTTTTCCTTCATCCAAACAAGTACCTACTTAATTAAAATAGTTATTTTTTCTGCGTGTTAAAAATATTCCAGGACCTCGGAGCGATCCTTGAGAAACGCCAGAGAAACCTTTGTACCATCAACAGTTTAAACGTAATAGGTGATATACATCAGATTATTCTGAAAATTTAAGTTGACACGCGATTTAGGATTGTAGCAATCACTGTTAACATGAGTCGTCCATTTAAAAATCTGGATTTTACGAACATTAATCTTTTGGTCAATAGATTGTCTTGAGTACCTATTGTCCAAGCCATTCTTTCTTCTTTAAGCATTGACTTATGCAATGATTTATGCATATTATTTGAAATATGGTCAATTGTGCGAAGAAGCTGTATCATAAATCTTAATAATAGAATGATCCGTGGTCAGTTCCGTAATCCTTGGAATTTCAAATGCCCGGGAAATTATCGAAGGCTTTACTCAATGGCTGGTTAACTCCTTTGTTAATTTGACCAGTGCGACAAACGAGATAAAAATACTCTGCATTTCTCGCATTCTGAATAACGACTTTTTTATGTTATTCGGGTTTAGATTGTGGAATCTTTTGATAAACACCTCTATTGTTTGCGAGATTCCCTGACCTTTGTGGAAGCAAACGTTAAGTGGCTTATTCAACTGATTAACATCTGGCATTTTAAAATTTCAGCTACCGTGTTAAACTCGTAGTACAATCTCAGTTGACAATGTTTTACCACACTTACCTTTAGGGCAATTATGGACAATTATGTTTTGTACATGGTGATTAACAGTTAATCCAATTGAGTGAAATATTATTCAGCATAAAATATGTATCAGGAGTAACCAAATTGTGTATGATTACTCAAGATCCTTCTAAGAATACGAATATCCTGTAGGAGGTACTAAAACTATGGACCGCATCAAAATTACATAAATTGAACATTGATGCAAACAACAATTATTGAGGGGTGTGATATTTTGTTAATTGAGTTTCCAAATTAATTAAACAAAATTTGAATCATTATCAACGATAAACAATGTGATTATAAAAAAATTAAGAAGTCACATAATGGATATTTAATAATGATGCAAAACCATAGCAGAGAGTACGTATTTTGGTTACCGTTACTGGGAAAAGGTTTTTTCAAAGATTGAATCTTTTTATACGCTTTTAGAGTCACATAATGGATATTTAATAATGACGCAAAACCATAGCAGAGAGTATGTATTTTTGTTGCCGTCACTGGGAAAAGGTTTTTTCAAAGATTGTACCTTTTTATACGCATTTAGAGTCAGAGTCAATAATTTCCATAGGTAATAATATATGTCTTGGAAAGGTTAACTATGTATGTGGAACACATCTCTGAAATGACACGCACGATTTCTACTATGTTTTTTTTTTCAAATAAAAGGAAAGATAAAGAATGCAGCAAATTCATGTCATGGCTGCAACCTTTAATCGCAGAACTGAAAATGGTTTCAGATCTATAATCTTTATAAATATAGCTGTCTCATCGTATTACTAGAATCTTGAATGCGGAATTGACAAAAAAAAACAAGTTTTTGTGGCTAAATAACTAAACAGGCATGATGTCACTTTTAAAGAATTTTCTAAGCAACCTGCGGAGATTTACTTAAGATCTAATAACTGCTGAAATATAAAAAAAGTGATGACGGTATCAGGACCTAAAATAGGAAACGTAATGCTAGACCAGTTAGTGCCTAGAAAACAAATTCTTCGGGTTCCCTTTCAGGGTTAATCCTCAAGTACTCCAACATTGCGCACGCACAACGTTTTTTGTTAATAATATCATGAAAGCAGGAGAAATTCAAATATTGTCAGGTTACACTTAACCCAAGTTTCTCTTTCAAAAAAGTTAAAACTGCAAAAAAAATAAAACTGAGAGTCAACAGGGAATTCAGAATGAAACTCAGGAGTTGAAAATATGCATTCCTTAGGTTAGGTACATCACGTTGCCTAAATTTTTCAACACTGTGTTATTTTTTTGCCCTTATGCACGTGTAGTGGTTAGCCACCATAAATGTTGTTCGTATTTCATTAAAAATTGTACTCCAAAATGTAATCTCCAAACCAAGAATCTGAACTGCGCGTTGGTTCTTCGTTTCATTCTTGATTGTTTCCTTATGATTTTATATTAAATACAAATATATTTTCATTATAAGATGTCAGTCCGTCTTTGTAGAACCTAACAGACATTTTAAAGTGATTTCACACTTCACTCCAGTGTAATTTATCAGCTTTCTTTTAAAAGTTTCACTTAAATATATATATTAGAAAAAGCAAGTCATTAGATTTTTTCATAAAAAACAAATAAAGCTGGCGCCCAACGTGGAGCATGTGAGGATTTTTTTCAATGTAACGTATCCTCCTTTAATTCTTCCTAATTATCGAGAGAACGAATTCTTTTCGTACCAACTACCAACATAATTAGCACTGGCAAAAAATAATGTAAACTTAAAGTGGCACAAATATGACACTTGTTACGAAGATTCTTATGTAAAATACTAGTTTCAAGCAACTGGCGATGTTGAGAAAGTCAGAATTATTCACATCGTCAAAACGATTCTATCTACCGAACAATTTTTCTCTGACTGCCTTATGACGATTAACTTATTGAATTTTTAAGAATTTTTGACGTAATAGGTTAACTAGGTACCTATTATTGTAGGATAAGTTGCAAAAAATATCTAGGTGGTTTTTTTAGCTGCAAGTCGAAGTAGGTTGCTCGCAAGTACAGATTATTTTGTATTCCTGCATGTTCCTGGTATTTTTCTTCAAAACTCATAATAAAGTTTAGTAAAAATTTTATGGGGTGATCAGAAGAACACTGAATTACTGAAGTATATTTTAGTGTTTTTAATCCAAAGTTGACTTTCAACTTAAAATAAGCTGGTTTTCTTCAAGTTCCTATGATTTGTCTTCAATACTTGAATTACGATTTGGAATGAGTTTGTCTCGTACACCAGAATGTAATATTTTTTAAAGAAATTAACCATATTAATTAGACAATGCTGAGAATAACATCGAAGATATAAGCAGTAAAATATTCATTTTTGCAGTACTGCAGCACTACCATTCGAGTTATAGATATTGAACCGCGTGTGACTTCACAGGGCACACTTTACAGTTTGACAGCTCATAACAACTAATTGTACTGTTGTTAAAACTATTTATATGTAATACATTGTCATCAATGCAAAAAAATAGGACAAGATCTCGTTGTTGAATACATTGTTCTGAAGAAGGCTGTAAGTATCGAGGCATCGGCTGATTTGATTGAAACTAACGTGTTTAATCCAAAAAAATCTTTTCTTGTAGGTGTAGCTCATTTCTTCTTCCTTCATCTCGTTTTCCTCTTATTTATCTTCAGAACTTATAAAGAAAATATTTTCACTTTATTTACAAGCTTTTTTAACGCGTTCTTGAATTAAGCGCACTAAAATTGCACTATAAAATTTATCCAACTATAAAAAATAACGAAAAATTCCCAGAATGACATATATTTATTTTAGAGTTATTTGTGTATTTACCACTAATTAAATTTTATTATCTGCAAATTAAAAGATTAATTAAATAGGTAAACAATATTTCACGTACAGGAAACGCGTTGTACCATGATACGGTCCTCGCAATAAACAAAAAGGCTCTAATTCGAAGACCAATAATGATTGCGTGTTCATACAAAGCTGGCATTGAAGACGTGTTTATAATATTCCAGTAGCTGACTGCATACCAAGTTGTTGTTAAATATCTGAATCATTGAAGAGACGAACCATGGAATTGTTTGTTTTGCCAATAAGTACGGTCAATATTGTCTCACTTCAGATGAAATTTATTAAAAAAAATTATAATTTCATTCTCGAATAGAGAATAAATTTAATTGGCCTATCTGAAGCTTAGGAGTCAATAGGTCTTATTGTCATTTTCCATTGTAGGTGAAGAAGAATAGTTGGAGGTTGGAGGAGGGGTACTGAGATCAGCTGGAGATCAAGCACAGAGAAATCAATAACTTTATATCGGATTGATAGGCGTAACTTCCAACGATTTTATATCGATATACCGAGCACGGTTTGACTGTAGATAGACGAACTGTTATTGGCAGGGAATAAATAAGAAATCGATATACTCTGGCAATACAGGAAGTGTTTTCTATGAATACACATTCCGAAACATCAAACATTGTATAACAAAGGCGAAGGTCCTGGATTCGAGTCCCAGAGGTGGCATTTTTTTTTCGGATTTTTCTGTTTCCAGATTTTCGATTGAGTTTCTCTAATATTGTCTTCATTTAATTAAATATTACAATTTGAGATTTTACTCATTGAGTTAAAAATAAAAATAAACTTTCAGGAATTGATTTATATAAACTAACACACGTTTTCACACTTCTAGAATTGGTCTGTTCAGTGATCTGTATCTATTATTTACTTCGGGTAAAACAGAATGACAGGTAGTTATTTAAACATACTCTGCTGATGTCAGACGTGGTCACCGAAAGAATGAAGTGATTAGGGAAATCCCAGTAATATCACTCTAGGATTGGTTACACTACTATTTAGTATTGATTTTTGAAGGCTTGCAGAACTGATTATTTTTATAGCATGACCACATAGTTCCAAATTTTTGGAACTTGTGGAAGTGTTGCATTTCGAAAATTCATTCTAACAACGAAAAAAAAACTCTCTTCACAATCGAGTTTCAAATCACAACGGTGCTAAAGAAGTTTTCACTTCAATAACCGTCTTCTAATATATAATTGCATCTATGTATTATTCTTAACACCTCTACAACACAGTAGATGGCTTGTTCTTTTCGATTTTTTTAATTTTTTTTTTTTTTTTTCAACAAACAAGTCCTGCTAAGCGATTGAATTGGCTTGTCAACAGGTGTTATACTTTAGTTACATATACATTTTTAAAGTTATAATTTACATCTTATATCTACAGATTCAACATTTTTTCATTCGTATCAATATAAATATTTTTTTTCCGACATCCAATTTTTCAACATATATTTAACCTTATTCATAGAATTGCATTACTTAACAGTGTGAGGTAATAAATTAAATATCTTCTGTACGTTGTATTCAAACGTTCTCTGTCCGTACTTATTATTAAATTTCGGAACTATTAACCCGTCGTTGCGCGTGAATCTAGTGCTGTATTTGTGTTCTAATTTCTCTTTATGCTGCGGGTTAAATATATGCTGCATATTTATTGTCTTAACAGGTAAAAATTTTGCACTCTGAAACAGCAACGGTGTATTATGTCTCTGTTTGAAAATATTAAGGACGACTAATAATTTTACAATTGCGTTTTGTACAACTTGGACTTGTTCAGATTGGTTATAGTAGTATTTCCCCATATTGTTAATCCATATCTTATAATGTGATTGAATATTGAAGTAATGTGATTGAAGATTGAAGTACGTAGATATTATTTGCTCAATTAATTGGAATATATTTGATAGAATTTGCTATTTGAATGGTTTGAGAGGAGAAGAACCGTTGACCTAGGTTTGAAGATATCTCTGTGGACTCAAGTAAGATTCCAAGAAAACTAACAAAAAATTCCATTCAATTGTTAATTTGTTTTGTCATTCAAAAATTTATTATTCCTTCTAGTACAGCTCGCGTTGATTTTATGAGATAATGTTTGCTTAAACTGCGAAGTGTACCAATTGTTTGGTTATTAGCTGACTCCACAAAAAACAGTTATCATTTTAAGCATTAGAACAAGAAAAAACTCAATTTTGAGAATTATTACCAACATTACTACATTATCTTTATCTATATATATATATAAATATCGTGTCACGGTGTTTGTGGTCGCACTTCTCCGAAACGGCTCGACCGATTTTTATGATTGTAGGTATGGATGTATATTTGGTAGGTATGAGAATAGGTTGTAAAGTATATTTCATACTGCTAGGTGATTAGGGCGTCCCTATCCAGATTTTTTTTTCACAAAAATCTTTTTTTTTTTTTTTTTTGGCATCAAAAAATACACATAACCCCAAATGTTCACCCTCCAACCCTTACCCTTTCATTTTTTTATCGCCATTTTAGTATTTTTTTATGAATAAATGAAACCGTCGTTCTTATTTCAAACAGAACGAAATTATTTATGTTGTTGAATGACAGATGGCGCTACGTCCACCTAATCGAACTTTCATCCACACAGAAATAATTTATATGGCAGAACAAAGTTTTACCGTTTAAGTCAGAACTAGTTCTGACCCGGTTATAGCTACTTATACAAGTATAAAAATGAATGTATATTTGCTTGCTTGCATGAATGTATGTTTGTTCCTTATGGGTTGCTAAACCATTCATCCGATTGCGATGAAACTTGGGGGATTTGATGTGTGCATGCCCGCGATGGTTTATATGCATAATAGTTAGTTCTGAAATTATGCGTTGCTAAACCATTCATTCGATTGCGATGAAACTTTAGTGAGTTGTTATGCGCATGCCCGCGACCAACATTACTACATTACTCTTGAATATTGTTCCACAAAATCATTATACATTTACCTTTACTTTTTTCTTTAGAAGTATTTTTTACCAAAAAAGTATATTGTTGAATAGCCCCTTATTATGATGGAAATAACATAATGAACTGAAAACATTTTCATTTACCTAAAAAAATATAGTAGAAAACATTTCTTGACGCCAGGCAAAAACTGGTAAGTTGCCGAGAGGTCCTAATCGTCGGTGCCCATCCAAGTGTCACTGTTTAAATCTCCTCCATAAGGCCAAGAGGAAAATAATTTCTCTCAGTGTCTATGCCATCTTTGTGGATACTGTGTGGAGGGTCTTTATAAGGAAAGAAAATTATGGTGAGGAATAAAAGGATTGAAGGGTGGGTAGGAATCTAAGGGTCAATGTGAGGTACGTTCGAATCGACCCGAGAGAGTCCTGCTGCAATGCCATCACTCAACCAGCCTCTCCCGATCCAGCCTGACACGCATTTGATATGACCACTTAAAATTACCTGTAACAGAGCAGTTGATTATCCAATTAATGGTTCCCCGAGCGACGGTATCCATACCCGCAACCTAAATTTATATTGTGTGACTGTTCTTGAAATGTGTATAAAATTATAAGCTTAGATTCTATTTACATTTATGGCAACACAAAATATAATTATTTAAATTTATAATGCAACATAGTAGCCGTCGTGGCAAAGGACACTGTCAAACAAATAAACATTTCAATAAATGTTATGCAATGGCAACATTTTGCATAATGGAAGACGTCTATGGTACCTTAAAGCTTAACATTTGATGCACTTGTACTTGCATTCCTACGCACGCGAGATATATGCATTTCTACACAAGTTTTTGACATCGAAATAAATGAATGTCGGATTAAACGTATTGCTGACTGAGAAAGACAAGTTGGATGTTTACCTTTGGAAATGGCAAAGATTTTAAAAATGATTTCATATTTGTCATGGTAGTCTGTTGTAATCTTTAGGTATACATTATTACACGTCGCGTTTGGTTTAGCATACAAATATTTCTTCTAATACAGCTAACTTATTTTGTGGCACCATTTTAATTCAAATGATTAAAATACTTAGTTTTTACCGCTTTTATTGTTTA
The DNA here is from genome assembly GCA_917563855.2 of Limnephilus lunatus. Classification (NCBI taxonomy): domain Eukaryota; kingdom Metazoa; phylum Arthropoda; class Insecta; order Trichoptera; family Limnephilidae; genus Limnephilus; species Limnephilus lunatus. The sequence goes on from OU830596.1 coordinate 11,888,201, forward strand.
CAAAAACCAACATGTTTCATGAGCAACGCTTACTTATTAATATCGTATTATAGTATTAATAAAACCTTGAAGAAATGAGCGTTGCTCACGAAACATGTTGGTTTTTGTAAACCATAAAAGTGGTAAAAACTAAGTATTTTATTAATTTGAATACAAATATTTACTTGCAAATCAAACCTGAAAGTGTATTGGTACCCTATTTGTTGCAAAAATATATTTAACAATAACAGAAAATATTCTGGATTGCTGTTTAAAAAAAGTCAATGAGTACGTTTTATGTTGAGATAGAAAGGATTCTATAACCACCCGATTAAACGTCTAATACGTTTGTCACTTCGCTACTAAATGATATCACTAAATTATCTGCCTTAATTTTGATTTTGAATTTGAGACCAAAATACCAAACCAAATTGGAAAATTATTTTGTTAATAAAAAGGTATGGCAAATATCTATTTTTTGCTTTATTACTTATTTGTAGTTTAAATTGTAAACATTAGCCATTAAAGAATTGAATTTTTCACGTTTTTAGAGGCAATTTTGGAAAATATTTATGATATTTACATATCTAGATAAGTGATAATTACATATTTAGATAAGTGATAATTACACATTATAAGAGATATTTAGAAAAGTGATTATAAAAATAAAATTACATATAAAATATTTTGTTCTATTTATAAGAGCAGTATGATAAAATATTAAATAAACAATGAATTAAAAAATCATTTTGATGAGTGTAAATTAAAATTACGAACGAACGATTTTTTAGAACCTTAATTTGTCGTATAGAACTTAAAATTTCTACCCAAAGCAACGCCTTCGCCTTTTTTACAATGTTATTTTTTCATAATATAATCACAGTAAGTAGGATTATTTTTCGAATAATTATAATAAGTTCACAAAAAAATGCCAAAATCAAATCCAAATTTAAGTTTTGTATGAAATGGGCCGCGCAGTCGTTCAATGTCCGATCGGTTGCTGAGTTGGCATAGCGTTTGGGTCCCACCCAGGCGTCGCGTATTCGATTCCTTGGCTGGCTAAGTCCTCCATTACGACAATAGCAACATTTTCAGCTTACTGTGGTGTCAGTAGGAGATTTTCAAATATTGTCAGGTTATTCGTAACCCGAGAATATATATATATATATATATTTTTAAAAGCCTTTCCTCCTTAAATAATTTAAACTTTGTCAGGATTTAAACCTTTGTTCTTAGGAGCCAAAGAGATGATCTTATGGCTGTCACTATACTTTATTGGCGACGGCTTAATCTTTTTAATGTTTACATTGCAATGTCGTGCGTTAGTTTTGATTATTAATCTGCAATAAAAGGCAGGTACTTGTAATATACATAAACTTCTTTAGAGGCTGATAATAAAATTGGTACCTGCTTCGAATGGATATGACATCCTTTCCTATTGGTACCTTTAACGTAATTCCAGGTTTATTGATTAGGTGGGTACTTCGATTGCAAAATCACTGATACGGTGGCTGCCTTCACTTAAAATCAATAATTTACATACTACATAAACTTTCGTCCCAGGTCCCAGGTCTCAGGTCACAGGTCGCAGGTAGCAAAGGTCACTGGAATCGGTGACTTGCAGTATCGACCTTTATCTGAGATAATTATTATATCATTTGCGAAATGTGACAGATCTTGCGGAATCCAACGTCTGGCTTAATAAAGTACCTATAAAGCGGAAAATTAATATATGGACAGCTATTTCGTAGTTTGATTTACGTTGTGAATAAATATGTATTTCTACAATCATTTTCATATCATTTATTATGTACTTTAAGTGGGTGCATACGGTATGGAGTCATTTGCATTGTTTTAAAGCAGTATTTAGTAAATATTTGCCTGCAAAAAAGCAGTATGCGCTTAGAGTTAAACAGGGATTTGCAATTATCAAATTGGGAAACTTTAGGATGGAATACATGAGACTTGCTGCAGGTTTCGAAGATTGTTTTTAAAAAATGTAGGTATTACATAATTTATAATAAAAGCCGTTAAAAAGAATAAATGGAAGAAAAACTGCAAAAAACATCGTAAAATATCAGAAAGATGATAAAATCTGCTCTGATACTAAAAAAAAGCTTTCATGATGAAAGAAAAGGACCTTTTAGTAAGAAAACATTGTGAGGCAAGTCCTATTTGAATTTTTTGATTGAATGAATGAAATTAACCCACTTCCCGACATCCGATCCAGCTGAAACTTGCAGATAGACGCCTTGTCGATGACAATGAATTCGATCAACTTTTAGTGGACACATGCGCGCACTCGACCATTTTTCTGAAATTGGATGACATTATATACAAATATTTACTGCATTTAATATACGAAATAAATGTCGGTACTATCCAGTTAGTATTTGGCTTGGGTGTTAGCGGTGTTTACTCCAGTCCCTGGGGAGGAACCTTGGTATTGGGCCAAGATATGACGCAACTAGTTCAAAAATTGAAAATAGATGTCTCATAGTAAAAAAAACTGTGTTCTTTAAGGGTTATTTTTTTTTATTTTTCGTTTTTTCAAATGTTTATCACGCATCTGACCAACATATTACAGTGTTGATACAACATCAATAATAAACGCTAATGTTAGAAGCTTTTCTATGACACCTGAGTTTACCATTCGAGAGTTTTTATTGAGACAAACTGTGTTTATTCTGTGGATGACGAAACAATTAAAAAACATGCAATGTGTATATTATCTACCAGCAAGTCGCTAAAGGAGTAGGCAGATAAGATAGAGTGTCACAAATCACGGTCTTGACACATGACCTTCGCATCTTCAACGCCCACGCATTTTCTAATAAAAACCCACTTAGATACTGAATGTCATGCATTATTCAAATACGATTTGCTTTAAAATTGCATTACGAATTTAAAATGTGTCATTCCACCATTTAAAATTGAAATAATAACACGAGACGGAGGTTTTCATCAAATAATAGATGGTCGCCAAATCACAGTAACGTTCATCTTGACATTCTTAGTGATCTACAAATAATTTTATTCGGATGGTTTTGGTATAATTTATGAATAAACTTAAATCGAAACACATTTTTTATAATTTTGCTGATAAAAGCGGTAGATATCACATTGAGTAATAAATATTGAGTCTATAACTGCACAGGATGCCAAATAATTGCGGAGGTTTAATTTGATATCAAGTCTTCTCAAGTATTTTCAAGTGTTTTATACTCCCTCCCAAAAAGAGGCTGGTTCCTTCCGATTTCGAATTTTTCAAGGACTAGTAGATCGCCTTAAAATCATTGAATCATTTATTCTATTTTGGTCTGATCCGTTATTTCGGCTACGCGTTTCCCAGTGTCCATATCTTGAGCTATTTCTGTGGCCTCAGTTAACAGTGATCGTAGTCTTTCCTCGCAGCTTTTATCGATTTATGCCACCCTCACAAGAGTTTAAACTGTACAGAGCCGGTGGAATTATGGTATTCATAGTTAAGAGAATGTCGTAAGGCAGAAAAGAGTTCGATGGAGTAAGAGGAAGGTTGTAAATTGCATATATCTTCATATCTGCTCACTTAACTTAGCGAAAGCTAGTTTAAATGCGTAACGGTTCTATTCTGAAATGTTCTCTTACCGGTGTGATACTAGAGTATCTGGAACGAGATGGCTTAGATCCAATGAGCTAATCAATCTATCATAAAGGTTATTAAAAGGGAAAATAAAGTTACAAACCGGAGATCGCTGTTATATCACCAAAATGTGCCAAGTTCACACATGAAAACTGTTTTCACATATATGTAAAACGAAAAACATTTAAATTCTTAGGATCACTTAAAATCTTCAAGACTCCCATTTTTCCATTTCGTAACAAATTTGTGAAAAAGTTTCCGAAAAATATTTATAAAAATCGTTTAGTAGCCGATTTGCTGGTTGCTAAGTCTTCCGTCTTAGCTCAAGCAATTTTTCACGTTTTGACGATTGAATTTCTAGTTATTTGGTTATTAACAGTAGACATGGGCTTACAGATTACTTTAATATTTTAAAATAAAACAAACTTCCCTGAAGAAGCTACGGTTGTAGCGAAACCCGGTCGGCATAGAGTATAAAAAATAAAAGTGGTGTTTACAAAGTTGTTGTTTTATTTTAAATTATAATGTCACATCACAAAGTAACTGCTTCATATGAACAAATACTTTAATATTGTTTGGGAAATATCTTACTTTTAAGAAATATGAATTATTAACATTAACAGTTAACAGTATTTAGTTTGTGTTTGTCTGCAATATTTTGATTTTAAGCTAAGCAATAGGCGCTTGGAGTTAAACAGGGCTTTGCAATTATCAAATTGAGGAGCATTCTAATTGAATACACGAGACCTGCTACATTAAGCTTTCGAAAGCTATTTTTTATAAATGTAGATATTAAAATAAGCCGTTAAAAAGACTAAATGGAAGAAAATAAATATTCTGAACAACAGAATTAGGAAATTAACATATATATTTAGATGTTTAAGAGATATTTTAAACGAAAAAATACTTAGAACCGCATTCTTCGCTTTCTGTCAATCAATTATACAATACGGCATTATAGGATGGGCGGTACATATACAAATCAAACACAAACAATTTACATATCACAAAAACAAATAATAATAAAACAATTTAAAAAAAAACCCTACTCATATTCGTCAGAACTTATAATCAAACAATTTAAGGTCAGAAAATTAAGTGCATTATACTTTTATCATGCAACATTGCAAATTTATAAAGATAATATTGAAAATAAAGTTGCTCCGTTTAAAAATAACAGAAATCTTAGACATACATCAATACTTCCTACTCCAAAATGTAAAAAAAACAATAGGACAGTTAAATCATAAATATCTCAGAGTTAAATTTTTTAATTCACTACCTGAAAAAATCAGAAACATGAATGCTAATATAAAAGAATTCAAAACTCACCTTCAAAATTATACTGAAAATTTAAACTGAATCATGTAAAAAAAAAAACAATACAATAACACCCCCCCATACACACGAGCCCTGCCTACTTATGGGGGTACCTACATCAAATATATCTACCATGTAATTAATTACTGTATTAAATTTATTGGTAATGTATGTATCTATTTGTTATCTACTAATAAAAAAAAAATCTAAATAAATAAAAAAATAAATAAAAAATAATTAAAAATAAAATTTAAAAAAAACATCAACAAACAAACGTAGAATAGTAGAAAGAAGATAAAATCTACTCTATTTTATTAAAATATAAGCTTTAAGATAAAATAAAACGAACTCTTATCGAAGTTTGTGGATAGAATTAAAAGATTGTGTGGCAAGTCTTTTTAAATATACCTGTTTGAAAATATTTTTTTTTGATTTAACGAATAAATGAACGTAGAAGAAATATTAAAACTTTAGTATGTTATTCGTAACCCGGGAATGTTTGCCTTTGTTCGTAAAAAAAAGTCAGGAAAAACAAAAGGCAGGCCAGAATTTATAGTAAAAGATCGATGCTACATATCCTCAGTATTTATATAAGCGAGTCCAAAATGAAACGAATGCACATAATATTATTCTTGCCGTAAACTGCGTCAGTTTTTACGAGTTTTTGGTGTTTTTTGTAGCAGTTTTACAATCTAGTTGTCCTTCGTCTAATGATGCTAATTTTTTTGTCATCAATTATGTTTCATTTTACATTTGCATTATTTTAATCGTGTTAATTCAAAGTTGGTAGACAACACGTAGACAAGACGGATGAACAAACTAGCGTTGATGTCCAGCATTTCAGATTTTGTTGGTTAAAACAGAATAACCATACGAGATCGAACATACCATCCTATACAGGCGCAAAATTCAAACTAAAATAAGTCTAGTCTAGTTCTGTGAACAGTAGACCTCGCATCCAAAAATTATGTTTCTAATTTTCAAATATTTTTAAACCAAAACCAAAATTTCTCCGGAAATGTATTCAATTGTTTTTTTTTACAATATTGAATTTTATATGAATATTACAAAACCGAATTTGTCAAGTGGATTGAAAGAAATCTCTCATTTTTCAAATTTATATTTGTTTTTTGTGCAGTATATACATATACTAATGCATTACCGGTCTCGGTATTTATTTACAGTATAACAAGGGCGGATTTAGGGGGGGAGCACGGGGGCACGGGAGGACGGTATTTTTGTGTACTGTAGAGATTCCATCACAGTACACACTTAGAAGCAAATCAAATTATCGGAGTTGTTAAAATATATAACAGAAATAACATAAGTCAAACTCTTGTATATTTCTGGCTGGAATTGCGAATTTTGTTCAATGCATCCCATTCATGCACTTGCAAATGAAAGATGATAATCAGCGTTTTTGAGAGCGGTACGGTCGGGGGAAAGCGTGGTCGGAAAAGCCCCCCCCCATTAAAGTTGACAAACACAAATTTCGACTTCATAAAAAATTAATCCGTCCTGGGGGGGTGGGGGGATTGTGCTCTCGAGGGGAACCCCCCCATCGGGGTGGCACCTGGCGCGCCCCCCCCCCTCCGCCCCTTGTGCCCCCCCAGAAAAAAATCCTGGATCCGCCTTTGCAGTATAATGTGTAGGTACGTAATGTGTAGGTGTTACAATTAATAAAGTCGATGCTATTTCAAGCAAGGTTTCGATTCTAAATGGTGGTCTTTCACCAAGGCGATACTGAGAGTATCTACCGGGATGTTATGATGCTGATAAAAAAATCAAATCTTAGGTTTGATGATTCCTAAAACAATAAAAATGATTAAAAACAAGTGAAACTTTGATTATTTTATAAACATTCACCGATCGGGTACGAATTATTATGGTATTGCGCGTTTTCATTCTGCGACAAAATATCCCCGACAAATACCCTACGGACAAAACATCCTCCAAAAAAATATCTACTAAAACCTAACCTAATTTTAAATTTTACTATTTTTGAACACTAAAATTCATTGTCTTTATACTATGTCTGTGTTATTTTCGTCCAATTTTTTTGTATGGTTAGGTTAGGTTTTAGTGGATATTTTGTTGGGGGATGTTTTGTCCATGGGATATTTTGTCGGGGATATTTTGTCGCGGGTTGAAATGTCACGGAACCGAATTCTATTAATTCTAGGAATCTCAGTATAATCTCAGTATAGAGGCTGTTGGCGGATTATTGTAATAAATATGTCTAATCTTTAAATTAACATATTATTTATTTTAAGTGTCCAGCAAGACATGCATAAGCCACTTTGCAAAGTGATCAACCAGTTTTTATAATGCAGATGTGGTTTTAGATATTTTCTACATTATATTGTGCGAACAGGGGCAAACCTACTGCATTTGTTCCGCGACTTTTCAATTCGCGACAAAATATCATCAACAAAATATTCCCGACAAAATATCCCCGACAAAATATCCTACGGATAAAACATCCCCCAGCAAAATATCTATTAAAACCTAACCTAACCTAATAAAAAATGGGACAAAAATAATACAGACATTCGGTAAAGACAATAAATTATTGTTAAAAAATGGTAAAATATGACAAAAATAATACACAAAATAATTTTTTTTTTTGTATTTCACCGCTAAAAGCATTTTTGTTTTTAGGAAGTTATACCGTGTTGCACTACCTCCTTCTTTAGCCAGCGTTGCAGTGTCCATCATCAGGGCAGATCCGACACTTGTGTTGAAAAGTTGACGCTGTCCGAAACGTTGGCTAAAGAAGGAGGTAGCGCAAGATGGCACAACACCCCAAAAACAAATAACGACAATAAATTATTGTTCAAAAATAGTAAAATGTAAAATAAGATTAGGTTAGATGTTAGATTAGGATTTAGTAGATATTTTATTTGTCCTTAGGATATTTTGTCAAATTCCACCATCGAAAAAGTGGTTGAGCCGCCACTGGAAACAGCCATCTTTGACAGTGTATAATATAAATGGTCAATAATAGTTGATGGAGGATCCAATAATTGTGCGCGTGGGATTAAGTTGAAAGTGTCTGAATATTCAAAGTAGAAAAAAATCTTAAGAACAGATTGAGATAATGTCTATATATAATACAATATTATAATCAATTGATCTTTTGAAGCACAGCATCAAAGACGCTAATCTAGGCATTGATACAATGTTTATTATACCAGAATTTTGGATTCCGCTAAATTTTGAACACCAGCAGTAAAAATAAATGGCTTTAGCCGTGTTTGGTGATCAGATCTGAATAGCCAGGTACACCGACCACTTCGTTTTCCTTATCTCATTCCCTTCCCTAATACCTTCACCCTAACAATGTACCCCAATCAAATATGCCATAGTCTCGCTGGCTCCATACGTTTGGGAGCAGTTGAACCTATTAGATTACTTAAACCTATATTTAGGGACTAGATCTGAATAACCAGGCAATTCCTTGTGTTGTTCAATCCATCACATACCCTCCCCACTTTCTTCAGTCTCACAACATTCCACTGGTAAAAGATACAATAGTCCCACTATCTTTGGGCAGTTTTGTGGTTTTCATGTAAAAAGCCAATCTTCCTCTTTTACATCCCCTCCCACTCCCTTCAGAGGGAATGCCGTAGACTCACTGGCTACGGCAGATGGGACTCATGTACAGTATGAGAAACCTTAGATAACTTTATTTCATTTATTCATTTAATTGTTTTTGTATAAAAATTTGACTATCAGTCAAGGCCGTAAGTAGGTACTATGTTTTATTTTAGATTTTTTTAAAAGCTTTTTGTTGACATTATTCGAACCTGGCATTTAATATTATTGTCTAAGAAATTTTCGATTAATTTGTATTACCTACCTGTCTAGTATTATTAAAGTTAATTAATTCGTAGTATCACTGGCCCCAATTGCGACTCTCATGTAGTGAATAAAAAAGCTTAAAATCCAACTTCCCCCATTTCTATCGATTTATTACATTTTTCCCATAAACACTAAGTTTTAGAGCTCTTCAAAAAATATATGTTATTATTATTAGACATTCCCCGCGCCGAAACGCACATTATATAAAATTTCCTCGATAGAAAAAGATCGCGAAGTATGCTCCACTCCAAAAGTTATTATAAACATGTTTGTTTCAGTTATTTTAAAAGTTATATGTATGAAAATATTCACAGTGTTCCTTTAAATGCTCTTTAAGACAACACCCGCGAGATTTTTGCTCTATTTTAAACGAGTCATGTTTCATTAAACATTATCAGAATTTTCGCATCAATTTTGTCGCTTTAAATATTAGCGCGCTTCTCTAACATTCGTAATTTCATATCTCTCTATCTTCTTTTTATTGGTACAGAGCAACGCATGCCGGGAACTCGCTAGTTATTAAATAAAACCATCGATTAAATAATATTATCGCTTTTAAAGCTTGCAGCATCCTGTAATCAAATTGAAGACATAAATCTTCATTAAATCAATACAAAAGGTGTTATTTGGTCTTTACGCGACTCCATAATAATGTTATTAGCGTGTTCAACAGGATATACACTTCGCCAGATATAATGCATAATAAAACATGTTTTTTTTCTCAAAGTATCGATGACAACATATTTATTATCACTTCACAGATGTAGTGACCTAACTGAAATTCGACTTGAATAATTTATTATTCTTGGAAAATATAATCCTAATAATCTAAAAGAAAATATGAAAGAAATAAAGATACAGAAAAAAAACAGAGTGTGCAATTCACCTATGTAACTGTTTGAACTGCACTTTGAATCGAAAGCAAAATCTCCAGACTGAGTCAAATAAATAATACCTATCTTCAAATTATCTTGGAACACCAACCATTCAATAGTCATTCAATAATAGCTGAACACCATTTTAGTACGGTCTCCGTGGTCGAGGGGTAAGGCGCTCAACTAGCAATATGAAGGTCGCGGGTTCAAATCCCGGCGTGCGCTAATAAATTTTATTTAATGAAGTTCTGTCATTTCACAATTTATTAATTTAAAACCATAAACACTATATTTGCGGCACGTTCCAGAATGGAAGATACTCTCAGTATCGCCCAGACCGCCGTTCTGAACTGAAAACTTGCTGCTTGAACTTACCTGCAACCTCACAGCATACCCCAGGTGGTTATACCATAAGTGTCAATGACTCTCTATACGCTTGAGAGCAATTATGCGGTATTCAGCATTAAAAAGTCCAAAAAACTTTTTCAGATAGATGTACCTAGTTCTTTCAGTTACCTACTTGTGTTTTAACCATGAATGTAAAATATTTTTATTCAATTAAATATTCATTTACGTATAAATCGCGCTTCCAGTTTTAAGTATTTTCTCAATAACACAATCAACAAATTTACATAAGTGTTCTAGAAGATGTATTTTTTATTTGCCAAAACCATCCAAGGATATCTGCTTATATACATAATATTATGCGTGAAGTGGTGGGTATGTGACAAATAAATCGGAAAACTGTTAAAAATGGCAATGATATCACGAGACTACGCATTTTAGTATTATATTTTTTTTAATGAAAACTTCTGTAGCCCGGTTGTTATTCCGAAGAAGAAACCACAAATAGTAATAATATGACCAAATGTGTAGGAAAAAGGTGCACTGGAATTCGACGACAAAAATTGGGAAAAAAAATCATCCTTCACATTGATAAAAAAGTGCTTCGTTTATTCTTGTCTACTTTAGTTTTCTGAAGGTTTCACTTGTACCGCGTGTGAATTGCATACTTTGATTTTTTTGGTCATGTGACATTATTGTGGGTACAAAATGGGTAAGACCCAAGGATCTCCACACAGGAGGCCCTGAGGAAAATATTTTCCCTCGGGGCCTATTTCACCTTTATCCTTGTGTGGAGGGTCTTCAGAGAAGAAGTAAACATGGGTTTTGAAGAGACCCATGTTGTAGGAGGGAGGAAATTGTTACACAGCCGAGTTGTTGAAATCAAGAATGAGTCGTAGAAGCGACCCATTGTCATGTGACATAATGTCAACTGTGCTTATATGTTGGGCGCGCGTTTGATGTGTTTCTCGGATAAATGATGCTAGTTTCTCGGAGCATCTTCCATTGTATTACCAATCTAACAAGGACAGCATCTCTACCTGATGCCTGTGCTCTAAAAATTGCAATTCGCTTGTTAAGACAGGGGGAATCTATCACACAGACCGCCTGTTTCTGCACAGAGTCAAGGGTTTTTTATGGCATTGTGGGGCTCCGGACCGAAGGTCGCTGCCAAATTCAACAGTGAGACGCATTATTAAAGAAACTGAAGGTCCTTTAACTAACTAACTATACCTAACTTAGGGGGTGTTACACAATCCTCTTGATAGCTTATGGAGTACAGAACAGCAAACTCGGACTTTATAAATCAATAATCCTAATCTAAAACGTACGTTATCCTATGTAAAATAGGACAAGCGTTGTTTTAAGTTTAATGCCTCAAAAACTCGTAAGCCCTGGCGTCGTGAAATTTGCACAGCTTATTTTGTGGAAAATTTCTAGGTCACTTCAATTGTAGCTGTAGCGCTTTGAAAAATCTATCAATTTGTTTTGCATCATATTATATTACGGATATTATTTTATATCTATATCAAACACCTGATATTAAGTATATATCTGTACCCGAGAAGCATACGGATGCAAGTCCAAAATTTGAAGAAATGAGTTTTTGATGCAGACTTGAAGTAAATTATCATGCACATAAGTGGCAGAAAGATACAGGTCCTATCATGAAGAAAAATAGAATTTTCAAAAAAAGTATACGGATGCAACTACCTTTGATGCAACAACTATCTTAGAAGCAGAAAGATGTACATGGACTTGCATCTTTATGATTTAGTTGCATTATGAGTATAATGATTCAAATCCGGATGCAAATAGATTTGATTTCCTCCTGCCTCCAACATTACTACGCTTTCTATGGAAGTAAACAATTTTCAAACATTGATCCTTTCATAACCACATGTCATAGCAAAATATTCTACTTCATTTTGAAGCAGGACTCAAGTCCGTGTTTTTGTTTGACTCAAGTCAACGTTTTTTTCAAACAATATTTTTAAAGGCTTTACATAAATATAAAATATTTCGTTTTATTTGCTCGTTTTTAAAACAAAAAATATTGATTTAATAATGACTTTTTTTATCTATCAGCGTGAATATATAAGTTATGAGACCATAGTTACTGAAAAAAATGTTTTTTGGCTCTCCTAAACAATTACCTTTTTGGATTTGCATCCGTAAGCTACTATGGTATAGATATTACGTGTATTGATTTTGTTGTCTAGCGTTGATGGTTCTCACGTAGGAGGCGCAGGCGGTCACTTTCAAATAAACACATTATAGTAACCGAATATAATCAAACATTATTACTATTTTAAATTGGTTTGAATCACCGCTCTGAATAAATAACTACAGGACATATCATAATATGACAGCTAAGATGAAATTAATTTAAAATACATCAAACCCAAAATCAAAACGAGGTTCATAAAATTATGTCATGCTTCTTGGGATTTAAAGAGTTTTTTTTTAATATACAGCTTCAGACTTAAAGTGACAGTAGACCCAGTTTATTTTATATTTGTGCCTTATTCATATTGAATTAGAAAGCTCCTGACGTCTCTTTAAAATAAATATTAACCTAAAAATTTCGCTGGAACTAACCTTCCACCACTGTAAAACCGAAGTCTTTCTTCATCCTTTTAATTGGTTATTTGAATGGATAACGTTAATGTTATCTTACAAATTGTTTTTTTACTCATTTATTTATTCCAAAAAAATAAAGAAAAACTTATAGAAAAGTCAATGGATGTCGCACAATAAATTAAAAATTGATATTTATCAAAGACACCATCTAGATTACATTTAGTTCGGGTAGAAGCGTCCAATCATACATAAATATATCAGCCATTAAAAATACGCGTTAAGAAAATAAAAATATAAACAGATTCGTAATAAAGATTAATCGAAAAAAGTGATTTAGTATTACGCTCTGCCTTAGTATAATCGTTGATCGGTTACGTCTATATTAAAGTTAAACCATCATTCCTACGTACGTTACATCATTATTAAATGTCTGCCAAATTAGTTTTAAATAGCAGGTCATTACGCAAAGCGACCTGCATACTTCCTACTCGCAAAACCAAAATGGAAATTGAATCTTTTTAATTATTGAATACAATATTGGCGACTCTCGAACGAAAATTTGAAGCAGAAAATCTGAAAAAGACTCGGTCGCATCTAGGAATTGAACGAGGACCTTAGTCTTGCCAGGGCTCTACTCTAACCAATGAGCTGATTCTATCCTATCCCCATGGCACAGTTAATAATTTGAGGTATCTGGAGTAACTTTATTTTTATAAAGCGTATTTTTTCTTTAAGTTTAGAATTCATCGAGACTTTTAAAAATATATCCGAATGTATCCGGCAAAATTTTACGTTTTCTGTGTTTAATGGATATTAATGTGTCAAATTAACTTTAGTTTACTTAACTCATACTTTAACAAATTTTAATTTTTTCAACACCAAGGCCATTTTTGATATGCAGATCTATATATACAAATTTCATAACGCCAGAGCTTACCATTATAAATAGAAACACTCTTCTGCTAAGATGCAACGTTCTGTAAACATTTTGATTCAATCTATCGATTACTTTCCGAGATTTGCGAATGCTAACATACGGAACCTAAATTTTTGTAAATATAAGAAGATTGTTGTAAGTATTAAAAACGACTGTACCAAGTTGAATTTCGCAATATATATTTTTTAACCATGTTTTTCATATAATGATAATTTGTATTGTCCCAAAAACATACTACATAAAATAATAAAGTTTCGCTAGATACTCAAAATTACTAACAGTGCATCGGTCATATTTAACAGTACTTCGACTTTCGACTGAGAACTTCCAACATTTATGTCAAATTCCAAAAATATGCTTTGGATAAATTCAAGCTTTTCCTACCAAAATGTATGAACTCATAAGAAACTGCCTTGTGGTTGGAATAATCCAGAAACCTTCGCGGGGGTTTAAAGAAGGTATTTTGAAAGTTTCAAATATTTCCCATGCTTAATATAGCAATAAATATACTCATATAGGTATATACTATATACACCTAAGCAAACATATTTTTATTTTTATGTGTATATAAATTTATCATCCATGGTGTTTTAAAAGCCGAAAAATGGCAAAGTTTAAAAAATACATTCTCATAATAAAGGTAATCGTGATAACCCATTTAAATATAAACAAAAAACACATCTTCAATCAAGCTGTTTTTAAATTGTACATCCGGGCTCTAAACAGCCGTTTATTATGCCAATTTAAACGTCAGTTCCCACTTAATAACATTTAAATAAATCTAATGCAATTTCGCTGTAAAATTACCATCAGGTAAAAATAAGTTTTAATTTGATAGTAAAAACAGAATGATTAAATAAAATTGAACTCGTCTTTGGAAGGCCTGAATTGAAATTACTGACGTAATAATAAATTTAATCCCAACATCTGGTCACTTTGGGCAAAAACAAAATCGTTTGTCGATATTTTTTTGTAAATGGAGTCGCTGTCACGATGTGGCCATTTTAGGAACTGTGGCCATCTTCATTTTTATATTTGAATATCGAATTTTATCCACTTGAAAGTTTAGTTGTTGTCAAGCGCGGATTTTTATTCTATTTTAAATGGCGTTTGGTAGTTCGTGGTCAAAAACAGTCCCAACTGCCCGGAGCCAGGCGGGAAGCGTGGCGAGTGGGAAGGTGATGGTTAGAAAAAGGTTGAGAAGTACCTGGCTATTCAGATCTGGTAACTAAACACGGTTAAGTGTTTTCAAATGTGATCTTTTAGCAGGGCGATACTGACTATCTACCAATCTGAAAATGCAGTTGTTACAAACCGGTTTCGCTCGATTTTCGTCACACTTTGTAACATTTTCAAAATATGTATGTCAAAGCTTGTCAAAGTCAAATACTCACGAATGAAAAGACGTTTTAAAATTAAATCAATTCATTTTCGAGATTTTTCTTATTTACTTACACCTAAAATATAAACAAAAAACTTTCTTCAGTAATTACAAATTCACTTTGTGGTGTCATTTTAATTATATGAAAACATATTATTTTGTACACACCATTTATTTAAAGAAAATTATCAACATGTTTCAAAACCAGTGGTTTCTTCGTCAGGACAAAATGAAAGATTGGAATAAAAACAAATTAAATTTTAAATTAAAAAAAAATAATAATTGGTTACGAAACATGCTGATAATTTTGGAGTGATGAATACAAAGTGATTTGTTTTCATTTAAAAAAAACTTTACTTTCAAAGTTTATGGCTTTTAGCTGGTCGAGTAATAAACATTAAAAATCGTTTTAATTTGTGACAGTCAACTACCAAACACCGTGTAATCTTACTTTCAAATCCTTATTCACTGAACATTTTATTTTTATAGAACCTCTTTTCTTGATTCTGAATTTAATATCCGCCGATAATTTGTTCGTCCATTGGTTGAGGCCCGACATTATTGTATTTCATAGTTCAAGGTTAGGATCGACTCTAAATAATTCTTTAATTCTAGTTTGCCGATCTTCAATATTTTAAGTGCCTCTTTTATGGCATTTAAATGCTGAATTAGGTGACATTTTAAAGGACTTAATTTTTTTTTTTTGGTATATAGGAACTTTTCAGAATTTGATTTAAAAATAGGTAGACATATTAAAAACTGGTTCTTCTACTAACTTTATTCTTCTTCTGATACTGCCATCTCCTATCGGGGACTGGCTATCATCAGGGTAAACTTCAATGTTTAGGCTACAGCCCGGAACTGTACTCGTACCAACCACGTGGGTTTCAAAGTCTCGAAGATGGCGCTTTTTTTATAACGTTTAATCAATCTTCCTCTGTATTATAAGTTAGTAGATTATTTCAGTATCGCCCTGGTGAAAGAGCACCATTCAGAATTGAAACGTTGCTTGAAATGGCTTTAGCCTTGTTAGTTGTCCTAATTTGAATATCCAGGTACTTTCCCACCTTCCCTTTCACATTCTTACTACCCTCGGCCTCATAACGTACCCGAATAAGGAATTCTAGTGAAATATATAATAATATGGCTTAAAAATTTCTTACTTATATTACAAACGAGAAAGTTTGTATGGATGTATGTGTGTTTGATACTCCGAATGGATAATGGATAATGAAACTTTACAATAATATAGCTCATACATCAGAATAACGTAATAATAATAAGCGCTGGCGTTATGAAATTTGTATAAATGAAAATGTGTTTATTTAATATATTTTAGCGGCAGGGAGAAAATACAGGGGGAAGGGGAACGGGGGAGGTGGGGTTCGCGGAGAGGGAAGAGACGAAGTAGTTGGAAGGTGGGGAAGGTGGAAGGGAACGAGGACGCACGGGAAAGGACATGCAGGGAGAATCAATTTATTTCATTGAATGGCATTGCAACGCTTGCCGGAGACCAGCTAGTTTTAAAATAAAGGAAGGTAACGATGGTTATATTTTGAAAGTAGGTGCTTAAGTTGATGGCAATCTTATGCCCGTGTGGGGTCAACGCTGGGTCACCAAAAGGCGCCAATATTAAGTTGTACAACATTTTGCACTTTCTCCACTATTTTTCAACTGCCACAATATTGATGATGGAATAATTTTTATTATATAACAATGACTAAAGTATTACGAAGTTTGTAACCCTAGAAGCCCAATCGTATTGTGCTATATAAAAAGCCCAATCATAGGTTAAATTTACTTACATGAATAAATACACTTGAAACATGGTTTATTCTGCGTAATTTATTATTTTTTTATCATTATTTATTTGTATTAATTATTTAGGAAATGAAAAAACGCATAATTAGAATAATATTTATTTATTAGACTTTGAAAAAACAACTATTACTAATTAATACAAAAATTTGATACAAAATGAGATCCTTTCGGTTTGCTTCTTAGTAAAAATATAAAAAAAATCCTCTTTCTTCTCTAACCAATAAATGTTTTATAATAATTAAACAGTTTTATATAATTATTTTTTCTTTATAAACACTTTTCACACACATCATCAAATTACAAAAAACCTAAACATAGGTCAAATTGACCTACAGCAGTACGATAACGACAATATGAAGGGACTTACCAAGGCAACACCGCCATCTCCTGTGCGCTCTCGGCGGGTACTAAGTTTGTTCGATCATTCAGGGCAATCGAAAGAATTGTGCGAAAGATAAAGCAGATATTTGTTTGCGTATAGGTAATAATGACCTGGATTGGGCTTCTAGGGTTACAGGATGGTGGATGCGACAAATACATTGACCCTTTTAAAACATTTCTAAATGAGTAGGTACCTACCTACAAAAACTTAGGTTCATATTGCAGAATAGTATCTAGATAGTTTCAGTATGTTTCTGGAGATAGACCACCATTAGCCAGATCTAAGTAGCCAAGTACTTTCCGACCTCCCTTTTCCTTTTCTCCTTCTCCTCCCACAACATACTTACCCCAATATTGGGGATGTCATGGTCTCATTGGCTCCAGAAAGTTGGAAGCAGTTGGGAAACATAAACAAATCTAATGGCCGCTGTTTCCAACTTTTCGATCAATCAATCTGAGCCTCCTATCAGCTAAGTGATTTGTTAGTAACGCTCGATTCGCCTGTTGGTCGGAGATTTGCGTTGTGAAGAGCGTATTTGTGCATTTAAGGAGTAAATTTCAGCTCAACAGTTGATCAGTGGGATTGGAAACAACGGCCGTAAGACTAAATTTAAGAGTCAGAATTGTTCGTTGTTATGTTTTCTCTAATCTTGTATACTTAATACACGAAAATCGGGACACTAAAACAATTTTCTTCGCATTATTTTCATATCAAAGTCAATTTTTGTTCTTTCGACGAAAACTTCCAAATTTGCTTTATTTTCATTTGCAATTGTTTTTCGTTGGGCCTTGAAATCTTCAAACGTTGCTTAATCTACACGATCACTAGAATAGTGTTGTTGCAATCAAGAATTACCGTTTTATGTAACAGAAAGTAAATAGGAACAACTCCATTATTTTTATCGTCATTATGATTTTATTTTTTTATTATTAAATATTAATTTGTTATGCGAAATTCTTCATAGAAAGCAAATCAATTAAGCGCCATGTCCTAATGTTTATGAAAATTCCTAATCGTTTATTAAAGCATTTCTCCATCGAAGAAAAGAAATATAAACAAATCGTTTTGGTTACATACCAATCAACATTTAATTTACATTTTACATAAAGTTGGCGCCCAACGATGTTATCTTGTTGGGTTTATTTGTTCCTGCTTTCTTGACATTTTCTTTTATCATATTTATTAGTTTAATTACATGATTTTTATTTGTTTTCGATGAATCAACCCTACACAATGGGGTAAAAATTTTTGTATTAATATTCACCGTATTACGTTGTGGTTTACGTTTACCGCAAAACGTTGTGGTTTACAAAGCGTTCGTATAAACACACCTATATAATTATTATTTCTTCCCACTGGGTCAGCTGTTGTTCTATTTAAGATTTGCAATGTGAGGGTTGCCATATTGATATCCGAACACGTTCATTACTCGCTACGATTACACTCGATAATTTATTTTTGTAACATTTTTTCGTACTTTGAATTTTCAAAGGGGTGTTGAAATGCCATTTTGTTGAATTGTCGAGGAACCATTAGCGATTATTAATTATAATTTCTTTGTTTAAAAAGTTTATTAGAATTTTTTCTTAGATGATCATGAATAGCCGATAACCACCGCCCAAAGTTTCAGGGTAACGGATATTTGATAGCTCCATTTCTCATGATAGAACTCTTATTGTTGGCTGAAAATATTCACATTAACCTTAAATTCCATACAGGAAAAACTGCGGAAACTCTACATTATTTCTGTGTACATTAATATTACTTTTATCAGATGCCAGTTCCTGATTTGTGCATTATAAAAAACTTTATAAAAACACTAGAATTAGCTTGATTTTTGACGTGAAAACTTCTTTAGAACCGTTGTGATTTGAAATTCAATGAAACGGAAACAAGCGATAATAAAAAGATACAAATACATACATACAGCTATAGGATTTAGCCTGCGAGATAATGAGATAGCAATAAAATATTTATTTAATTCACGGGTACTCAGTTCCAATATATATAATACATAAATCCACAGTCCAACGCAAGTCTCCTTTGGTGTAGTGGTATAAAGCGCCCGACGAACCTACACAATAAATAATCAATATCCAATCTTTAAAACACAAAAGAAAGCGACATCTAGCGCTCCGCAGAAGAAAACACAAATACTAAAAAGATTACCAATTGTACAGAAAAAGGTGCACTGGAATTCGACGGCAAAAATCTAGAAAAAAAATCATTCTTCACATTGATAAAAAAGTGCTTCATAATCCCTACTTTAGTTTTCCGAAAGCTTCACTTCTTTCGCGTGTGAATTGCACACTATGATTTAAAAAAATATATTTAAAATTGGTTGTTAATACTAAAAACCCCCTCACATCATTTAATTTGAATTTTATATTATTTTACGTGAAATGGCGCTATGCAAATCGTTATAAATAAGTACCTAATTTGCCTATAAACTTTACTGCTATGTTCAGGCAATAACAGTTTCGCAAAGCGTTGAAGGATGGCCTCCGTGGCTTGGTAATTACTTATCGGAAGACGGCACACATTATTATATTACATTACAAAGTTGTTGACAGGTCCCGCCGGGATCTGGCGACATTATTTAACATTTAAAATACATTTATAAATATGGCGACAAAACGACAGGGCGCTGTGTGAAACAGTGGAAATTTTAACTACGTAAGCCAATGTAGTTTATATGTTTAATCCACTGAATTTCTTGATAATAATAATAAATCATTGTAGGAGAATATACCTAATATTAATAAATCTAAAATCAAAACAAATTATGAAACAATAAAAATGAAACAGTAAAATAAAATGGTAACGGTCCCGACTGAAACATGATCTCTCGTCCCAACCGTTTTTAAAGCGAAAACTTCTTTAGCACCTTTGTGTTTTGAAACTCGATGAAACGAAAAATAGCGACACTAAAAAGAGACAAACACATACATATATAGAATTTAGCCTGCGAGAGAATGAGATAATATAATCGGTTTCTCCTTTGTGCGGTGCTTCATAGCCTCCCCACTCTTAAATACTTTAGTTTTCTGAAGGTTTCATTTCTACCGCGTGTGATTTGCACACTCATACATTTTTGAAGTGAAAAATTCGTTAGCACCGTTGTGATTTGAAACTCGATGAAACGAAAAATAGCTACACTAAAAAGAGACAAACACATGCATCTATAGGACTTAGTCTGCGAGAAAATGTGATGGAATAATCGGTCTCCTCTTTGTGAGGTGCTTTGTAGCCTACCCACTCTTGACTACTTTAGTTTTATAAGCACACAATTTTTTAGAGTCTCAAATGTTCCTGTCTGGAGCCAGTGAGACTATGGCATCCCCAATTGGGGTATGTTGTGGGGCTGAAGGTGAGTGGAGGGAACGGAGATGTGTAAGAGGAATGTGGGGAAGTACCGGGATATTCAGATCTGGTCACCAAACATAGCTAAAGCCATTTTAAGCAACGTTTCAATTCAGATTTTTTTGGGTCTTGTTCTGTTTCATATTTCGATTGGATTTATTGATATTATCTTTATATGTGTATTATTTTTCATTGCGTCATTCCGTGATTATATTACGTGAACATAACCCATTACCTTAATATTAGGTAGGTACTAAATCCTTCGATATATCGTCTTCACCTGTATTGTGATGGGCCGATTTGCCTTCATCAAGTCGTCACTAAAAATTAACACATTAACAAGTTTTTTATGAGCTTATAAGACTTCCTTATTGTGCGCGTGTGGCTTGTAAAAGGTTTTAAATTATTTGTAATGCCCATATTTTATGTGGAATAAATCACAAGCAGGATTTGATATAAAATTATATTATGTAGAGGTACGTAAACAGCGCGGTTGTTCAAAGCAAAAAAAAAAGGAATTGAAAACATGTTTCGTTCAATACTTATTTTGTGTTGATAATCGTTTTTGCGAATACACTCAATGTATTAAATATAAATCCTAAATCAAGTTATATATCAACAAATTTGATGCCGTCGGTTTTTATTTTTATTTTAACGCTCAATAAAGGGGTTGTAATTGTTATCAACCTGAGATAAATCACTCAATAAAGGGGTTGTAATTTTTATCAACCTGAGATAAATCACTCAATAAACGGGTTGTAATTTTTATCAACCTGAGATTAATCACTCAATAAAGGGTTGTAATTTTTAATAACTTGAGATAAATCACTCAATAAAGGGGTTGTAATTTTTATCAACCTGAGATAAATCACTCTATAAAGGGTTATAATTTTTATCAACTTGAGATAAATCACTCAATAAAGGGGTTGTAATTTTTATCAACCTGAGATAAAAACACACAATAAGGGGGTTGTAATTTTTATCAACCTGAGATATAAACACTAAATAAAGGGATCTTAATTTCTGTCAAACTGAGAACTGGAGATAAAAGCACAAAGGGTTTGTAATTTTTACCAATCTGAGATTTAAAAAAAAACTCAATAAAGGGGTTGTAATTTTTATCAATCTGAGATAAAAGCACTCAATAAAAGGGTTGTAATTTTTATCAACCTGAGATAATTTTTATCAACCTGACAAATTTCGCTTTCCATACCTATACATTTAATTTGTCTTAAATGTATCATAAATCAATATATATGGAATACTATGTATTTGCTAACACAACTGTATTACTTATGCATATATCTTGTAAAAGTCCAGTAGGGCGTAAATAAATAAATAAATAAATAAATAAATAAAAACACTAAATAAAGGGATCGTAATTTTTATCAACCTGAGATAAAAACAATAAATGAAGGGTTTGTAATTTTTATCAACCTGAGATAAAAACACAAAAAAAGGTTTGTAATTTTTATCAACCTGAGATAAAAACACTCAATAACAGGGTTGTAATTTTTGGCGGCTGATTCGAAATCCTCTATTGCTTTTCAGAAAATGAATGAATTTGCGCTGTGCTCATGGAATAAAGAATAACATTAGAAGTGCCGTCCATGCAAATTTGAATGGAAACGAATGGTCCATTTAGCCCAACCGCCCAGCATTCAGTCTCACTTATACTAGCCTAAAATCGTTGATCTCTATCTCATATGAATAACCCAAACACGGTTTTGTATGGAAATAGAGGCCTCGAAGTGGCAAATAAAATTTGGATCACGAAACACGCCCACAGGGCACTTCTTATGTTATTATTTATTCTACGGCTGTGCAGGTCTATCCCTCTTCTCTCTTTCACACATTTCAGTTTTGATCATATTAAAAAAGAGGCTTGTAAAACTAATAATAAATATTTGTTTCTTTGTTCACAGATCCGTTGCCCAGTTTCCACTGAATCCTGCTGTAAGATCAAGCCCAAGAGTCCCCAGACCACTTCCCAGACCTACACTGGAAGCTATCAGTCCACCGCTGGACAGAACATCCAATCTTCCTCTCAGATCACAACAGGATCAGGACTCGTCCACGTTGCTGGAGTTCCCGGAGAAAAGGCTTTTGGACAGCAGCAAAACTACAATCAATTCAACCAGAACACTGGAAAGCCAGCAAATGATGTCAAGCCCCCCTTCACAAGCCCTGGAGCCACGGGAATCTACCAAGACTCAGCCATTTCTCAATCGCAACAGACGCAATACACTAGGCCTAACTTTGGTAATGCAAAGAACCCCGGCACACCTTACCTACCTCCTAAAGATGAGGAATACAAAGCTTACGAATACCCCGAACCTGAGAATCCATATAACCCTCAGCCAATCCCAACTGTTTACAAGCCAATTCCCACACTGCCTGCACCTAGACCAACGCCGGTAGCACCGCCTAAGCCAACACCTTATGTGCCAATCCCTACTCAGTATAAACCACAACCCACCCCCCAGAAAGTAACACCCACCCCTTACAAGCCACAACCCACCCCTTACCAACCACAACCCACCCCGTACAAGCCACAACCCACCCCTTTCAAGCCACAACCCACCCCTTACCAACCACAACCCACCCCTCAGAAAGTAACACCCACCCCCTACAAGCCACAACCCACGCCTTACAAGCCACAGCCTACCCCCTACAAACCACAACCCACTCCGCCCAAGCCTACTGGCCCAGGCTATCTTCCCCCTGTAGAGGAAGAGAATCCAAAATCATCCATCGGCAGTCAGCAGATTGTTCCCAGACCGGGAGACAATGAAGGAAGCATCATTCTGGATGAAACCAGAACCATCAGGCCCAAGAGTAAGAATTTTTCGTATAATAATTATAAGTATCTACTTACATAGATTAGATCATGCCATAAAGGTATTTGAGAGTTTGAAAAAACCCTCACAAGAGTGCCCCTATTTATACGGTGTAAAAGCAGGGGAACTATGTCGCCACCCGGTTAGGCAGCTGAGACGGGTTGAGGGTCTTGGAAGAGGCCTGAATTATACGAAGGAGGAAAAACAGTTGACGGTGAATATGATTAGTGCATCTAGTGAATGTTGTCTACTGGGATTTGATACCTTAAAAGCCTGTAAATTTATTTTAAGATCATATTTAAGACAGGTATTTAAAATTTTGTCTTTTCTCTAACTATCTAGTCTCTCAGTTTAAAAAATGAGCCTAGATTTACAATAGTATAATAAATTTTACTATAATATCCGTCTTCATCTGAGTTTCAACATACTTTTTTCAAATAGAAAATAAAATCAAAAACTGTACTATATTTTTTTTCTTATTGAATGTTTAAATGTGCCTTTAAAATCTCTTTCAAATTCATTAGCCAAATGTCATCTCAACTTGACAACATTTGCGTTGATTTTAAATATTTTACATGGAGGATTGTTTCTGCTTATGAAAATGCAGACAGATTTCTACCTTATGATAATAAGTAATAAGTAATGCATTTTCGCTTCCATTCGTAGAATATATTTTTTTGCTTGAAATCAGCTCAACCAATAATTTGGCCTAGTGATCCTTAAATCCAGTTGGCGAGAGATCCAGAACCTATTTGAGGCAACCAAAAGCAGAAAGATGAGGTTTTTCGTTTTATTTGAACAGCACATCAGCTTTGACAATCCCTTGCACAATAATTGTATTTGTTGCACCTTTAGCACAGATTGTCGCACATTTTCCCGAAATTAATAAATTATTGGGTAAATATCAAATATGCCCAATACTAAATATTCACAAAATTCCAATGCAGCATTTAATAAATTAACTCTGGCACCTTGTTCATGATGCACACGCTTTATTTTAAAACTTATTCCTTGACATTTGACACAACAGTATATTATTTCAAAATTTTACTAGTTTGATGTCTGAAAAACATTTTTTAGAAACCATATTTTTTTAACCACTCGAGCGACAGCGTGATTTAAAACCTTTTCCTCCGATTGCTCGTGATTTTTTTAAATATTTTCCGCCCACGTTAAAAAAAATCATACCTCCGAATTTTAATACGGAG
This sequence comes from Limnephilus lunatus, assembly GCA_917563855.2. Taxonomy (NCBI): domain Eukaryota; kingdom Metazoa; phylum Arthropoda; class Insecta; order Trichoptera; family Limnephilidae; genus Limnephilus; species Limnephilus lunatus. Next base: position 11,912,721 of record OU830596.1, read on the forward strand.
ACATACAAACTGATTATAGTTCTATACAGCCAATGAATTCACCTATCTTTTGTCGATTATCACATATTCGCAAGATTTATAAAAAAAATATATAAAATCGTATACTTTGGTCCAAAAAAAATGTGGTCCAATTTTGACCGCTGTCAATAGCAGAAAAATAAAAGCGGTCCATATTTTGACTTTAGTCGCTCCAGTGGTTAAACTTTTTAAAAAGTATTTTATTAGATATTCTCTTTTTTACAGTAAAATTTAAGTAACAGTTTTTGGAAGTGCTGAAATGATTTTACTATTTAAAATTTAGCCCTCAATTATATTGCGAAGAAAATTAAAAGCATTTGTATTGACGTATAAAATTCAGTCTGTGAAAATTTCAAGATTCCAGAACACACTGTTCTAGAGTTTTCACTAATAACCAATGTGGTTTCTTGCCTTATTTTCATGATTTCATGTAGAAAAAATTCTCTTCATGAAAATTATGTTGCGAGTTAAAAAAAAATTACGTTAACGAGGAAATAGTTTGCATCTGTGCAAATTTCAAGGTGCGAAATCTCATTGTTCAAAAGTTTTTACTACCTCATAAAAATAGATATTCTTTTTGAAAAGGAAACGTTGTCAAATTATTTGATAAATTCCACCATAGAACAAAACAATAGACAATTATTTAAAATATTTCGTATAGAGTAGTGTCTTTCAATAATGTTTTCATTATCTAATAAGATTGTTGTTTGATTTAGTTCCCCAAACCCCCTTCGCCCCCATTATCCCCTCCGGATGCGCTGCTGCTCTCAAGTGCACCCCCAAGGAATTCTGCTCCGCCGATGGCATCATCTCCAACTCCAGTGTCAGGCTCACCCAGGAACAGGAGGACTTCAGAGTGCCACTCACGGTGAGATATACCTAGAGATCAAGACGTAACCTAACTCAAAACCTAGCCCAACCTAACCTAACACAACCTTACCTATCGATTCCCTAACCTGATTGAATCTACTGCAAGAAGTTCCTGAAAAGGGAAACCATTTTTTGATAACTTCAAATTCATTATTTTTTAAAGGTCCAATATAATATTATAGATTATTGAATCTAGAAACTAAATCTTTTCATAAACTCAAAGAACATGATCAGCTTAGATGGTCCGATGTGTTAGATTTCCTATGTACCCACATGGTTTATCTAGGATTATCTAGATTTTATTGTATAACCTTCAAATTTTATATTCATTGCATTCAAATTCTGAAAGAAAACATGTAAAAATTTGAGTCGGGACATCGAAAAATATTGTTACGACACTAGCAGACTTAAGTAAATAATGATGTAGATTTCCAAAATATGTGTTTGCATATACGGATTTCAAAATATGGTCAAATAAATTAATGATTTTGTCAATGTTTCAATTTTAGGATTGCAAGGAACCTTCAACCGGAGTAGTAGGCAAGTGCTGTCGCGACCCCAACTACACCGACCCCTGGCCAACGAACCAGCTCGGTCAATGGATTCCCGGAGCATTCGGAGACACCGGCGCTTACAAGGACAGTCAGAACAGAGGCAAACCCGCCCGAGGTCCCATCGCCGGCCAACAGAACCCCAACAACAACCAAAGACCCTTCAACAACAACAACAACGGTTTCGGACTGAACCCAGCTGGATCCATCAACAACCCAATCTATCTGGCAAACCCTAATGCGATCGGTCAGATCAAGAACCCAGTCAACCCTGGAGCGTACCAAACCCAGCCAAATCAGAATAACCCGAGGAATCCGGGTGTTTTCCCAACAGGATCCACCGCAACTCCTGGAAAGCAGACATTCCCACTGACCCCATTGACCAAGCCCAACCTCCCAACTGGATCGGCTGTTGGCACTGGATTCCCCGAACCTTTGAGCCAGGTTAACACTCAAGAGCTCTATACTGATGGACAGCTGCTTTTAGGAAACTACGCTAATTCCAAGAAACCAGGCCAGAGTCAAGGATCTTGCGGAGTTAGGCAGGTAAGAATCAGGGAAAGATTTTATTAATAATTTTCACATCAATCCTTTTATGATAAATTAGACAATCAATATATTAACAATCACCGCCAGGGCAGTATTGTAGACTGCTAAAGATTGTCTGATCAAAATAGATAAACATAGAAAGGTAAAAATGATTTTTTATAGTACTTAGCGATGAAATGCAACATTGGGATCAATTATGTGGAAGAGAGCAAAAATTCATTTAATAATCAACTCGATTTCAGAAAAGTATGATTTTTTTTTATATAATTAATTTTACGAGTCCAGATTTACAAAGTTTAATTTTTTTTAAATCTTGCCTATGATTCTACGTTCTACATAACCATCAGAAGATACCTCCTGTTCATCATTTATATCCATATCAAAAGTACAGGTTGGATACGTTTTGAACAGACCTAATAAACAAACAGTCTATTGTTTTCCTCGAATTAATGTGATGTAATATTTTTTCTTCAGGGCATCAAACCTTACGGAAACAAGGACTTGTTCGAGGCCGACTTTGCAGAAATCCCATGGCAGGCGATGGTGCTGCTGCAGACCAACAGATCTCTGCTTTGCGGAGGAGTCATCACCTCTGAGAATATCGTCGTTACAAGTGCCCACTGCATTGATGGGTATGTACCTAATCTTACACAGCTCTGAATAGAAGCTTTTATAATTACCGTGACTCTTTCTTACACATTAAATAATGGTAAGACAAAAGATGAGATACACAAAATATGCGTGCCTGTTTCTACCAAAGTACTACTTCTTTCCTTTGGAGGAAAAAGGTACATCTTATTGCAGCTCGGCCCAGGACATTGCGTTCCATTTTCTTTATATGTTTGAGGGAGATGCATGATAATGATTGTATATTTTCTTTGCGGAGGTTCAGACATACGGTCACCCTTTGTCTCATTTTCAAATGTTGTTATTTAGTGTGTAAGAAAAAGCTGCAGCATTATACGTTTAAGAACAATTGCAAAATCATTGGCGCAATGACATTTGACATTTTTGAATTTTTGAAATTCACTCACACTTCAATATTATACTTGCAACTATATTTCATACTTTCAAAATTATCGTCAAGCCTAGTACATAGTATTGTAGTGGTTTAGAGAGAGATGGAAGAAAATTATGACTTTTTTTCCTTCGGAGGAAACAGTATTATCTATATTGTGTATCTCATCTTTTGAAAGAACTGCAGCATTATTGTGACAAGGAATGTATCTGTCACGGCAATTTTAAAAGCGCTCAATTACAGCAATATTTTATTATAATATTTAATGCAAGCTTCAATTACTACATACGGCAGGTATGTATATCAGTATTTTTTAGTTCATAGTACACTATGCATATTTTTCCAGGACTCTTACCAGAGAACAACTAGTCAGACATAAATCTATCTCATAATGACCTTTTTTGCTTTACTTGTATACCACACAAGTGTCCCAACTGCTCCCAACAACCTCCCACCAGTTTTAAAAATATTTCTCGAAAATCTTCTTAGAAAACAAAATCCTTCAACACGTCCTGTCCCACGGGAATCCGCAATAAATAAGCCTTTATTAGCTTGCTTTATTTTTCCCCGAATCTTGGTTTCATTAACAATGGTATTAATTATTTCACTCTTTGAAAATTCACTTTGTGGCATTATTTTACAAATCACTTCAAAAAACACCGCTCATTTACTCAAAATTATCTATTTGTTTCAAAACCAACGGTTTCTTTGTCAGGATAAAATTAGAGTTATTAATTATGTTTGTTTGTTTGTAGTCTCGAGGCCAAGAACGTGCTGATCAAGGGAGGAGAATGGAAGTTGGGAGTTGATGAGGAGCCCAACGCATTCCAGATCGTCCAGGTAGCCAAGATCCACAAACACCCCCAGTACTTCACCGGAAGTCTGCAGAACGACTTCGCCGTGCTTGTGCTGTCTGAGAAACTGAGGTAAAACCCAAACCAAGTATTAATATTAAAGTACAAGGAATAATATACATACTTACAAACTAATTTTAATATACCTACATACTAATTTAGGAATAGTATTATTTATAGTTCTCGTAAGACACAAGCCCATTGTGCCATCTCCCATGTTTAAACTTTTTGCTTTAACAAAAGTCCTATTTCAATTTCAAATTGATTTATTATACTACTATGTATATGAGACACGAAGCGAAAAATTGGTCCAACTTTTTTACTTTTAACTCTCCCAATGCTCTAATGGCGAATGACCGGAAACTACCGAATCCGGTCCCTATGCACTGCTCCTTGCATGCTGGTGAAACGAGATATTTGGATGCAATAGCGCCTCTAATTGCATAGCTCTATACTTTTAATGAAGTTAGACACTCGCACTGCATGTTATTATATGAAAGGGTGCTACTTTTTTTTACATTCCCATTGCTATTGGTGCTTTCCATTCCCTTAAGTAATTAGGGCATAGACCCAATGTGCTATCTCCCACTTATTGCTTTGACATTAACGTAGTTCTTGTAATATAAGTTTATCGGGGTTTTCATTGAGGTTTGGCCACGTCCCCTAGTTCCACAATGAGATGAAAAGGCGTTTCTTTGGCCTCTTCACACTTCCTACACCTATACTTACTTTCCACTCCCAACAGCTGCACTTGTCTCCTGAGGTTGTGGTATCCTGCTAGATCACCCAATCAGTTTCCATCCAGATGAGTAGTTGCTAATACATCTTGTCAAGAATTGGTTGCCTAACCCGAATGAAGAAGAAAATAAGGATGATGATGATAATTTCCAATAATGTTTTGAATAGATCATTAGATAATAATTTGGGCTAATTATGTTTTACGCAGATACGCACCCAACATTGCCCCCGTCTGCCTGCCGCCTACGAACCAGGACGCCAACCAGAGGCTCTACCAGAGCGGAGGTCGCTACAAATGCATCACCACCGGATGGGGAAAGCAAGTTCTGCAAGGTTAGTACTCTTATCCCAAATAGAAGGTGTCCGTATTTCATTCCATTTCAATTTAATATTATGAACATATTTATATCACAAACATTTCCGAAACTTTAGTTAAGTTCATATACAGTAGAAACAAAAATGAGATATGGCACAGAAGCGTGCTGACGAGCTATGAACAAATTGAATGGACTATTAATGCACCAGAGCCAATGAAAGTTATGCACTTGGTGTGCAGGTAAAAATAAAGGCGGCTGTCCGCTGTACATAGAAGCGATTTGCATTAGTGTGAGTGATATTGGCAACACTTTTGTGCACCCGGTTTAATACATCTAAAAGGGATCGATTTGAAAACCTAGTCTCTTTCAATGGAATCAATCTTCCCAATAGGCCCTCGATATGCTTGGCGTCGTGTGGGAATGCTGTCCTTATTCTACGGGGATTTCATTGGAAGAAGCTACGACGAACTAGCATCATTGATTCCTTTGACAGCGGTACACAGTCGGGAAACACGCCAAACGCGCGTACAGTATGAGTTCAATACCTCGGCTGTGGAAAGATTGGCTGGCCTTTGTGTTTCCTCCCTCCTATAACCTTCAAGATCCAGGTTCACCCTTTCCTTTCCACAAAAAGGCCCTCCATCACGAATGACAGAGACACTGAGGGAAATTATTTTCCTCGGGCCTCCGGTATAGAGTCAATGAAAAAAAATACTATTAATGTGTCATGGCCCATCTCCTTTCTTTATCCACTCGAGCGACAGCGCGATTTTTAAGTTTTCCCTCCGATTGCTTGTGATTTTTTGATGACCATTATGAATATTTTCCGCTGACATTAAAAAATTCACACCTCCGAATTTTAATATGGAAAAATTAAAAACAAATTTTTTTACGCATCTAGGGTAAATTTGCCTAAAAGTGGCAGCAAAACAATCCTAGGTATTTTGAATGGTGCCATATTGTGGCAAAAAGCACTTCAGTGGTTATAGAAACAAAGATGGACCTATGATCTACAATTAAGTCGATTTTACTAAGCATCCAACATTAAAAAAACTGTGAATTCAAATTAAATTACACCATAAAACGGTAATTACATAATATTGAGTCTTGTTACTGAACAACATTTTGTTTTCTCCCTCCAGTGAACATCCCCAACAGCATCTTGCACACAGTGGACATGAACCTCATTGCCCCTACCCAGTGCCAGGCCCAGATCCAACAGAACTACCCCCACCTCCTGGAGAACTACGACGCCAACACCTGCATCTGCGGACAGCCTGCCCAGCAGAGCGCTAGCGTTTGCAAGGTAGGTTTCCTAACAGCTCTTTCTACATACAAATCATAAAACCTCGATTACATTGAGCGAGTTTGCCGGCAAATTTAAAAGCGGGCGAATCGAGTGCGATTGTGATGATGACACACAAAACCCTCCACTCGCTCAGTAGCGAACTAGCTAGCGATAACATGAGCTAAAATAACGACTCCCCCGCGAACTAATTCTGTTGACATTTTGTAGAAAACTGAGATACTCGCAGCTAGCTCACTAGCAACTATGATGATACATGGTTAGTTTACTAACTAACAAGCCCACACACTGGCGAGTAGCGAGCAAAGTAGCCCGCCTTTCAACTTTTTTCTTAGATTGTTCACAATCTGCTAGTTAGCTAGTAAATATGATTACACTGAGTGAGTTTACTAGCAGATAGTGAATTAGCCGGCTAGTAGCTTGTAAACTTGCTCAATGTAAACGAAGCTTTATTAGGGAACATTGCCCAATATTGCTAAACCAGTACAAGGCGAAAGTTGTCCGGCTGTTAATTTTAGCTGTCATCTCTGGTTGGGAGTCCTAAATGCATGAAAAAACACTTATATTTTTATTAAAAGATTTATTGCAGTCTTTACAATATAGTGGTATTTATCCTCAGGTGATTTTACTAAATGCGTACCAGAAAATAATAAACCAAAACCTTCATTTTATTCTCAGATTTCGCTGGTGTGACCATTTTTCATTTTTAGATTGACGTGCTGCTAAACGAGCGAGACTCTGGGTTTTTAGTTAAGTACTTGAGACGCACAAGCGAGTCCCACTTGGATTTTGGGGCCAATGGGTTTATCATTTATATTTGCAAACATTTACATCTATTGAATTTCTGTTGTTTTCTTGAATTAATGAATTTAAATCTTGGAAATGGAAATTAACCTATTTCCCGACATCCGATCGAGCTTAAACTCGGCAGATAACGAGTCTTTATCTTTTTTGGGATTCATGGACACACACGCATTTCTCTAAAATTGACTACTAGCTGGCCTGACTGGGTTGTGTCATTCGATGCGTAGGACAGTGGCGAAAAGTCGAAACTGTTTCACTACATAATAAAAAACGAACAACATATAATTTTTTATAAAATATTTGCCTATTGAAACTCTTATCGCTCTGAGGGCTGTTTTTTATTATGTATTACATCACACTAAAGTAACGTAAATCTTATTTTGTTTACAGGTTGATATTGGTAGTGCCTTAGCTTGTACCAACGGAGATGGAACTTACTACATGGAGGGAGTCTACTCCTGGGATGCAGGTGTGTTTCCTAAATATATTACATTTGATTATAATTATGCAATATGATTCATATGAAACCACCATTGAATAGAGCACATTTATTTTGCTATTACCGACTGAAGTAGTACGTCCTCGTTGTGGTAAATATACAGAAAATAGGTACAAGCATAATACGCACATTTTATTTTAAAAACACTTTGTATCAGCTAGATAACAATGAGAAACATTTCATTCTCCTGAAATAAAAAAAATAATGCACTTTAGAAGATATTTTGTCAAAAAATTAATAATTTAACGTCTTTTCTTCACAACATAATATTTTTTTATTGGCTACTTTTTATTTATTTTTTTAATTGAACCCAAACTAAGAACCTATTTTAGAATCCTAATTTAACATTTCGGAATAAGAAAAGAAAAAAAACTAACCACAAAAACATGACCTCAATAACAACGGCCGCCAAGGGAACAATCGATTTTAATTTTAATGAAAGAGCTATGAATAAATGCATTATTTTCCATTACTGGAAATTGAAATTGAACTACTAAAGTGTTTTTTAAAAAACTATGTCAGTATTAAGTGTGTCTTTTCGTCGCCTTAGTTTTTAATTGTTGAAACAACCATTAGAAAATTTTACAGGAGAAGGTTTTCTTTCACTATTTCAAAGAAAACATTATGAAAGGTTTTTAAGATAAAGCTATTTCCATAAAGGAAAAGGTCTCATTAGTTTAAATAATTAAATGACGACCTCCGTAGTCCAGTGGCTAAGACTCTTGACTCACGATTCGGAGGTCGCGGGTTCGAACCCAACGTGCGCAAATAAAATTTATTTGATTAATTTGTGTTATTTCACAATTAATTCATTTAAAATAATATATAGTATTTTGCGGCACGTTCCAGAGTGGAAGATACTATCAGTATCGCCCTGATGTAAGACCACCATTAAGAATTGAAACGTTGCTTGAAAATGGCTTTAGCCGTGTTTGGTGACCAGATCTGAATAGCCAGGTACTTCCCAACCTTCCTCTTCCCCACCTCCTTCCCCTCACAACATACCCCAATTGGGGATGCCATAGTCTCACTGGCTCCAGACGGGAGCAGTTGAGATTCTTGAGCTGTATTCACTGTAAAAAAAAAAAAAATTAACTTTTGTTTTTATACTTTATTTTTAATTTTAAAGTGGAGATTGAAGAAAAACTAAAATGGTCTATTGGACAAATAAGAACTAAGGCTACATTTTGTGTATTTTCTGAATATATATATTAATTGCTTTAAAAAAATGATAGTGAATCCTGCATCAACTATTAAAACAGATTCAGTTGTCAAATTTTAATACCCAGATACTTACCAACCTTTCTCATGTATCTCCTAGTATTTTTTATTAATATTTATGTATTATGTTTTCTCTTTTAGGTTGCTCATCCTCAAACCAACTCGCCGCCTTCTACAAATTCGACTCCTTCTGGTATCAGAGCGTATCCGAGGGCGGGAACTACCAAGCCAACCTGTACCAGCAGTCCCAGATCTCCAACGGAGGGGCGGCGTTGAACGCAGGTCTGCTCCAGAACCAAGGAGCCTTGCAACAACAGCAGGGAGGGTACTCCACCCAGATCAAGCAGACCGTCACCAAGCACGGTCAGAGCTACAGCATCGGGGGACAGAAGCAGTTCGAGCAAGCCATCGGAGGACACATCCATACCGGCCCACAATGTCAGTGCTTTGAAGATGGAAAAAAGTGAAGAGTTTAATAAACGGTTTGGAAATTAGTTTTAGTACAGACAAATCGGACAATAGTGAAATCAGATAATGGTAAAAGTCAAAGACAATAGAAAAGATCACAATTTTTTAACAAATAGATTTCTTTGGATTAACCATTTGAATGCTTTAAATTTATTTTAGTAAGTAGGTACAATCAAATCTTACAACATAAGAATGTTGACATGTTTTAATTTGAAAAAATTAATAACAAACTGTGTTTCTTTTGCGTTAAGAAGAGTGAAAAAAATGTAATATTTAATTTTTTAAGTGTTATGAAAGTTTTTTAAGTGAAAACTTTTTTAGCACCATTGTGATTTGAAACTCGATTAAACGAAAAAGCGACACTAAAAAGAGACAAACACATACATCTATAGGATTTAGCGTGCGAGAGAATGAGATAGAATAATCGGTTTCCTCCTTGTGCGGTGATTCGTAGCCTCCCCACTCTTGTCTATTTTAGTTTTGTGAAGGTTTCACTTCTATGTGTGAACGGCACACTTGCATTTTTTTGGTATGGAAGATCCAGTAGTTACTATCCGGCGAAAAAAAAAATTAAATGGTGTCCTGTCCTATATTTGACATTTCAGAGCTTCTTATTAGCTCAAACGGAATGTAGAAATGTAGTGAAAAATAGTTGCATTGGCCTAGAAATTGCATTTAGAGGATAGGCCTTGCAAATTTCATGACGCCAGAGCTCACCGTACGATAGTTTTTGCTGCTTCAGATACCAAACCAACAGATTTTCTGGATTTGTGATTCCACATTGTTTGATTTCAGTATAAAAATTAATTTCCGAATGTCAAGAGTTCAAATTTGAACAAATAAGATTAAGGACATTACTGTGTATTTATTTTTACTTAAGATTTGTGAAATTATATTTAAAAAATACATCCCAGTACTAAAATTTAAACAATATTATTTAATGATTTTTTTGTTTTACAAATCTTAGAATGAATTTTTTTTAAAACAAAATTATTTGAATTTGAATTAATTGATTTTTAATTTGAATTTGAATTAATAACATTTTTAAATAGAAGCTCTAGTTATTTTATAGGTACTATTATTTATGAATGAAATTATTAAAATTATGTTAAAACTTTTTTTATCAAAAGATTTAAGACCATATTTGAATTTATTTAGTACATAATATTATTATCTTGTATAATTAAGTAAAATTATTTTGCTATCATACATTTTTAACGGGTATATAAAATTTCAATATCCTACAAATTATAAAACTTAAAAAATAATTTATTTTAAATCAGTTTGAGTCACGAAAGGCACTTATAAAAATGCAATCAAAATGTGAAATATTATACTTATATTATTATATCATATTTTAAGATATTATTTTCATTATGAATGTTAATTTTGATTAAGTTAGTATTTTTTATTGGCCTATATTCCACTAAACATTCCAGAAACTAAACAAAAACCTGTTATATCATATACCTGCTATTTAATATGGTTACTTAAGCAGTAATGATATTTAATAGTATGTTTCGTAAAGGGTTAACATCTTAATAATGTAACTTTTCAAACTATAAGACTTTTTACCCATAAATTATGAAGGGTTGTGTGCATTTCCACAAATGTGTTTGAAAATCTTGTGGAATTGCTAAATCACATAGAATTGAGCCAATCTGTGGAATAAAATGTATTTTATATTAAAAGACAAAAATAATGAAATTTGTTACGATTAATGAAGCATTGTAAAAACATAATAAGATGAGATGTAATAAAAAACATGTCATACTGTGATAAACTGAAACTTTTGTGTTTTATTATTCTTTTAATCAATTCTTTAACCTTGTCTACTCCGCTGTCGCATATGTGATCCATCAGCGGCAATCCCCACATGCGCATGTTGCATATTGAGTATCGTATACGGGTATCGTATATGGTTGCATATCTCAATTTGGGAAGACAATAGTATGAAAGGTAGTGTGGGTAGGAATCTGGGCGTCAATGTATCTAGGAATGACGCCGTATGAATCCATCCTTCCCACTATAGTGCGAGGCGATGGGTCGAAAGAGTCTGACTGGAGAGTTCAAAAGGTCTCCCTCAACCGGTCTCTTCCGATCCGGCTCGCCGCGCAGTAGGTGTACAAACGCATCCGCCGCCAAAACCTAGACAAACTTCACCCTGCTAGGGTGACCTATGGCAGGGGTGTTGGTTATCCAATAAATGATTCCTAAAAGGATTTTAAACCAAAAACCTCTGGGTCTAGAACCTTAGAGCTTGTTACTCCACTGCAAAGATCATCGAAATGAAAGATTAAACATGATAATAATAATATAATGAACATACACATTCATTTATAAATATTCATTTATTTAAAAAAAAAAGATTTCACAATCATTCTAAGAAAGCGTAATAAATTAATAAATAAACTTGAGACTGACTGAATGCGAATTCTACAGTAAAAGAGAAATATTTATTTAATTAATATTAAATAACGGAGGTAATACTGTACACTTTATTTTTTAATTATTTCTTCTTCATCCAATTCTATTTGTCCTGTTTTCTTTGCTATTTGATTTAACCTAAAAAAAGAATCATTACAAAATATTTGAAAAAATATAAACAATTATAAAAGATATACATATTATGTACATAATATTAACCCCTCTGGATAATTTGGTTGCTTTTCGGAACAACTCATGTAGGTTATTAAGGTTACAAATATGATCTAAATGGTGTTAGAGAGAGAAAACACCACGCTTTATATTCAAATATAAACGTTAACAACAAAATAATTCAATGTACACCTTTATGATACCAAAGTTTCCGACCGCAATTTGAAAATATTTGATGAAATTTGGTAATTTTTCATTCATTATTTTTAAATAAAACGACAAAAAAGTGAGTTGACGATAACGTTTATAATTCATTTGCCTAATAAAACATGCAACATTTTGTTTGTTTATATGTTTATTTACAATTATAAGTATATTTCCTATTACCTTTCGAACACACTTTTTAGTTTTCGGATGTATATTTAGAAAAATTCATATATATATATTAAAAGCGGAAATATTTTGACCTTCCGACAAAAAAGGGCTGAGGCCTGAGGGGTTAAAACCTTTAGATTTATAATTTGATTTGACCACATTTGATGACAATCAAATGAACATTAATTATTGTACCTACTATCGAATTTTTAAAATTTTAATGATCCTCATTAAATGCTGATTCTCAGCACGTTTCAACTTTTGATCAAATTATGATCAGCTGGCAATCTTAACCTTTTAAATGCCAGTAGGTAGAAGTGTAGCTGTGCACAGAAGGCCGTGAACTTTTAATCAAAATAAATAATTTTTAAATCTTATTTTTAAAAAAAAATTTAAAAAAAAAACAAAATCAAAAAAAAAAAAAAAATTAAATCATCCCAATAGATCTCTCTGTGTGTTCCATATTTTAAATTAATAAAAAATGGGACATATGTATGATACAGAGGCTCAAAAAGAGCGAGAATACTCGCTATTTTTCTATGGCCGGCCTGCTGTGCACGGCCAAGAATGCGAGATATCTCGCTCTTGGCACAGAAGCGGTTAGTGGGCAAGTTTTTAGTTGATCACAATTTAATCAAAAGCAAAGCAGGCCGAGAATTGACTTTAACCACTGCGACCCTTAAGCGTGTTTACACGACAATATAACAATAGCAGTCAAGTACAATAAACTAGTTTTCACGCTGACGCGTGTGTTCCCACAGCAATCGTTATAACTCTGTTATTGTTCTAAAAAAAAAAAGAAAAAGATCCATATTGAATCAAGCTTTACATCTCTGTTCAAAGTTGTCCATAGAAATACATAAAAATGACTTATTTTGTAGAAACAGTTTTCACCCGCCGTTTTTTTTTATTAAATATTCTTGTATGAAATGGTAATAAAGTGAGGTGACTAAATTGTTTATTATACATTTATACGATAGAATAAGTAATACTTTTTACATAATCCGTGATTTTAGTACCGTTTTCACATAAAAACATCACGTGAGTCATTTATATTTTTTTTATGTTTGCATTCTAAATTTTAATATTTACAAATGTTAATATTTAAAACAGTTTTTAGTATTCGGCTACGTTCAGAAATGTTTCATTTATAGAGGTTTAATTGTGAAGCGGAAAAGTTTTTGTAAATATGACATTTTGTTTAAGACGAAAAACTTGCATATTCGCAATAGATCGGAGTGGTTAAATGCTGATTCTCAGCATGTTTCAACTTCTGATCAAATTGTGGTCAGCTGGCAATCTTAATGGGCAAGTTTTTAGTTGATCACAATTTAATCTAAAGCTAAAGCAGGCGGAGAATTGTCTTCAAACGGAGACTGATCAAATTCCAAAAAATCTAAATGGTACTTATCACAAAAATCGATAAAATTAATTGAAACGTTTTATTGAGTCAAACTTACTTGTTCAGGTCTTTCAAAGACATCTTACCAGAACCTCTGGCCAAGGGTTTAGGCTGAGATTTGTCTGGTTTCCAGCCCAGCAGGTAGATCACTTGGAAAGTAGCCGGTACACTCCTCACATTAGTTTTAGGATCCATCTGAAAAACAGACATTTTATTTCATTTTCTATTTTAAATTCCTTGACTCATCAGCACTTTATAAATAGTTGTGGGAGTACCATGAACAGAAGTGTAATCTATAAATAATCTATCAATTCGGAGGCAGGTATGGGTACTGCCGCCCCGGGAACCATTATTGGATAACCAACACCGCTGTCATGGGTAATACCAAGAGGTTCGCTACGTTTGGTGACTTAGCAGGGGTTCCCGGGTTCATGGGGTGAGGTTTGTCTAGGCCTTGGTGGCGAATGCTTTTGCCCACATATTGCGTGGTCGGGAGAGACTGGTTGAGGGAGACCTCTCCAGCCAGACTCTCTCGACCCATCGCCTTGCGCTGCAGTAGAAGGGATGGATTCATACGTCCGTCACTCCTGGACACATTGACCCCCAGATACCTACTCACCCCTCACACCTTTTTCCTTCCCAGCATTTCTTTTCCTTCCTTTACCAAAAAAGACCCCTTCACAGCATCTCCAAAGATGGAATAGGCTCTGAGGGATTTTTTTTTTACGTGGAGTGCAAGTTGTTCCCACGGTTTCATATTAATAATGGTTCATAATCCATTTACCGCGTTTCTATAATCTATGGTTTTTTTTTCCTTACCCTGCCATATAACTCATCGTAGATTGCGGCCGCCGCCACTTGTGTGTCTCTGGCCAGATGGAGCTGTCTGTTGTAGGAGGCGTTGCTCTCTGCCATCCCCTTCAGGTCGGTCATCAGCTCAAACATGGTGGGATAACCTACCACTATCTCGTCCGTGTCTATGGTCTGGAGAGAGAAGCCTGATCTGGAAAGAGAAATATTTAAATATAAGAAGAAGGAAGTCTTAGACGATGTTGATTAAAAAGAAAAAGACTATGCAAACTATAGATATCCAAATTGATAGACTGGAGGCAAACCATGTGACCATATTTTTGGAGGGTTCGAGAATGCTTTGAATAAACTACGATATCAGTCTTACGTTGACTGCTGACGAGCACACATTAAAACGATCAGACCCAGTGCAAAAAAGTAAAGTTTCCTAAAGGAAGACAACGGTTTGCAGTGCAGTCCGTTGTGCAACTTTTCTGCACAGGGTCTGAACGTCCAAACCGTCTACACTGACACTGACAAAATGACCGAGGTAAGTAAATTATAACACATTTATAGAATTGTAGCTGTAGTGTATTTGAAGTGAAACTGTATTAAGAAGTTTTCCAAAGGACCAACCGGAAAAAAAATTCAAGGGGATAACTTTATATCTGGGATAAATTGGACCATTCAGTCTTCAAAGGACCGTAAAAACCAAACTTCTTAAGCATGATAACTTCTTAAGAGGGTTACACGTATGTACTTAGTTTCAATGTCTCTCAACAGATGTCATTATCTACTTACAGGTAGTTAGTTATATCTAGTTTTAATGTGTCTCAAAAGAGGTCAGTAAAGCTGTTCTATATGAGAGAGACAACTGTCCCCGTTCGGGTCTAATACCATCGGGTACGAAGGTAGCCGATGATATCCGATCGACAGGTGGGCACCTTCAGACTGACCATTGCCCCTGCCACAGATTATCATGGAGCATGCTTTAGAATGGACGTTCAGTTCAAATATTCATTGTAAATAAGACGATAATAAGCACGATTCGTAACCTGACGAACCAAAGAATCGTTGAAACTCCAGATCACCAGAGAAAACAACAGTATACTACAGTAACAAAATAGTGTAACAAACCCGGAAACAAACCCAAACTTTTATTTCCGAGCTATTGTAAAAAGAACTAGTAATTCGTAAGCAGATTTTATTTTCGAGGACTAAATAGGTATGTAGTGATATTACAATGTGAGTTGCCTTTATACTGTCAGATTAATTTATTGACAAATCACAGGGCGGGAGACGGTCACGCCACCTCCCCGCTCCGTGCAACATGGTTTGTTAACCTTTCCCTGTTGGACTGGTCTATCAATTTGAATGTCTACGATGTTGTTTAATTTTGACGATCACTAAAAACAAATACCGGTTCAGAATGAGTAAGTATTCTAATTTATTTTCACAAAACACTTATGATGACTTTGCAAACATTAAATCAATTAAGATTAACAATTTGCATGTCTCGGTCCCCTGCATTTCTGTAGGATCTGCTTAGTTCGCTGAATGATTAGGAAAAGACAAGGATTAAAGAATCCCAACGTATTATAAACACAGGATAAAAAACTAAAACTAATGAAAACAAAACACACTGGTGTCAAAAATATAAAAGTAATGCATATCATTCCACACATCACATTACATCTGTCGGATCTGCCTGATGATGGACACTGCAATGCTGTCCGAAACGTTGGCTAAAGAAGGAGGTAGCGCAACACGGCATAACACCCCAAAAACAAATAACGAAAATGCTTTTGGCCGTGAAAATCTAAAAACATATTATATCTTTCCTGGCTTGGCAAGGGAGAAAAATCTGCTTGACCATATAGTGATTAGTTCACATAAATAAAGCTAGGTTTTAGCTAAGTACCGAACCAAAGTATTCAGATAAATACAGAGGGCAATGGAAGTTGTTTATTGCTTTTAACAGATGTAAACATTCAAAATTAATAAGAGATTACTGAAAATAAAATGGTTAGCTAACATTCCTACTATGTTAGTATAAACATATATTAAAAAAAGGAAAGTGCACTTATTGCTGACCTGGTTAAAAGTCCTCCAATATCTCTGATCCTTGCAAATGGAGAGACGTGTGGCGCTATTCCTCCATTTCTTTCCAAATCGGCTAATTGTAGAGATGAGCGCAGTTCAAATAGAGTATCCTCACCAAACAGCGTTGCTAGAAATACCTGGAACGTTAAAGGTTTCATGAAAAAGAAAGACCTTTAAGACTTTTAAACACATTAAAAAATATTTGATTTTCTCCTACTACCATCAGTGGCAAATGTTGCTTGAGTAAAGTCGCTTAGCTGGCAAATAATTGAACCCGCCACGACTGGGTGGGAAATATCAAAGAAATAATAAACGCGTGTGTGCGCGAGTGTGTGCATTAGTGCCACCAAAATTTGATAGAATTAATTGTCACCAACAACAAGATTCAGCTCGATCAGATGTCAGGGAGTGGGTTAATTTTCACTTCAAAGATTTGCATTTATTCATTCGCGAAAACAAAATCGAAATTCAAATAAATGTATTTAACCCTTTGAATAATAAGAAAATAATATCTGTAACCTTTTGCCTGTCAAGGTTCGCGCACAAAATTCCTGGTTCTTGCCATGCATCTTAAATTTTCCTATTTATGGGTTATTTTTTAACCCTTTTGCAAAAACAAAAATTGTTCTAAAATCTAGATAAAATAATCTTTCCGATGTGTTTATTAGAAATCAACTTTTTTTTTTTCTAAATATTAAAATTTTGATATTGGAAATGTAAATTAGCTAAAAAATGCATACCTGCGAATATTGGAATTAATGTACTTAAAATAGAATAAACTTAAAATTTTAAATACAGATTCCTTTTTTTAACAAAATTTTTAATAAAACTGTCATCTCACTTTTTATCACTTTCATACAATTTTATTTTAAAATTAAATGTTTGTTACGTCAAAAATTGGCTCGAAATAAAACCGTCACTTATGATCGGGTTTGTAAAATATCTCAACAACATAGCTCATATAATCCTAATAAAATGAGAAGCATTATTTCTTTGGCTCTCTAACATAAAAGAAATCACAAATATTCGCATGACAGGAAGAGAGATATATAACTTTTAATAATGCACGGTCGCTCTGGGACAATCTGGGTCTCTTGTTATTATAACGGCATATGATGTTTTGGGACAACTTGGGTCTCCTGTGATTAGAAGGGTTAAAAAGGAAGAATATAAAGAAAAAATCGAGGAAGAGGAAAGTTACCCCGTCATCTTTGAGTCCTTTAATGATATTATCAAAGCATTTTGGAAGGTCATTCACCCAGTGGAGGCACAGAGAAGATAACACGAGGTCCAGACTATCAGGTGGAAACTGGAAAAAACATCAAACAGTGAATAGTAGAAAGAATAAGCAAGTATTTAACAGTGAACAGTAGAAAGAATAAGCAAGTATTTAACAGCGAACAGCAGAAAGAATAAGCAAGTATTTAACAGTGAACAGTAGAAAGAATAAGCAAGTATTTAACAGTGAACAGTAGAAAGAATAAGCCAATATTTAATAATGAACAGTAGAAAGAATAAGCAAGTATTTAACAGTGAACAGGAGAAAGAATAAGTAAATATTTAACAATTAATGTAAAATTAAAATAATAACGAACTTTTTTTATCATGTAAAGCAGATAATTTGTGTTGTTACAAAATAATTTAAAATAAAACATTAACTTAGTAAACGCCACATGTATTTTTGTATGTAATGCCAACCAATTTTCGCTACAACTGTAGCTTCGTCGGGGCAGTACAATACTCTACTAAAATCAAAAATCTGTAAGTAACATGTGTTATAAATATATATACGGCCCCAGACAACAATGTCGGATCTGCTAAAAATTGAAAATCTTTCTGTTGGCTTATTCAGCGCCGGATCTGCCATACGTTCAAAAACGTGCAAAAAACCTGGCGCCAACTCCGAAAGGGCGCCGTGAGAAAATAAATATTGTATTAAAATTTAGTTATAATATTCCCTGAATCGTTTAAAAATTACCCATAGTACGAAATAATTATTACGCTCTAGCAACACTTTCCAAAGAAACAGAATGCGCACGCGTCAGGTTGGTATCAACGGCTTACGAATTTATAGTCAGTTACAGAATTTTTTTACAAATTCCTTATATTTAGTTTAACGTAAGATCTATTTTTCCATGTATCTTTTACGACTAATGGGTGCGATCCAAACTCAATAACCAATCACAGCGCGGTATTTTTATTCTGGAGAATCAAACAAACGGACTTGCGCCTTTCAAAATGTTTACAATTTTAGTTAGTTAGTTATTTTGTACGATTTAAGTCTCTAGGAAAAGGTAGTTAAAGACCATTTTCTTATGAAATCTTCAGTAAATTCCATTAACAAAAGCATCGCACGGTTTGCAGGATTTGCAGGTTGCAACGTGTTGACACTGTTGACAGTTTCATAATTGATTTGACATATTATTTGATGTTCGTTAAATGTGTAATTAATATCTATTATATTTGTTGGTTTTGTTATTTTACGGTGTCAGTGTACATAAGCGTCTTTCGTAAGCCGTTGATACCATACGTCAGTGTTCAGTGTTTGTATGGTGTTTGTTCGCTCAATTTGGTGTTTGTTCGCTGGGGAAATGCAAGGTACAAATATGAGGTTATATTCTTATTAGATTTTAGAGCTAGTCAGAAGCTGTAGATGCTATTCTTGTGTTGTACGTTGCCATGGAAACGAATTTGTATTTGCTTTTTCTATTAATATTCGCGTTGGGTATATACATAAACGCAGTAAATCTCAAGAATGTCTAATGGACCTAGTTCAGCGAAACCACCCACATTGTCTCGTAACCTATATTTTAAATCATGGTACGGGCACAAACAAACAAATCGTAGTATTATTTTAAAACATAACTTGCAAAAAGAGTTTTTCATAAAATAATTAAAATAGCACCATAATTTTATGTTTACCCAATAGATTCAGAGAGTATAGGGCTCCTGGCGATTCTCTCTTTTAAAAAAAATGAGTGTGAGAGCTACCGCAGGTCACTTGGAAAAGTTACACCCTTTATATGTCTTGATTTTATTTGATAAATTAGTGTAAAAAAAAAAAATTAAATAAAAAAATTGGGGTGAACGGATTTTTAATCAAAATAAAAATGTAGGGGGGGGGGCGCCATCGGTACCTACTGCACAGGGCGCCAGATTTCGTAGATCCGGCCCTGGGCTTATTTATTGGTTTATTTTGTTGATTTAAAAATCTGTTTTTCGGAATTTAGAATGAAATTAACAGAAATGCCAAATATCTAAACAACACCAGCTTTTTGATCTCAAAAACAGTAAAAATGCAGAAACGAAACTTTAAACAGCTCTACTGCAAAACTACAAAATCGCACATCCGACACTGTTCTTCGGGACCGTCAATATTATACTTTTACAGTGGGTTGCAAAAAATGGGTTGAGCTCCAGTAGAGGAGGTAGAGGGAGGTTTAGGTGGAGGATTGGAAAAAGAGTGCTCTTTGTCAATTTGTAACAACCTAAGTATGGAACGTTTATTTGGTTGTTGTTGACTTTGCTATTAATGTTTTTGGCTTTCCGTAACTTTAATGCTTCTATGTGCATGTCCAAAGTGAACATGCGGCACAGAGCATCGCGATTTCTTGTAGCACAAACGCCGAGCGACAAGACCAGTAGCGTGAATGTCATGTGCTAGCTATTTTAATATTGTCTATCAGTGTGGCCGCAACGAGCAGATAGAAATATTTAAAAATGATGCGCGTAATCTCGCCTAGACATCGCTTCACGCGCCCGCCAGTCACTACGCTAGCATCTCACTATTGTCGCACACTAAGTTGATTAGGCTAATCCCAATTCCGTTTTTACGTTGTAAACTTAAGTGCTTTTTGACATGACGAGTGAAGTGTCAAAGCACCTATGATGTGTTAATAATAACGGCTCCTCCGAATTTTCTAACCATTTCACCGAAACAGACCGCACATTTAATATAATACTGGTTTCTATTTATAAGACTTATCGAAAAACTCAGTAGATGTCCGGTATAAATAAAATCTGATATCTAAAATAGGTCTATCCCAGACAGCATATGTAAACATATTCAGATAGAACTTTGCAAACCTGCCACAAAAGAAACAGCCAAAATATTTGGAAATCAATTGAGGATAATGTTAGTAGTTCTTAAAGTAAAATACGAGATTGAATTTAATAAGGTTTCAATGGCTCAATTGATAAAGATGTCAATTCACGGTAAGACTACAGTATCTGGGTTCGAGTAGCAGTTGAGAATCTTTCATATTTTTATTGGGAGTTGTTAATTCTAAGCTATTCTTCGATGATTAAATATAACAATAAGGTTTGGAAGTTTTAACAATGCATGCCTAATAAATTAGTTATAAAAATTCTTCATAATTTACCTCTATGGTCTCTTCATCTGCCACCATTTTGACAACTTCTATTCCCTCGGGAAGTTGTGCCTGGTCCAGATAGGTTTGGTTTGTATCGCACAGGGTGATCTTCTCTACACTGTCAGGTGTCAGGTGTCTCGTCACGTAACCTCGAGAACATCCTGTGAACAAAAGCATATTCTTTTGGATAAGAATAACATCGACGTTTCGTCCACAATGCTTCACAAGTATCCAATACTCGAGTAACTTGGCGACTACAGCCATACTTGTTCACACAGGTTTGTTCTCAAGCGCACGTTGCCGACATTTCGTCAACTCGTTGGCAATGTCAGTCTCCCGCGACCAGGCGGGATAAGTTGTCACCACGCACGTCGTTGAGACTTTGAATGGCGTCACTTGTCAGACACTTAGTTGCAATGCTAGTGCTCAATGATTGGTTTCGTGAATTCAGTGATTTCTCGTAACGTCAGTGCGTGTGGCCGTGACTTGTATGAACTGTGCGTGAATTGTGCGATATGAGTACACAACATGAGTATCAGATGCATGCATAGCCTTGAAGATGAAGGGCCTAATTAAGGTTGACTGACTGAATTCAGCATGGAAACTTACACACTTAAGTAATAATCTACCACAAAAAGTTACTGTGTTTGCATTAGTTCTATTTGGGAAGCGGGTATAGGTACCACTGCCTCAGGAACCCTTTATTAATTTACCAACACCCCAGGCATAGGTCAGATGCCTGGGTTGGTGGATCGGTAGAGACCGGCTGAGGGAGATTTTTTTACCTCTCCAGCTGGACTCTCTCGAGCCATCTTTTTGCACCGTAGTGGGAGGGATGGATTCATGCGTCTGTCACTCCTAGATACATTTGCCCCCAGATTTCTATCCACACTTCCTACATTTTTCTTTTCAAGAACTCCCCTCCGCCTTTCCCCAAAAAGACGACACAGGCCCTGGGGAAATTATCTTTTTGATATTTTTCGAAACATGTACAAACGAAGCATTAAACAACTTCAACCCGAAGTTACCATTTTGAATATCAGACATGTTCATTCAGACATTCGAAATAGACGTCGAAAAAGGTTAAAATAGGTGGGCCTTGGAAGAAGGAGAACCTCATGGCTGAAAAACCTAAGACAGTGGTTTGGCAAGTCTACTGTAGAGCTGTTCTGGGCCGCAGTAAACAAAGTCCGCATAGCCAACATGATAGCCAACGTCCGTTGAACGGACAGGGCACAAGAAAAAGAAGACACTTAAAATTATAATTTTTTTTATTATTAATTTTGTTTTAAAAGAAAGAGAAACATTCCCGGGTTACGAATAAGCCAACTATGTTTTGAAATCTCCTACTACCACCACAGAGAGCCGAAAATTTTGCTTATGTTGTGATGGAGGACTTAGCCAGCCGAGGAATCGAACATGCGACGCCCGGGTGGGACCCAGCGCAATGCCCACTCAACCACTGACCAGTTGAATTAATTAATTCATTATTATTATTATTAATTAAATGTAACCCACCTAAGTCAACGGCATTTTTAAAAGTCTTCTTGATATCAAAAACCCTGTCAGCTAATCGCCAGCCAACTTCCTCCTTCAGATAGTCGAAAAGATGAACGTCGCTAGATGTAGCGGCCCGTTCTCTTTGCATAACCTTTGCCTTCCTATCAAATATGTTAACACTGGCGTCATTAGGACCCTGGATCTTACAGTCAATAGAAGAATTGTGTATGAACCGGCAACATTGGCCGATTTGTAAGTGATTTTTCGAGATAAAATTATTACTTCTACGATCTTTTACAGCGGAAACTGTAGAGAAATGTATAAATGTTGGCCTTATGGTGAAATAAAATGGACTTAATAATCGTTTATCCACATTTTTTATACCAAATTTGGAAGAATTAACGCTTTTGAACAGTTGTTTTGTATAAAGTGACATTTTAAACCGCGACTGACGTTTACGAGGTTATATTATTTTCAATTTGACATTTCGTTTGTCAGATTGTCAGGTAGAGATGGCCGGTCTCGGCATTTTTGTCCCGGTGACTTTGCTTTCTGGAACGTCCGATTTCTTTCAGTGGAAACTGTTATAATATAATTTTTTTAGCATTAAAAATTAAAAACTTTCAAAAAAATTAAAACACCTGACAAAAATGACGAGCAAACTGATCAATAACTCCGCCTTCAGGGACCGATATCGAATCGTTTTACTGTAACTGGAACCGCAGTGATTTTTTTAACAAATGAAAAACTACAAAAATATTCAAATTATTCCTCCAAGATTCAAACTGTATTATAAAAAACCTTTTTTGAGATTTTCTAAAAAAGAAAAATTATTTAAACTAACGGAAAGTTCCCATCTAGTAATTCAATCACCTCGCATTTTATAAAATACAGAAACAAACTAACGGCACTAATTAAAATGACCAAAAATTAATTTTATGAACAAAAGGTGTCGAATTCAGATAACGGCAGAAAAAAATGGAAAACATAATAATAAATTAAATTGTTAACTAAAAAAGAAAAACAAGTTTTTCACAAGTTAACACTATTCAGTATTATTAATGACAACTCTATTCAGAAATTCAAAATTTTATTGCAGTCAATAAATTTCCTCTAAAATGAAATTCACTTGATTTTAGTACAATATAATTTAAGCTGGTGAACTCCTACATCAGATCCATTCCTTAATTAAAACCACTCTTGTGTTCATAATGCAAATTCCAGTCGCGGATTCATTTGCTGATGCACTTCGAATGAAACCGTCCATGTGTTCCAAGTGCAAAAATAGGAGGAAAGGCATTTTCGTGGTTCTGGGTGTAGTATTATCAGTTAAAGCTGGGGACTCGCATGCAGATTCACTCTTAAATTAAAACCGGTTTCATGGTCCTAATGATCGGTCTAAAATTCCAGTAGCGGATTAATCTGCTAACACATTTCGAAGAATACCGTTCTACTGTTTCGAGTGGAGTTAATTTTTTTTTCAACCATACGCTGCAAAATTCGTAATTCGCAGCGTAATCCGCAAATAAACTATATATTTGAATGAATTAATTGTGCAAAAACACAAATTAATCAAATAAAATTTAGCGCACGCCGGGATTCGATCCCACGACCTTCGGATTACGAGTCAAGAGCCTTACCCTTCGATCATCGAGGCCGTCGCACCCCTGCTGTATGAGATGCATACTGCTTGAATGTCCGAATGCGTCTGTTGCCGTCGGCGGATCTTCTAATCTGCTCGGCGAACAAAGCAAATCCGCGTGTGAATTCTGTCCTTTTTTTATCGGAAACAATAACTTTACATATGCATTTTAACCACTGGAGCAACAGCGCATTTTAAAACTTTTTTCTCCGTTTGCTCGACATTTTCAGAAGATAATTTTTAAAATTTTTCGCCAGCATTAAAAAAATCATACCTTCGAATTTTAACATGGAGACATAAAAACTTATTGTAGTGCTATATAGTCAATGAATTAACCTGTATTTTACCGTTTATCTCATATTTGTAGAATTTATAAAAAAAATATTAAAAAATCGTAAAGTTTATAACCACGCGCATCCTGCGTGGTTGTTACTTTGAAACTGCCGTGGGAGGTACTTATTCGAGTCAACATATAATATTTTAGATTTCTGTATATTGTCTGTGGTCTGTGGTATATTTGATAATGAAATGTGCATATCTATGGAAAAGGGGGTTAATTTTAACCGTAAACAGCTGATCAGAAATTCTGCATGAAAATTAGTATATTAAAATATAAGTGGATAAACAGGTCTTTAAAACACGCGCGATTTTTCGAGCACGACGGCGTAGCCGAGTGCTCGAAATAAAGCAAGTGTTATCCACGAATACTTTACGCTATTTTTTTTTATTGGTACACTTTGAAAACATAAATATTGGTATTATTATTAAAAATTTGGAAATAAGAACTATTAATGAATTCGTGATGGGACATCACAATATCTTGTTGTCATGGAAATTAAAAACACAAACATTAATTTGCAATCTGTCACATAAGATTAATAGTTGACATCACAGTTTTTACTTGTTATTATGTGTTGTAAAATGAGTTCTAACATTGATAATTTAAATACCAAAGCAGAATCGCGGTTAATACCTGAAAAATCCAAAGACGTTTATAAAAAATAATATGAAAGGTTCATAACATGGATGGAGGAGCAAAACGTAATAGATGTAGATGAACGAGTTGTGCTTGCTTACCTTCAGAAAATGTCGGAACAGTACAAAGCATCGACTATGTGGGCCATACATTCGAAATTGCAATGTCTCTTGAGGATAAATAAAGACGTTGATTTAAAATCATTTGTGAAAGTGCATGCATTCATGAAGGCAATTAGCAAGGATGACGTTGCTAAGAAGGCGTATGTATTCAAAGAAGATGATTTGCGGAAGTTTTTCACGGAAGCACCGGACATTACGTACTTATTTTTTAAGGTGGTAGCCATTTGCGGAATCTTTGGCTCTTGCAGAAGATGTGAATTGTGCGATTTACGCTTATATGATATCAAAGAAGAAGGAAGTGTATTGCTTATTATATTACCATCCGACCATCTAAAACAGTGAAGGCTCGACGTTTTACTGTTGCCGACAGTGGTGCAATTAATTATGTGCGTTTGATGAAGCAATATTTATCATTGCGACCCCAAAATGTAAGTACAGACAGGGTTTTCTTACGGTATGATGAGGGTAAGTGCACCAATCAAGTGGTTGGTATTAACACATTTGGATCATGCCCCTTACAAATCGCACGCTATCTTAAATTAAACGATCCTGAGAAATATACAGGACATGCGTTTCGACGTACATCCACTACCATTATGGCAAATAGTGGCATGACAATTGATCAAATCCAACGACAAGTAGGATGGAAATCGGCAGCTGTGGCGACTGGTTACGTGGAAGAGAGCATTAGAAATAAGAAGAATGTTTCAAACATTATTGGAACTGCCATTAATGGAAGTGCAGCCTCATTGACTTCCGAGAATATTATTAATTTGAACAGCATTTCCTCCGATTTAAAAAACGGAGGTATTAATATTTCAAATAATACGAACTGCTCTTTTCACATCCATTTAAATAATTAGATTGTAAACGATGTAAAAAAGAATGTAAACTTTGAATAAAATTTTTGAAACATTTGTAATGTTTTATTTGACGTTTAAAAAATTCCTGTCAGATTTATAGTTAAAAGTTGACATTTAGACTTCACATTTTGTTGATTTGTTGATGCTGCCATGGTAACTTTAAAAAACGCGCGTTCCATAAAGTGCGATTTAAACACGCTAGAGCGTACTTTAAATTAGTAAAAAAGGGCACCAATAAAAAAATATATATTTTTAACATCGTTATAAAATAGTCTACGAAGTTCAGATTTGCATTTGCTATGGTCATAATAGATAAAGCGTTTCAATAGCTTCGTTTGAAGTCACAAATAACAAACGTGGAAACTACAAATATTAAAAAAAAATGTTTTGCCAAATCAAGGAGATAATTGCCATTTTTATCCGAAAAGCAATCAGAGACATTTAAAATGGCGCCATATATGGCAAAAATCGCTCCTGTGGTTAAAACATTATTTGATAATGCGGGCTTCACTGGGTGCTTTTAACATGATGCTCGTCCCCTAACCATCGGCGACGTGTGACTGTTTTTTTTTAATTTTTTTAAAGGGACAGTAAAGTGACATTTACATTTTTAATCTAAATATGCTAAATCAGTCCGTCGAATAAGCGTTGATACACCCTGTACATGTTTCACTTTTTTATTATAACTTTTTAAATAAAATTACCAGGATACATTTTCGTTTGGCCAGTCAATTTGGAAGGCGAGTATGGTTACCGTCTACGAATGAGCCACAAAGGCGCATGCGTAATAGGATTTTCTTTCATATGTTACCTATATAGCGTTAAGTCTAGAAGTTCTAGGGATTATCAAACTCAATCTGTGTTAGAAATTCTCTGGAAGATAGGAAAAATGGATAACATAAACCCACAGCAGCAGGATAATGGTGTCTGAACTTGTAACCAGAGGTAGGTAGGAATAAATGTTGATAGGAATAAGGATAATGACAGTAATAATCCCTAACAATCTTTAGATGAAAAAAAAATCAAAAGAAACTTTTTTTTATAATTTCATCCAAGCTCGCCGACATACCAAAGTTTATGTTCCGGAAGTAATAAAATTCACCAATGATTTTGTCACCAACGTAGAGCACGGGGTGACCTTGAAGGTCGAAAGCCGATTTGCATACAAAGATACTACGGCGAACATTATGACATGACTAATAATTTGCTAATCAGGTCAATATTTTGTGAAGGTCGAGTAGCTAGGTAGGTACTTATTTTTAGGAAAAACATTAAAAAAAACAGTGATGAGTCTCCAAGAATTGTTCCTTTTCGAAATACTGTTGTAAATAAATGTATTGAACTACTGCATTTTTTAACATTAGCTCCACACTGGATACCTTGAGGAAAATAATTCCCCTCAGGGCCTATGTCTTCTTTGGGGATGCTGTGTGTAGGGTCTTTTTAGGAAAGTAAGGCCTGGGAAGGAAAAAAGGTATGAAGGATGTTTAGGAATCTGGGGGTGAATATGTCCGGGTGTGATAGACGAATGAATTCATCTCTCCCGCTGCGGTGTTAGGCGATGTTCCGAGAGCTGGTGAGGTGAACTCCCTCAACCAGTCTCTCCCGATCCGATCCGCAGGTGGGCAGGCGCAATTGCCTCCAAGACCCAGACAAACCTCACCCCATGAACCCGGGAACCCCTGTCAGTCACCAAACGTAGCGAACCACTTGGGGTGACCTATGGTAGAAGTTATCCAATAAATAATTCCCGTGGTGGCGGTTATTGTTGCCTGAATATTGATTTGTAGGTACCTCCAAGTTTTGCGAATGTTGTTAGCTATATTCCTACCTGTATACCTACTATATGTTTGTAGTTTTAATATCTATGAACAGATGTCGTTAGTATAGGTAATTAGATGTAGTTTTATGGTGTATCAATAGATGTCAGTAAAATTGTACTATAGGAGAGTGTCAACTGTCGCCCGTTCGTGTCTAATACCCGAACCTGTTCTCCTGCTTCAGATAAACACAGAGCTCATAAATTAGAACGGACGTTTAGTCTAGTAGTTAGATACATACTGTAAACAAGATGATAAATAAAAAAGAGCACCATTAAAACTCCCGATCATTTGAGAAATATTGTTGATCAGAGATAAACGTATAAATGAATATGGTGAATTTGTCTGTCCTCAAATGGGAATTTCCAAGTTGGACAGTCAAAGCTTATATATTTAGTAAATTAATTTCTTACATAATAATGAAAATATCGTAAACTAATATTTTTTTATAATTAAATGAATCCATAAAAATTACACGAGGAAGTAAGACTTCAACACTATGAAGACTTCAGTGAGTAAAAAATTGTTTTTATGTTTTTTTATTATTACTGTTAATGACCTTTCTGAGGTTCTTCTGAGTTGGTTTCATTCTGAGTTGTCTGGATACCATTTCAGCTTCAGACACGAAAATATGTTATCTATGTTAAATCTAAACAAAAATATGAAAAAGAACAAGACACAGAAAAAAAAACGTAATAATCGCAAGTGTGACTTGACTACCGGAACAAGCGCCCCCAATCAACTCGGCCATTGAGACCTCTTGCCAATCTCATATTTCGAATTCAGAATTAATAATATAATCTTCGAAATCAGAATTAATAATATAATTTTCGACTCATTTTTTTAGCTACTGGTTTTTGTCAGCTACTTTTTTTAAATGATCACATATGTTCAAATAACTGGTTTGTAACCTAGATAGTGTAATAACCATTATAATGATTTTATTTTCACTGTAATTTTTATTACGGGTTTATTAAATCTTGGGGGGTGCATTCTTCGAAATAGCGTTTAGATTTTAGATAGTACCTAAACATATGTTGGTATTATATTATATTTGTAGTTCTGTGAACAATCGACTTCGCGTAATGTTGATTACTCCGACTTGACAGCTCGTAACAGTCGCAACGTACATGCTCTCTGGGGAATAAAAAGCTACATACTCAAGGGCGTAGCTAGGATTTTGTTAAGGGGGGGCAGGTGGGGGGGGGGGGGGTAGAGAAATGTGACAAGGGGTATGGGGGGGTCATCAGCTCTGTGACATCACATGTAAAAGAAAATTAACTACTGTTTTGATTATTTTTAGATGTAAAATTGCAAAATATGTGACGTCACACTGGGGGGGGAGGGAGGGTCTTACAAATGTGACGATGTGTGACAGGGACGGGGGGGGGGGGGGGGGTCAAAAAATCATGAAATTCGTGTGACATAATTCATGGATGGCCCCTTAGCTCAAGTGGGCATTTTGTTAACAAGGAACTAACAAAAATTTTGGTTGACTAACTTGAGTATAAGTCCCAATTCTGTGTCTGAGGCCCTCAGAGCCGGTAAGTTTTACAAATGCACGTAAATATAAAGTATAAAAAAGGAAAAGTAAAAATACAAATAAACGTACAATATTAAGTTAGGTAGCTTTTTTAATATTTGTCCCAACTTTCCACGAGCCACACAAAAATTATAAACTAAAAAGGTAATAATAAAAATTAAATTGATTCTCACAAACAATAGACTACCGACATAATATTACTTTAAGATTTGTGAGCATACCTGCATCTTCTAGGGGGGGGGGGGCAGCTGCCCCCCCCCCTGCCCGTACCTCGCTACGCCCTTGTACCTACTATCAAGCTTCCATCCTGACAATCAAATAAATCTACAGATAGACGAAATGCATAGTGGTCGAGTCAAAACAGGTCTTCGCTACGCGTCAATTAGATATACCTATATCAAGGAGTGTGGATTATGTTGGTGACATCGACCTAGATAAAATATATAAGGTACCTCTAGGTCACTGAAGATTATCCTGAGAAATGAGGATTTTTCATCACAATGTTTGAGATGGAAACTAAATTAATATGTTACAATTATTATAAGTAATAATAGTTTATGTCATAATAGGTTTCATAGTTCAGTTTTTTTTTTTTAATTTTCTTTATTAATTTTTTGTGTTACAGGTTTGTTTAACATGGTTTTTCGACTACCGAACTAGGCAAATGCCCGTATTATGGTAGTCGAGATTCATAAAATACTTATTATATCAAGTATAAAATATTAAGTACAATCATCCATATATGTAGATGAAAGTAAAAACATTTATAATTATTTGGCGGGCAGGAGATAAGCCGACGTAGCTCAGTGGATAAGAGCAGTTAACCGTAAATCAGAAGGACGCGGGTTCGAGTCCCGTCGGCGGCATGTATCTTTTCTCGGGAGATTTTTTTCAATGTAGATGAGTGTTTCAGGTTTCAGGATAATAATTATTGCTTATAATAATTGTTACCCTTTGTGATATGCATAAAAATCTTGCCTTAAACATTAGTTTATCAATTAAAAATAATAATTAAATTAATATGAATCCCAAAAGTCTTATGCTAGCAAACGGTGTAGTCCCACTGGCTCCAGACAGTCGGGAACAATTAGATTGATTCTCCTTTATTTATATCATTTTTCAACAACCAATAATTTAAAAAAAAAGTTTTGAAACTCGTTCCAAGTCGATTTTCTCATACATTCCTTTTTTGCTTGTCCGATAATCTTATATCACACCCCTCGTAAAGTACGAAAGTACAATGCATCCAATACGTTAAACCTTAATCCGACATCTGTGTTAATTAAAGCTTTGCTCTCAGTTGACTATAATTGGGCGACGCGTTCGCAGAATACCCTAAAGGCCTCGTTAGCGAAAAGAAAGTGAGCATAGATTGTCGAACCATGATTGCTCCCTTTACCCTTTTATGACACCAAGAAAAAAACTTTTATTCGATACCTACCTGCAATCAACGTGTTAAGGTACACAGTTCACCTACCAATATGTCGAAACTTGAAACCTATCTCTACCTAATACATTTTGAACTTAACGTTCATCCTGCGGATAGCTTGTTTGCACTGTGCATTTGAATAGTGCAAAGAAAGAACAGGCATTGTCAAAATTTTGAAAATGTTTATAAAAATTACTATGCGTGGAAGTGAATCTTACTCCACTACTTGAAAAAGTGTACTAAATATGTAAAAAATTCCACCTGGGCCATACAGAATTAACAAGGTTGGCTCATCGAGGGGGTAGAGCGTGATTGGCTTAAAAATCGTGACACAACACAGCGCGATTATTGTACTTCAAGCTACGTCACGCTTTTGAAGTTTCTTGTTAAAAATATTTACGAACCTTGCATCTTGGTATTGCAATAAAGTAGTAGTTTACTCTTAATTATTTATTAATTTGAAATAAAGATAAGATTTTTACGCAAATCGATAAACCTAGGTAATGTTTTTAACAAGAAATATATTTCTTATACTTTTTTTTTAATTAACGAAGGCTAAGCATTAATCAAAAGCAATTAGAAAATATGACACTTTTCTGACCGTCTTTGGTATGTTTTAGAAAATATTTTTAAATGTAGAATATCCTAAAAAAATACCTCGAGATTTATTCTTTAAAATCACGTAAAAAAATAATAAAAAAAAAAAGATTTGTGGTTATATTTTTCATAAACACCAACTTTTATGTATTTTTAAATGCCGATTACAAAACATTAAGTAATTATCTGATTCTACTTAGCATTACTTTCTTCTGTACACCTTTACACATATTTTTATTTTTATTTATTTTTGTTGTTTTTTTTTTTTTTTAATTTTTACACTTTTCATACTTCTTATTCTGTATTTTCTTTTATTCGTTGTACTTTCACTATTCATTCTAGACAACTTTTATTAATGGCAAATTTTTTGCCGTATATATGAAAATATATTTCAGAAAGCATGTACACATTTATAACAGTAACATATTCAATAATCACCAGCTTGACTTATGACCGGCTTCTCACGAGATTTCAACACCTTTGTATTGAACAATGACCGATAAATTAATATGGAAAGAACGTCACTAATTTCAGTGTCGATTATTGATCCATGGTGAAAGAACTCTCCTAACAATGCAATGTCATTTCTACTAATTACATATTGCATTGCGTTTTACCCAGTAGCTCAACAGCCCCCTTATTTAGGTACTTCAATTTAAAATACTAAAACATGTAGTAATTCTAAAAAACTTTTCGGCAAGAACAATCTTCATTATTGTGTATTGTTCAAGTTACAAAACAAAAAAAGTGATGTATAATATTTTTTTAAATATAATAATCACGTATGCCACTTGCATTAATATAACAGATAAAAAACTAATCAAAGCATCACTCACGGAGTTCCTTGATTCTCGTCGAATATTAGTCATAAATAATCCAAACACAAAATAAAATACGGGGAATTCCTGCAATTCAGTACAGACGGTGTTGACAGTCGCTACAATGAGCAAGATGTAAAACTTGTACATTCGTTTAAAGAAATGAATTCCCAGGTTTCGTCGCAGAATAAGTAATGAAAAATTCCGTGCTCATTTCAATCGGTCCGAATCCTAGGTGCAACAAAAATATGAAATGAGATGGTTCAAATTTTTAGAAGATATTATTATTATTTATTGTGAAATTCTGCCGCACCTTAAAAGTGCCTCCCCTGTCGCTCCCACTACTATATGCCACTAGATTAACCTAGATTTATTTATTACATTATTGTTTTATTCACTGGGGATTGAGTTCATTTCGCGATGGATAAAATTAGTGAACAGTCCCCTTCCGTACCGGTTTCCTTCAATTTATTTTATTATTAATATTATGCATGCAGTAAACTTGACCCAAAACACAGAATGCAGGCGACATAAAATGTAGAATCTATCCTATCACCATTGACTTATTGTTTATTTATTTCTATTTGCTCTAAAATGCATACGTACCCGCATGCTCCCATTATGTTATTGCGGACATTGTAAAATACTCCTATTTGAATTTGATAATTTATTATTTGTTTATGTTTTTTGTAATGCTAGCTGTAAAAGGCAATAATTCAACCATAGTATATGCAGATAACTGATATTATGGCATTCATACTTTAGCAATTTTCAGGCAATGTAAGTTCTTATTCTGATTTTATTTTATTTCAGTTTCTTAAAACTACTAAATTTGAGATGAGTATAAATTGGAAAAAATCGAAATATTTGGTTTATTAAAGCAAAGTTTCAAAAAATCAGGGGCACAATACAAATCCAGAAAATTGGAATATTTACAGATTTATGTTTACAGATTTTGAGATCAGGTCCAGATTTACCGAAGGGCCATTAACCAGCATGCGACCGAGAATTCATATTTCGTCAAAAGATGTTCTTACGATCGTACAGGGCAGTTCCAATGAGAAAGATTAATTATTCTCCGTAATCAGCTTTTTAAAATTATAACTCAATATAGATTTTATTTCATCCAAAATTTGCTTTAATTTATACCTACATTCAAAAATTCTGAAAGCCGTGATGATAAAACTATTAAAATTATGTAATTATAATTTTTTATAATAATATAAGTTTATAATTTTTCAATAATGTCTAAGCAAAATAAGAATGTAAAAAAAAAAAAAAAACTTAAATATACAAGTTGGTAAGACCGTAAATAAATAGACAAACTGAAGTATTTTCGTCACAAAACACGTCTGCGGATTTTTTTAAAATGATTTTATTTAAACTAAAATTAAAATTCTGAAACACAGCTTTCCCATGATTTATTTTACTGCATGATTATATGATTTGAAATGTGTGTTGTACAAAATATTGTTTGAAAATTTAACAAATCTGCCAATGACCTACGGTAAAACCTTATTGTACTAAAAATAAACATATTTTCTCAAAATTTAAAACATGGCTTTACTAGATAAAAAGAACAGTCTTTCAAAATCAATGAATATTTTTTTGTGGAAAAGAGTCAATACCTACGTCTAAAATTTGATTTAAAAATGATATATTTCCGGTTTTGTCTGGTTATTCGCTTTTATAGGGCTCCTCGAAAATTATAAGCTCCTTAGAATTTCTGTTACCAATAATATATTTTTTATTCTCCATTAAAAACACCCGCTAAACTGCCAAAGCAGTTTGTCAACAGGTGGATTTCACAATATAATTTGTAACACGAGAGACCACAACATAGAAAAATATGATATTAAGTGACTACAACACAAATTCATATCGCAGGCAATACATTAATTTTGTCGATTAAATTTCAATTTAGAACAAATAAGTGGATAGGTTTTGGGGGTATTTGATGAAAATTATAATTATATTATAATACTAGCTGGATCCCGGCATGCGTTGAAATACCATATTCAAATAAATACATTATTTCTCACTGCATGTCCTTTCCCTTGCGTCCCTGTTCCCCTTCCACCTTCACCTCTTTCCCTCTCCTCTCTCCCTCCCCCCCTCCTGCAAACCCCCTCCAACGTTCCATTTATTCAGTCCCAGTACATTCAGTTTTCAAACAGCTCTGTGCCACCCATTACATTTTTTTATTCAAAATATCATTTTTAAAATATTACAAATATTTATTTTTGTATATTACAACCCGAGAGCCTTGCCCCTCGATTACGGAGCCCTAAGGCCCTGATCGCAAAAAAACGTGAAAAAGTTCAGATTTATTTACAACTGATATGTAATTCTATAACTCTTATTACCTCAAGGTGCTTTGCAATGCTTCTAAGAACCTCGGAGTACCTCTTTCTATGATAAAGCACCACACGTTTCTGTCCTGACCTCCTCAACCACATGTTTGACTTTTCCAAGAGTCATAAAACTTCTACACTAATCGTTTATGTCAATAATTTCGGCAGGCGACCTTGGGACCTTGCCTTGGCTGTTTCGTCATGTGAGAATTGAATACAATGCGAGTGATGAGTGATGGGATTGACATTGGCCATGGGGATATGGGCGGTATATTATTTTGCATAATAAACTGTGTAATGTTGTGTTTCTGTTCGTCAAATAATGTTGACACATGAAAGGTTACTTCCTTGAAAGTCATGATGGTATGACTTTGAGACTGAATTTTCTACAATTTTTTTTGAATACTTAATTATTGGCAATTTTTTTATTTGTACGCGCAGATGGCATATGTACTCCTGTGAAATAACAGGAGACCCAAATTGTCCCAATGCATTATTAAAAGTGAGATATCTCTCTCCCTATCATGAGAACATTCGTGATTTTTTTTATATTAGAAAGCGAAAGAAATAATGCTTCTCATTGCCTTAGAAATAAAGAGCTATGTTGTTCAGATATTTTACAAACCCGATCATAAGTGACGGTTTTTACGACGGTACCGCCACCCGGGAACCATTTGGTTCGTAACATTTGGTGACTTAGCAGTGGTGCCCGGGTTAATAGGATGAGGTTTATCCGAGTCGTGGCGGCGGATGCGTATGCCCACTAGCTGCATGGAAGGCCGGATCGGGAGAGAATGTTTGATGGAGTCCCTTTGACTTGTCCAGCCATACTCTCTCGGAACATCGCCTTGCATCGCAGTGGGAGGGATGGATTCATACGTCCGTCACTCCTGGAAACACTGACCCCAGATTCCTACCCACCTCTCATATCCCTTTCATTCCCAGAACTTCCTCTCCTTCCTTTCCTAAACAGACCCTCCACGTAGCATCCCCAAAATTGACATACGCGATTGCCTGAGGGGAATTATTTTCCTCAGGGCCTCCTGTGTGGAGCTAATGTAAAAAAATGATGAAATGAAAAATTGACGAAGTGATAAAGTGATGAAATAATGAAATCATTTTGCGAAGCTTCACCATTTCACCTTATACTACATTATTTAGAACATAGGCGACGAAAGTAATACATGAAAAACATAAATTCTGAAAAATGATATTGAAATTGCACATTAATGACATTAATAAGACTGGTACCTGCCATTTTTTTTTGTTTTATCTTATAACATAAAATTTTCTCAGAATTTAACGATACGAGTATTAACCTTGGTCTAATAACCGATTTATTAATATTAACAGTAAATCGTATTTTTAACCCATTCAGATCCGAATATTTTTTAATATTCGGAAACTCAAACTTGATAAACTTGTTTCAGATCAAGCTTGTGAAATTCCAATTATCCTTGTAGTCCTATGTTTAATTTTTGTTTATCATTTAAGTAGTAGGTACCTAGGATTATCGATTTAAATTTATCTATCTCAAAAAACAATTCTAGATGTACCATAATGTTATAGAGATAAGTTAAAAATATAACACTAAACAATATAGTGCGCACGGTACAATACCCTCAACCAGTCTCTCTCGATCCCGCCCTTTACGCAACTGGTGGGCATTCGCATCCGCCGCTATGATCCGGACAAACCTCACCTCATGAACCCGGACACCTCTGATAAATCACCAAACGTTGATTGCCATTGGAGTGACCTATTGCAGATGTGTTGGTTATCCAATAAATGGTTTTCGGAACAGCGGTACCCATACACTTTTATTGAGAATATCTGAAAGAAACAAAAATAATAATGATATTTTGAGGTTAATACAGAACACGATATTTTGTTTTTATTTTTATTTTTAACTTTATGAGTAAAACATCAAATTATAATATATAATTAAATGAAGACAATATTAGCGAAACTCATCTGGAGACGAGATGTATATGTGCACACCGATAATATCGAAGGTTTAAAAATGTTTTTCGAAATAGTACACTCGCTCGTTTGTTACAGTCCCCTCTAACCCAGCAAATGCCCAAAAATATTGAGTACATAGCGACGTTCACCAATTCCGTTCACCAATTTAAATTTGGAATCGCTATTCTTCATTTCTGAATACATTGACCCCGACATTCCTACACACCCCTCATACCGTTTTCCTTCCCAGAAGTTCCTCTCCTTCCTCTCTTTAAAAAACCCTCCACACAGCATTTCCAAATATGACGTAAGCTCTGAGGGATTTTTTCCTCAGGGTTTCCTGTGGGGATATAATGTAAAAATAGATTTTTTATTTATTTAATTACTAGCTGACCCGGTGAACTTCTTACCGTCTCAGAATCAATAATTGTTGTGTTAACTTATTAGCTGAATTAAATACAGTTTTTTTATTAAGTTAAACATTACACAAGAAGCAAGTATCGATGCGCAACTGTCCGTGTTTTGTTTTTGTCAGTATCAGGGATGGCGTTGCGTATCTACGGATTTATATTTTTTATGAGTTTCTTACTTTTCCACTTGTGCTTACGGGAATTGCGTTT
Source organism: Limnephilus lunatus (assembly GCA_917563855.2). Classification (NCBI taxonomy): domain Eukaryota; kingdom Metazoa; phylum Arthropoda; class Insecta; order Trichoptera; family Limnephilidae; genus Limnephilus; species Limnephilus lunatus. The sequence goes on from OU830596.1 coordinate 11,949,823, forward strand.
CATTTTCTTTATACGGGTGAGGAGATTTATTATAATTATTGTATTTTTCCTTTGGAGGGGTGCAGACATACGTTCACCGTTTGTGTCATTTTCGACTGTTGGTATTTAGTGTGTAAGAAAGAGGGGCAGCATTATATGTTTAAGAACAAAAGCAAAACAATTAGCGCACTGACATTTGCCGTTTTTGAATTTTTGGAATTCACTCACTATTCAATGTTATATTTATCATAATATCGCTGCAGCTCTTTCAAAAGATGAGAATTCGTTCCATACAAAATGTATGAGGAAACGAATTTTCTTCATTTTTTTCGTGATTTTTTATAGCTATTCTGCTATTCGGGGCGGTTACAAATTCAACAAATCAAAGATCCTAAAAATCGGTTCAGACGTTCTTGAGTTATAAATGGTGTAACTAACCCGACTTGGTTTTTTATATTAAAAGATAAAAAAATAAAATATTACGGACATTGGTATTCAATGTGTTGAGGCATATCTTCAAAAGTAAAAAGTGTGTCAAATATGCATTGCATTATTTGTCCTTAGCGCCTACCTATTAGCCAACTTATCTGTACTATTATCATTAATAATTAGTAGAAATAGTATAATGCCGATTATGGCGTATCTACTACACTCGATTGCGTGTACCTCTGTATGCAAATATGTACATATTTTATGAGTTGTATGGACAAACACGCTAAGTCACAAAAAACCCTTTTTTTGAGAAGTTTTCTTTTCAATTTAGGGTCGCACTGTATTATGGCTTTACTCTACAGATATACCTCAACCAGTGTCTATCGATTCGGCCCGCCACGCAGTACATGGCAATCCAACCACCCAAACCAAGCACCCCTTCTAAGTCACCAAACAAAGCGAAATACTTGGAGTGACTTACGGCAGGCGTTTTGGTTGAAACAATAAATGTCTCTAGGGGCTGATGTACCCATACCCCCCCCCCCCCAATATGTAGAAGATGTTGCATTATTTGTCAAACGGGATTACCCGATCCGGCCCGCCAAGCAGTAGATTTGCAAAGACCTAGAAAACCATTCCCCATGAACCCGGTCATCCCTTTCAAGTCACCAAACGAAGCCAGTCACTTGGGGTGACTTACGGCAGGGGTTTTGGTTGAAACAATAAATGTTTCAAGGGGCGGAGGTACCCATACCCGCCTCCCAAATAGAAGATGTTAAATAATTATTATTTGTAAAATGGGAGTTGTGATGTTGTATTTTGGATAAGTCGTCTTATATTATCTCAAAGTAGAAACAAGAACTATGTCTAAGTGAAAATCCATCCCTCCACTGCGGTGCAAGGCGAAATTCTGAGAGAGTCCTGCTAGAGAGGTCAAAAGGTCTAGCTCAACCAATCCCTCCCGATCCGGCCTGCCACGCAGTTGGTGGAAAAATGCATCCCCGGATAAACCTAACCCGAACACCCCTGTTAAGTCACCAAACATAGCGAATCACTTGGGGTGGCTAATCACCTATGGCAGAGGTATTGGTTATTATCCAATAAATAGTTTCCGGGGCGGCGATAGCCATATCCGCCTCCCAAATGGCAAGTACTTATATTATTAAAAAAACAACTTTATAGAGCTCATGGAAATGTATTATAACGTCAATTTAAATAAATAAACGTAAAAATCAAAATAAAACTAAATTTACCTAGTCAAATGAGATGAAAGTAGATCTTTTATGGAAAATAAAATAATATACTTTTTTTCAACACTTTTAATGACATTAGGATGTCTTGAAGTTGCTTGATTCTGAGTTGTCCGGTCATTCCGTCTCAGTAACATAAAAAAATTGCTTATGGAGAATATGCAAGAAAACCTTAAAATATGAACAAAAACAGGAGTGATTGAAGAAGAAGATAAGACTAATAATTCTAAACGAAAGTACCTATATATTTTTTTTACATTAGCTCCACACAGGAGTATGTCATCTTTTGAGATGCTGTGTGGAGGGAAAGGAAGGAGAGGGAGTTCTGGGAAGGAAAAGGGTATGAGGGGTGGGTAGGTATCTGGGGGTCAATGTGCCTAGGAGTGACGGACGTATGAATCCATCCCTCAACTGCGGTGCAAGGCGATGGGTCGAGAGAGACAAGCTGGAGAGGTCTAGGTTAAGTCTCTCTCAGCAAATCTCTCTCGATCCGACCCGTCATGCCATAGGTGGACAAACGTATCCGCCAAGGCCTAGAAAAAACCTCACCCCATGAAACCGTATGAAACAAAACAAGACACGGAAAAATAAAAAGGTAACAGTCGCAACTGGGAATCGAACCCAGGATGTCTCGTCTTACCGGGAAAAGCGCCTTAACCGACTCGGCCATTGAGACCTCTTATTTTAAAGTTATTTTTATCAATCTTATATTTTAAATTCAAAATTAACAATATCATAGGGTAATTATTACAAATAGATAACTCCGAAATCAACGTGATGAATCACTTATCCTGACGAATAAAACATTGTTTTTGAAACATGTCGATAATTTTAATAACATAGTCGTGCGTACTAAGTTATTTGTTTTCATTATATCTAAAATAAAATAAAATTATTAATCATTTTCTTATTTCCAAAATATAAGTATTAAGGGTTTCCAACAAATCAATCTATGATTTTACCATACTTATCAGTATAAATATACAACAACCGATTTATCAGATTGATTACCGTCTTATAATTCAATTTCCCAACAAAGCTGATTTCAGAGTTACCTAGTTATAGTAATTACCCCACGATATTATCTTCGATTTATTTATTTTTCTGTATCTCATTTTGTATTCTTTTTCAAATTATCGTTTAAGTTTATTATTATTATCTTCTAAAAAATTTAAATAAAATATAATTGTCCGCATAAAAAATCTTTTTTAAATGCGATTTTAACTCTTATATTATATAAAGAAACTTTATGAAAGAGAAGGTCAAAATCGTTAGCGCCAACATCTTTCTTTATTTGATTAATCTAGCTTCTCAGAATGCTTTCAAATTAATGTTAGAAAACATTAGTGCATCACTTTTAGCAGCTGTTAATGGCGAAAATAACGATATTTGATATTTTCAAAGGAGTGTAAGGAACATAATTACTTTGAAAACTCCTCTGAATTATTTTTTTTTCATGTTGGATATGTATTCAGGTAGTGTAGAGATAATAAAAATTTTATTATTTTTATTTTTAACTTTATGAGAAATAACTCAAATTATTATAATTAATTAAATGAAGACAATATTAGCGAAACTCAATCAAAATCTGAAGATAGAAAAATCAGAAAAAGATATTGGTTCCACTGGGACTCGAACCCAGATACCTTAGCTTACATGGCCAATGCTCTACCGATTGAACTATGGAACCCATTTCCAATTCGGTCACTTTTAACTGTATCACACTTCGACTAAGAACTACCAACACTATCTTAACGCACATATTATTGGCTGCTATCTTTATATATCTATGATTGCAAGATTCAACTCGAACTAAATGCTATCTAGATAGTGTCTGGATAAATATCTATCCATTTTGTTTTTTCAATTAATTAAATATTATAATTTGAGTTTTAACTCATAAAGTTAAAAAAAAAAAATTCATCCGAGACTTGCAAAAAAAATCAATAGATGTCGCATATTAAAAATAAAATGGATAAATATTTATCCAGACACTATCTAGACAGCATTTAGTTGGAGTTGAATCTTGCAATCATATATAAAGATAGCAGCCAATAATATGTGCGTTAAGAAAATGAAGATAGTGTTGGTAGTTCTTAGTCGAAGTATGATACAGTTAAAAGTGACCGAATTGGAAATGAGTTCCATAGTTCAATCGGTAGAGCATTGGCTATGTAAGCTAAGGTATCTGGGTTCGAGTCCCAGTGGAACCAATATCTTTTTCTGTTTTTTCGTTCTTCAGATTTTGATTGAGTTTCGCTAATATTCTCTTCATTTAATTAAATAATAAAATCAGTTTAAAATTGTTTCCAAAATGAGAGATCTTTTTTTTAGTTAGTAAGCTATTTTGGAAAAACTTCTTACGATAATATCATTTAATATACATGAATAATAAGATATATAATCTGGTAAACAAAAAACAATCGCAAAAAAACAATTGCTTTGTTTTTATATCGATATTTGACCATAACTCATCGAGGTAATTTTTGCGCGGTTTTTCGAAATGTCATCCCACGTTCAACAGGTCTACTAAATTTCATACTAATGTCTCTGGACAGTAGGAATTCGAAAATGTGCACATTCATGTTTTAGCAAACAGTCAGCAATGTCACCAGTTGTGTTTTCGCAGAAAGAAATGCTGATTTACACGAAATTTGCATACAATGAGCCCTTGTTGTATAGACAGAATCCCTTTGGAATTTGCATTAACGAGAAAATATGGCCGAAATAATCCTTATGATAATATGGAGGCGTTTCGATCTTAGGTTTTGTACCTTGTACAAATATTTAATTTGAGAATTCGGTGACTTGGTGCCTTAGTGGTGTCAGAGCACGATATACGAGTAGTGTGTAGTGCGACTGTAGTAAGTCCATAGCCGCAGGTTGTATGCACCGAACACTCGACACTCAGATAAAGAGATATAAGTAACCTCCAAAATAAATGACACGCGAAGCGGGCAGCTGGGACACGCGGTGATCAGAAAGTATTTATCTATTTTTTAATTAAATGAAGACAACATTAGCGAAATTCAATCGAAAATCTGGAGACATAAAAATCAGAAAAAGATATTGGCTCCACTGGGACTCGAACCCAGGACCCTTTGCTTACATAGCAAGTGCTCTATCAAGTGAGCTATGGAACCCATATCAAATTCAGTCATTTTTAACTGTATCATACTTCGACTAAGAACTACCAATATTATCCTCATTTTCTTAACACTTGTTATTGGCTGCTATCTTTATATATGATTGCAAGATTCAACTCGAACTAAATGCTATCTAGATAGTGTCTGGATAAATTTGTATCCATTTTATTTTTAATACGCGACATCTATTGACTTTTCTGCAAGTCTAGGATGAATATTTTTTGTATTTTTTTTAAAGTTTATGAGTAAAATCTCAAATTATAATATTTAATTAAATTCAATTGAAAATCTGAAGACAAAAAAATCAGAAAAAGAAATTGGCTCCACTGGGAACTCAGTTGGTAGAGAACTTGCCATGTAAGCAAAGGGTCCTGGGTTCGAGTCCCATAAAAAAAAAGTATTTATCTTTTTATATATAAAGCAAATCAAATTTTATAATGTGGGAGGCGGGTATGGGTACCGCCGCCCCAGGAACCTTTATTGGCTAACCAACACCTATGCCGTAGGTCACCCCAAGTGGTTCGCTATGTTTGGTGACTTAGCAGGGGTGCCCGGGTTCATGGGTTGAGGTTTGTCCAGGTCTTGGCGGCCGATGAGTCTGCCCACCTGCTGCGTGGTGGGCAGGATCCAGAGGGACTGGTTGAGGGAGGTCCACTGCAGTTGGAGGGATGGATTCATACGTCCGTCACTCCTAGACACACAGATTCCTACCCACTCCTCATACCTTATTCCTTCCCAGAGCTTCCACTCCTTTCTTTCATTAAAAAAAACTCTCCACACAGTATCCTTTGAGATGACAAGGTCCCGAGGGAAATTATTTTCATCAGTGCCTCCTGTGTGGAACAATTGTAAAAAATAATTAAAAAAATTGGTGTACTTTTTTAACATGACGTTGGGTGGGCTTTTTCGGCGTTAAAAGCCGTTATCAAATTGTGATTATTCCTCATTAAGACAACTTATTTACAATGTTGCCAACTTAGCTCCTTTAGAGCTCGATAAAGCTCCAAATGGAGGCCACCAGCGCCAAAAAAGTGATGTAACTTGTTAGCCCGTTTTTCAGACAATCTTACTTCCTTTTTTATGCAAAACTCACGTACGAAAAATTACGAATTTAAGAGCTATTTATTTTAGGAAGCATTTATTTATGTATTAAAAACTTACTTTTTATCTCAGAATTTATCTAACCGGCACCCCTCCCCTTCAGGATTGGCGAAAATTCAAAGTAACCGATTTAATTCTTCTTCGAATTGCCTTTGCCACAACCATTTTTTGGTTGGCCCAGCCATTTTTTGTTGGGCTGTGGAGTATTAAGATATGTTTTTTTTAGTTTCAATTAAAACTTAAGTTTAATAAAGTTTTTGTTAATTAGTTGCGATTAGTTAGCAAAGACCATGGACATACAAATAGATGGACCTGCCTTAAGTGATAAAAGGCGTATTATTTCCCCCTCCCATTGGAACCATTTTATCGGAACCGGCTGGGCTTGCGAGAGCCTTGCGTGAATCTAAAAAATGTGACGACATCATTCTTGTCCGGACCAGTGTCGAGTTCTCATCGGTATATTTTACGAAATAACACGGCAAAAATGGTGACTTGTGTTATTAAAACATGTAAAAATAGAAGTGAATAAGATAATAAACCCAATTTTCGTATTACATTCCACAGGTAAGCAATATTTTAGGCTTATTCAGATCATATAATATGATAACTAGACATCGGATTATATGCATTTGCATATTTGCACATGCAAATGCATATAACTCTCTAATTACGGCGTTAATGCATATTTTAGCCTTTTTTTCCCAATCGTGCATATTTAGCATTTGAAGACGCATCCATTAAACAGAAAATCGCCCTCATCTCAACACATTTCCACAAGTTACCAGATGCCATAGAAAAATTGGAAACAAAAAACCTTCCTCTATTTAAATCAATAGATATACTGGAAACAATGATTGAACTCGCTAATGCCCTTCCCAATTCAATATCAGACAAGATTCGTGAAAAGTTAGACGCTATTTTGTTTAAAAATCCGAGTTTTGAAGACATGAAGAACTTTAATGCCTAAATCAATGGCACAGGTCATACATACCCTGCCTCAACAGGTATCTCCAGAAATGGCGCCAATTTTTTTAAATTTTGTCGGATGACGTCAGTTGACAAAGAGAAGTCGTTTTCGGCATTTTGGGTGACAAACATCAAAAAATTTTGCCCGAAAATTTGGAAAAACACTTAATTATATATTGTCACTAAAACAATGCATAATTTTAAGAATATTTCGCTGTTTTTGTATGGTCTTTAATTAAAATATACAAAAATAAAAATGGTATTTTGATTTTGCATTGTGCATATTTTAGGCATATCAAGAGTTTTTGGTGCATATTTCGGCCTTTTTTAGTGCATATTTGCATGCATATTTTGGCACTTTGTTAGTGCATATAATCCGATGTCTAATGATAACACATTAAAATACATGGCGACGCGAAACACAAAGCCGCTGATTCATCGAGATACATGGCGACGTGAAACATAAATCTGCTGTTTACTGAGTTAAGTAAATTATGAAGCATTTGTAAAAGTGTCTCAACTAAATACGGAAACAAAATATTTCACTCCGAAAATAAGTGAAACTTTACTTTGCCAAATTTGGACTTCAGATATTTGTTCATATCGTAGCTAGCAATTCGCGCTCCCATGTAAAAAGGTCGATTCATTCAAAAGCAGATTTAACTTTTAAGAACTAAATAGTCATATTATAATGCGAGATGCCTATGTACTGTTAGATTGATTTATTGGCGAATCACAGTCATCGTCCCTCTCTTCGCCCCGCCATAGTCAGTTTTTACCCCTCATCTGTATGTTCTGGTCTATCTATTTGTATGTTTATGGCTAAGACGCTCTAACAAATCGAGTTTTAAAAATACTCTAAGGATCATGCTACTCCTATTATACTTGTACAAACACAATTTATCTTCATTACATCCATTTTTTAATGTCTATCCTCAATAGATATATTTAATTTTAAAAATTATTTCTGAGCAGTTAATTTGCATTCACCCTGTAGTGCCGAGTTGTTTTAATACATCAGGAAAGGTCCTCCATACCTCAGTGGATTTTGACACTCGGATAAGCGTACTGCCCAAACGCATTGCTCCATCGCACTGACCACTTTTGGAAAGTGCACATCGAGCTGTTGGTACGAACACCGAGTACTAAACTTGCAGTTAAATTAACCACTCAGCAAAAATTTATAAATAACATCAACAAAATTTAGTGCAGTGTTTATTTATTAAAAAAACTGATTTTGAAAATCTTGTTACATATATGGAAACATAATATAAAATCATTGTGAACCTAACCAAAGTGAATTACATAAAATTCGATTAGGTAAAACTACCTGCAAATCCAACAATTTATGTTGGTATTATAAGTTTAAATATTAATTAAACATTAGAAAAATAACTATCTCCGATAAAAAGAACAATTTAATATATTGAAGAAGAGGATTTTAAATTTATTTTTAAGTGATATTGTGAATTGTGTACTTACAAAATTAGTAATCAGAAACAATTTGCGGTAAATTATTTGAAACTTTTTAAAGATTTTATTGTTGAATAATTATCTAGTAAATCCGAAATTTTATTCAATTTTGACCTAAGGGTCTAGAGAAAATTAAAAACCTAACGATATATCTTGTCTAAATTTGCTTGAATTTTTTTTAAATATTTATTTTATTCAATATTAAACTTTTGAAGTATATTATTGCTACTACATCGAGAAGCCAACATTTTTAGTACAAATACAACCACTCAATTTAGAGATATAGAGCCGAAGAAAATTGATATAAATAAATACCCCCTAACAAAAAAATTGTTGAAAAACAAATTTAAAAAATGAAGTTCCAAGCGTCTTCGATCTTTTTGTACATTCTTTACAAACTTTCATCAGTGAGGTGTTTTTACGATCCAAGGATCGGCGCGTTTATCAGTGACAGTAACTTTGTGTATCCACAAGTGATGACCTACGCGGTGCACCCAGAAAACGACGAGAGCGGCTCTGGGTTTGTGGAGTGTGGAACCAGAACAGTGGACTTTCAACCCAGAAGGAGCGGAAAGATTGTGGGAGGGATAGAAAGCCCCTACGGAGCTTTTCCTTGGCAGGTACATTATATCATTGTTTATTTTATTTTGTTTCGTGCACTATACTTTTGATACACTGTATTCGTTGTTTTGATTATCCACAATAATTTATTATTAATTCTTTCTATGTCTACTTATTCGTCTCTTGGTGTGTAACAGTTTAACTAAGATCAACCATTCACATATTTGACCAAGCGCAGGGAAGTCCTGTTTTAACTCAACTGTTTTGCATTTCGTTTGTCTGCAATTTTTTTTGTGTGTTCCATTACCGTTTTCTAAAATTTGATGGATTTGTTATTCAAGCAAGCCTTGCTTTACCTAGATGGCTAACTTTGTGGTTCAGTAACGATTATTTTTTTAATGTGAAATCGTAGTGTTTATTAGAACTTTCTTATCTTACAGTATTATGGTTAGGTACCTGCCTGAAAAAAGTTTGAAAAAGAATTTTCATTGAGATAGTGGAGTTTCTTTGGACAAATTGTATAATTCATTATTGGAAATATTTTTTTAAAAATTGAAAATAAAATGAAATTTATTGTTATAATTAAGTGGGTAGGTATTTGAGCACCTGCTTACAAATTTTATGATTTCAGAGGAAATTTTGGTTTTTATTTATTAAATAAGAGAAAATTTTAAACGTACTTTTTTGACGCGAGATCTACTGTAGAACTACTAGATATGTAGGTAGATAAATATAGTTCATCTGTCCATTGATTAATATGATCTGACAGAAGATAGGTGATGATTTTTCAAGCTATTTCCGGATTTATACCAAATCTGAATGGTGATCTCTCGCCACTCGCCAGTATTTTGTTTCAGGTATCTTCCACCTTGCTACGAGGTGAAAATATACCACCTGAAAGCTTAATTTATTTTAATTTCACATTTCAACGAGACGTGTCCCTATAGTGCTCCGAAGACTTTTTTTAAATGGCTGAAATAGCCGATGGTTCCCCGGAAACTCGTCCTAATTCTATCCATTCCGATAAGAGGACAACATAATATTCGCTTGGGCTAATAACACTGTCGATTTTACTCTTTTTTCACCAAATAAATTATTCGAAATTAATAGAATACTTAGTTTTTACCTCTTTTATTGTTTATTATAAAACCCGACATGTTTCATCCGTAAAAACTAAGTATCTATTTATTTCGAATTAAAATGGTACCACAAAATAAGTTTGCTGTGTTTGAAGAAGAAATAAATTATTTATAAAAGACAAAATAAGTTTTCGTAAAAAGGCGTAGCAAAAATTAAAATATTTGAGTTTTCAAAATAGTAAAAAAGGTAATTATTTATTTGAAAACAACTTTTGATTGATGTTTTTTGGGTAGAGTATGCATTCGGGCTTAAGAAGAAATAATAAAACTTTTTTATGTTTTCGTATAAATATATTGTTTTGAGAGTTGTCTCCCAGATGGGAGATATTTCTTTTATTTTCGATAAAGTAAGCTATTCTGGGGAAACTTGTCATGGTATGTACATAAAATATATTTTAACAATATGACATATTACCTGCTAAATCGAAAACAATAAAAAAAGTCGCAGTTTTTTGTTCGATTTTTAAACTAAACTTATCAACATAATTTTCGTCCGTCACTCGAGTGTATACTAAACATTTTCTGATCCGGCTCTCCACAGGTTAAGAAATTCACATAAATTTGAATAAAATATTAATTGTCATCGCCGGATTTCGAACCCACAACCTATAAGGGAGTCAATGAGCTTACAGCTCAGACCACGGAGGTTGCCAAAAACGTCAAAAATTCAAGCAAACGACAATCTATCCGTGGAAAGAATAAAAATACTTACTCATTTCTTTTATAACATACGCAACATATTCAAGTAAAATATTAAAATGGTCATGCAAAATGGCATTATTGAATGGGGAAGGGCCTGTTTATGAGCCATTAATAATTACAATCCTCAGATAGGGTTTTACAAGTATTTTGGGGCTGTAGACCACAGGTGGCTGCCAAATTCAACAGTGGGGCACACTTGCTATTTGTACAGACCCTTCGTAATCGAAAAATGGTAACACTAGTAAATTTTGGCGTTTTGTTTTGAGCTTTTTTGTTTTTTTTTTTAGTATCTAAAAATGTTTTACGCGTACCCACTTTCCACTGCAATTAATTAATTTGGTAATTCTTCGGAACAAACGTCAACGGTTAATACGCACTTTTTTTTATAAAACTTTTAGATTCTTCTTAATTACCATAAAAGACAACTATTTGCATTGGGGGCGGTTGAAAATGTTACATTTTTAATTTTAGTTACGTAAAGTTACGCCACCCAATTGTACAGCGTTGTGAAGCGGGTTAAGTTAGTAGTTTTAGGCAGGGATTTATTAGTGTGGATCTTGAAAAGACGGATTACAATGAAGGAGGAAATACTGAATCCGTTCATTCCGCTTGCGAGACGACTTACCTAAAAACGAGTCGGAGAAACGACACATTCTGATGAAACCGACAACAGCCAAATGTGATTGATATTACATATCTATTACATAACGGTCACGGAAATTTGAGATGCTGTAAAGGTCGGGAGAGCGAAAAGAAAGTTCTTACCTATTTAAAAAAAAATAATACCTCCTGTTTTATAGACCTGCAATTATAATTATGGTTCCCAACTTTTTTATCGCCGCGGACCGGTTAAAGTTTGATAATTTACCCATGGCCCGCTACGGAGAGAGGGGGAGGGAAGAGTGGAGAAAAACCTTTTTCATGTTTCGACTGCAACTATTCATGTTCTCAAGAGGAACATTTAAAAATCCGCAAGCCGTCTCACAGTGGATAAAAAACTTTTCTTATGTTCCGACTGCAACTATTCATGTTCTCGAAAGTGACAATTTAAAATCCACATGCTGACTCACAGTGGAAAAAAAATCTTTTTTAAGTTCTCGAAAGTCACAGATTAAGATTTTTTCTACGTAATTTTAAGCAGAACCTTGGATGGCCCGAAATAAAACCTTTTTCATGTTCTCGAAAGTGACAATTTATGATTTTTTTCAACGTAATTTTACGTAATTTTTTTTTCAACGGACCACTGGAATAGATCATTCAGTTTACATCACATTTTTTGTAAACTTCTTTAATAACAGTATTTAATTCATTTTCGATTTTTCAGAAAAAAAAATTCTTACTAAATGCACGTCGTAAAAGATGCACTTATTTTCCTAGAAATATTTCGACGATACAGATCGAAAGAAAAAAAAAACTAATAAAAATTACATATTTAACTAATTTTTGGAGTCCTTTAAACTGTAAAGTTTACAGCATTTCAAATTTAGATAAAGAGTATTATTTTAAAGAACATGTACTTAGATAATAATTTTGTATTTAGTGCATGAAAATCGACGGTCACGAATAACAATGTCGGATCTGCTAAAGATTGAAAATCATTTTGTTTGTTTATTTTAATTTCTTTTCAATGATTCAAAAGTTTGTATTATCTGAATTTTATTGAAACGATATGAACGATTATCTCAAGAACTGAAATAATGCACAAACGAAACATTAAACAGTTCTACTGCAAAACCTACAAAATCGCAAATCCGACATTGTTCTTCGGGACCATCGAAATATAGTACAAAAAAATAAATTAAAAGTAATTAAATAATATTTCCAGGTGGAGATAAAGAAGATGAACCCCGAGACGGACGCCTTCGAGCACCATTGCGGAGGGGCTGTGGTGGGTGTGCGGACAGTGGTCACTGCAGCGCACTGCTTTGATGAGGTATTGCCATCTACAGGGGAATGTAGTCCCCTAATAAGGAATGCTTGCAATAGTTAACCTGACAAACACAGCACTCAGACTACGCTATTTCCCCAAAAGCTGGAAACATGCGCACGTCATAGTTCTCCCAAAACCGGGAAAAAGACCCACTTTTCAGCGAAACCATCGTCCGATTAGCCTTCTTTCAAATACATATTGCGTCACCTCAGTTCTTAATTGTCCAAACGACCATTTTAGTTTTTGTTCAATCTCCATTTTAAAACTAAAAATAAAGTGCCTATTAAAAATTATAGGTAATCGCTTAACTAAGAATTATTTAAACTATTGAGACCTTTACCTTTACGGAAATAGCTTTATCTTAAACAACTATCATAATGTTTCATTGAAATAATGAAGGAAAACCTTCTCCTCCTGTAAAATTTTTAAATGGTCGTTTGGGCAATTAAGAACTAAGGTGACAATTGGTAAAACATATGAAAAATTCTGCTTATACGGCTCCTCAAGCACATTACCGAGGTATCAATCTTACCTGAAGAGCAACACAGCTTTAGAGAAAAACACTCCACCATCCATCAACTTCTGAGATTCTCCGAAATTATCATCGAAGGCTTCAACTCCAAACGACAGGCACGGATCCAGCCCTTGAAAAAGGTTGTGGTCACAGCAGAGGCGTAGCGTGGGTGTCTGCCACCCCCTTATTAGGGTATTTTAACAGCAGATTTTCATCGCCGGGGGGGGGGGGCGTAGAAATCATATTTTTTTTATTCCGATCTCATTTTACGCCGATTTTTTATATCACATATGACGAGAATTCTTCCAATAAAAATCATGTTTATAAATTCTATTACAAATTTATAACTTCTCTGAAATAATTAGGAGAGTGTACAAAAATATGAAAGCTATATTATGTTAAATCGTGTACCTAAATGAAAAAAAATATATAAAAATAAAAATAAAAAACAAGGCAGGTTTTTATTTAAGATTGATTCTGCATATTCTGCCTAAGAGTCCAAAAAAAAGTTACACAAGGAACAATCAATTTTTCAGAATTAGACTAGAATTTTATAATATGCACTTCGAATAAGAGAATTTTTTCCTTCGAAATGTGTCAGCAGATGAATCCACAACTGGAATTTCACATTCTGAACAAAACAAAACTGGTTTTAAATTAAGAGTGAATCTGCTTGCGAGTCCTCAGCTTTAATTAGTATTACTCTCATAATATGCGTGTGGTTTTCGTACGAATTACAAATTTTGAAAAATGGTTTGAAACAAAAATTTTAACTCCACTTGAAATATAAGAACGATTTTCTTGGAAAAACGTCAGCAGATTAATTCGCTACTGGAATTCTGACAGATCATTCGGAACATAAATCTAGTTTCAACCTAAGAGTTAATCTGCACGCGAGTCCATCTTTAATTGATACCATACCCAGAACACAAAAATGGTTTTCCTCCTATTTTTGTACTTGGAACACATGGATGGTTTGATGATCCATGAAACTTTATTAGAAATACGGACCTCTCTCAATCATTCTCACTGAATATTAGTCATACACAGTCCAAGCGCAGAACAAAATAGGGGAATTCTTGCAATTCACTACAGACGGTGTTGCCAATCGCTACAGTGATCAAGATGACATTATTATACAAAATTTAAAGAAAAGGGTTCTCCGGTTTCGTCACAGAATAAGTAATGAAAAATTCCGTGCTCATTTCAATCGGTCCGAATCGCAGATATGACAAAAATATGAAATGAAATGTTTAAAATTTTTAAAAGATAATATTATTTATTGCGAAATTTTGCGGCTAATCATTGGAGGAAGTCAGACTCGATTTCGTCAAACAGTTTCGATTAAATTCCAAATCGATTTCAATCAATAATTTTTTTTTCTTGTAGCCAGTAAGCCAATATAGGCCACAAAGCGGTCGGCGCGCGGCTCGAAACTTTTAGCGGCACGACAATTTACGTGTGCGTTTGCATGCATACAACACAACACACGCTTACTTTTAAATTACTAGACATGTCTGCGAGAGTGCGCGCACCCGGCCAGTAGTTATCTCTTTTTTCCAATACAAGTATTCATGTGCCAAAAATAAATAGATAATATTATATTGTCAAAAATGAGACATAACATGTCAGCATATCGTCTATGGCTCTTTGCTGCGTTTCGAATCACGCACGATTCATTGTATCTTTTTGTTGTATTAAGGTATAGAGTTTATTGTCATCAGCCTATCGATCTCAATAGACTATGAAAGTGTGTCGTTACAAGTCTATTAGGGCTGTGGGCATGCCCACCGTGCCCACAACGGTGGATCCGCCCTTGCCAAACGATCAACTGGCGCTATTTTCCTAGACATCGCCAAAGCTTTCGATAAAGTGTGGTCAAACGGTCTACTTCTCAAACTTCATGAAACAGGCACCGATCCCCAAACTAATTGGTGTCTTTAAATCATTTCTACGCCTACTATACGTACTTTCTAAGTGAAAAGTGAAATACAGAGCCGCTCTCTCAAAAACAACGCTTCATGACAGCAGGGGTCCCGCAAGGGTCCCTGCTTTCGCCCACTCTCTTCAATGTCTATACTCACGGCATTCCTCTCTTAGAAAACCAACATTCACTTAAAGCTCTGCCTACCATACCTCACTAGCACAAAAATATACTTAATAATAAATTATTGCAAGCAATCAATACACAATTTTAAAAAATCGCGCTAAGTTAAGCTTAACTGAGAAAGCGCGCCGCATCGACTTCGCTAAATATAAGGTATCAAAGGCAGGAACTAAGAATGCAAAATGACGCACATACATATTCAAAAATTGTCTTCATTCGACACAAAAAATGTACATTATGTACTCATTCAATGACGATTCGTTTGTGTTAGTGTCGAAAAAGGCCGTGCCTTTCGCTACAAATTACGAATATAGCGATAAATGCCATCGGCATCCCTATTATTTAGTACAACTTTGGTAAGGAAAGCCTTTCATGCAATAATTTTGCCGTCAAAAATGATGTAAATTTTATATATTCAATGTTTGTCTTGTAATATGAGTAAAGCGATTATTCGGATATTTGACGTCGGCCATTGCGGTCAGCTTAGCAATTCTTTTCGAGAACCTACCATATCTCCGGTAAGTTATTTTTTTTAATTTCATTTAATTTTTCCTACTGATTAAACCATAGATTACTTGTCCCCTCAAATTCCACATAATAATAAGTAGGTACATGAGTTGGCATGTGAATTAAAAAATTATTGGAATCGTCTTTGAGTTTGAAAATGTGATCGCTTAGAAATATTTATATTTTTTAAATAAATACCTAGAGCAAGTAGAACAGACATTAAGTTTAGCCGAGTCTTTTATCGTTTCATTTATTAAATCATTTATTTCAAGGCTAGAAAAAAATCAGAACTATAAATTCAATAAAATGAAGACAATTTTAGCGAAAGTCAATAGAAAATCTGGAGACAGAAAAATTAGAAAATATTGGCCTTCTGCTTACATGCCATGTAAGCAGAAGGTCCTGGTTTCAAGTTCCAGAGGTGCCAATATCTTTTTCTGATTTTTCTTTCTCCAGATTCAATTGAGTTTCGCTAATATTGTATTCATTTAATTAAATATTTGAAATTTGAGATTTTACTCATAAAGTTAAAAATAAAAACAACTTTATAAATTCTTTGAAAGCTTGAAAACCTAATGACTAAAATCTAATTCAACCAATTCTCCCAATGAGTCATATCTACATAAATAATTAAGTTGTTTGTTTTTTAATTTACAGCTCAGATCTTCAATTGAATTATAGAATTCGCAATACTCCAAAGCAAGGACGGCCAAAACTCTGAGCGGGTTTTTCTCGCTCTAGCTAAACTTTGTTTCGTTTTTCGACTTATTTTTCTTAATCGGATACTCAGAATCGTTTGATGATATCCCTCGTTTATATCGAAGGTCGTGTCAGCCTTTTTTTCTCCTTGCGTCCATCAATATTTTTCGTTTGTTCACTAAACCCAAAGACAGGTTTCCCTTTCTTGTACCCACTGGAGCGACAACGCAAAAAAAAAAATTGCCTCGATTGCTCGAGATTTCCCAGAAGATCATTATTTTTAATTTTCGCCAACATTAAAATAATCATACCTTTGATTTTTAACATGGAGACATAAAAACTTATTATAAAGCTATAGCCAGTGCTATATAGCCAATGAATTAACCTGTATTTTACCGTTTATCTCATATTTGTAATGAATCCTGCATATTTGTTACATTGAAACTGCCGTGAGGGGTACTTATTCGAGTCAACATAGAATATTTTCGATAAATGTATGTTTTCTGTGGTATACTTGATAATGAAAGGTGCATATCTATGGAAAAAGGTCTTAATTTTAACCGTTAACAGCTGATAAAAAATTCAGCTTGAAAAAATTATTTTTAACATCGTTCTAACATAGTCTACGAAGTTCGGATTTGCGACATCTATGGTCATAATAGATAAAGTATTCCAATAGCTTCGTTTTTAATAAATGGCTGGCCATGGAAATGTTTTAAATAATTACAATAAATGTTTTACAATGATTTTAAAAATTAATGGTAGGAAAATGTGGTTCAATTTTGGACCGCTATCAATCGCAAAAAAATAAAAGTGGTCCATTTTTTTTACCACAATCGCCCCAGTGGGTATTAGCCGTTTCTTTTTTATTGTCCAGACTACGAAGAGATAAAGCACTAATTGAATCATTTCGTTTATTGCTTGCAACTTGCTACACTGGTAAATTTCGGCAACATTAGTTAGAAATGTGATTACCCTCGAGTAAATAAGGAATTTTACTATGTCATTGAAGAAGAAAATAACAATAATAATCTAAACGAAAATATGAAAGAGAACAAGACACAGAAAAACAGAAAAAGATAATGGTCGCAACTGGGACTCGAACCCAGAACCCGTCGTCTAACCGGGACGTGCGCCATTGCCATTGCCACCTTCTGTCAAACCGTCATATTAGTCAATCTCATATTTCAAATTTAAGAATTAACAATATTATCTTCAACAAATTTTTTTCCATATTATAGGCAAATACCCTTTTTATTGGAAACAATCATTCTAAGAATTGGTTTGTAACCTAGATAGCGTTTCGGATAAATATATCCGATTTTGTTTATATGGATCTATTGACTTTTGAAAAAAGTCTAAATAAATATTCATTTTGTATAAGAAAAACTCTTTTTTATAAGTTTTAAATGGGAATAACCTTCAAAAGTTATAAGAACAGAGTTTTTCTTACAAAAAAAGGAATTTTACATTCATATAATGTACAATAAAAACAAATATAAATTTATTGTTAACCACTTTTATTTTATTAACACTCTACCGGTTTTAGAAGCACCCTTCCTTTTTCAGGAGAATATTATAACATGTATATTATATCAGTTATAATATTCTCCCGACGAAGGAAGGGTGCTTCTGAAACCGGTAGAGTGTTTATAAAATACAAGGGGTCTACAACAAATTTATATGTGTTTTTATTGTAAATTATGGTGGGCCACAAAGTTAATGCGTTTTACAAATATTCATAATAATGTTTTAACAAGCTTTGAAATATTCAGAGAGACAAATTAAGACGTTTGAACGGATAGTTGAAAATTTAAAGATAACGTCATATTGAGATTATTTATATTCTAAAAATTATTTTTTCTTTCAGACTTTATTTAAAAAAAATCTTTTAATTCTTTCCAGAATCCATTGAAGCTGGATACATTCAGAGTGGTGACAGGAGAGCACCGATTAAAAATAAGGGACCCCCATGAACACAGCTTCAGAATCAAGAGGGTGGCCAAACACCCAGACTTCAGGAAATGTGAGTACCTACTTAATTGAAATTAAATCACTGGTGGATTTCTTAATTTTACTAATTTTTCTTGTGGTCAAAATTTTTTGAAGTGAAAACTTCTTCAGAACCGTTGTGATTTGAAACTCTATGAAACAGAAACGAGCAACACTAAAAAGAGACACGCACATACATCTATAGGATTTAGCCCGCGAAAGAATGAGATAGAATGAAACCTTACCTACGTACAGTACCTACGAAGAGTCGCGATCTGTGTGTAACTGCGTGCATTGGCCGCTTTGATTATGACCTTAATTTTCAAGGCTCCTATTGGTTGAGATTGTGTCGGTGAAGGTTTCACTTCTACCGCGTGTGAACTGCATTCGTTTTTTTTTATTAGCTTCACACAGAGGTCCCAAGGGAAAAAATCATAAGGGCCTTTGTCATATTTGGAGATGCTGGGTGGAGGGTTTTTATAGCGAAAGGAAGGAGAAGAAGTTCTGGGAAGGAAAAGAGTACGAGGGAGGGTAGGAATTTGGCACACTTGACGATAAAGTCAAATTACTATCTCCATTTGGTGTCGAAAAAACTCCATATAAAGCCAGGGCAACGCCGGGTACGTACATCAACTAGTTTTAAGATAAACAATCACATACAGCAAATATGTAATAATTTTATGAATGTTATTGTGATTTAAAAGGTTCGCTGCCGATAGTCACTGATTGTTTTGGACTGTTGAACCGTGTCGGGATGCTTTTCGCTGGCCTTGCAGTGACCACCATCAGTGCAGATGCCTCATATCAAAGGCAGCAAGGTTCTTTCGGTGACATAGTCAACGCAAAAAAATCAGACGAAGGCCACAACCGAACTCGTCGGAAAGGATTGAACCATTGTCAAGGGACGATGATCTGTATAGTTCGTCTAACAAAGCAATGTCGTTTAAATTTCTTTCATCTAATTCAGACTAGGTTGTAAGGAGGTCTAGCACGGAAGACCGATAAATCCCTCTATCAATACGATATTGACTAAATTCGTCATCTATGATCAGTTATCAATATTTGCGAGCATGGTCACCGACCGACGATTGGAAAATTTTAGCACGGCCTCTTGAGTATCAGATAAGTTATTAACATACAAAACATTTTGAATATTGTCGTTCGTTATGCAAAATAACTGGCTCAACGGAGGTGATCTAATAAAGCTCTTAGAATTAAAAGAAATCATGTACGCTGTCGACTTAGGAAACTAAAGTACCTAGTTGAAATATGACTACAGACCTCATTAGCGAATGAACTGCCGAAGAACTGCTGTCTAAAAAGTACATGCGAAGCGCCATTTTGATTTTGATGGTTAAAAAGTGCCCGTTAAATCCGATCCTTTGGGGTTGTTTTACAGGATTTGAAGAATTCACCAAATTACATAAATTAAATTTAAGTTTTGTTATTATTTCATCATGAGCCGGCTGTTTTACAGTAAATACATCGGTAATAACAGAACTTGAATATTAACTTTGGAATTCGTTGAATTGTTCAAATTCTTTCCCGTCCTAAGTCTGCTTCAGTCATTGACGTACGAAGGCTTCAGCTCAACATATTGTGAATAGCAGAAAAGGACAACTAGTCAACTTATCATAATTTGATAGAAAGCTGAAACGCACCTAGAATCTAATGAAAACAAACCTAGATTTCAAATGTTAAAAAGCAAAATGGTGCTGAATGGTCATTTGATGACAATTTTGCAGTGCTACACTTATAAGTTGGAGAAAAAGGAAGGCGCATCCAGTGGCGGACTAATGGGGGTGCGGAAGGGGCGGTCTGGTCCTGGGAGGACTCCAAACGTCTCATCAAATCAAGAAAGCTTTTAGGCACCAGGACATTATACAAAAAAAACTATACTCGTACATCCGATTTTCAAGTCTTAAACTGTTCGAAAATCCAGTTTCTATGGCACCACGTGGGGAATTTTGATATCTAAAGAAAGAAGAATGGCGAATCACCGAATTTTATTTTCGATTTTCATCGTTCATAAAAAATAAAATAGAAGGGGGTCCTTTATAAAAAAAATCCCTATGTTGTGCCATAGTGACTGGATTTTCGAACAGTTTAAGACTTAATGCATGCACCAAGATTTGGTGTATGTTAATCGGGTATATAAGTTGTCAACCAGGTTGAAAAACGTAGTTTCGATAAAAACACGTTCAAAGTTTTGCCGAAGGATAATTCAACATACAAACTGTTTAAAACGGTTTCATATAAAATGCTGCATCTCCGTCAATTTTACGAACATTTAGTGAGAGCATTATTAACAAATACATCTTTCAGAAAATAAAATAAAAAAGATAATATTTTTACGGTGTTCTGGTGACTTACAACCTTGTTTAGGATTTGATCAAGGGAACATGGAGGCGTTTGGAGGTCCCCAAGGTCCAGAGACCCGTGTGAACTGAATAAAAAGCTTGTAAAATTACATCAACTTCTTAAATTAAGGGGGGGGGGCTCATTCAGCTTTGCCGCCCCGGGCCTCTGATGGTCTTAGTCCGCCACTGACGCTTTTGTCTGTGACATAACGATAGTAACTGAGGTTGCCAGATTAATATAAAGTTATGACTTTAGTTCAAGTTTACGCCACCGCCAATATAAATATGGAACACTGTATATTTGAATTTCTGTGAAACAACTGACCCTAACTTTAAAGTTTAAAGTTAGTTAAAAAAATTTCGTTTTGTTTATTCTAGCTGGTCCCCATAGCAACGATATAGCCGTGGTGAGTGTGGGTGTGGGGCCTGGTGGCATCCCTTTCTCTTCCCACGTGCGGCCCATCTGTCTTCCTCCCTCGCCCATCTCCATGGGACCCTGCTCCGTCTCGGGATGGGGTGCGCTGCAAGGTAAATTAATACATTATATATGTACTTTACTAAAATAGAAACATTCTAAAAACAAACAAAATAAAAACCCTTATTCCTTTCATATTAAATTATGTCCAAATTACTCTTTTTTACGCATTTACAAATATCTATTATAATTTTCATTTACATCACAACTAACGGAAAATGGATGGTACACACGGACGTACAAAATATATGGACATGCCCTTACGTGTTAAAAAAACGTGTTATTTCCCCCTCCCATTGGAACCATTTTTCGGAACCGGCTGGGCGTGTCCGGACCAATGTCGTGCTCTCGTCGTACATTTTACGCGCGGACGCTGTATGTCTATGAAACACATACTTAGACAATGAAGAAGACTTGGCGAATCACAAGTCTCTTTCCTCTCTTCGCCCCGCCATAGTTGGTTTTTACCCCTCATCTGTAAGTTCTCGTCTAGTTATTTGTATGTCTATGATGGTACATAATTTACATACGACTGTATACGTCATACATCGACCTCACTCATGCGCCTAAAAATAATACATTTGCTTTACACATCGCACAAATGTTATGCACATTGCAGACAACTATATTTGAAGGCGCACTTTTGAAACTAACTATGACGTACAGAATTATTATAACAATATCTGAATTGCAGTAGATAATATATTTTTGGCTTCATTTGCATGTCGTTACAGAGAATATTGAGACGCTGTCTCCAGTTCTGAGAGCGGCTGCAGTGCCTCTGGTGGACTCCAGTACCTGCAGGATGATGGGAGTGTATGGAGGAAGACAGCAGCCCATACTGGACACCATGATCTGTGCTGGTGAGATAATAAATTTAAAAATGCTTGAAAATTTTTCCCGGGAAACATCACAGTTAAGAGTAAACTTAAAATTATTTACTAATGCCTATTATGCACCACGTTGTTCTTATTTACATGGAGTTCTTATTCACCGGGTATTTTCAATTCAACATGTAGTTCCTAAACACCAGGTAGTTCCTATTCACTAGATATTTCATATTCACCACGTAGTTCCTATTCACCAGGTAGTTCCTATTCACTAGATATTTCATATTCACCACTTAGTTCCTATTCACCAGGTAGTTCCTATTCACCACGTACTTCCTATTCACCACGTAGTTCCATCTCACCACGTAGTTTCTATTCACCACGTTGTTCCTATTCACCATGTAGATCTTATTCACCAAATAGTTCATATGCACCACGTAGATCCGATTCACCACGTAGCTCCTATTCACCACGTAGTTCCTAATCACCACGTAGATCCTATTCACCACGTTGTTCCTATTTACCACATACTACCTATTAACCA
This sequence comes from Limnephilus lunatus, assembly GCA_917563855.2. Lineage (NCBI taxonomy): Eukaryota > Metazoa > Arthropoda > Insecta > Trichoptera > Limnephilidae > Limnephilus > Limnephilus lunatus. The sequence goes on from OU830596.1 coordinate 11,972,530, forward strand.
CAAAGTTTCTATTTACCACGTAGTTCCTATTCACCACGTAGATCCTATCCACCACGTAGTTCCTATTCACCGCGTATATCCTATTCACCACGTAGTTCCTATGCACCACGTATATCCGATTCAAACGTAGTTTCTATTCACCACGTAGTTCCCAATCACCACGTAAATCCTATTCACCACGTAGTTCCTATTCACCACTTAGTTTCCATTCACCATGTAGTTTTCATACATCACGTAGTTCCCATTCACCACGTAGATCATATTCACCACGTAGTTCCTGTTGACCTGGTAGTTACTATTTACCACATAGTTCCTTTTTACCATGTAGTTCCTATTAACCCCGTTTTGCGTTTTGGTTTTGAGATTGTCATATAATTTTTTCAGGCCTTCTCCAGGGCGGCATAGACGCGTGTGGCGGAGACTCGGGGGGCCCGCTCGCCTGCCAGCGCGACGGCAGATTCGAGCTGACCGGGCTGGTCTCCTGGGGGGACGGCTGCGGGAAGAAAAACCGGCCAGGAGTCTACACCAAGGTGCACTCCTTCTCAGCCTGGATCCGGCAGACTATGCAGGAGATGGGGGGGTGACATGGCTGACTGCGACACAATGAGGAATTCCACTGGAAAATACATCAATTCCGAACTAACAACTAAATATAACCAGCAAATATAAACGCAGGGTAGGAAAAGTTTAGACACTAAAGGCAGCAATCTCCAAAATATCGAAAAAAAGTTGTGAATTCAGTTCCATAGAGTGTCAAATTGTGAACCTAATAATTTAAAGGTTAATTGCAAACTCAGTTCTTCCCATCAAAATTCGATGTAATTTCAGCTTCTCGAGAAATCCCATTTAATATTTACATGTTTTTTGGCTTTTTCTCAAAAACACAAAAGTGGGAGATTGCTGCCTTTGCTTTTACACATCGCAATCTTCTCGTACAAGTAGATACTCGTATCTTCTGTTATTCTGACTCTTGGGTGGCTGAACTCAAGTAGGTATTTGATTTAATTTGATCGTTCCATGTCTTCCTCGGACATTCCCGAATTCTTCTACCATTAAATTACGTATCATATATTATTCTCCTTACACTCCATTCTTTGTGCATCCTTTCTACTTCCCTAATCATTTAAGCGTTTCTTTGTTATTCTTATTATTTACACTTGCTTTCTTTTCGTCACAAGATTTTACCACATGTTCACCTCAGATGCTCTGTCCATTTTCATATTTTCTATTCTTAATATTAAAAAAAACGTACCTTAAAATTTAAAAACTTACCTACGAACCAGGATATACCGCATTAGCTCTTTAATTGTATTTTAATGGTTCTCAAAATTGTGTTGTTTATACCAGAATTTAGGTATCACGTACCAATTTTTGTGAACTTTTGTGGTACAATGGCACAGAAAGTGATACTTTTAAAATTAATGTTCCTAATAAATTATTATTTAACACAAAATAAAACATCAGGTAGGATTAAGGGCGAAAAAACCTTGACTGTATGTCGCATTTTTAAAGTTAAGATCAATTAGTATATATTTGTAAAAAATCTAGCAAATGTAAGTGTGTGTATTCATAATGTTGTCTAGTCATATATTATAAACGATTTTAATGTTGGTTTGTCTTTCATTGTTTACCTACTTACTTCATTATTTTCATTTCATTAAAATACTCCATCCTTTTTAAAAAATCCAATTCAATGTAGCATGATTTTCATCCTTGCTACAAGTCCCTGATGATGGGTGCTTTAGTCGTGCAGGCCCTGTCATTCATAATACATTAGTGGGGACCAGAAAATTTCAAAAGTCGTGTTATTTTTCAGCAAGAGTGTATTTTTCGGTAAGAGAGTATTTGGCAAAAAGAATGGTGACATCTTTACTTTTTGGTATTTTGTCTCTTACTGCTATTTATGCTTGTCTAAATAGTCGAAAAATGAATTTTTAGAATGTTTAATATTAGGTTCTAGCGAGTTCCCGGAATGCGTTGCAATTCCACTTAAATAAATATATTGTTTCTTCCTGCGTGTCCTTTCCAATTCGTCCCCATTCCCCTTCCGCCTCTTTTCCTCCGCCCCTCCCGGATTCCCCTTTCCCCTCCCGCTACCCTCAACATGAAATACATTCATTTTTCAAATAACTCGTGCGCCACCTATGGCAAAATTTTTATACAAATTTTATAACGACAGGGCTTACTAGTGTATATAGAATAATGCACACAACAACTCACCAAAATTTCATCGCAATCAGATGAGTAGGAAATAATTTCATAATGCCAGAGCTCACTATTATATAAAGAAACCATCGTGGGCGTGCGCTCATCAAATAACCAAAGTTTCATCGAAATCGGTTGAATGGTTTAGGAAAGCAAAAGGCACAAACAAATAAATACAAGGAAACGTAAATTAACTTATCTACTTCACTATATAAAGAGGTAAGATTTGTTTGTTTGTTTGTTTGCATTGAATAGGCTCCGAAACTACTGAACAATTCTTTCGCTGTTGGGAAGCTACACTATCCCTGGGTAACGTAGGCTATATTATATTTTCAAAAAAATAGGCATCCTTACTAAAACTTCAATAATGTAACCCAGGGTGTAAAAAAATTGCCTAAAATATTCTTTACATCGCGTTCGCTGCGAAAACTATTGATGATAGAATAAAATAATGTAATATGACTTTGTAGAACACATCATTATTTACAAAAAAGGTCGCGACAGCATAATATGTCTAACTATTATGGTTATGCCACAATAAGTATTCTTTTATTTGAAAAATTTAATTAAAATGTCGTCGCTTGAAAAGGCTCTTTACTTGTATCTTGGTTTTAATCCTTATCAAAATAAATTACTTGATATTCAAGACAGCTTCAATACCTTTATTTAACTTTATGAATTTTTTAATTCGGATATTTAATTAGAAAGATATCACGAGTTTAAAATTGATAGTATTAGAAAAAAGTTTCGGCTACGGACCGGGCGGGAGGGGAGTCAAGAAATGAAGTGCCAGGGGGGTTGGCGGGACGGAGGAGCGGGAGAGCGGTGGCGGGGAAGGTGGAAGTGGAACGCTGGAGGGGAACGCACGGGAAAGGACATGCAGTCAGGAGTCACATTTTATTTATTTGAATATGGCAAGTCCAAAAAAAAGTGCAGCTCGCAAAAACTCAGAAACGAGTCCCGGTTCGATCATATGGTGTGGTAGATCTCTATCCCCCCTAGGGAATGAGGGTATCCGTTTTTACCTAAAGGGCGTGCTTTTGAAGATATAAGGGCTGAAAGTTTCGCCCTCTTGAAATTTCTAGAACAGTCTTCCAGAAAGTTCTAGAAGGTTCCGTAGAGCTGTAGAAAGTTCTGGAAGGAGTGGCGGAGTATGTCGTGGAATGTTCAGGAATAGGGAATCGGGAACATCATTGTGCAACATTCCAGAACACTATCTTATTGTCCTGAGCGAAGCCGGGTAACCCAGCTAGTATATTATATATCTACAGATTTTCTTATTTTAAAATACCGGAAAATCTGCTAGAAAAATGCGAATTTCGCGATATTCTCGTGAACATGGCAAAATCGCAGAACTTATTCCAGTAAGCGCCAATTTTTGAAAATCTCTTTGACCAGCTCAAGAATCAAGTTGTTGAATATACTGGGTCCGGGAGACGGATTTTACTATTTCACTTTGAATCCGTCTCCTGAACATTACCAATTTTACTCTGCAATGGAACGCTTTGAATTGAACCTTACCTGCCTTAATCTAACCTAACCTAATCTAACCTAACGTTACTTAACCTAATCTAATCTAAACTAACCACCTTAAATACAAAATTAGAATCAAAACTTATCTAAGCAACTAAGAATACTTCCCTTCCCAAAAATGGGCAACATAAATGATTAGATATTCAAGCAACACTAAAATAAAGTACTGTCAAGAGTAAAATCACGCGTATTTGAACTCGTCAATAAAATGAAATGCACCATAACTTCAAAACTAGAACCAAAACTTAAGATGGCAAATAAGAACACTTCCCTTCCTAAAAAATGACCAAGTTAAATGGGTAAGAAACTATCTACTACTATGTTATAAGAAAGAATTAAGCGTAGTGGAGATACATTTTTTACTAGGGATATTATGTCAAGGAATATTTTGTCGGAGGATATTTTGTTGGGGATATTTTGTCGGGAGATGAAAACGCGCATTACTACCTTGGCAAAACTAATTGTGCATGACCACGAAACCCGTTTCAAGGGTACAGTATTAAATACTAAACATACTCATTAAAATATTTGTTTTTAGAAAATCACCTTGTCTAGTCACTCTTGTGAGGCGTCGGAAATAAACCTACAATATCTATATCTTAATAGTGTACACATACACAAAGGTATACACAATGGGGCTCGAGAACTAGTTCGGTGGGTTCCGCGACTTTTATCCCGCGACAATATATATCAGACAAAATATCCCCGACAAAATATCCTACGGACAAACCATACCCTAACAAAATATCTACTAAAACATAACATAACCTAACCTTACCTAACAAAAAAATGGGACAAAAATAATACGGATGAGACAAGATAATAAATTATTGAAGAAGAAGACAACAATAATAATCTAAACGATAATATGAAAGAGTCCAAGATACAGTCTCGAACCCAGACCTCTCGTCTAACCGGGGCGTGCGGGTTAACCAATTTCGCTATTGCCACCTTCTGTGAAATCGTCATATTTGTCAATATCATATTTCAAATTTTAGAAATAACAATATTATCTTTAACTAATTCTTTTTCCATATTACGGGCAACTACCATTTTTATTGGAAACAATCATTCTAGGAATTGGTTTGTAACCTGGATAGCGTCTCGGATAAATATATTCGATTTTATTCATTCATTAATTTATTCTTCTTCAATGATATATTACATTTAAAATAACCTTCCATAGTTATAAGAAGTGTGTTTTTTTTATTAAAAAATGAATAAATTATTGTTCAAACATGGGAAAAAATAATATAGACGTTCTGTAAAGACAACAAAATAATACAGACATCCTGTAGGAAATTTTGTCGCGGGGTGAAAACGCAAAGGTTATAATCTACGCATTCACAGATGGCGCCAATTAAATTGTTTACGGTTTTAAATACTTCTTGCACGTATGCTTTAAAATATGAAGTTCATTTAATTGTTTGCGCCCATACATATTTAATATGAATATAAATAAATAGTTTTGCCCATAAACAAACTCAAATCTTTCAAGAACGGCTAACAAATACAATATTGGATTGAGTCAACGATACAAAATTGGATTTGTCAGCCTTTCTTGAAAGAGTTGGGTTTGTTTATGGACAAAACTATCTATTTTATTTCATATTGAATGTGTACGGGCGCAAAACAATTAATTCACCTCAATATTTTAAAGCATAACGCGCAAAAAGCGTTAAAACCTAAAATAATTCAATTGGCGCCATCTGTGAATGCGTAGATTATAACAAACGTTACGCAGTTTGGTGATGCATAGAGTAAATGTTTTGTTATGTCCGCTAGTGACTGCCTTTAGCCGATGAAACTTGTACTTTGTGGAATTTAGTTGGGAAAGGTTAATTATTGAGAAGGATACGAAGAAGGGAGGAGAGGATGGTTAGTTAATAATAGTTAATGGCTACTCAGTGAAGTGTAAATTTTATTTTAAGGGGTTAAACCGAAAACTTAAACGGTGAACACACGGGGGACATCTACAAGACCAAAGGATAAAGCTGGTTATAACAATCGGAGTATGCAATTCATACGTGGTAGAAATGAAACCTTCAGAAAACTAAAGTAGACAAGAGTGGGGAGACTACGAAGCACTTTTTTTAATCAATGTGAAGGATGATATTTTCTATATTTTTGTCGTGCACCTTTTCCTATACATTTGGTCATCTTATTAGTATTTGGTTAGATGTCGCTTTCTTTTGCCGGTTCATTTTGGAGTGGTTTGAAGATTGCATATTGATTTTACAAAAATAAAAACATTTAGTTTTTATCAGATTTCGTAAAATTCGTCTGCAGAGGATCGTTAGGCACTTTATATTACTACACCAAAGGAGAATCGCATGGGACTGTGGATATATCGTATTATATTGGAACCGAATACCCGTTAATTAAATAAATATTTTATTGCTATCTCATTCTCTCGCAGGTTAAATCCTATAGATGTATGTGTTTGTCTCTTTTTAGTGTTTCTATTTTTCGTTTCATCGAGTTTCATATCGCGATGGTGCTAAAAAAGTTTTCACTTAAAAAAAACGAGTGTGCTGTAGACCACGCACGATTGAAGTAAAACTTCACTAACTTATAAAAGAAGAGAGAGCAGTGCGCGCGCACATTTTCTTTCTCTCTTCTGTGAAAATGTGCGCGCGCACTGCTCTCTCTTGCTCCTACAGTGTGATACAGATAATAGGCCTGCACTGTGTCTTAGATATACGAAACGTTACGAAAGAAAATGTGTGCTCGCACCTCTCTCTCTTGCCCCTACAGTAATATAGCAAAGGTAACTCTTTCTCTATCTATCTTCACTAACTTATATCTCCCTCTCAACTTCCGTTCGTCTCGCCCGATCACACTTTTCGTAACGCTCTCGTCACACATTCACCAGCTTACTCCCCAAGTCAAGCGTGCTTAAAAAAGTTTTACTTCAAAAATTCTCGGCACTGAAAGTTTTTAGATTTCATTCAATTATTCTATGAATAGGCGCTTACACAGTTCATATAACTATTGCAAAAATACATTTTCATTTATTTTCCGCACTCGCTTGATTTCAGTGCATTCATAATGTTCAAAAAATATACGAAACGTTAAGAAAATGACATATTTTGCTTATTTTTTCATAGAAAAATCAATTTGAGGCATTTCCCTGGATGCCAAAATCACGAACCGTCTCTTGTGCATTAATAAAGTGTGGTGTCATGATCGCGTAGCAACAGTTTTCCTAAAGATTTACGATATTATCATAATATACATAAGAAGTATTATTTAAACTTATAAGCATAAACTCTTCCGCTCACTTCTAAATAGTAAACTAAGAGATAAGAATATAAGCCTATGTGTAAAATAAAGCAGACAGAAAAGACAGAAGTCATTGTTTTTTAAGTAAATAATAGCATTTTTTAGAAAGATTTTGGCTGTCTCTTTAAGCTTATGAGGATGAAAAATAGTCAAAGAAAAATTAGATTGCTTTTTATCGTTTTAATTGGTGCCATTATAAAAGTAAATAGTGTATGAGTTATTCAAATACCTAACAGCAAAAAATGTTAAAATTGTTTGGCAATCTTCAAATTTGAGCTAAAACATGTTCTTGCTTTATTTTAATAATATAAAAACACAGTTTCCTCGACAAAGCTAAACTTCCCCCCCCCCCCCCAGTATCCAAGGCCTTCATACTAAAATAGGAAACTTTGCAGATGATACTGACGTCACGTCAACCTCGGTAAGCGTAAATAAAGCGACACGTCAAGTTCAATCCCATGCATCCTATCTAGAAACTTTCTTTAAACAATGGCGGATTAGTATAAATCCCTCCAAAAGCGCCGTCTGCGTTTTCTCACGTAGAAACCCTAAAAAGCCACCTAATATTCACTTGTTCGGAGAAAACATCCCGGAGAAAAAAAATGCGTTGGGCGTTTGTATCAATCTTGTTGATTTGAACAGTAAGGAGACATGTTGTATGCGATAAGGGGGTGTGGGTATAAAGTTGAATGGTTCTATGACCATAGCCAAGAGCATCCAACCACTATCAAACCATCCAACCGTCCAATCAAGTAGAATCGTCTATAACACGGATGATGACCAGTTGAACCAACTTTACTCTGTCTGCCTAGGAAGCCGTTGCGACGTGCGTAGTTTTGATTGTTTTTGTTTTTATATTAGCTCCTCACAGGAGGCTCTGAGGAAAATAATTCTCCTCAGGGTCTATGTCATCTTTGGAAATGCTGTCTGAAGGGGTCTTTTTGGAGAAGAAAGGAGAGGAAGTTCTGGGAAGGAAAGGTAAAAGGGGGGAAGGGGACAGTGTGTCTAGGAGTAACGGACGAATAAATCCAATGCTCTCATTGCGATACAAGGATATCAAGTCTTGGATCATTAGCCTAGACAGGTTTCTAACATCAAAGATTACTAATAGCTACTTTCATCAAAGATTTTATCAACACCATTTTTTAGTACAGTTAGTTTTCAATAGTACGACTACGGTGATGATTGTCTGTTATTTTAAATGTAATATTGTATTCTTATTTGTATTTTTATTATAAACTGCTCATCTTTTTAAGTGCTTGCTCTCAACACAGGATTTCCTAGTGGGACAGGGATAATTATTGTAAGTCTAGAAATAATAAAATAAAAATGATTTGAAGATACTGTTGGATACATTAGTTGAAAAGCTTGCATTTCGCTTTAATTTGTATTATTTAGGTACAATGTTCATTTCTGTTAATGACCTACTTCTGCAAAAATTATAATCATTTTTTCTTGTAAAAACAGGTTTTCTAATTTCATTTGCTGATGATTTGACCCCCACTTTGGATCCACTGATTTAATCAGTCCTAAAACGGGAATCCTCCTAGTTGGGCAGTCAAAACATTTCTTAAATAATGTATATAAATGTATAATTATTACTAAATCATCATCATCAGCATCATCACTCTTGGCTCTAAAACCCCTGGTGGGTCCTCAAGAGTCTAATTTTTACTAAATAAAAAAATAAAAAATCCATGCTTGAATTAATTTTTACTAAATAAAAAACAAAAAATCCATGCTTGAATTAATCTTAATGTATACTTGAACCTTTATTATTCAAAGTCTTGGATATTTGATATGTACTTGAAATTTCTTTAGCAACTGACTCTGTTGAAAGTAACCAGTTTTTACCGCTTCTCCCCACGGGGCAGGTTTATTAATGGTGTTTAAATATATATCAAGTATCAGGCTTTCCGGCCTACCAGAAAAACTTCCATACGAACTAAGAAGCACAAACAATTCGAAATAATTAAGAGATGTTCGAAGAAATGTATGAATTTTTACGAAACCACGAGATATTTTTAACTTACAGAGATTAAAAACTATGAAGTAAGGTTGATACCTACCTCTACTTTTCCCACCTCGGTATTAAAACAATAATTAATATATAAAAATAATCTTGAATTGAAACTTTCTATAATTACATATTATATGAATTTTTGGTGAATATATTTTATCATACGTCTAAAAAAAACCCAGTTGATCGAGGGTTGATACGTTAAATCTGTAATCTTTTTGAATCCGCATTCCAAATAAAGACAATATCAGGGCTTACTTATTTACTTTATGTTACTTTAAAACCTCCACTGAAAATAACAAATTTTTTTGTTATCATTAAAATAATTGTTTTTCTTTTTATATTATTAATCTAACGAAAATATACACCTTAACTTTATGTTTTATTCTTGCCACAGACTTCTGATAATAATAATTATAATACCCCCGAACAGGCTTTGCCTTAGTGTGTTTTAGCTGCGCAATACAATGGTATAACTGGCACATGTACTCGTACCAAAACATTCAACAAAAAATAATTAAATAAATGTATATCACTATAATAAACACCTTTTTATTCGCGAGTGCTTTTAGCTAAGTGGATCAACTAATTTATCTAAGTGGACAACTACACAGTAGTGGTATTTAAGTAGGTGTAATTTTCTCCATACGTAATTTCTTTCACGAGCCAATAATTTGGTCCGTCATTCTGTTATAGCCTGGAATGAACATTAACTGCCTGAGATAATTATAAACATTACGGTAAAAAGCGGGAATATTAGACTGACGTTGAGCTTAAGTAGCATTGCAATGGAAGAATAAAAATATGATTTGTAGTAATTACTGAAAGACGCTTTTTGTAAACAGATTGTGGGTACTGTGGGAGGTAGCGTGAAATGGTTTCATTGTTTGATCAGTTTTTCTGGGAGGGTAATATCGGTTCGTGAAATTTACGCCTGTATAACTTCATCATTGAACCAGTTACCCCTTAACATAGGTTCTCAACGTGAACGATAACGCCCCCTTGTGGGCGTTTAGGACTTTAAGGGGGGCAGTAGAAGACACTGAGAAATTTAGGGGGCGTTGAGATGACACAAGTGGGTAGCAGGTAAAAACACGTTAATCATGTACTAAAAGGCAAAGTAAACTTTAATATTGGTTAATTTTTGTTATTGTATATATGTATTTTAATCGTTTTTATCACGTATGCGAAAATTCACATATTTCGGGGAGTGGATGAAAATTGAACTGAAAAATTCCATCACATTCAGATCTACATTAAATTGAAGGACATGAAATTTTTTATTTTAAATTATATAATATTATCATATTATGTGTATTTTTATTAATAATACACGTAAGACACAAGAAGGAGTACAAAAAAGGAAGAAGGTAGCAACCCGGTAATTAAAATACAAAATATTTGTTTTTTAAGTTGCTAAACAAAAAGGTATAACAAATAATTAAAATATGTTTTTAATCGACAATTGAGCTCCCCCCCCACCCCTTAAAAGTAAAAAAAATGGTGGGTTTTGGAAAAAAAAGTCAAATTCGGCGGCGGGCAAAGTAAGGTTGAAGGTATTAGCGAAGATAAATTAAAAATTAGAATATGTTATCGATAGAAATATATTTTTATATTAGGGTAAAAGAGCTATATCTTAAATTTTTCGGCAATTTGTAGCTTAAATCTTCTTCTGAATAATGAAATGGGATAATTTATAATTTTACGAGAATTTAGTAGCTGGTAGGTACAGAGGGTGGTTAAATTTTGTTTTAAACTTGAATCAAATCAAAACTATTTACTATGCTCTATGTCAATCTCTAATGGAATACGGTATTATAGCCTGGGGAGGAGCAAACGCAGCCGCCATTGATCCAGTTTTTAAAACTCTGAAATTAATTATTGAGATTATATTATAACTACCGTTCACAAGCAGTTCGGATAAAATCTTTAGGAGAATCTGACACAGTGTGTCTTGGGCATTAGGCAAATTTACGCCAAAAACATATTAGCATAGAAAATGTCCAAACTGCTCGAGGTACTAGAACCAAGGGGCATAATTTCCTACTTATCCCTTTTGCCAAAACAACCTTTGGCCAAAGAAATTTTAGATACTTTGCGAAAAAAATATATAATACACCTCAAAATCCTAGATTACCAGCCAAAACAGATCCAACATCAAAGATTTTATCAAAACTAACTTATAAGTATTTATTTTTTCAGTGGTACGTTGATGATTAACTGTTACTTGTAAAATTGTGTTATTATTTGTATTTTGTATGTTTTATTATAATAAACTGCTCGTGTTAAGCGCCTGCTCTCAATACAGGTTCTCCTAGTGAGACAGGCATAGGATAAAACAAATTGTAAGTCTATAATAATAAAGATGAATAATAAAAAAATAAAAATAAACAAAATAAAAAAAATCAACAGCAAGTTTAGTGCGTATTGAAAAACTGTTCGCACAATACCCACGAGGCAATTTGATTGATTAATATTATTGACGTCATTTTGATCAAAAGTAGAAACCTTGACATTGTTTTACGCTTGCGATAAATTGAAAGGTAATTAACTGTTAAATTGTATGCATACAAACTCGAGGCGATAGATACTAGTTCATAACATTATGATTTGTTTATTATTATTGTTTATTGCGGTATTTTAATTAGGTACATAGTTATCTATGTCCTAATACAATCCATAAATATACAAACACTTAAAATAACATAATAATAAAATAACGCTAGACCAAATTAATCACATATCTTCTCAATTTAATTTTAAATGCCTTTATGCTCTCTTCCAATTTTATTTCTTCTGGTAATTCTCCATATATCTTCAATGCTCCGTACATCAATGACTTTTGACTCAGTGTTTTTTTCCTGGAGTGGAGTCTTAGTTCATTTCTTTTCCTCATCTCATGTGTATGTTTGATTTGTAGTTTATCAATTTTTTAAAAGAATTCAATAGACGTATAGCCATTGATTATTTTGTAGATTAACAATATAGTATTGAAGTAAATAATTTGTTTAAATGTTTATTTATTTATATATAATTTGTGCATTTATTTATAACAAATCACATGCAATATAGCCTAAAGGGGTCTCCACACGGTACTGCCGCAAAACTGTAGTCAAAAGCGCCAGCCGTATTGTTATTATAATAACACTTTAGACGTTATAATTGTACCATTTATGCAGTGTATATGCAATGCCAAAAATCTTACAAATGCGCTATAGGACACAAAAAATAAATCTATTTCTTTATCCACCGCATTCAAAAGGCACGTAGCTCTCCCCACAGGTGAGTTCATAAATAAATTAGTGCGGTTTGGTCTACTATATAGGAGGTTATGATGACGTCCTCGAGAGTGAGACTTTGGTACAAAAAAAAATTATTGGGCCAGTATCTTATTATTAGATAAGTGACCGTTTATTAGTTGAAAAAAATATTTAAGTAAAGCAATTAAGCAATACCTCTACGTGTCTCTAGGGAGTGGTAATAATTGGTCATGCCTAATATCGATGGGTAAAGCCAAGGGTAACATCCATAGAGCCACGAGAATAAAAACCTTAAAAATTTCTTATGGACTCTTTCAATGCTTAAAATGAATGTTGAATGAGTTAAATGACAAGATATTTAACTCCTTCGACATTTTCTTGACTGAAGTGTACCTATTTTTCTTCAATATAGTTCTAATAGCTCTGTTTTTTGTATAATTGTCATTTGTTTCATTAATCCGTCGTTGGCTAAGGATAGAATGCTACTACACAATGATTGCGTTGTACACATTTTTATTTGTGACGCATAAAAAGCAAACTCAATAATTTAACCATTTAACGGAACTTAAAGGTTAAATGGTTAAATTATTTCAGCTTTTTTTTTTACTTTACCTCCACACAGAAGACCCTGAGTAAAATAATTTCCCTCGGGGCCTACGTCATCTTAGGGGATGCTGGTGGAGGGTCTCTCTAAGGAAAGCGGGGATAAAAAGTTCTGGAAAGGAAAAAGGTATGAGGGGTGGGTAGGAATCTGGGGGTCAGTGTGACTAGGAGTGACGGACGTATTTTATTTATTTATTTATATTCTCACCATACATTTTGTTGTTGTTTTTTTTTACATAAATTAACCTCACTAGGACTAATGCCTGTATTGAGGTTAATAATTATAATTTGAGGATGCATTTTACATGTAAACACAATATAAATACACTACTTTTAAAACACTAATATTACATACTAATTACCCATCTATAATCACCATTTAAATAGTTTTATTGACGTACTGTAATATGATAATATAATATAATAATATGAAGACCAGATGGGTAATTTGAGAATGATTTGTAACAATATTTTATACCTGCCAACAGCAAAGTAAGTTCAAAAGAACTAGGGTGACACTTCGATTTGTGCAAATGGAACTCAAATATCTTATTATTTAAAAAAAAAAACTTATTATTTAAAAAAAAATCTTATTATTTAAAAAAGGACAAGGATGAAAATATAGTATGCCAATCCTCAGTCAACATATATTTCTTAACATTATTTTTAAATTTAGTTAATGAATTGGAAGACTTGATGTAATCTGGCAGAATATTAAACATAAGTGGAGCCTGATATAAATAGTTTCTTTGGCCAAAAGATGTTTTAGTATGTATTGCCACAAAGTTCATTGTTGAGCCAATTCTAGTGGTATGGGTTTGTTGGGTTCTTTCTGCAGATTTAGTATTGATAAAAAATCTACAAATTATTTTAATGATGTACAGCTGTTTTATACACATAACATTAGATTCCTTATAAAGTAGTTTAGATGGATAACGAAAATTTTTTTTGTACATGACTTTAAGAATTAATTTGTGAGCAATATTTAGTGGTTTTACATTGGACTTTAGACAGGATCCCCAGCATACTATATTGTAAGAAAGTCGAGATTGGACTAAGGCATAATAGACAGATTTTAATTTCTCTTTATCCAATATATGACGAAGTTCTTTAAAAATATAGGTAAGTCTCCTGATATTTTTTGTTAACATATCAATATGGTCGTTCCATCTCAAATATTTATCAATAATTACACCTAGGTACCTAATACAGTCTACTCTTTCTAAAGGGTGGCAATTACAATTTTGCAGATAATTGTGTATAGTTATATTATGAATGTAGGATGGCTGACTTTTTGATGATATGCTAAAAGTTACATATTTTGTTTTTGATGTATTCAAAGTTAAGATGTTATTATTTAGCCAATTCTTTACTATTCTTAATCCTGAATCACATTTTTCAAAAGCATCTTTCCAGGTTTTACCCTCAAATATTAAAGCAGTGTCGTCTGCGAAACTGACAATATGACCTGGAATATCTAAATTACATAAATCATTAATGTAGATTAAAAACAATATTGGTCCAAGTACACTACCTTGTGGAACCCCAAAAGAGATTTGTTTGCTTATGCTTAAATTATTATTTATCTCTACTTGTTGTGTTCTATTGCTAAGATATGATTTGAACCAACTTAATGCTGTACATTGAATTCCAAGAGAAAATAATTTTTTGAGGAGTAATCCATGGGAAACCGTGTCAAATGCCTTTGATAGATCTAAGAACACAGCTAAGGCTTTGTTTCCATGATCCAGGGCACTAGTAAAATTCGACAATACTATCAATACTGCATCACTCGTTCCTTTATTTTCTCTGAAACCAAGCTGATTGCTAGAGAGTAATTTATTTATTTCTAAGAATGATACCAATCTCGACTTAGCCAATCTCTCTATTACTTTTGAAAGCGTGTTGAGTAAGGATATAGGTCTATAATTATTGACATCTAGTTGATCTCCACCTTTAAAAAAAGAGGAATCACTTTAGCTTTCTTACAGTGAGAAGGGAACATTCCACTCTTGAAGCTAATATTAATGATATGAGATATGGGACTAGCTAATTCGGATACATGGAGTTTATATATCATAACACTTAAAGAATCAATACCGCATGAGAAAGACATTTTTAAATCATTTATCACATTTGTCACTTCATGAATGTTAGTTGGCTTAAAAACAAAATTGTCCCCGGTAAAGTGAAGTTCAGATTTAAAATCATTTACAAGAAGCGTCTCACTTGTTTTATTATCACTGCACAAATTGTTAGCGAGACTTGGACCAATGTCTCTAAAGAAGTCATTCATATGATTAGTAATTTTATTTGGACTCTCTTCCATTGAAGTAATAATATTGTTAATTCTCATTTTTTATGGTAGTTTGCTCTTTTTTAAGGTTTATGGCCTCCTTTATAATGTTCCACTGTTGTTTAATGTTGCCATTGACGTCACCTAATTTTCTTCTGAAATATGCTTGTTTTGTTGATCGTATTATCCTAGAACACCAGTTTCGATATCGCTTATAATATTCAAGCAGTTCGAAGTTAAAGATTTCTATTCTGCACCTGCTGTGCAATTTATCACGTGTTCTGAGGCATTTGATTAATCCAGAATTTATCCATGGTTTTAGCTGTTTCATGATATGTCTCTCTTTTTGTACTGACGTACAACTTTGCACATGAGTTTTCAAACATTTAATGAAATTATCAGTTGCCAGATTGACGTCATTTGTTGACAGAACTATATCCCAGGATTCCTCCTTTAATTTGGTCATCAAGAGGTTGTTGTCAACAACAAATATAGGTTTTGCATTATTATTTGAAATATTATGTAGATTTAAGCTCATAAACTTCATTAAAATTGCATAATGGTCGGTTACGTCAGTAGTAAAAGCCGCTCCCTGTGGTTTAAATTTTGATTTTGCCATAATAGTAACTCTTAACAAATCAATGCAGCTTGATTTGTTAGGAGTTACTCTTGTTGGTGAGTTTATTATGGGCTTCATACCATGAAACGCCAGAAGTGATAGGTATTTCTGTGTTTTTATGTTCTTCAAATTAAGGGTATCAATATTTAAGTCTCCACATAAGATAATCTCCTTATTTTGCAAGGATTCAGATGCAAGGAATTCATTCAATGAGTCAAGAAAGTTGTCTATTTAAGTCTGGGATGGAGATCGATAAACAGCTATTAAACATATGGTATTGGATAATTGCATTTTCAAGCAGTTTGCACTGGGAGAGCAATTTCCTCCACAGTAACCTGAATGTTTTGCCTTACGTAGATAACTACTCCATCATTTTGCAAATTGTTTATCATTGTTTTGTAGACTACGTACTCTGGAATGCTAGGCATATTAATTACACTGCTCAGCCAAGCCTCTGTAAAGACTAGTACATCCGGACGATGATTAATGCAATCCAGCATAGAAACAGTTTCATCAAAATTCTTGCTTATACTTCTAATATTCATGCATAGTAAAGAAAATTTTGAATCTTTCAAAAAATGTTTGCAAGATAATGAATCTTCAAAAATTATGTTAGGTTCAATATTGTCAGACATATTAATTATGTTTTCTATATCATCCATTTTTTTTTTTCAGTAAAAGTGTCAGACTTTGGGAGATGATTACGACAATTTATTCAAATCATCTTCGTGTTTGACGATTAGAACTCTTGAAGATAGTTCTGGGTTCTTTTTCACACAAATTTTATTGTTCCGAAACCATACAAATTGAAATTTAGCTTCTTTAGCTTTTGATTTAGTTTTCCAAAGAAGGGCTTTGGAATATGATGATAGAACTTCTCCAATGAAGATGTTGCTGTCCTTCAATTGCTTTATACTTTTGCGTGCGATGAGAAATTCAGATTGGGATTTTTTATCTTTGAAATGGATGATCATCCTCTGAGCTCCGGGTTTATTAATAGTTTTATCAGGATATTGAGTAACTTTATTTATTCTACCTGGTTCAATCCGAATGTCAAATTTTTTTATGAATCTTTCCACGGTTTCCACAGAATTTTCATTCATCAAGGTTTCCAGGCCAGACAATTCAGCACAATTATAGCTTACATTTTGTTGTTCCATGTCAGCAAGACGAATTTCTAAATTTTTTATTTTTAGATCTTTGATAGAATTTGCGTTTTCTAAGTTATCCACATTTTTTTTTAATTGCATCATATTTCCGATGTTATTAGTTATTTCATCATATTGTTGACCAATAAATTCAATGCTTTTTCTCATGTCGGATATCTCAGATTCGAGATTTTTTTTCAAAGTTGATGATTCAAGTTCAATTTTTGCTAAAACTTGTTGCTTAAATTCTTCCATTTTTTTATCCATATATTTTACAATTTTTCCAAATTGATCCTCGTTTACTGCTGGAGAATCCGATGCCTTAGACCTAGTTTGCACTAGATTCTGATTGTTGGGCATTGTAAATGATTAACTTAAAGAAATAATGACTCACAACTAAATGTTGAATGGTGGTCACCCTACAACACACTTTATGATCACTGGTAAACGGAATGTAATATAGTAGGTACAAACTTATTGTTGTGAATACTAAGAGTGGTTAAGCAGTGGAGTATCACAAAGCAGACGTCCTCACTCAACAACAGTATTGTTACGACTGGACGTATGAATCCATCCCTCCAACTGCGGTGCAAGGCAATGGGTCGAGAGAATCCGACTGGAAAGGTCAAAAGGCCTTCATCAATCAGTCTCTCGATCCGGCCCACCATGCAACAGGTTAGCAGACGCATCCAAGACTTGGACAAACCTCACCCCATGAACCCGGGAACCCCTGCTAAGTCACCAAACGTAGCGAACCACTTGGGGTGACCAAAGTTAGAGGTGTTGGTTATCCAATAAATGGTTCCTGGGGCGGCGGTGCCCATACTTGCCTCCCAAATTTTGTTAATAGCTAGGAACTTAATTTCCTTTTAGTCATTATATTATTATTATTATATTTTTAAAAATGAAAGCTTCTTCAGCATCGTTATGATTTAAAACTCTATGTAACGAAAAAGCGACACTAAAAAGAGACAAACACATAAGTCTATAGGATTTAAATAGCGAATGCACTTAGCTATAAAACATAAAAGAACATTTGGCTTGGCCTATTTCAGCATATCGCTTGTCAGATATTCCCATCGGGAATCTACAGCGAGCGATATGCCGAAATACGCCATGCTAAATGATCTTTTATAACTGTGTGCGAATAATCGGTCTCCTCTTTGTGCGGTGCTTCGTAGCCTCCCCATTCTTGTCTACTTTAGTTTTCTGACGGTTTCACTTCTACCTGTGTGAATTACACACTTTTTATTTTTATTAATAAAACGTTTGTGCCTACATAAATTGGGGTTCTACAATGGGTCCTCTTGTGTCGTATAATTTATGCTATTCATGTTCCCAATATACAACACTAGACTCCATGCTCAATTTAATGTATTTGTTTCTCGCACTAGTTTTATGTACAATTCTTTTTCTCAGAGATTTCATCGTGTTGGGAATGAAACTTGCTACGTCGACATATTTAACTATACTCTCATCTATGGAATATTGGGAAATAAATTAACAACATCAAAAGCAATTAGTTTAGAATTACTAGGGAGAACCACATCTTTCAATTGTTCCACTAATGAACAAGAGTTTTTAAATTAAGAGCGTATAACCAGAGAACACCATAAATATGTCATTTTTAAATCAGTGTTTAGACGCATTGAGTCTTTTCCACAAAAAAATATAAATTGGTTTCGAAAGATTGTTTTAAATTTTCAGAAAAAATTATAATTTTTAGTATTATAAAGTTATAGCATAGGTCGTTGGCGGATTTGTTACATTTTCAAAAAAGTACATTTACTATACAACACCCATTTCAAATCATATAATCATGCAGTAAAATAAATCAATACAATATCTGGTAAACGTATGTAACAGAATTATAATTTTAGTTTAAACAAAATCATAAAAAAACTAGTGTAAAAAGTACATGTATTTCTTGACGAAAATTGGTCCGTTTGTGTATTTATTTGCGCACTTACAGACTAATATATTTCTTTTTTTTTACATTCTTATTTTGCTGAGACATTATTGAAAAATGATAAATACTTATGATCAACAAATAATTTTAAAAAGTAGATAATTTTATTAGTTTTATAAACACGCCTTTCAGCATTTTTGGATAAAGGTATAAATTAAAACAAATTTGGAATGAAATAAAATCGATATTGAGTTATAATTTTAAAAAGCTGGTACGGAGAGTAATTAATCTTTCTCATTGGAACCGCCATGTATGATCGTAAGAACCTCTTTCGACGAAATGTGGATTTTCGGCCGCTGGCTGGTTATACGCTCTTAAGTAAGTTTCGTCAGGTCAGGTTATGGGCTATTTTTTAACCACTTTTTATGACTTTTCAAAGGAGTAATGAAGTGCTACTTTGTCGAGTTTTCATGGAACCATACTTCACACTTTTAGTAATTTTCAATTATATAAATCCCAACAATTTAATTTTTTTGTTTTTTCACACGTCATGCCTACAATCCACAAAGCATGTTTTATCATTTTATTATGTCAACTTTTTTTCTTATCTAGTGCAATTCATTTAATTACGGAGGTACCTACTTTAACTAGTACTTATATCAACAAATGATGAAATTACTCAATCAAATTTTGCAGGTTTCATCGTGCTATCTTTAAGGCGGGTCCAAAGCTCAAACATTTGCCGTGATAACCCCTCAAACATCACTAAAACATTTTTTGTTTTCCGTCTCCTCCGTTTGTTTAAACAAAACACCAAACATTTTTTTAATTTAATTTAATTTATTTGAAAGATTGGTGCGAAGTTCGCGTGATCAGACATAATTGTCACAATTTGGCTTTTGGTTCGCGAGAACTGTCCACACGTACGCAATAAACACTTGACGTTTGAAATGTTTGGCGTTTATATCAGTGTTAAAATGCGTTCTGATGAAAAAGATATGCATCGGGGAGAAAACACAGATATTTTAATAGATATTTATTTATCAGGAAAGATTTCCGACTATATCAATTATTGCACGACCTAAAGTTACTATTAAGAATTTAGAATGCCTAAATATTTACGTCAAAAACAGAATAATAATATTAATATTTGATATTATATCATAATTTTATTATCAAATATTTTTGTTATTATAGTATATTTAGGTATAATAATATTTTAAACTCGTGATTATGCTCGCTCATTGCACATAAGCACAAAAGGCCGTTCCATTTATTCTCCATACACGACCGCATCACGCGGCTCCTGGCAAAAAATGAATTATCCCCCCCGCCGGCCCCCGCTTCACCCGGGATTAGGGTTGCCATACGTCCGGAATTTTCCGGACAGGTCCGGAAATATAGATCTTTGTCCGGAATGCGGGGGGAAACCTAAACAGTCCGGAATTTCTACAATTAAGTGGAGATTGATATAATAAACCAAATTACTTTGTTTTTACACATCAAAATAAAAACATCACTTCTGATTATTATTTTTAATTGATAAACTAATCTTTAAGACAAGATTTTTATGCAAAGCACAAAGGGTAAAAATTATTATAAGTAATAATTATTAGCCTGAAACACTCATCTACATTGAAAATAAAGTTGGTTGTTTGCAGGTGGAAAAATGAAATAAAGTAATTACAAGCAGGACGCGGGTTCGAGTCCCGTCGGCGGCATGTGTCTTTTCTCGATAGATTTTTTCAATACAGATGAGTGTTTCAGGCTAATAATTTTTACCTACTTATAATAATTATCACTTCTGATATTTAATGCTCCCAGAAATATTGTGCAACACTTCCAAATCTTTAATAATAGTTTTGTAGAACATTTCGCAAGTCATATTTTTTAAATTATACTGTGTTAAGAGAATCGACTTGTCTAGAAAACCTGTTCCTTTATTTTGACCATTGAGTTCCCATTAAGGAAAAGACTCTTTCAACATGTTGAACGTGTTCCATCGTACACACAAGACCGTGAGCGTGACAATTCAAACGGAATTTTGCTTCGTTTATTCACATGGACAATGCATAACGACATTAATTTAATATTTACAAGAAAGTCCGGAATTTTTATCAAATGTCCGGAATTTTCTCCGGGATTTTGATTTTTTGGTCTGGGCACCCTACCTGGGATGGAATGTTTTCCGTCGAGCATGGGAAGCTCCAAACACAACAAAAAACATTATAATGATAAACATTGGATGTTGTTATGGGACTGTCATGACAAATGTTTACGCCATGGACACTGCTTAATAATAAACATTTGCAACAAATTTGTAATATTTGCAACATTTCTATTGACTAGCGAAAAGGGCAGACACGTGACGTTTGGATCAAGCTGCTGAGCAGTCGTCCATTGAATGTATTATAATTAATGTGACCAGACGTCCCGTTTCACCGGGACAGTCCCGTTTACAGGGAGAGTGTCTCGGTGTCCCCGTACATAGCTTCGGGACGCCTAAATGTCCCGTTTTCAAAAAGAAAGCATTATGCACCTACGCAAACATACCAATAATCTTGAAATACATACATATATAAAATAGCTAACCCTAATATAAAAAAAAAACATTACTATCTGGTCAATTGTATTGTATGAAAGTGTGAGGCTCCTAAAACGAATAAATTTATAAGATATTTTGTTTAATTTATTAAGGGTCTAGAATTTCAATTATGCACGCGCTTGATAGCTGCAAGACGAGTTGTGATCTAGCCTCCTACATAATAAAGAAAAAATCAACATAATTTTAGTCAAAAACATTTTTCCTGTAACGTGTTGCTTTATTTCGTTTATTAGTGTAACGGACGTGTTATCGGGGAATTAGAAGACGAGGAGTGTTTGTTAAACTTCCTCGTTTTCTAATTTCTCGTTGCTCGGTGAGCACCCTCCCCTGTCAGCCCGCATTAGTTGTATGGTAGCGGGAGCGGGGGGGGGCCTGGCTATATACGCTAGACTGCCGTACCGTTCCCCCTCCGCTTCCCGCTACTCCCCGTTGCTACCGCATAGCCGACCAATCAGAGCGCCGATTATCATTGGTCGGATCTGTGCGATAGTTTGAATTGTATGTTTGAATTGAGTAAATGTTTATGTTTGAATTACAGGAGTTCGGCCTATTATTTGGACTAATAAATGATAATGGAAGATAGGCCGAACTCCACTTGCATAATTAGTTAATAAAAAATAGTATAAGTCTTAGTTTAATTGATATATTTGAATCCCCCTGAATATTGTTGGGCCGGGGGACCCGCGAACATTTTTGTATTTGTATTTTCTGAAATTAATAAACATGCTTGAGAGAGATGGTTTTGGTCGGCAGAGAGAACACGGAAAAGAGGGTAGTTCCAGAGGTCCTAGCGCCCGTCACGCCAATGGTGGCGGAGGTTATGACCTACACATTTGATTGCCTAGGGTCGCGCCGAATCCTTCACTCGGTTGAGGTAGGATTTGGTATAAATAGAGGTGCGACCCGGGAACGATGTATAATTTAAACTCAGTCAATTAAATACTACCTTCAGAAGGTAATAGTAAAAAGGCCAAATGAGCCGTAATACTAGTTAGCTAGACATGAAAGGGTATTGCAAAGCCCTAGTTAGTTAGAGGATTACGAAAGAATCCGTAGAATCAAAAAAAAAAAAAAGAACGAACGCATTCCAGTACCGACGCGACAGCTACCTTTTCTCTCTGCAAACCGGACCCATTTCTCGACGGAAATTAATTGCAATTTGGCTTTTATTTCACGAGACACAGCGGCTGACATAGACTACCCGGCGCCCTATCTTACAGTCTGTGTGAGTGACGGAAACGTCGCTTACAATTAGTAAAACAAAAATCTGTTTAAATTTTCGAACAAGGGTCTAGAATTCCAATCGTCAATGCGATTGGTAGCTGCAAGATAAATTGTAAGCTAGCCTCTTTTGTACGGCGCTTTTGAGGCGATTTTTCGTGAAAACAGCGCTATATATAAGTTGTCCAAATTTATTATTTTTGTACCTACCTTTTTTTCGGTGTCCCGGTTTGGGGGAAAAATAAATGGTCACGTTAATTATAATACACATACTAGAAATGATTTAGATTTGATTGGAAACCACTGTCGCCACCGACCTATTACCATTGTGGTTTTAGTCCGTTTAGCATGCGCTCTGTCTCTCTTAAACTTGTCTGATATCGCCATAATTATATCGCACAGAATCAAGAAGAACACAACAAATGCGTCTCGGCATGTTTCGAACTTTCACTGTCAAATCAAGCCGTTTACTATGATCGCTCTTTTCGTGTGACTGCCCGCTCATTTGGAATAAACTTCCCTCAGCTTTTACAAATATACAGAATTTAAACGGCATTTAAAAACAAAATTATTTAAAAAATCACACCATTCATGAATCCTAACCTCTTTTCAATATACAATAATATATAACAAACCAATGTCTAAAGTTTCCTGTAATTGTTGGTTTTGATTTCCTCCTCATTGAACTTTTGTGTTTAATGTCCACTCGGGATGTTTTGTCCTATGCTACAATAGCACCGTTATTATCTATTATTATTTTTTTTTTAGTGAATACCGCACAAGAATCTCAACTGCTCCCGTCTGGAGCCAGTGAGACTATGGAATCCCCAATTGGGGTATGTTGTGAGGCTGAAGGTAGTGGGGAGGGGAAGGAGGTGGGAAAGAGGAAGGTTGGGAAGTACTTGGCTATTCAGATCTGGTCACCAAACACGGCTAAAGCCATTTTCAAGCAACGTTTCAATTCTGAATGGTGGTCTTACACCAGGGCGATACTGATAGTATCTTCCACTCTGGAACGTGCCGCAAATATACTATATATTATTTTAAATGAATTAATTGTGAAATAACACAAATTAATCAAATAAAATTTATTTGCGCACGCCGGGTTCGAACCAGCGACCTCCGGATTGTTTTATTTATTTATTTATTTATAAAACACATGATACATAATTAAGACATTTACATAAAGTAGATATATAAGATCACCATACTAGGCGGCTGCCTGTTTCATGGTGACCAATGGAGTACTGTTACTTTGTGTTAAATATGAAGTCTAGTGTAAATATATAAATTTAGTATAAATTATGCTAAAAATGGAAAACATTATAATAAAAAGTAGAAAATAGAAAGGGGAAAGGGGAAAAGAAGTAAATTAGCATTAGTTTATAAAAATGTACATAACTTTTTTTTCATTATGTGTGCATGTAAGCACACACTATATACGTAGGTGCACACATCTATACAGATATAACATACGTGCATAACTTTTTTTCAATATGTGTGCATGCAAGCACAACGAATGCGGTGCACACATACATATTATACAAACGTGCACATACCTATACTCGTACAGGTATAAACATACACATATAAACATACATATACATATCATAACATATAAAAAATACAGTTGTTCTATCTGAGAACGAGAAACAGGCCACTGGCACTGTTACATTCATTCATCAAAAAATCCCTAATCGCTTTCATAAAAGTGTGATATTGGTCTACCGTCTTTATTTCAATTGGTAGATTATTAAAGATTTTCGGGGCAAGGAAGTTAAACTGTGACTGGGCCATTGAGGTTTTTGTAACTGGAATAATATAGTTAGATTGTTTGGAATATCTTGTACTGTAGTTTGATTCAAAAATACATTTTTTTATAAATTTAAATTTGAAATAGGAAGCTAGGTATTTGACATACAAGGATTTTATGTTAAGCACTTGGAGGTCACTAAATAAGTCCTTCGTGGGATGAATGTAGTGTACTTTGTAAATAGTACGTATTATCAGTTTTTGTGCTTTTATTAACGGATCCAATATTGTTTTAGAGCATCCTCCCCAAACAATTATGCCGTAAGATATAATCGATTGGCATAGAGAAAAGTAAACTGTTTTTAGTGTATTTTTGTTTAATATGTTTCGTAAAGATCTGAAAATATACGCCAGTTTCCGTATGCGGTTTGTGACATTTATTACATGGTCTTCCCACCGAAGTTTATTATCAATTATAACCCCCAAGTATTTAATGGAATCTACTCGTTCCAGTGGATTGCACATACATCTAACGAGATCTTTACAAGAATGTATTTTTAGTACATGATTAATTGAGGATTGACTTGGGTTATTTAGGCTAAATGTTAGATATTTCGTTTTAGATATGTTTAACGTAAGTAGATTATCATCCAGCCACTGTTTGATATTTTGCAATATTATTTCCGCTCTACGAAATGTTTCTTCCCATGTTTTACTTTTTAATACTAGGGCAGTATCATCGGCAAAAGTGATTATATTACCATCAATTTGTAATCTACATAAATCATTAATGTATATGAGAAAAAGTATGGGACCGAGTACACTTCCCTGTGGTACACCAAAGTTGATTCTGGTTGGACGGGATGATTTCAGTGACGGTAACTGAACACATTGCTTTCTATCTGTTAGGTATGATTTGAACCATTCAAATGCCTTATTTTGTATACCGATTTGCCGTAGCTTAGCTAAAAGGATTGGACGAGAGACTGTGTCAAATGCCTTAGCTAAGTCCAGAAATATTGCCAAACATTTATCACCATTATCTAGGGCTTGCGTTATATGAGATGTTAATTCTAAAATAGCTGAATCTGTGCTTAGCCCTTCTCTGAAGCCAAACTGGTTTGACGATAGAATGTTGTATTTTGTAAGATGGTCGATAAGTCTCTTTTTCACAATTTTTTCCATGATTTTGGACAGTGATGATAATATAGATATAGGTCTATAGTTTGTAATGTTTGTAGGGGTTCCAGTCTTAAAAATTGGTTGAACCAATGCCAGTTTGAGTTTATTTGGGAATACACCTTTGTTGAGACTGAGATTAATGATATGTACTAGTGGTTTGTTTATAAAAGGTTCAATTGTTTTTAGTATGTTTGAGGATATTTTATCGTGATTACATGAATTAGAGGGCTTTAATTGTTTAATAGTTTGTGAAATTTCAGCAGAGTTAGTGGGGTTTAATATAAGTATGTTATTTGTTTTACCAGCAGATTTATTGATTTTGTCGGCAAGAGCATTTTCATTGGTTGAAGTCTCATTTAAAATTTGTGATGCTAAATTTTTGCCGATATTACAAAAATATTCATTTATGTGATTGGTCACACTATCAGGGTGGTCTTTTAGGGAAGTGTCTTGTCCGTTGATATTTAGTTTAGTAATTGATGGTGTTGGGTGGTCAGTGTCAGATATTTTTTTGATAATTTGCCAGATTTTTTTGTTATTATTGCCGGCTTTGGACAGTTTGTCTTTGTAGTAGTTTTCTTTGGTGATTTTAATGAGATTATTACATATGTTTCTGTATTTTTTATAAAATATTTGGGCTTGTGTATTTGGATTGTTATGTAGGTTTTTGTGGAGCTTGTCCCGTTTTTTAATACAAAAAATAAGGCCGTCTGTAATCCATGGTTTCAGTTTTTTATTTTTTGAATTGTTCAAGGGGGATTCTTCGGTGACAGCCTCAATATGTTGCAATAGGGTTTCAGAAAAAATATTAAAAGCAATATCTACGTCTGCTGAATTTAGGATAGAGAGCCAATTTTCTAATTTAAGTTTAGAAGTTAGTTCCTCGAAATTTACCTTTTTCTTTTTTATATTATCACATGATGTTTTGGAAATGGGTATTTTATTCATGAGGCCAATTATTATTGAGAAGTGGTCAGTTATGGTTGACTGATATACAGTTGCTTTCGCATTTTTTTTTGTTCTTACGAATATGTGGTCAATGCATGATTTGGTCGTGTCTGTTACTCTGGTTGGAGCATTGATATAAGAGACAAGCCCGTGTTGAGTCATTAGATTTTTATAATCAAGCGTTTGTGTTGACATGGGCTTAAGTAGATCAATGTTAATGTCACCGATTACCATTAGCTCTTCGTTTGGTGTAAAGTTCAATAATGCCAAGTCTAAGGATCTGAGGAAGGCTGAAGTATTTTGTTGTTTAGGTGACCTGTATAGTGCAAGAATTGTGGTTTGGTTGGTTTTTATTTTAAGGCAGTTGGCATTTTCGATGAGTAATTCAGAGATAATCGGGTCTAGCTCGGATTTCACATAGGCAATTACTCCATCTGACTGCGTTTTATTATTTTGTGTGTTGAAAACTGTAAATCCTGCAATGTTTTTGTGAGTGTAATTTGATTTGATCCAACATTCAGTTAAAATTATTACATCAAAAATATTATTCAAACCGGCAAGTGTTACAAGTAGGTTATTATAGTTCTTGTCAATGCTCCGAATATTAGTTGAAAATATTTTTAATCGTTTGTAGGGTTTTAGAATATCTATACACATTGAGGCATCATTAGTTTCAGGAGTAATTATGTTTCCATGGTTTTCTATTTGTAGATTAATATCAATCATTTCGTTTTATGAAAATTATATAAAAAATGAAAACTTAAGTAATAAGACATGACATTACAATTTGTGACAGTAATTATGTTAAAACTAGAGTAATCTGTTAAAAAAAGTATGAATACATTATGTTGGGTACATACATCGTTAATGGTAGTGTAAATTATGTAATAACATGCGAGTGAAAAAATATGTATGGAATGATCTACCGATTTCTTAAGGAATATTAAAAAGGCTTTGGCCAAAAAAGGTAAACTATGGTATGAATAATTAGAAATTATTATAAAAATTATCTTGATACAAGAAAGTAAGAATACGTTATTTTGAGTATATAAATGGTTAATAGTTGTATGACTCATACAAAAATATGCAAGGAAAATTTTTTTTACAGAATGGTCTACTTTTTTCTTAAATAATATTAAAAGAGCGTTTGTGTGGATGATATGAGGTAGAGTATGGTAATAATGTTTAACAATAATATTAGCAGTTATTATAATAATTATACTGGTACAAGAGAAATATACTAAATAAGGTAAGAACTCATTCTTTTGAATATATACATTGTTAAGAGTGATACGATTCAAACAAAAACTTGCAAGGAAAATAATATTTGCGGAATGAACTAATTTTTTCTTAAAGAGTATTGAAAAAACTTGAGCTCCAGCTAAAGGAGATAAAATATATTAAGAATAATAAGTAGTGAGATTAGCAATTATCACAACAATTGTGTTGATACAAGAAAAAACTAATAAGGTGAGTAAAAATGCATTATTTTGGGTACATATATTGTTGTTAGTGGTACTACCGGTACAAAAAATTGCAGTGAAAATGATATGAGCTGAATGATTATTGTTTTGCAGCACAGTAGAGGTTGATTTACCTTTTATCATCTGTCATAGTGATTGACGCTTTTCTCGATCAAGATCAAGGACATTTTTTATCGTAATAATTTTGGAGGTGTCCGTTTGTCTAAGTAGAATACGCCCAGAAGTCGTCCAAGAATGTTTGTAGTTATTATCTCTGGCAAATTTTTTGGTTTGAGAAAGTAGAAATTTTCCTTTTTGTGTTAAATGTTCGGATACGTAAATCCGTTTGGCTTCATGCGAAAGTCCCAAGTCCGCTGTATTGAGTTTATTTGCTCTGGTGGTAGTGGATTTTTTATATGCTTTGATTTTGTTCAGGAAGTCATCACGGGATTTAATATTATTGAAAGACACTATTAAAGATCTGGGGTTCTTCTGTGAGTCAAGAGTCTTTGCCACTGGACTACAACAGCACTGCTGTTGTTAATTTTTGTTATCATGTCATTGCGCTGTATAGTATATTCTTTATTACTATTATTATTTTATCAATATTTTTTAATGAGGAAGTAAGAAGCACTAAAGGATTATTTTAAAGTTTAACCACTTGAAGTGAAATAACACAAAACCGCGCTATAAAAATATTACGTTATTAGGTACATATTATTATTCGTAGACCGACAAAGAGTCTGGTGAGTCAGGCTTTTAATTTCTAATGCAAAACTGTGTTTCATCATCATTTTGAAAATCAAATGGGATGAATTTTGTATTGAAAATTTAAGGCCTGATTGGCCAGACTTTCAGATCACGAAACTTGCCCAAACCCCATTTCTTTTGAAATGAATCTAAAAAGAGACAAAAACATACATCTATAGGATTTAGCCTGCGAGAGAATGAAATAGTAATAAAATATTTATTTATTTCACGAGGACTCGGTTCCAATATAATACGATAAATCCACGGCCCCACCCTCATTTAATTAAGTAGTATAAAGCGTCTGACCAACCTTAGCGGCCAGACATCCAGCAGACCAAGGGTAGAATCTTACGAAATCCAGAAGAAATAAACTTTTTTTTTGCAAAACCAATATCCAATCTTCAAAGCACTCCAGAACAGGCAAAGAAAACAAAAAAGAAAGTGACATCTAGCGATTCCGGAGAAGAAAACACAAATACTAATAAGATGACCAAATGTTTAGGAATAGGTGCACTGGAATTCGACGACAAAAATATGGAAAAAATCATCCTTCACATTATTAAAAAAAGTGCTTCGTAGTCTCTTGTCTACTTTAGTTTTCGGAAGATTTCACTTTTACCGCGTGTGAATTGCACACTCTGATGTTTGATCTCATATATATTCTATGAACCAATATAATATCAACGTGGTAAATTATTACGTCCTAAACATTATTTTTTTAATTATACCTGATAATGATTCATTGTTTCCTTACATGGTAGGTATAATGTTTGCAATACAATTTATAACCCCACTGTCAAGCCTGTGCTGAGGTTAAAAAATCCACGTAGTAACAATAAAAAGTAATAAATAAATAAAATAACACAAAAATAATATAGGTATTGAAAGAGTAGATTGTGGGTACCCACTAAGATGAAGGGGCTAAGTCATTGGACTTAATTGATCGATAGGCTAAGTACATTAAAATGTGAACAAGTAAGGGGTGACCATAAATTATAACAACTTAAATCAAGGGCGTAGCTATAGCATCCACATGGAGAGGGGGACCCTAACTTACCACAATTTATTATTTAAATCACACTGATAAAAGAGATCGTGCAAATAATATGGTTGCATTTTGTGTTGCATAGAGTGAATATTATATTACTGGGACAACGTGTATGATTTCGATGAGCTATGCATACCGTATCGGTCCGTTCGTACAAATATTCTTTGATTTGCTATAATTTTCGTAAGCGGTGCTACATTTTTTGTTCGATTAGTGTGTATATAACGTGTCTTGAAACCCGCGACCTCTGGTTAAGTAGTCAAGAAGATAGCGTATTATGTTAATTTATTAAAAACAAACATTTATTAACACTGTACACAATAATTACATGTTATTGCGTAACACTTGTGCAATACCTAAAAGAGAATCAGTAATATGAATTTCCCCTGTTTGAGTCGAATCTCATTTCTTCAACATTCCTATTGTTAATTTCTCTGCCGTTATTTTTAAATTAAACCCAACATGTCTTGAAACCCGCGACCTCTGATTTAGTAGTCAAGAAGTTTGTGCACTATGTTCTATAGCAATTTATTAAAAAAAAGTGCAATTCACACGCGATAGAAGTGGAACCTTCAGAAAACTAAAGTAGACAAGAGTGGGGAGACTACGAAGCACCGCACAAAGAGGAGACCCATTAATCTATATCATTCTCTCGCAGGCTAAAACCTGTAGATGTGCATGTTTTTCTCTTTTTAGTGTCGCTATTTTTCGTATCATCGAGTTTCAAATCCCAACGGCGCTAAAGAAGTTCACTTCAAAAACATTTGATTTCATCTCAAACCATTTCGTACACAATAATTAAATGTTATTACGCAATATATGTGCAATACTTAAAAGAAAATAAGTAATTTAAATTTCCCCCATTGATGTAGTAGATATATTTCTATGATTTCCCCCGTTTTTGTTGAATTTAATTTCTTCAAACATTCCTATTGTTGAAGTGAACAATTCTTTAGTATCCTTGTGATTTAAGACTCGATGAAACGAAACATAGTGACATTAAAAATAGACAAACACATACATCTAAAGGATTTAACCTGCGAGAGAATGAGATAATATAATCGGTCTCCTCTATGTGCGGTGCTTCGTATCTTCCCCACTCTTGTCTACTATCGTTTTCTTTGGGTTTCACTACTACCTTGTGTGAATTGCACACTCAGATTTTTAATTTCTCTATTTTATTTTCAAATAAAACACAACTTGTCTTGAAACCCGCGACCTCTGGTTTATTAGTCAAGAAGTTTGCTTTTATGTTCTGTAACTATTTATGTTCTGTACCAATTTATTAAAAAATGTTTCTTTTATCTTAACCATTTCGCAACACAAACATTCACAATAATTACATATTATTGCGCAACACATGTGTAATGCTTAAAAAAAGATTACGCCTTTTTTTTCAATGTCACGATGATTTGCATAAAAAAGCGCGTGCTCTGCATTTTTTCAAGGTGCTTTCAATATAAATATAACTTAATATTTTAGGTAGATAATACGATTTTTCAATCTTTTAAACTTTATCTAACGTTTTTAAAAAAAATAATCAATAAAAAAAAAATCATTCAATAGTACGCTAGAATCTTTATAAAAATCTTTGAGGATAATTTAATACATCTTATGTGTAAATTATACTACAAGAGATAAAAGTTTAGTGGTAACCGTTTACAACGAACACCGTTATTGCGAAATATCGTTTAGTGAGTAATTTTGATTTATATATTTAGAGTAGGTACTTTCGGAAACAATACAGGCGAGAGAGATAAAAGATTTTTTTTTTTCGTTAGCATTAAGAAATAAATAATAGAACACGTCTATGTGATGGGTTTGGTTAGGACGCATGACAACAGAAATCCTTATTCATAAAACAATGTTCGTTTTATCGTACTCAAAGTATTCTAAAAAAGATTCGCGTGTCATCTATAAGTACCGATTTGAAAGAAAATGTACACAAGGGCTTTGGACTCCAAAGCCCCAAACAGATTATCTCTTCATCAAAGAATTCCTTTTATCATTAGATCAAAAATATTCACACTCTAACTCTAAGTAAAGGACAAATTAGCTTACCTCGGTAATAAATCGCCCACAAAACTCTTCTAATAACACATTAACATTATTCCAGTTACATTTAAATAAACAATCATTAGATGTATTTTTATTTATTGAAGTAAAACTTCTTTACACACGCGAAACTTGCGGAGTAAGCTGGTGAAAACGTGACGAGATCGTTAAGAAAAGGGAGATATGAGTTAGTGAAGATAGAAAGAGAGAGAGTTTCGTTTCGTATTTACTGTAGGGGCAAGAGAGAGAGGTGCGAGCAAACATTTTCTTTCGCTCTTTCTCTCATAGCCAGTTAAGTTTAGTATATTTAAGACACAGTGCAGGCCAATTGTCTGTATCACGCTGTAGGAGCAAGAGAGAACAGTGTGCGTGCACATTTTCTTTCTCTCTTCTTTTATAAGTTGGTGAAGTTTTACTTCAGTCGTGTGGTCTAAAGCAGTGTTTTTTAACCTGTGGTCCGCAGTCTCATCTCTGGACCATTTAATAATAATAAATAAATGCCACCAAAAGTCTCGTAATCTTTACGATTACTTAGCACAGCAAATGTGCGACGGCGGGCGGTGTGCTAAGTAAGCGTAGGTACTTAGATTGTAAGGAAACATCATAAGAAGCACTGAATAATTTACAGCTTTTCTCAACCACATACTCTGAAAAATACATTATCTGCTCTTGTATACATATACTAAAAACAAATACATAATCAGATTACAAGTGGAATCCGATTTGAGATTACAGCTTAGTGGTAACATCAACCCAAATATCATTAATTTAGTTGCAAAAAAGTGACACCAATCTTCACATTAATTAACCGTTAATTAATGTTAATATTGGTATTGCTTTTGTATGTAAATTATTATCATATTTTTTTTATGTACAAAATAAATGGTCCGAAATTTCAGTTTTCTAGGGGTCCGTGGCTGAAAAAGGTTAAGAAACGCTGATCTAAAGCACACTCTTTTTTAATATAAATAACACGTACGCATAAGTAAGCAAAAAAAAAGTAATGTAAAGAAAATTATGTAATGTAAATTAAAGCAAACCCCCAAATTTTGAAATTAACGTGAGATACCTATGCATAAATGGAAAATAAAATAATTTTCAAATAGTCATAAATAAATATAAAAAAATAGTAAAAAAATCGACCGGTAAAAACAACGTTTTTCGCTATAATGTTTTTTAAAACATAATTTTTTTTTTTTGTTTGACGGAATATTAAACCGTCCTACCCAGGAATCGGAGTCAACCATGCTACCAACTGAGTCAAATCCCAATTGGATAAGGACGACATTTATATAGTATATTAATAGCTGTAACGTTATCGAATTTCAGAGAAATGAGTAAATGTCCGGGAGTGTGTGTGTGACTGCCACCAAAGTTGATAGGATGCATTTTCAACGGGTCTATCTGCAGAGTTTCAGGTCGATCAGATGTCGGGAAGTGGGTTAATTTCCACTTTCAAGATTTCACTTCATTCATACGTTTATCCAGTCAAGAAAACAAAAAAGTTAATTTCAAATAGATGTCATAAAAAAATGTATTTGGCTTATTGTTTATTAGTGTTTATCTTATTCATTTCTGTAATTATTGGTTTGTATTATGTAAAACATATTTATTATAATATAGGTACTTACTTAATTTAGTTTAACTATAACGCTAATATTACAAATATAAATTTGCCACTGAACTAGCTGATAATGAAAGTAAGAAATATAATATACCTATTTATATTTTGTCGTTGTAACCGGTTCCAGAGATCTAGTATCAATCTACATACAATCTATGTAGTAACTAGTTGATTGGAGCCAGGCGGGTTCCAAATGGGGGCCGGTCGTGGGCCAGTCAAGTCGAGTCACTCGAGTCCTCAAATCAGTAAGTCTGAGTAAGTCAGTTGCGAAAAAAATTGTCGAAGGAAAGACGTGTGTTTGCGTCATGTTCGTATCTAAAAAAACATTCTTTACCTAATCATTTAATTTTGTTTCATGAGAAGGGACGATGAATCGCCCTTATATTATGTCAGAAGATATCGATTCTGTCTTTTGTATTTCGCCAGTCCCTATTTTTACGTGTTCCAGAAACCTGTCGGTAAAAGCGTGTACTTTTGTTTGAAAAAAGCATGCTGTCTCCACCTGTCTCGTTTGAATTTGAATATTTGTTTAAATTACTTTGGGAGTGCGTGCTTTATAATTTATTCTAATACAGTGGCATTGTGATTAATATTTCTTAGAGTCTTCTAGCCACAATTATTGTATTACTTCAATGTTTAACGAAACTTTTAAAAATAGTATTTTTTAATAAGGCGCCACGAAAATGTACAAATCCTAAAACCGAGAATAACGAATGAAACATTATTTTTTTAATACGCATTTGTAATAATAATCAGCATCATGATTTAAATTTCTCACAGCTAATAAATAATGTTATGTTGTTTGTCTTTTCACATCTTCCCTGATTACTACATACCTAGCCCAAAATATGCATTGTTATTACAAACTCAAAACTATAAAATACTTGCAAGCTATTCTAAAAATAGTTCAACGCATTTAAATCTGGTTAAGTTTTACACTAGGCTAGGCATTGCTAATTCAAAGTAAAGTACAAAGTGTAGATTTTAAAACGGTAGCTTTATATTTATTATGCCGATTTTGAAAAGTATCCTGATTTTCCCGGCGCGTCGGTAAGGCAGAAATCTGTAATTTTTTATCCTTCGGGAAGTTTACCACTTCTGTCACATTACAGCTGTCAATTCAATTGTCAG
Organism: Limnephilus lunatus; assembly: GCA_917563855.2. NCBI lineage: Eukaryota > Metazoa > Arthropoda > Insecta > Trichoptera > Limnephilidae > Limnephilus > Limnephilus lunatus. The sequence goes on from OU830596.1 coordinate 12,007,187, forward strand.
TGTCAATTATTACGCTCGGTGAAAACATGAAATTTGAACGGTTATTAGTGAATTGTGAATACAAAAGACTATTTCAGTGAATTATATGTTTGCCGATAGCTACACAAATGTGATTTCCTGTGAATTAGTGACGCCCCAGTGAGTAAACAGTGAATATTAATTTTCTGCTCTTGAGGTTAGCGGTAATGACGTTTTTATGTAACTCCGTGTAGATAATCTGAATTAAGTATAATATTTGTTTTACTCCGTTAGTTTGTGGGGTTTTAATTAAATATTGTGTAAAAAGTGTTAAAAAATTGGTTTTATCATCGAAGGCCCATTGAAATCGTAAGTTTTAATTGATTTTAAAAAAAAATTATTTATAAGATTAGTTGTAATGTACCTGTACATTTTTATTGTTTTCTGTGTCTTACTAATAATATCGATTTCAAATTTCACTTAAGTATTTGTTCCAAAACATTATGAACATTTGCTCCTCAATTAGGTTCTTAGTTTAGGTTTAATTAAACATAAAAATCCAGCCTAAAAAACTTTTTTAAATATAACAAACTAAAATAAAATAAAAAAACTATTTTATTATTTATATTTTTATTTAAGTATTTATTTATTAACAGAAATTTATTATATCCATTGGTGAGAAAAAAATTACAATTAATAAATATAATTCATGGTGGGTACCTATTATGCGTTTCATTGTAGTGTCTAATTTATGGTATGCATATTAAGTAGATAATTACCGGGTAATGTGTGTAGTGGAAAGGTGTGTGAGTGTGTGTGAGGGTGAGAGGGTGTATGTGTGTGAGTATGTGTGTATGTATGCATGTATTTATGCGCATTGAACAATTTATATTATTGACATGATGCTCTTTTTTAATATTATTAAGTATTATAAAACATAGTGTGAAGAAACTATGTATAGTTATCTTTTTTTATTTAACAAAATAGCAACTAAAATGCATTTTCTTCCATTTTCGGAAAATGTACTTGATTCTAATTTTTTTGAAGTGATTCATTGTGTCCCCTTTTCTGTATATTTATCAGTATTTTATTTACTCAGTTTGTTACTGAAGTTACGGTATATTATTTTTTTACGAATTCTTAAATACAGTTATTCACTTCATAAGTATCTACCGCATTTGATAGAATTTTGTATGTAAGTAATTTAAGCATAATTGTAAGTTATAAATTTGCTTTGAAGTTATTTTTTCCAAAAAATTGCACTGTAACAATTTTCCTACTTTCCATAGTTTCGTTGTCGTCAAGGAGTAAAACTACTATTCGGAATCGAAATGTTATTGAAATGACTTTTGCTGTGTTCAGTAACCAGATCTGATCAGCCAGACGATTCCCAACCTTTTTGTTCCCCATATCTCTCCCGTCCCGTTCCTTTCATCCTTATCACATACCTCAATTATTATGGATGCCATAATTCACTGGCTATAATTTAAAAAATATATACTTACCTAATCAATATATTTTATAAAAGAAAGTCCAAAAAAACGTGCGGACCGCAAAAACTCAGATTCGAGTCCCGGTACGATCAAAGGAGTTATATGGTGTGGTAGATCTCTATCCCCCCTAGGGAATGAGGGTACCCGTTTTTACCTAAAGGGCGTGCTTTTAAAGATGGGCTGGAAGTTTCGCCCTCTTTAAATTTCTAGAACTGTCTTCCGGAAAGTTCTAGAAGGTTCCACAGAGCTCTAGAAAGTTCTGGAAGGAGTGGCGGAGTATGTCGTGGAATTTTCGGGAATAGGGAATCGGGAACATCATTGTGGAACATTCCAGAACACTCGAATGTTGTCCTGACCGAAGCCGGGTAACCCAGCTAGTCATAAATATTTGAAAATATATTTTACTAGCTGACCCGGACACGCGTTGCTGTGGCTAACGAAACACAACGTCATCTACTGGTTGGTTACCGAACCTTTGTAACCACGATAAATTAACCCACACCGCTATCTGTTAATTTACATACAAATAAAATCTATAACACCTGCTTCCCAGTCCGCTCGTCCACCACATACAGACATTCTCGTATTTCAACAAATTTACACAAGACTTGACAAATTATATACCTAAACCTTCCTCATGAATCACTCTATCTATTTGAGAAAACCGCACGAAAATCCGTTTTGTAGTTTTTTAGTTTATCGCGAACAGACAGACAGACGCGGCGGAGGACTTTTATTTATAATATGTAGAGTTTACATTTTACAACACATTTTTATCGTAAGTAAGTAACTATATTCAAGTCAAGTCAATAATATATTATGAAAATGTTTACTGCAATAAATGCATTTCCGATTGCATTAAAAGTTCTCCACGCAAATCCCCACTCTTTTTCAATTAAACGACTATTTCAAAATAATGCGGGTCAGGGACGTATTTAATTTTCTATTGCATCTTTTAAAGATTCCATCTCCAGAGGTGTATTTGGTAGATGGGCATTTTTGCCAAAGTTTCCCACTCTTTTTCAATTAAACGACTATTTCAAAATAATGCGGGTCAGGGGCGTATTTAATTTTCTATTGCATCTTTTAAAGATTTCATCTCCAGAGGTGTATTTGGTAGATGGGCATTTTTGCTAAAGTTTCCCACTCTTTTTCAATTAAACGACTATTTCAAAATAATGCGGGTCAGGGGCGTATTTAATTTTCTATTGCATCTTTTAAAGATTCCATCTCCAGAGGTGTATTTGGTAGATGGGCATTTTTGCTAAAGTTTCCCACTCTTTTTCAATTAAACGACTATTTCAAAATAATGCGGGTCAGGGGCGTATTTAATTTTCTATCGCATCTTTTAAAGATTCCATCTCCAGAGGTGTATTTGGTAGATGGGCATTTTTGCTAAAGTTTCCCACTCTTTTTCTATTAAACGACTATTTCAAAATAATGCGGGTCAGGGGCGTATTTAATTTTCTATTGCATCTTCTAAAGATTCCATCTCCAGAGGTTTATTTGGTAGATGGGCATTTTCGCTCAAGTTTGTACGTGTTTTTATCCCTTTTTCTGCTTTCCATTCCGTTACTTTTAAGTTTCCACCAATACCAGATTTACTATATAAGTCAGGATTTTTCTTTCAGTGCAGAAATTCTGTACTTAATACTTACTACCATAATATATCGACAGTCCCGAAGACCTGTAAACGTTTGGACAGAATGTTTTAGTGGTATTCCAAGCCCTCTCGTATTTTATTTAGTCATTAGAAATAATAACGAAATTTTCTCCACTAAATTAATTTATCTTTCCAACAGCATTTATTGGTTTTACCTTGAACCTGGCAAAATTTTTTGCGACAATTTGCAACACCACTGACTATGTTAACCATTTTAAGCTTTTTGTACCCTACCCCCTTAGAACATATTGAATATTGATGAATTGGTCCTCAAGCTAAAAAGTTGGATCACCACTATTCTAAAAACTAATCCATAATCAACATGACTATCACAATGGCCGTACAAATGGCTTCTTGGGAAAATGCAAATAATGGTATTGAAATTCTTCGCTGGAAATAATAGATGTCACGACCAACAAAAATGCATAAATTGTTTATACGTCGGCCTTCTGTTTGACGGCAAGATTATTTATCGTTTGTAGTGGTATATATCGCTGACTCATGGTGCAAAGTCTCTTCTAACTAACTACTATCCATCCCTTATGCCATTTCTCCGCAGGGGAAGACAGAGAGGTTATGCCGTCACACGACAAACTCTATCTCGGCACACACACCTTGCCTCTTTTTCATAGGCATACAGCTCACATTCATAGGCATACCGCTGTTAACTCCGTTATAATCTCTCTCTCATTCTCATCAACATATCAGTAAAATTACATAAAATAGATAATAGTGAGTATAACTTGAGGGGAGAAATATCACTTGCTCCAATTAAGATGACAATATATACCCTAAAATATATTCAGAATCTTAACGACGTAAGTAAAGAAGCCGTGCATACAAATTGCGACTCGCAACCAGTGTATTGGACGGACCTACTGTCGAATTTGCTCTATCAAAGAAAAAAAGAAGAAGACAAAATAATGTGGGACTCTTAACGACGTAAGTGAAGAAAGCGTGTAAACAAATATGCGCCCGCGGCACGGGCGGCGGCGTTTCGGACGGACCTACGGTCGGATTCACCCTAGCAGGCCTGGAGATTCGACCTTTCCGCCGCGTTCATTTTAATTAATTCTGAAGAACGTGTTACAAATATTTAAAATATGTCTCCATGTCGGACTCCCGAAGTTATTAATTCATCGTCTAGAAAAATAAAATTTGAGGCTTACCGCTAACTTTATAATTGAAAAACGGGTTATAGAGTTTTAAAATCGTTGTACGTAAAATATATTAAGTAATGGTAATGTATTGTTTTTATTAATCTTAAATACAAATAACTCACATCCCCAGTGTTCTGTTGGAATAAAAAAAGTTATTATAGTTACGAATTCGCCGGAAATGATTAAAATGTGATTTTTGAGCAAACAATTATTAGGGTTGTTTACCTACCGCCTTAATATTAAAAAGCAAGATACGGGGTCACCGAGGGTCGGGTAGAAGACAAATGTCTTGGCTGCGAAATGTACCGGACCGTAATGTAGGGATTATAAAAAATTGCGAAATTTATTAATTTAATTTATATACATATACTATGTACAGTGGACCCGTATTAGAAGTGTGGAGGAGCTATCAAGATAGAGAGAGATACATTTACCAGAGTGATCGCCAACTCGGAGGGACCTGATAGGGCACACGAGGAGGAAGAAGATAACTTGAACTACCGAGATGATGTTACAGCACGTTTCCGAAGAGTTTTAACCAGCGATGATTCATTGATTGATGAATATTTTTTTACAATTAAAAACAATAAAATAATTTTTCATCACACGTCGCGACTGAGAATATAGCTTAGCGGGTCAGTTGATAAGCACGTTGTCTCGTTGCAGCAGCACGGTAACATACGAAACAGCTCGCGTATCACGTTATCCCGTCGCGACGTGTAGGAGTGTGATCAGTGGCGACGTGTGATAAAAAAAAGTTTTGTTTATAATAGAAAAAAATATCATCGAACACCAAAATGACAGCTATAACCTCAAATATGCTCAGGAAACGCAGGTTAAAAGTTAAAATCCTTTGGTTACATGCTGTTACACTCTGTAGACTAAAAATATTCATCTTTTAAAATAATGTTTTTGTTACCTATGTACTTTATGCTTATTTAGATTTGTAAAGATCTTTTAAAAAATAATTATCGTATGTACATAATGTAGTATATTTGCAGCACATTCCAGAGTTGTAGATACTTACTCTCAGTATCGGCCTGGTGATAGATCTCCATTTACTGCTTTAGCCGTGTTTGGAGACTAGATCTGAATAGCCACGAAGTTCTACTTCAATCTCTCACTTTTTTCCACATCCCTTTTCCCTTCGGCCACTCAACTTGAACTTACCCCACTTTTAAATATTGGGACTCTTGTGCGATATTTGCATTTAAAAAAAAGAAATTTTTCAGACTTATGTAAAGCTGCATAAAACAAAATTCCGAACAGAATATAAAATGTCACGTGATCAAGTCAGTGCCTTCGAGCAACGATAGTTTGCAAATAGCTGTGATTGTTGTTGATGCTCGTTATTACATTGTTGTATCGCAAGCATATATAAAATAAACGGAATAGTTAGACTATTTTAAACATTGAAGTTTACTTAACGACAGCAATGACTTCGTAATTTGGCGGTTGCCCGCCCAGTCCTATACTCTAGTTCTAGTCTCTAGTCAGCCTTGATAGTAACATAACGACATTACATACATACCTAGTAACATCTTGGAGAAAATTGTAAATTATATCGTTCTTCAAAGTCTAGCACGCTTTTACCATAAAAAACTTTATTATTTTTCTTTAATTAAATTTTTAATAGTTTTTTTACTGCATATTTTAAGTCTATCGGCAACAATTGTAAACGCTCAAATTAATAAAAAAAATGTTACCGAAAGTATTCTGCTAAGGGACAATTTTTTCTCTCAGTTTTTTATTGACGAAAACGATGTATGATGTATGCTATATTTCTATGTATAAATATTACGACACATGTTGTGTATAAGATCGAATTTTGTGGATCTTGTAAAAAACGTGTTCCAAAACTATTCCTAAACATAAACGTATTTTTGTAAACTTATCAAATCGCTGTATTTTTGTGACTTGTGTGCATTTTTATCTAATTTTATTCTTATCATTTCTCTATCTGTTGAAAAATCATCTGTTATATCTGTATTACTGTAAAAGCCCTCTGGGCGTTGAATAAATAAATAAAAAATAAAAAAATAAGCATTATAACTTATGTGTCCTGAAACTACTTTGCATTTGCGGCGATGCACTACTAAAAGCCATGCAAGATCATGTGATTTTGGTTTTAAAATTAGATCGCTTACAAATATTTTAGATGCTTTAATTAAATAGGTACCTACTGCGAGTAGAACACATAATTTGCCTCTGGAATCCTATACTATCCCACTATCCTACTTCCTACTAATATTATAAAGGCGAAAGTTTGTATGGATGTATGGATGTTTGTTACTCTTTCACGCAATAACTACTGAACGGATTTTAATGAAACTTTACAGTAATATAGTTCATATACCAGCATAGTCTATAGGCTATGGCATTATGAAATTTGTATACAATTATGCGTTTATTGTCCAGACGAAAAGCAAAGCGTTGCTGCGTAATTGTTTGATATGCGCTGTCATTTTGTTATTTGTTTAGGTTGCTATGGAGATCCCTTTGATAGTCAAGATTTACAGCGCGTGTTTGATTGTTACGTTGTGGGGGGGACGGGAAGGGGGGGGGGGGGGGAGTTGGGGGGTGGGAGGTGGGGAAGAGTGGCGCGTGCAAAGCCGGGGGCAAAAGCTAGTAATAGAATTTTTTACTAGTCTTTTTATAAGCCCAGAAAAAATAGGCGACAAAAAAAATATAAAAACTGCTTCGAAGTTCAAAATCTCGTACTTATGAACCCCTTTTCGGTTATGGTTTTATTGTATAATGTGGAAAATTAAATTCTTTAGAAAATGATGGTAAATTTTTTTAATATTTGTGCCCGAGCTTCGCTGAATATAATAAAACACGATTTTTGGCGATGTAGTTTTCGTGAATAAATCAAAACGGGCGTTTGTTATACGTATACATTTTATATTTCATAATAAAACATTAGTTTTTCCTCTTCCCGAAGAGGTTAAATAGAAATGAATATGAAAAGAAGTTTTCTAAAAAAAGCACAGGTCAAATTCCTAGAAGTGTGAACTGTGCCGATTTGAAATTTCTAATATTGTTAAAATTCAAAGTGCAGGTCAGTGAAATTGATAATCTGGTTCCCGGGTTCATGGGGTGAGATTTTGTCTAGGCCTCGGCGGCGGATGCGACTGTCGAGCGTGGCGGGCTGGATCAGGTGAGACTGTTTGAGGTAGCTTTTGGTCTCTCCAGCAGGACTTTCTCGACCCATTACCCTGCACCATAGTAAGAGGAACGTATTCGTACGTTCGTCACTCCTGGACACGCTAGCCCCCCGATTCCTACCCACCCCTCTTTTTCCTTCCCAGAACTCCCTCTCCTCTCTTTACTTCAAAAGGTAGGAGAACGTTGGTCCTGAAGGAAGTTGTTTTTTCCAGGGACTTCTGAGTGGAACTAATGTAAAAATAACGAGTGTGCTTTAGACCACACAACTGAAGTAAAACTTCACTAGATATACGAAACGTAACTGGCTATGAGAGAAATAAAATGTGTGCTCGCACTTCTCTTTCTTGCACTACAGTAATATCCGAAACGTAACTCTCTCTCTCTTTCTATCTTCACTAACTTATATCTCCCTCTCAACTTCCGTTCGCCTCGCCCGATCACACTTTTCGAAACGCTCTCGCCACGCATTCACCAGCTTACTCCCGAAGTCAAGCGTGCGTAAAGAAGTTTTACTTCAATAATATATGTTAATTACATTACATTATATATTAATTTTTGACAATAATATTATGCCCATTTTAATTTCGTATCATTTTTATGATTTCGATTTTAATGGTCGCAGATTAAATTGGTACAAGTTTGTTTTCGTCGTGTTATTCCGTTGATCGATATTTCTCAGAATAACTTGAGTAATTATTTCTGGGATTTCAAGCAGGTAAAATAGTTTTGCATACCTATTTTAGTGTTTTGAATAATTTCAGTATCTACGCATGAGCATGTTATTTTCGATGCAGGTAAAATCACATTCAATCGATGTTGCAATGTTACACTTTATCCTCACGACTCTCACGAGTACATTTTTTTTTTTTAATGAATACCTCACAAGAGTCCCATCTGCTCCCGTCTGAAGCCAGTGAGACTATGGCATCCCCAATTGGGGTATGTTGTGAGGCTGAGGGTAGTTGGGAGGGGAAGGAGATAGGTAAGAGGAAGGTGGGGAAGTAACTGGCTATTCAGATCTGGTCACCAAACACGGCTAATGCCGTTTCAAGCAACGTTTCAATTCTGAATGGTGGTCTTACACCAGGGCGATACAGAGAGTATCTTCCACTCTGGAACGTGCCGCAAATATACTATTTATTATTTTAAATGAATAAATTGTGAAATAACACAAATTAATCAAAAAAATTTTATTTGCCACGCCTGGATTCGATCCCGCGACCTTCGGTGCGCGAGTCAAGCGTCTTACCGCTGCGCTATGCCGGCCGGCCGTACATAATACAATAGTATTTATTTTCTTTCAAAGTTCATAACAAGTGGATTGTAATCTTTAGAGCACCTGCGTCATGTGGGAATACTGTCCGTGCTCTACCGGTATTTCAATGGTAGATGCTCCGAGGATCTAGCGTAAGTGATCCCTTCCGCACCGGTGCAGTCGGAAAATAAGCCAAATGTGCGCAAAATATTTGTACACGGTTGACATTTTTCACATCAACAACTCGGCTTTGAAACGATTTGCCGGCTTCTGTACATCTTCCCTCCCTCACCTCCTTCCTCTCCTTAAAAAAACTCCCCCCACACAGAACTTCCAAAGATGACACAGGGCCGATAAAAGGAATGAATCAAACATTAATCTTATATTGGATACTCTTCCCTTTGGTTCACCTTAATAACTGAAAAGATAACTACTCGTATTTGCGTTCAGGGCGTGGAAAATACTGCATTAAAATTTCAATTACGTAAATAGAAAATTTTCTTTTGTAATATCGGATGACAGCTGACAGCCATTTACAATAATTTATGTCCGCATTCTATGACATTTCGTATTGAGATTTTGATTGCGGTGTTTTCCATTTTCCATCGCCCCGAATGCCGTTGTCTTTTATAGTAATAAAGGTGGATCAAAAGGTTTTTTTTTCTAAAAAATATTCGTATTAGAATCCAGAGATCCAGAAAGTTTACTGTTTGTTATTAGTTATTAGGCATTCGTATTTCATTATTTCTTATTCGTCTTTTATCAGGTATTCGGCTTCTATTGAGTGTTCGGCTTCTATTATGTTATTGTCTTCACTAGGTAACTTTAATAGGTTATTGACTAGGCGTAATTGGTTACAAATAAATATTCTGTGCTCGGCTTCGGTTGGGTATTCAGTTGCTGTTTGGTGGACCTACGGCGATTCTAGCTTCTATTAATATTATGTATTCTGTTTTTATTTTGTATTTGGTTTCAATTATGTCCATGATATTCGTTTTTGTTAGTTTTTTTGACTTTTATTAGGTATTCGGTTTATATTAACTATAGACTAACAGCTATGTTAGGTTTTCAGATTCTAGCTTCTATTATGAAATAAATTTAACTGTCCTAAAATGGGAATCCTCCTAGTTGGGCAGTCAAAACATTTCTTAAATAATGTATAGTTAACTAAAAAAGGAAGGACCCCCAAGTTATAGCAAACCTGTTTCCGGTGTCTAGCTCAGTCGATCCGGTGTAGAGCAGGCTCTCTTCACCCAGGGGCGGGTGGGCAGCAAGAAATGGTTAATTGGGGAAACTCCACACATGATTCGTCTCAAAACAAAGAATCTTCGGGGTAACAAAAGCAGTGTATTGTATTCTAAAGTTGGTTACATTGTACATGGATTATATCAGGGTAAATTGGTTACCTGAATCCTAGCTATTTCTCTCTCCAAGTCTGGGTTTAACGCGCAGGTGCAAGGAAATTTACATGGACACAATTCAATGGGAAAAGGTAGCAACTCACGGCGTTTGTCGGGCGGCATGTCGTCACGTGCTCCATAGGCGAGGAAACAATACCAAGTCCCATAGAGAGACCGAGCGCGTGGTGTACGTTATTTGGACATCCACCAGCGTAGAAAACCACTCCGGAACGGGGGACCAACTGTAATTTCTCCCCGTCCACAGATTAGGAATACGTAAATTCACATGTTTGGTTTAACGGTCTACGGCGCGAGTGAGAGCACGGGTCTGCTTACCTCGGCGGCTCGTTGGTTTCTGGTCGGCGGGGTCTCTGCGAACCGAGGGGGGAGCAAAACGGGGAGCGGGGGGAAAGGGTGCCCGCTGTTGGGTCAGGCCACTGCGCAGCTCCAATCAGCGAAAACTTCCAGTGTTGCCGACTCACAAAACATTTCTTCCCGAAAATTACCACGTACCTACTTGTGTTACATAACAGTATATAAATGTATAATCTTTTACTAAATAAATAAAAATAAACAAATTATGTACTCTGTTTTTATTGTGTATTCGGTTTCAATTATGTTCATGGTATTCGTTTTTGTTAATTGTTTGACTTCTATTAGGTATTCGGCTTCTATTTACTATACACTCACGGCGTATGTTATTAGGTTTTCAGATTCTAGCTTCTATTATGTATTCTGTTTTTATTGTGTATTCGGTTTCAATTATTTTCATGGTATTGGTTTTTGTTAATTGTTAGACTTCTATTAGGTATTCGGTTTCTAATAGGCAGGTACGTATTAAGCTATAGATATATGGAGTATTTGGATTCTATTAGATTTTCTGCTCCTATTAAGTGTTCAGCACCTGTTAGGTGTTCGGTTTCTGTTAAGGCGGTACACAATCCTAATAATTTTTGTTTGCTCAAAACTCACGTTTTAATCATTTCCGGCGAATTCGTAACTATATTAACTTTTTTATTCAGATGTCGTCCTGGGGATGTAAGTTCTTTGTATTTAAGATTAATAAAAACAATACCTTACCATTAATATATTTTACGTACAACGCCTTTAAAAAATTGTAATACGTTGTACAACTAAAGTTAGCGGTAAGCGCCAGATTTTATTTTTCTAGACGATAAATTAATAACTTCGGCAGTGCGACATCATCCCACATTTTCAATATTTGTAACACGTTCTTCAGAATTAAATAAATTGAACGCGGTGAAAAGGTCTAATCTCCATGCCTGCTAGGGTGAATTCCACCGTACGTTCATCCAGTACGCCGAGCAGCGGGCGTATATTTGTTTACACGCTTTCTTCACTTACGTCGTTAAGATTCCCATATTATTTGTCTTCTTCTTCTTTTCTTTGATAGGGCAAATTCGACAGTTGGTCCGTGCAATACACGGGTCGCGAGACTCTATTTGTATACACGGCTTCTTTACTTACGACGTTAAGATTCTGAATATATTTTAGGGTATATTGTCATCTTAAATGTTTGGTTTCTGTTAGGTTTTAGGTTTGCCTTGCATTTATGCTTCTACATATGTTCTCACGTGAAAAATATTCTTCGTCGATAAGGTAAATTACATATGGCGTACGGCAGTGAGGTGTGGAACTGGCAGAAGAAGGATACAAGTTGTGGAAATAAGATCTCTAAGGCGTGTGTGGTCAATCTTTGGAGGAGGATCCGGAAATAATGCAAGGTGTAATCGTAATGGTTTTGATTAAGAAAGAGAAGCTTAATGGGTTTGGGCTTTTAGAACGGACGAACAAATAAAAGGAGGATGTATGACGCAAAAGTTATTGGTAGAAGAAAAAAAATACTTAATATGGATACGTTACTACATCAATTTGAATCAGAAAACTGGAATAAATTACTACAATGTAATGATGTCAATATTTGCTGCAATTTGTTTGAAGAAAAAATATCTACATACATAAACGATTCGACAAAAAATATTAATATTTCCAAATCCAAACAATCTAAGTACAAGCCTATAAAACCGTGGATTACCCATGGTCTTATAATATCTGTACGACATAAACAAGCCCTTTACAAGTTAACTACCCAACAACCAAATAATAAAAAATTTACTAAACTGTTTTAAGGCATATAAAAACAAACTTTCATATATTATAAAACACAGAAAAGAAAGTTATTATAAACAAAAGATTGATCAGGCGGAAAATGATAGTAAAAGAGTGTGGACGGTTATAAATTAAATGATTGATAAGAAAAAATGCAGGAATAATGAAATCAATGCTATTACTCACGATAACTCGAAAATATGCTGTAAAGAAAACCCGTCAAAAGCTGCAAATATATTTAACACATTCTTTGCAAACATAGGAAAAAATCTTGCAAATCACATAAATACCAACCCAATTTCAGATTGCAATATTGATACAGAAAATAAAATAGCAACATTTCAAGTCACAACAGAGGATGAAATAGTATCTATCATAAACGATATGAAAGGAGGTTCTGCACCGGGATTTGATGGAGTTACGGTTAATATTTTAAAAAATATTAAAAATCAAATTTCTAAACCATTAATGCATATAGTAAATTTAAGTTTCCAAAGCGGTGTGTTCCCATCTATTTACAAGCAAACTATCATTACTCCAATATTTAAATCTGGTAATCCAGAAGAAGTAAGCAACTACCGACCAATATCAGTAATCTCAAATATAGCGAAAATTTTTGAAAAGATAGTAAAAAAAAGAATGAACCAGTTTATAAAATGTAATAAAATAATTGATGAAAATCAGTTTGGATTTATGGAAGGTAGAAGCACACAGGATGCAATTGCAAAATTAACTAGCCTTGTTCTCAATTCATTAGATAAATCATTCAAATGTATTGGAATTTTCATAGATCTCAAAAAAGCGTTTGACAGCATATCACATGACAAACTCGTAACTAAATTAAGAAACATTGGATTAAACGGTACAGCTCTAGAATGGATAAAAAGCTACCTTTTCAAACGCCCCCAAGTCGTAAAAATCAACAATGTGCTTAGCCAACAAGATACAAGTAATTTTGGTATACCTCAAGGTACAGTCCTGGGGCCGTTACTGTTTATCATCTATGTAAATGATATATTCACACAAATAATAAACGGAAAAATAATATCTTATGCTGATGACACTGTCATAATAATTGAAGGTGCTGATTGGAATACTGTGAACAACCTAGCGAATATTGACATCAATACACTGAAAAACTGGTTCGATAAAAATCTCCTCTCTTTAAATACCGAAAAAACAAACTTTATCCCATTCTCTATCAATAAATTTAAATCTAAACCAGAAATAAAAATTCTAATACATCAGAGTAAATGTAGTGGAACTAATTGCACTCCAGAATGTTCTACACTGAATTCAACTTCCAAAATTAAATATCTTGGTGTATATATAGATCAACATTTTAAATGGAAAACACATATTTGTGAACTTGTCAAAAGAATTAGGAAATGTATATATATATTTATAAGACTCAGAAATATTCTTAGACTGGAAAACCTAAAAAGAGTGTACTATGCAATTGTTCAATCTATATTACAATACGGTATTATAGGATGGGGAGGAACATATGATGTTATTTTAAATCCTCTCAAAATAGTTCAAAGATTAATAATTAAGATTATATTGAAAAAACCATCTACATTTTCTACCGAAAAAATCTTTTCAATATTCAAAGTAACTACAATAGACAATTTATATAAAAAATATTCAATTCTACAAACTTTCAAAGAAATACAGCTAAAAAAATTACATTTCAATATCTCAGCAAGATATCAAAACAATATTAAAATCCCAAAATTTAATACCAAGCACATCCAAAATTCCTATCTGTATCATGGTATAAATTATTTCAACAAACTCCCATTAGAAGTAAAAATTATTGAAAATAAAAGTAAATTCCAAACTAAATTAAAAAATTACCTGAAACAACTGTAAGAGTTACATTACTATTTCACTTCATTTAAATCTGCTAATCGACACATCTCAAGTTTCTCTTACTATACCTATTGTTAATAGTTGCAATATTATTATTCACCTACTCAAATGATAACATTGATAACATAATTGAGTATGAATTCACTCACCAAACACAAGAGCCTTGTCTCTTTATGGTGAGGAAAGGCTTTTATTACATTAATATTACAAATCTGTTTAATATGTAAAAAAAATGTATAATTATTGTAAAAACAAACAAATATTAAATAAAAAAATAAAAAAAAGAAGGAGTGTGGAATGCCCGATGAAGACGTGGCAAGATCAAACGAATCAAATACTTGAGTAGGGTCGTGACAGTAGCCAAAATATCAGAAGAATATGTAGACCATGTATAAATGTTGTGTGACGGACTATCCTCTCTGCCTCTCCCTACCTGGAAACGGCGTTATGTTTTTTAAAACTTATATTTTTAGAACAACATGCAATAGTTACTAGCGTTTTTTTTACAGTATCTACTTCCGATAATCGATACGGACTTTCATTGCTAGATTTAACCCCTCAGGCTAATTTGTTCGCTTTTCGGAATAATTCATGTAGGTCTTATAGAAATCGTTGTGTCTCCCTTACTATCATGGTTAGAAATATGATCATAACGGTGTTAGAAAGAGAAGCACCACTCTTTATTTTCAAATCTAAAAGTTAACCACAAAATAATAATAAGTACCTAATCATAAAATTTGAAATTTTGGGATTTTTTCAATCAACTATTTTTACATGAAACGACAAAAAAGCAGTTGACGGTCACGTTTATAATTCATTTGCCTGATAATATGTTTTTTTTCGTTACCGTCAATTTTAATTAGAAAAAACAAAATTTAAGTATTTAAAAAATGACATGATTATTTCATTTTTAATTCATAAACTAACGTTTAAGACAAGATTTTTATGCATAGCACAAAGGGTAACATTTATTATAAGCAATAATTATCAGCCTGAAACACTCATCTACATTGAAAAAATCTTCCGAGAAAAGATACTGGCCGCCAACGGCACTCGAACCCGTGTCCCTCTGATTGCCGGTCAGGAGCTCTACCACTGCCATAGCTCAGTAAGATTTTTTCAATGTAGATGAGTGTTTCAGGCTGATAATGATTGCTTTTAATAATTGTTACCCTTTATAATTATTTCAAATTATAAAATCCGAAAGGGCATTTCGTCACCCCTCAAAAAAAAATAGTTTTCGGATGTAATAAATTTATTCGGATTTTATATTTATGTAAATATTAAATTTATTTGGATTTTATTGCAAAGCCGAAATATTTTGACCTTCCTGCAAAAAATAGATCCGAGGCCTGAGGGGTTAATATAGAATAGTAAGTACGCATGATATGATTTTCATATGAATGTTACAAAAAATATGCGCCAAATAAAGCAGTGCCGTGCGGAGAAATAACGACATATTTCATATTTTGTTACACTTAGTTAATTCTAGCGGAGAAATTATGACATATTTTATTGCTTAGTTAATTCTAGTGAAGAAATTATGACATATTTTGTTGTTTAGTTAATTCCAGCGGAGAAATTATGACATATTTGGTTACTTAGTTAATTCCAGTGGAGAAAATACGACATAGTTTATTACTTTGTTAATTTCAGCGGAGAAATTACGACATATTTTGTTACTTAGTTAATTCCAGCGGAGAAATTACGACATATTTGATTACTTAGTTAGTTTCAGCGGAGAAAACACCACATATTTTATTACTTAGTTAATTTCAGCGGAGAAATTACGACATATTTTGTTATTTAAGAGTTAATTCCAGTAGAGAAATTACGACTTTTTTTTTTTTTTTTTTTTTTTAAATTTATTTTATTCTTTCAAAAACATTACATTTTATTTTTAGCATATAAATTAAATTATAATATACATTTATATAATGTTATAATTAGCATACATGTTCATGTTCGAATGTTAATACCACTCTTCCATAGAAGCATTAGCTTGTGTCTGGAAGAGTAGTGTACATTTTTTAATGCTATATTATGTTATGAGTTCTTAAATTACTATGGGAATGTAAAAAACAATAAGTTGTAAGTTCGGTGATATGTAATTAAAAGTATTTTTCTACTAATAAACAATTTTACTATTAGAATAAAGTATCTTGAGTTATTGTAATTAGTTGTTAAAAACAAAACAAAATTTACCTTATTTGAAAAACGGGGTATCACTTGGAAACTGAGTTATAAGTTGTTCTTGAGATTAGATTAGTCGGAAACTTTTTTTTTTTGAGATTATCTTTAAAATTTTTTTTAACAGAGTTTGTTAATTGGATTTTATCATTAATTTTTCTAATTTCATCCGGTAATCGGTTGAAAATAAGTCTTCCTTGATAAGTATAATAATTTTGTGCGAAGGAAGTGTTTAATTTTGGGCATGAAAAAATATATTTATGTCTAGTACGATTTTCAGTTATAAATTGATACTTCTCTTTTTCTTTTATAATTTGAATCAATGTATTTCTATTGTACAGATCTTTGAAAGAAGGTACTTGGAATTCCTTAAATAATTTATCCGTTGGGTAGTCAGATGGTTTTTTTAATATGATTTTAATAATTAGCCTCTGCACAACTTCAATTGGGGAAAGATTAGTTTTGTATGCGGATCCCCAGCTAATGATAGCATATTGTAAAGTTGATTGAACCAAAGCGTAATATATTACTTAGATATAATTTTTTTACAGATAAAAAATTTCTGATTCTTAAAAATATGTAAATCAATTTTCTAATTTTTTTTACAACTTGACAAATTTGTTCCTTCCATTTTAAATTTTTATCGATAATAACTCCTAAATATTTTATTGTGTTTGTTGTTTTTAATATATATAACTTGTTTTAGTTATTTTATTTATTATTTTGCTATTTAGTTAATTCCACTGGAGAACTTACGACGTATTTTGTTACTTATTTAATTCCAGCGGAGAAAATACCGAATATTTTTTTACCAAGTTAATTCTAAAAACATTGCGGTAAGTGTAATAAATTTCTTTTAATTTCTCCAAACATCTCTCAGAGGAACAAATAATAATGGAACATTATTTTTTATCATTTTGTTGACCGCCGGCAAATTATTTACACAATAATTTTCTATCTCTGAAAAGTTTGTTTATAAGCGAGTAATTTACTAATAATTTGCTGTAGATAGCTTATCTAACCACAACGTGAGCTGGTGTTGCCGTGTTATTATAAAGTACATATCATAAATAATACCGTTTTGCGACAGCTGTTACCGTCACGTTTATAATAAGCATTGCTTTTTAATGGTTTGATCAGTGTTACCGAAGCTCCCGATTTTTCGGGAGATCTCCCGATTTTTCACTTCATCTCCCGATCTACCGGAATGGCATCAAAATCTCCCGATTTTTCGAAGTTCTGAGCGAATTCGATTCTCCTCAATTCTTTGATTATGGTCCGCTCAACAGGCAACTAATTATTGTGAATGGTTTTAAAAAAATCCTTAAGATTCGGGTATTGACCAGAATAATTACAAAATACCCCAATCTAAGCAGATCTCCATTATAGACCCATGCAAACCGATAATCTATGAATTATGAGGTGTAATTTATAATTTATTACGTAACGCCTCTTCGAATCAGAAGGTTTTTCAGTACTACGAACTTAATTTTTTTTTAAATTATAACCACTTCAGACCCTGATGCAGGCGCAGGTATGAGTGGAAGTATTGCTAAAAAAAATAATATTCCCAATATTATAAAAAGAGTGGGAAATTTAGTTTGATTATGCAGGTTGGCCTGTTCCTGGCAAAAATGTTGCAACAAGGACATCAACGTTGCCTCTGGAAGAGATGCACTAACAAGGCGCTCAAACTCTTTTCATGTCCTGACTGTAACTATTCTTCTCATCTAAAAAAATAACTAAAACGGCACTTGCTAACTAACAGTGATGAAAAACCAATTTCATGTCCCGACTGCAATTATTCATGTTGTACAAAGGAACTTCTTAAAAATCATTTGCTGACTCACAGTGACATAAAACCGTTTACATGTTTCTACTGCGACTATTCATGTTCTACAAAGAGGCACCAAAAATTACATATTTACCCACAATGGACAAAAACCATTTTCTTTTCCCAAATGCAGTTATACAAGTTCTCAAAAGGAAGATTTTAAAATCCACAGTATAATTCACGGAAGAGAAAAACCTTTTTTATGCCCTGACTGCAACTTTTCGTGTTCTCAAAATGGATATCTAAGAAGTCACTTGTTGACTCATGTAGAGAAAACCCTTTTTCATATTCCGGCTGCAACTATTCTTGTACTACGTAGAGAAATCTAAAAATCACATGTTTACCTACAATGGAGAAAAATCTTTTCATGTCCCCCGACTGCGACGATTCATGCGCTACAAAACGGTATCTGAAAATTCACATGTTTACCCACAGTGGACAGAAACCTTTTTCATGTCCCGACTGCAAATTATTCATGTTGTACAAAAGAACTTCTTAGAAATCATTTGTTGACTCACAGTGACATAAAACCTTTTACATGTTTCTACTGCGACTATGTATGTATTATTATATTAATGTTTTACAAAGAGGCACCAAAAAAACCACATGTTTATCCACAGCGGACAAAAACCATTTTCTTGTTCCGAATGCAGTTATTAAAGATCGTGAAAGGAAGTTTTTTGCAGTTATTAAAATCCACAGCGCGATTCATAGTGGAGAAAAGCCATTTTCATGTTCTGAGTGAAACTATGCATGTACTACGAAGATAAATCTAAAAAATCGCAAGTTTTCCCACAGTGGAGAAAAATCTTTTTCGTGTCGCAAGGTACATCTAAAATATCACATATTAACCCATAGTGGACAAAAACCTTTTTCGTGTCCCGACTGCAACTATTCATGTTCTCAAAAGGGACGCACTCGCTGATTCACAGTGGAGAGAAACCTTTTTCATGTCCTCACTGCAACTCTTCATCTACTGATTCCCTGTAAAACATAAACGAAAAAGCTTGCCAACTTGGGCATTCCCTAGTTTTTTATTTAAATAAAAAAAACATGTTACGTAACGCGTTTTTCGAATCCCCCTCACGCACCGATAACGCACAATAACGTTAAACAAGACCTCCCCCCTTAATTGCGTTAAGTACCTAATACTTGAACGGCCCCCAAGGTCGAAGTTTCACAAAAATTTGTGCCGAGTTTTCAAACGTAAAGTATGTCCGCGTTGAACGTTAGGGAAAATTGCGTTATTCCACGGGCAACATCTACAATAATCGTATTGATGGCGCTGCTCGTGGGTTTTTCATTTGTTGTTAAGGTTTTGCTTCGGAATAATAAAAGGGAATTGGAATATTGACAAGGGAAAAATTTTATTATAATAATTCTAGTAATCTCCCGATTTCTTCCAAATTCTCCCGTTTTCTCCCGATTTTTAGGCGTAAATTCTCCCGATTTTGAAATTTTGGGTTCGGGAACACTGCGGTTTGATACTTACGCCAAAGAAAAATAATAAATCTTGTCCTTCGCTGCAAATATAATTAGGTACACGATATTGTGTCAGATTTTATTTTATTACTTTACCTAATAACTAATAACTCAATCAAATATAAATAGTAAGTATGTTTTTTTTAGTATTTTCTACAATGAGATTATGTAGCGGGATAATGAAATAAAATCCACACTTTTATGCAGTAAACATAATTATTAGTCTGTATTTGGAGTAGGTACAATCAATTTGCAAGTATGACACAGATCAATAATCGTAAAACAGTGCAAAATTATAGCAATGGGTATCTAACTTTACGGGTACTTTAACAATAAATAACTCAAAGGAAACTAGTTGTTCCCTCGACCGCTAGGGTTACGAGTATTAACGAGTAGGTTAGCTGAAAGTATTTCAGATCTGCAAGAGATTTTATCTTGAAGGTGCGCGGGTAGGACCGGGAGGCAATTTAACTTTCACGGGTGGTCACATGACCTTATAAGTATATTGAATAACTCTTAATGGCTTGTTACAATTATGTTTTTTTTACAAATTCAGTGCAGTTTTAAGTAGCGGAAATATGGAAAATGATAATGCATCGAAATAACATTTTTTATTTTATTTACTTTATACTATTTATTTTATTTATTTGGTATAATATCTTACATTTCAAATACAATTCAGCAATATCGGCCTCACTGGGTAGCTCACCTGTGCTGAGGCCTCAATTTTATATTAAAAAATTATACATTATACATTAAAAATAATATTTAAAAAAAATGCTGCATAAAAAAAGAGTACCTAAGCTAAAATTAAACTAAAAATAAAAACTTACAATTAAGGTAAAATTATAGGTAAAATGAATTATTTTATTACTTACCTAAATAAAATTAAAATTGGTATATATTATGTGTTGTGTGTTAGTGAGTGATGTGTGTTTTATATTGGTTTTGTGTGTTACGTATGTGTTTTATTCTTATTTTGTTATGATTTTTGGTAATATTGTCTTTTTTAATCTTTAATCCATTTTGTAATTTTGAGTACGAATTTATTTTTGTTTTATTCCATTTTATTTTGAATGTTTTTATAGCATGATATTTATAGTGCTTTTATCCAAAGCTTGCATTTACCGTCGGAGTTTTATGTTATTTTTGTACGATTGTTTAACTGGTCTGTTAGTGATATTTTGAGATTGTTAAAATTTGTTTTTCTGGTCAAAAATGTAGTTAAGCAGTGCTTTAACATATAATTGGCGGATATTTAGTACGTCACAACTGTTGAATATTTGGTCTGTATCAGTCAATCTATGTTTTTTAAGTATCATTACCTTTAAGATCGTTTTCTGCGCGATGTCTAACTGATCGATAGCTGAGTTAGTTGCTCCTCCCCAGATAATTATTCCATATCCTATTATTGACTGACAAAGTGCAAAATACATTGTTTTCATTTGTTTTATTCTATGTATGTTTCTTATATTTAGGAAAATGTGTATTGTTTTATATATTTTACTATGTTTTATATATTTGACTATAATACAAAATAATAACATTCTGTCACTGGGGTTCGCGATTGACCTTCCGCTATGGCATGTATGACTGAGCCCTTCACACTATTCGCGCTCTATCTTAAAAAAGCGTTTAAAAAAATTATAATTAACGCAAATACGATTCGAGGAAAAGGAATGGAGATATTAAAAATAACTGATTTTCGCGACCTTTGACCTTAAATATTTAAGGACCCTCACATGTAACCTTATGAGTTATGAGACTTTTAAATTCCGATTTTTAAAACTAACGTTTACTAATTTCTGAAAAAACGCGAATTTTTCCACGTGTGTGAGCTTGACCGCCACCTTTATCGTGGGTGCATTGTCATCAACAACGAGTCTATCTGCCGAATTTCAGCTCGATCAGAAGTCTGGAAGTTAATTTCTATTCCCAAGATTCCGTGTCAAACGAAAGCGAAATTTAAATAGATGCATTTAAAAATAATTAGAAGTGAAATGAAGCAAACGTTCGCGGATCCATTCGGCCATCAAACCAATCGCAGGTCAAGCAGATGTTTAAAGTTCGGGTCTGAACCCAACATGGCCGCATTGACAAGTGGGAGATAAGAAAGGTCGCCATCCAATCAGCACAGGGTTACCGAATGTCGAATTAAATTAATTTTATAATAATTTGGCATTTAATTAATACTTCTTGTTAGTGATTCGAGTCAATTGTTGTGATTTTGGTAGTTTTAATAATTTTATTTATTTTTTACCTTGTCTGCTTATCTGCTTCTTCTGTTGCCCTCTCCTACTGTGGGATGGCTGTAATCAATCACTGCTGCGTGACCTTTTTGAGGACAAATTTTAATTTAAATTTGAGGACCAAATACTATTAATAATTTGAGGACAAAATTGAACAATAATTTAATCAAATTATAATTAAAATATTGCAAATATCTACTTGATAACAAGTAATTTATTCAATTTTTATAAGAAAAACTTTCTTTTTATACTTTTTTTAAGGTTATTCCCATCAGTGTATCATATTAGAATAAGTTAACACACAGAAAAACTTTAAAAGGCTTTACTTCAATTCACTTGTATATATATGTATGAAAGAGAACAAGACACAGAAAAAAGACAATAGTCACAACTGGGACTCGAATCCAGACCTCTCCGTCTAACCGGGATGAGCGCGTTAACCAATTTCGCCATTGCCACCTTCTGTCAAACCGTCATTTTTGTTAATCTCATATTTTCAACTAATTATTTTTCTTCATATTACGGGCAACTACTCTTTTTATTGGAAACAATCATTCTAAGAATTGGTTTGTAACCTGGATAGCGTCTCGGATAGATATATCCGAATTTATTTATATGGAACAATTGACTTTTACGAAAGCCTAAATGAATATTCAATTTTTATAAGAAAAACTTTCTTTTTATACTTTTTGAAGGTTACTCCCATCTGTGAAATATATCATATTAGAATAATTTAACAATAATAATCTAAACGAAAATATGAAAAAGAACAAGACACAGAAAAACAGAAAAAAGACAATGGTCGCAACTGGGACTCGAACCCACACCTCTCCGTCTAACCGGGACGAGTAATCTAAACAATCATATTTGTCAATCTCATATTTAAAAATATGAGATTGACAAATATGACGGTTTGACAGAAGGTGGCAATGGCGAAATTGGTTAACGCGCTCGTCCCGGTTAGACGGAGAGGTCTGGGTTCGAGTTCCAGTTGCGACCATTGTCTTTTTTCTGTGTCTTGTTCTCTTTCATAGATATATATACATATAGTGAATTGAAGTAAAGCCACATAAGTTTCTTATGCTGTTCATTGAAAATGAAGTTTTAATATCTTAAAATTAATTTTGGGTTATAGGAAAGGGAGAGGAAGAGAAACATAGGAAAAGGATAGGAGATGCTCCCGATACATTCCATACTCTCATATTAATAATCGATCGTACGCATTTTACTTCATATCGGTATTTCTTTAGGTTATTAGTTATTACTAAAATGTCAATGCTGTGAAATTTTGTATTACAGATATTGTGCACATACACGAGGATTTGGGGATTTTTTTCTAATATTTGTTCTACATGAGGGCAAATAAAATAAATCGGATTGTCGGGTTGATCTTGACGGAATACGAAACTCTAGTGGGTCCATGTCATTACTTAGAATTTTAAACAATAGGATTTGATAAAAAATTTAGAGGTAGTGTTTGGAGGTAGTCGAAATTTAATGGATTCGGTATAATTTAAGAATTAGTGTAAGTTTAGTTTATAATTTATGTGTTTAATTTTTTTTAATTCTTTCTATTCTTTCAATATGGGCTTGGTAAAAAAGAGTCCAGATGGAATATAACGTGGAATTCATGTTTTAATGTTTACAAATCATGTATTTTTGCTTCTACTGAATTAAATTAATAATTTAAAATATATTTTTACATAAAATATATATATATATTATATAGTATTGTTTGGTTTTTCAAAAAACTCACTTTTCGCTTGACGGGAAAATCGACCTCACCGCCCCTCGCGTTTCACCAACCTCAAGGTTTAATTTGGCTTGGCGACGCAAAAATGCCGCTGGCACGCCAAAACGACCTCTCCGATCCTCGAGTTTCGCACACCTCAAGGTTCAATTTTGTTCGAAGGAAATTGTCCCGACGGCTGACACGCGAGAATGGACATTAGCGCTCGCTATTTTGGAACGCTTCAAAGTTCACAATCCTTCGAAGAGTCGATTATTTTCCAGCCACTAGCAGTTGTTTTTTTTTTGATAGGGGAAACATTTTTCATCGTTATCAATATGTTTGCCAAAACTTTAAGGGAGACTTCTAGCGGTGCGGAATACAAGTATGGATTATTCACATTAGAAAAAATCAAATGTCTATCGAATACTGTTGTAGTTCTATTTTCATCCGTTCGAAATGGCAGCTTCGTCTGAATTTAAATAAATACGCTAGCTTCACGATTTTCACAAAAAAATAGACCAGACAGGAAACTCACATAAAATTGAACTGACACATTTTAAGAGCGAAAATTATATAAATTTGCGGCGAAAACTGGAACTACTCATTAAATCAACCAATTCGGCTCAGTTATAGTTCCCGCCGACAGGTTCGCATTAAAAAAACAACCACAAATCAGGCCTTAGTTTCAATGCAATGGAAAATACTAGAGAGAATGTTGAGACAGGTCAGTTATCCGAGATGTCAAAACAAAACGGATCTCTCAGCGGTTTGGGTTGTTGTTTTTCGGGAAACGGCATTGCAGCCGAAAAAACGATCCCCGGTTAGATGTTTTTGAAAAATTCGGTACCCGGCAATATAAGGCAACTTTTAACACCAAAATTTTGTGTCCTTTCCGTGTAAAAAATTTCAGGGTCTCCGAAAAACCTATAAAATTTTCCAAAAAAAACAAGAAAATACGTGTCCATAGATTCCCTTCAGTAGGGTGGATATTAACCGGCCAGTACAAATTATGTTATTAATTCAGGGTAGGTACCTACTTATCTCGGTAGTATTGCAAATATGATGAAAAAAGCAAAACCATTGCCGGAATTTTGTAAGGAGATGCGCCGGTACCTACCGGAATGGGTAGTTGGACAATTATTTAGGTTTTTGATGCAATTTAATTTACTAAGGTAATGTTGTTTCCACGATACTGAATAATTTAACAATTTTTTAAAGTTCATTTTCACTTTCTGTGTAAGTTCTGTTTTTTTATCAGTAAATGCCAGTTGCATCACAAAACTGAAATAATTACAGAACTTGAATAGAATTCGAACCGAACTTTTACAGAACGTTAAAATTGACTTAAAAAATTGAAGAATTTTTAATTTCGTTAAACAACCTAGCCTAAATATGTTTTTTTTTAATCACTCTTTTTGCACTCGGAATTTAGGTAGGTACCCATCTGCACATAACGACTCGATATCATCCAACTATATTGCATACGTATTAGTTTTCTAATTTTACAATGAAATTATTCGAAGTTGAACGGAATATTTTTTAAAAGTATTAAATTCATAAAGCGCTTTATTTTAAGCAGTAAAACTACTGGTGAGTTCTGGCATTATAAAATTTGTATGAAAATGTACGTACGCTCATAACTTCCGAAGGACTGCAATAATTTGAAAAATTCTTTTTTTGTTGTGTTCGTTATTGTTAATACAAGGTTTGTATAAAACTACTGGTGAGTTCTGGCTTCACGAAATTTGTATAAAAAAATTTAATAGGTGGCGCATGAGCTGTTTGAAAACTAAATGTACCGGGAATTAGTGTATGTAGTGTGGCAGCTTTTTGCTGCTAGGTCCTGCGGGCGGCTTTATACATAATTCTGTGTTTAATCGCTAAGCGTTGCTAAACCTTTCATCCGATTGCGATAAAAAATTGTATATTTGATGTGTGCATGCCCACGACGGTTTCTGTATACAAAAGTGAGCTCTGGCATCATGAAATTACGCATTGCTAAACCGTTCATGCGATTGCGATGAAACTTTGGGGATTTAATGTGTGCATGCCTACAATGGTTTCTGTATACAATAGTGAGCTCTGGCAACACGAAATTACGCATTGCTCAACCGTTCATCCGATTGTGATGAAACTTTGGGGATTTGATTTTTCTATATACTAACGTATGGCAGATTTTTGCTGCTAGGCCCTGTGGGCGGCTTTATATATATTTGTATGTTTAACCGTAGGTACCTACCCGCTTACTATGAAATATATATTTTT
This sequence comes from Limnephilus lunatus, assembly GCA_917563855.2. Taxonomy (NCBI): domain Eukaryota; kingdom Metazoa; phylum Arthropoda; class Insecta; order Trichoptera; family Limnephilidae; genus Limnephilus; species Limnephilus lunatus. Next base: position 12,033,041 of record OU830596.1, read on the forward strand.
TCTGTTAGTAAGTAAGTCAAGTTAGTTTTAACCCGTTAGTTGCATTTGCAATGGGCATAAGCTAGTTATATAGTATTGTTTGGTTTTTCAAAAAACTCACTTTTCGCTTGACGGGAAAAACGACCGCACCGCCCCTCGCGTTTCACCAACCTCAAGGTTCAAATCGGCTTGGCGACGCAAAAATGCCGCTGGCACGCCAAAAAGACCTCTAGCCTGTTTTAATTTCGCACACTTAAAGGTTCACTCTCCCTCAAAGGCCCGCGGCCCACCCTTTGTATGGGAAAAATTCAGCCAAAAAATGTGTCGATCATCTCAAGCCAGAATGGACCTCGGCGGTCGGTATTTCGGAACAATTTAAAGTTCACAATCCTTTGAATTTGTTTGACACTAGCTTTTGTTTCTGAGAGACCGTTTACTGAGGAGGTGAAATTCAATCGCGGAAATAGAGTTTTTTTGTAGACAAAATTAACGTCGCTAGCGATTTATTTTCTCATACGAATTAACGGCGAAAACTGGAACTTCTCATTAAATCAACCAATTCGGCTCAGTTATAGTTCCCGCCGACAGGTTCGCATTAAAAAAAAGAACCAAAAATTAGGCCTCAGTTTCAATGCAATGGTAAATACTAGAGAGAATGTTGAGACAGGTCAGTTATCCGAGATGTCAAAACAAAACGGATCTCTCAGCGGTTTGGGTTGTTGTTTTTTGGAAAATGGCATTGCAGCCGAAAAAACGATCCCCGGTTAGATGTTTTTGAAAAATTCGGTACCCGGCAATATAAGGCAACTTTTAATAACGATATAAAGTGTCCGTCCCATGTAAAAAAGTTCAGGGTCGCCGAAAAACCTATAAAATTTTCCAAAAAAAACAAGAAAATTGGTGTCCATAGATTCACTTCAGCAGGGTGGATATTTACCGGCCAGTACATTGAAATGTTATTAATTCAGGGTAGGTACCTACTTATCTCGGTAGTATTGCAAATATGATGAGAAAAGCAAAAACATTGCCGGAATTTTGTAAGGAAATGCGCCGGTACCTGCCGGAATGGGTAGTTGGACTATTATTTAGGTTTTTGATGCAATTTAATTTACTAAGGTAATGTTGTTTCCACGATACTGAATAATTCAACAATTTTTTAAAGTTCATTTTCACTTTCTGTGTAAGTTCTGTTTTTTTATCAGTAAATGCCAGTTGCATCATAAAACTGAAATAATTACAGAACTTGAATAGAATTCGAACCGAACTTTTACAGAACATTAAAATTGACTTGAAAAATTGAAGAATTTTTAATTTCGTTAAACAACCCAGCCTAAATATGAGTTCTTTTTTACGTATGAATGCAAGTACCTATACTCAGATTATAAGTAGGTTCCTACCTGCACATAAACACTCGATATCATCCGACGATATTGCATATGTATTAGTTTTCTAATTTTACAATGAAATTACTCGAAGTTGAACGGGATATTTTTAAGTATTAAATTAATATAGCGCTTATTTTTAAGCAGTAAAACTACTGGTGAGTTCTGGAATTATAAAATTTTGTATGAAAATGTACGTACGCTCATAACTTCTGAAGGACTGCAACAAATTGAAAAATTCTTTTTTTGTTGTGTTCGTTATTGTTAGTTCAAGGTTTGTATAAAACTACTGGTGAGTTCTGGCTTAACGAAATTTGTAAAAAAAAATTGAATAGGTGGCGCTCGAGCTGTTTGAAAACTTAATGTACCGGGAATTAGTGAATATTATGAGGCAGGGGGGGGTGGAAACAGGAAGGGGGGAACCTGGGAGGGGGGAGGGGAACTCGGGAGGGGGTTTACGAGACGGAGAAGCGTAGGAGTGAAGTGGGGGAAAGGGGAAGCGGACGCTGGTGAGGAAAAAGGGGGGGGGGGGGGGAGGGGATTGGAACTAATGAGAAAAGACACGCAGGTAGAAACATTTTCTTTATTAAATGGTATAGCAACGCATGCCGGATACCAGCTATCTTCTATATATATAAAAATCAAAAAAATATTTGCAAGTAAGCATGTATGTATGTCCGCTATGCGTTGCTAAACCATTTATCCGATTGCGATGAAACTTTGAGGATTTGATGTGCGCATGCCCGCGATGGTTTCTGCATACAATGGTGAGCTCTGGCATAATGAAATTACGCATTGCTGAACCGTTCATACGATTGCGATGAAACTTTGGGGATTTGATGTGTGCATGTCTACAATGGTGTTTATATACTAACCTATGGCAGGTTTTTGCTGCTAGGTCCTGCGAGCGGCTTTATACATAATTGTGTGTTTAACCGCTAAGCGTTGCTAAACCATTCATCCGATTGCGATAAAAAATTGTAGATTTGATGTGTGCATGCCCACAACGGTTTCTGTATACAAAAGTGAGCTCTGGCATTATGAAATTACGCATTGCTTAACCGTTCATCCGATTGCGATGAAACTTTGGAGATTTGATGTGCGCATGCCTACAATGGTGTCTATATACTAACGTATGGCAGATTTTTGCTGCTAGGCCCTGTGGGTGGCTTTATATATATTTGTATGTTTAACAGGTACGTACCCGCTTACTATGAAATTTTTTTTTTTTCTGTTAGTAAGTAAGTCAAGTTAGTTTTAACCCGTTAGTTGCTTTGCAACGGGCAAACTTCTAGTACTATATAGTATTGTCTGGTTTTTTGAAAAACTCACTTTTTTCTTGACGGGAAAATCGACCGCACCTCCCCTTAAGTTTCACCAACCTCAAGGTTCACTTTCGGGTGAAGAACTTTAAGACGGCCCTTGCACGCCAAAACGACCTCCGGGCTGTTTGAGTTTCACCCACTCTAAGGTTCACTCTCCCTCAAATACCCGTGTCCGGTAAAATGTATGGGAAATTTGTATGAAAAATTCAGCCAAAAAATGTGTCGATCTTCTCAAGCCAGAATGGACCTCGGCGCTCGGTATTTCGGAACAATTTAAAGTTCACAATCCTTTGAATTCGTTTGGCACTAGCAATTGTTTCTGAGAGACCGTTTACTGAGGAGGTGAAATTCAATCGCGGAAATAGAGTATTTTTGTAGACAAAATTAACGTCGCTAGCGATTTATTCTCTCATACGAATTAACGGCGAAAACTGGAACTTCTCATTAAATCAACCAATTTGGCTCAGTTATAGTTCCCGCCGACAGGTGTCAGGTCTCAATAAAATATGTCAAAACAGGCTTCAGTTTCAATGCAAAAGAAAGAGCTAGGAATATTGATTTAGTTCAAGATACTGAAATGTCAAAACAAAACGGATCTCTCAGCGGTTTGGGTTGTTGTTTTTTGGAAAATGGCATTGCAGCCGAAAAAACGATCCCCGGTTAGATGTTTTTGAAAAATAGGGTAGAGTAGAGGATTCCGCATCTTTTGAAATTAATATTACGTGTCCTTTCCATGTAAAAATGTTCAGGAGGACATGACAAACATATAACATTTCGCCAAAAAATGAATAAAAGCGTTGACATAGAACATTCTGAAGTGGAAATTTTTACTTAAGGCAGCATCACAATAGGTTTTACTTACGGCAAATTTACAATAGGTTTAAATGCAATACTGAAGTTGTGTTGTTTCCACGTCACTAAATAATTCAACAACATTTTTTTAAAGTTCATTTTCATGTTCTGTGTAAGTTCTATTCAAGTTCTGTTATTTTATCTGTACATGCCAGTTGCAACATAAAACTGAAATAATTATAGAACTTGAATATAATTTGAACAGAACTTTTACAGAACGTTAAAATTGACTTGAAAAATTGAAGAATTTTTTTTTTTTTAATTTTTTTTTTGCCAAAATGAGTAGGTACTTATGCAAATTATGGGTTCTTATGGGTTGTTATGGCTTCTAATGGCTTCTTTGGGGTTCTTATAAGTTCTTATGGGTACTTATAAGTTCTTATAAGTTCTTATGGGTTATTATGAGTTCTTATGGATTCTTATGGGTTCTTTTCGGTTCTTATGGGTTCTTAAAAGTTCTTATGGGTTCTTATCGGTTCTTATGGGTTCTTATGAGTTCTTATGGGTTCTTATAAGTTTTTATGGGTTCTTATAAGTTCTTATGAGTTCTTATGGGTTCTTATCGGTTCTTATGGGTTCTTATGGTTTCTTATGGGTTCTTATGGAAAATTATCGGTTCTTATGGGTTTTTATAAGTTCTAATGGGTTTTATGGGTTCTTTTGGGTTCTCATGGGTTCTTATGTGTTCTTATGAGTTCTTAAGAGTTGTTATGTGTTATAATGGATTCTTATGGGTTCTTATGGGTTCTTATGAGTTCTTATGAGTTCTTAAGAGTTTTTATGAGTTGTTATGAGTTGTTATGAAACACTATGAATAATAATTTTTTTCTGTAATTTTTTTAGCTGCAGTAAATCAAAGTTTCTTGGAAATTCTGATTTACACATTTTTATAATGTTTTTTGTAAAAAAATACAATAAGGGCAGTAGGTACCTACCCCCCCCTTACTATGAAATATATTTTTTTTCTATAATTATTTAACTCCGATAAATTAAATTTTATTTTGTAAGAAATTAAAAACAATACCTGCTAAGAACCTACCCGCTTACTATAAAATAATATTTATTCTGTAATGTTTTTCGTCCCGATAAATCAAAGTTTTAGTTTTTATGAAATTCTGAATAATACATTTTTATAGCGTCGATTTTGTGGAAAAGCACAAAAAGGGCAGTAGGTACCTACCCGCTTACTATGAAATAATATTTTATCTGTTAGTTAATAAGTAAAGTTAGTTTTAACCCGTTAGTTGTTTTGCAACGGGCAAAAGCTGTCTCAAAATAAATTGATGTACTCAGTGAGTATGTACTGAAAGTAGGAACTATTTTTTGATTTATCCACATTCAAACATAGTTTTTATCTTTATATATTTAATATAACACCCGCTCCTCGCTTTGTGTTATAACCCGTTAGTTGCCTGCAACGGGCAAACGCTTTCTCAAAATAAATTGGTGAAGTCAGTGAGTAGGTACTGAAAGTATGAATTAATTTTTCGCCTTATCCACATTCAAACGCCGTTTTTTCTTCATATATTTAATTAAACACCCGCTGCTCGCTTCATCCACATTCACACGTCAAATCGCATAGTGTTTTAACCCGTTAGTTGCATTTGCAACAGGCATAAGCTAGTATATATATTAATGTCTGGTTTTTTCAAAAACTCACTTTTTTTTGCAGGCGAAAATCGACCGCTCTGCCCCTCAAGTTTCACCAACCTCGAGGTTCGTTTTTGCTTCAAAAGTCTTAAAATGGGGAAAAACTTGCTGTTTTTTGCAGGCTAAAATCGACCGCACCGCCCCTTAAGTTTCACAAACCTCGAAGTTCGTTTTGGCTTGAAATGTCTGAAAATCGGGAAAAGTCACTTAGCGCATTTTGGTTTTGGCTTGAATTCAAATTCAGACGCGAAGCTGATAGTATTATTTTTTCGACAAAACGAATACCACTAGCGATCTATTGTCTCATACAAAACGGCGGCGAAAACTGGAACTTCTCATTAAATCAACCAATTCGGCTCAGTTATAGTTCCCGCCGACAGGTTCGCATAAAAAAAAACAACCACAAATTAGGCCTTAGTTTCAATGCAATGGAAAATACTATGTATCAGTTATCCGAGATGTCAAAACAAAACGGATCTCTCAGCGGTTTGGGTTGTTGTTTTTCGGGAAACGGCATTGCGGCCGGAAAAACGATTCCAGCCGGGATGTTTTTGAAAAATACGGTACCCGGCAATATAAGGCAACTTTTAACACCAAAATTTCGTGCCCGTTCCATGTAAAAAAGTTCAGGGTCGCCGAAAAACCTATAAAATTTTCCAAAAAAAACAAGAAAATACGTGTCCATAGATTCACTTCAGTAAGGTGGATATTTACCGGCCAGTAAAAATTATGTTATTAATTCAGGGTAGGTACCTACTTATCTCGGTAGTATTGCAAATATGATGAAAAAAGCAAAACCATTGCCGGAATTTTGTAAGGAGATGCGCCGGTACCTACCGGAATGGGTAGTTAGACAATTATTTAGGTTTTAATGCAATTTAATTTACTAAGGTAATGTTATTTCCACGATACTGAATAATTTAACAATTTTTTTAAGTTCATTTTCACGTTCTGTGTAAGTTCTATTTTTTTATCAGTAAATGCCAGTTGCATCATAAAACAAAAATATCTATAGAACTTGAATAGAATTCGAACCGAACTTTTACTGAAATTACTCGAAGTTGAACGGGATATTTTTTTTAAAGTATTAAATTCGTATAGCGCTTTTTTTAAGCAGTAAAACTACTGGTGAGTTCTGGCATTATAAAATTTTTATGAAAATGTACGTACGCTCATAACTTCTGAAGTACTGCAACAAATTGAAAAATTCTTTTTTTATTGTGTTCGTTATTGTTAATAAAATGTTTGTATAAAACTACTGGTGAGTTCTGGCTTCACGAAATTTGTATAAAAAAATTTAATAGGTGGCGCGCGAGCTGTTTGAAAACTAAATGTACCGGGAATGAGTGTATGTAGTGTGGCAGCTTTTTGCTGCTAGGTCCTGCGGGCGGCTTTATACATAATTGTGTGTTTAACCGCTAAGCGTTGCTAAACCTTTCATCCGATTGCGATAAAAAATTGTATATTTGATATGTGCATGCCCACGACGGTTTCTGTATACAAAAGTGAGCTCTGGCATCATGAAATTACGCATTGCTAAACCGTTCATGCGATTGCGATGAAACTTTGGGGATTTGATGTGTGCATGCCTACAATGGTGTCTATATACTAACGTATGGCAGATTTTTGCTGCCAGGCCCTGTGGGCGGCTTTATATATATTTGTATGTTTAACCGTAGGTACCTACCCGCTTACTACGAAATATTTTTTTTTCTGTTAGTAAGTCAAGTTAGTTTTAACCCGTTAGTTGCTTTGCAACGGGCAAACTTCTAGTATATATTAATGTCTGGTTTTTGAAAAACTCACTTTTTTCCTTGACGCGAAAAACGACAGTACCGCCCCTTACGTTTTACCGACCTCAAGGTTCACTTTCGGATACAGCATTTTAAGACTTTTGATGGATCCGAAAATGAGCTCTCCGCTCCTCGAGTTTCAAACACCGCAGAGACCATTATCCGATTTAGGGTAGCGTGCCCAAATCGTGTCCCGATTAGGGAAAAAATTTCATACAAAACACCGATGCACGGTTAGCAGTGCACCCAAGCGGCGAAAACTACAATTAAATCTTCCACCGACGGAGAAATTCGGCCTTAGTTCTATTTCCCGCCGTCAGGTTCACCCGTTGAAGCGGCGCGACGTACGCGTAGGCTCAAAAAGGGAAAGAAAAAAGTCTTTTTTGGGTACGAAAGCACACTTTTCAGTACTTGAGAAAACTACGGAAAAATTAAGCATTTTGTTTGCCTACATTTTTGCTAGCGATTTATTCACGGAAAACTGAAGCAAATCAGCGGCAAAAACTGGAACCTCAAAAAAAAGTACTCAATTCGGCTCAGTTATATTTCCTGCCGACAGGTGTACTTCAAAAAAAAGATGTCATTTTGGCCATTAGTTTCAATGCAAAATAAATTGCTACGAATGTTGAGTTAGGTCAGGATTCTTACATGTCAAAACAAAACGGATCTCTCAGCGGTTTGGGTTGTTATTTTTCGGGAAACGGCATTGCGGCCGGAAAAATGATTCCGGCTTGGATGTTTTTGAAAAATTCGTTACCCGAAAACATTCGGCATCTTTTGATACCAATATGAGGTGTCTGTCCCATGTAAAAAAGTTCAGGGTCGCCGAAAAACCTATAAAATTTTCCCAAAAAAACAAGAAAATACGTGTCCATAGATTCACTTCTGAAAGGTAGATTTTTACCGGCCAGTAGAAAGTACCTACTTATCTCGGTAGTATTGCAAATATGATAAAAAAGCAAAACCATTGCCGGAATTTTGTAAGGAAAAGCGGCGGTACCTACCGGAATGGGTAGTTGGACAATTATTTAGGTTTTAATGCAATTTAATTTACTAAGGTAATGTTGTTTCACCGATACTGAATAATTTAACAATTTTGTAACCGACGTGTTACGTACCCTCAAATGTTCTTTCAACGAAAAACATCCTTGGCGGTATCCTCTACAGTTCAGTGGTCATTTTTTGAGATTTCGCTCGAAATCCAAAAAATCCGCTTGCCCACTGAGCTCGTTAGTACCGTACCGCCAGCGATCTTTTTCGTTGAAAATATTTTTATGTTTGTTTTCCAATTAGAATTTAAAAGTTATTCTAATTGTAATATTGTATTAATAAAATACTTTCATTTTTATATGTACAATGCCCCCGGTGCAACAAATAAACGCTATCATGCTCAGGTTGCCACCAGGGACATTTGTCAATTTATAATTTCAAACGTATTTTTTATGTTTCCCTTTTTTTTGACATATTGTTAAATATTTTAACTTACGATCCTTGTAGGATAATGAAACTAAGAAATTTCATTCCGCAGTCCTACAAGGCATCGAGGGAAAGAGAGCCTGAGTCTCTAGCCCTTAAATTACTCAAACTAGGGCAATAAATGACCCTCAAAAAACACTTAGAAAAATTTCGGTAAAAATATGTATTTCCGGATTATAAAAATCCAGCTTCCCCGTAAGATGGTGAAACAAACAGGTTTCATTAACACATCTTACGGGGGATCTCGTAAAAATAACACTGCATTGGTAAATTACCACATGTCCTGCCAAACGGCAAATAACTTCTTAAATTTACGATTTATCTTAAAAAATGAGATAAATCGCCCTGATAAAAATCTGGTGATAAACATTACGTTTATTTTACCATTGATATAAAATAATTTACATGTATGTACACAATAAAGTACGTAGAATTATTATAAAATATAAAATTTAAGCGACCGCCTTCAAAGGCGACATCGGCAAAATAGAGGGCCGACATTTTGGCCGCTCTATTTAAACCATTCTGTTTCGAGGTGTGAATCCCCTCCACTTTTTTAATAAACACTGCCCGAACGCTGTCGGGTACAAGTACCCCTTAAATGTTATGAAAATTTCCAAATAAATATGTTACGTTCAGTTCAAATTCTACTCTACAAAGTGTTTTTTATTACTTCCTACCACTGGAAGTCCTGCTTCCTGCTGCCTCCTGCTGAAGTTCTGCCTGGACGAGTGCCTGGTGCCTGCCGCTACAGCCGGCCCTAACTCTGGGTACTCCCAAGGCAACCAGGCCCAGGCAGAAACTAGGCGCATCCAGGGCCACTACCCACTGGATGTAGGGAGGCCAGCATCATCATCATCATTGGCAGACAAAAGGGAAGGAGTGCACAGCCACCGGTGCCCTCATAAATTTACAGTCTTGTAAGGACGACGACACGTCCGTTACAAATTTTTTTAAGTTTATTTTCACGTTCTATGTAAGTTCTATTTTTTTTTATCAGTAAATGCCAGTTGCATCATTAAACAAAAATATCTATAGAACTTGAATAGAATTCGAACAGAACTTTTACAGAACGGTAAAATTGACTTGAAAAATTGAAGAATTTCCAATTTTGTTAAACAACCCAGCCTAAATAAGTTTTTTTTACGTATGTGTAAGAACCTGCGCTCAGAATTTAGGTAGGTACCCATCTGCACATAACAACTCGCTATCATCCAACGATATTGCATACGTATTCGTTTTCTAATTTTACAATGAAATTACTCGAAGTTGAACGGGATATTTTTTTAAAAGTATTAAATTCATATAGCGCTTTTTTTAAGCAGAAAGACTACTGGTGAGTTCTGGAATTATAAAATTTGTATGAAAATGTACGTACGCTCATAACTTCTGAAGGACTGCAACAAATTGAAAAATTCTTTTTTTGTTGTGTTCGTTATTGTTAGTACAAGGTTTGTATAAAACTACTGGTGAGTTCTGGCATTACAAAATTTGTAAAAAAAAAATTTATAGGTGGCGCGCGAGCTGTTTGAAAACTAAATGTACCGGGAATTGGTGTATGTAATGCGGCATGATGGTTTCTGTATACAATGGTGAGCTCTGGCATCATGAAATTACGCATTGCTAAACCGTTCATCCGATTGCGATGAAAATTTGAGGATTTGATGTTTGCAAGCCCACGACGGTTTATGTATACAATAATGAGCTCTAGCATCATGAAATTACGCATTGCTAAACCGTTCATACGATTGCGATGAAACTTTGGGGATTTGATGTGTGCATGTCTACAATGGTGTTTATTTACTAACGTTTGGCAGGTTTTTGCTGCTAGGTCCTGCGGGCGGCTTTATACATAGTTGTGTGTTTAACCACTAAGCGTTGCTAAACCATTCTTCCGATTGCGATGAAAATTTGTAGATTTGATGTGTGCATGCCCACGACGTTTTCTGTATACAAAAGTGAGCTCTGGCATCATGAAATTACGCACTGCTAAACCGTTCATCCGATTGCGATGAAACTTTGGGGATTTGATGTGTGCATGCCTACAATGGTGTCTATATACTAACGTATTGCAGGTTTTTGCTGCTAGGCCCTGTGGGCGACTTTATGTATATTTGTATGTTTAACCGTAGTTACCTACCCGCTTACTATGATTTTTTTTTTCTGTTAGTAAGTGAAGTTAGTTTTAACCCGTTAGTTGCATTTGCAACAGGCATAAGCTAGTATATAGTATTGTCTGGTTTTTCAAAAAACTCACTTTTTCTGGCACGCCAAAATCGACCGCACCGCCCCTTAAGTTTCACCAACCTCGAGGTTCACATTCGGGTACAACCGATTAAGACTTTTGATGGATCCGAAAGTGACCTTTCCGCTCCTCGAGTTTCAAAGACCGCAGAGACCATATTCGGTTCACGGGAAACTCACATAAAATCGAACCGCTACATAATTGACAGCGCCAAATTACGCAAATCAGCGGCGAAAACTAGAACCTCTGAATAAATCTATCACCTTTGGCCTCGGTTATATTTTCCGCCGACAGGTTTGCACTCCAAAAAAGGCAGAGAAAAATTAAGACACTCATTTCCATACAATGAGAAATTTATTCTAATTTATTGTACGGCGTTTTTGAGAAAAAATGACATTTTAAACATGATTTGCGGGATCGTAGATTACGTTAAAAAAACACTTTCTGCCGGAGATGTTTTTTAATAAATATAAACATTACAAGTTTTAGAAACTTTTAAAACCAAAACATGTTTAGCTCCCCCTTGAAAATGTTTCACAATATTGCATTCAAATTCGACATTTTTCTGACATTTGCGAAAAATTCACTTTCATCGATAAATGCAAATGGTTTGCAGCCTGTAAAATTGGCTGGTATATTAAAATTTTATAATTTTTCTCGAACTTTGCAACACTGAAGATGGAGTCGTGATGGCGTTAAAAGCCACTACCACCTTAAAAAAAGCAGACCCCGCCCTAATAGGTTTTGTATGAAGAATTTTTTTTTTTTAATGGCGGATTTCAAATTGCATAGCTCGGCAGGGCCTAAATTTTAGCGGGATTGGTGCAAATTTGTGCATCGGTCTTGCCTGTGTAAAAAATATAATTATGGAATATTATCTGTCTGTGTATAATATAGTAGGTAAGTACCCAATACAAAAGACCCGCGCTTAATCAGCAAATGTTGAGACAGCCCAGTATCCGAAATGTCATATGTTTACTCTAATAAAACGGACCTCTCAGCGGTTTGGGTTGTTGATTTGAAGTATACGGCATTACGGCCCAAAAAACGATTCCGGCTTGGATGTTTTTGAAAAATACGGTACTCGAAAACATCCCGCATCATTTGATAACAATTTAACGTGTCCGTCCCATGTAAAAAGTTCAGGGTCACCGAAAATCCTATAAAATTTTCGAAAAAAAACACGACAATATACGCCCATAGATTAACTTCAGAAGGATAGATATTTACCGGCCAGAACAAATTGAAATGTAATTGATTTCAAGGGTAGGTACCTACTTATTTCGGTAGTACCTATTGCAAATATGATGAAAAAAGCAAAAACATTGCCGGAATTTTTTAAGGAAAAGCGGCGGTACCTACCGGAATGGGTAGATAGACAATTATTTAGGTTTTTGATGCAATTTAATTTACTAAGGTAATGTTGTTTCCACGATACTGAATAATTTAACAATTTTTTTAAGTTCATTTTCACGTTCTGTGTAAGTTCTATTTTTTATCAGTAAATGGCAGTTGCATCATAAAACAAAAATATCTATAAAACTTGAATAGAATTCGAACCGAACTTTTACAGAAATTACTCTTAGTTGAACGGGATATTTTTTTCAAGTATTAAATTCGTATAGCGCTTTTTTTAAGCAGTAAAACTACTGGTGAGTTCTGGCATTATAAAATTGTTATGAAAATGTACGTACGCTCATAACTTCTGAAGGACTGCAGAAAATTGAAAAATTCTTTTTTTGTTGTGTTCGTTATTGTTAATACAAGGTTTGTATAAAACTACTGGTGAGTTCTGGCTTCACGAAATTTGTATAAAAAAAATTAATAGGTGACGCATGAGCTGTTTGAAAACTAAATGTACCGGGAATTAGTGTATGTAGTGTGGCAGCTTTTTGCTGCTAGGTCCTGCGGGCGGCTTTATACATAATTCTGTGTTTAACCGCTAAGCGTTGCTAAACCTTTCATCCGATTGCGATAAAAAATTGTATATTTGATGTGTGCATGCCCACGACGGTTTTTGTATACAAAAGTGAGCTCTGGCATCATGAAATTACGCATTGCTAAACCGTTCATGCGATTGCGATGAAACTTTGGGGATTTGATGTTTGCATGCCTACAATGGTGTCTATATACTTACGTATGGCAGATTTTTGCTGCTAGGCCCTGTGGGCGGCTTTATATATATTTGTATGTTTAACCGTAGGTACCTACCCGCTTACTACGAAATATTTTTTTTTCTGTTAGTAAGTCAAGTTAGTTTTAACCCGTTAGTTGCTTTGCAACGGGCAAACTTCTAGTATATATTAATGTCTCGTTTTTTGAAAAACTCACTTTTTGCTTGATGCGAAAAACGACCGCACTGCCCCTTACGTTTCACCAACCTCAAGGTTCACTTTGGCTTGGCGCCTCTGGTAAAATTTTGACACGCCAAAACGACCTCTACGCTCCTCGAGTTTCAAAGACCGCAGAGACCATTATCGGATCTAGGGGAGCGTGCTCAAATCGTGTCCCGATTTAGGACCATTTTTCATACAAAAAAACCGATGCACGGTTTACAGTGCACCCAAACGGCGAAAACTATAATTAAATCTCTCACCTACGAAGAAATTCGGCCTTAGTTCTATTTCCTGCCGACAGGTTCGCCCACTAAAAACCGTCGCGTTTTTCACGGAATGTAATTAAGACTTTTTTCCATACAAAACTGATTTTCCTAAGGATTTATTCTTATTAATTTAAAGGCTTCGGGAAAGTTCTTGAGAAAAAATGACATTTTAAACGTGCTTTGCGGGATCGTAGATTACGTTAAAAAAACACCTTCCGGCGGACATGTTTTTGAATAAACATAAACAGTACAAGTTTTAAAAACTTTTAAAATCATAACATGTACCGCATTTCATTCAAAATGTTTCACAATAATGCATTCAAAATCAACATTTTTTTGACATTTTCCAAATATTCACTTTCATAGATAATGTTAATTGTTTGCAGCCTGTAAAATCGCTTATAAAATTTGGCAGATATTTAAATTTTCCCCAACTGTGCAACACTGAAAATTGAATAATATTCCAATGCGAAACACACCACCTCAAACCCTCGGCAAGGCCAGGACAGCTTATTTGTATGGAATTTTTTTTAAAAACTAGGCCTTTATTCGATTTTCAGGCCTGGTTTGAGGTGGTTTTGACAATTTTTTCTGTTGGTCTTGCCAGCATTGAAAAAATAATTTTAGAATATTGAGATAAACTAGGTAAGGACCCAATAAACTATATCTTCTACGAGTATTTATTTATATTATTATTATATGTGAATGGTCGAAATGCATGTCCGCACATAACTTCCGAACGATTGAACCAAATTGAATAATTCTTTTTACGTTGTGATCTTTATTGTTTGGACAAGGTTTTTATAAAACTACAGGTGAGCTCTTGCATTATTAAATTTGTATAAAACGAATCACCGAAATTTATATACGCTCATAACTTCCGAAAGAATGCAAGCAATTGGAAAATTCTTTTTTTGTTATATTCGTTATTGTTAGGGCAAAGTTTGTATAAAACTACTGGTGAGCTCTGGCATCATGAAATTTGTATTAAAATGAATCCCCGAAATGCATGTACGCTTATAACTTCCGAACGAATGCACCAAATTGGATAATTCTTTTTATGTAATTATTGTTATTGTTAGGACAAGGTTCGTATAAAACTAATGGCGAGTACTGGCATTATGAAATTTGTATAAAATTAATCGCCAAAAAGTATGTACGCGTATAGCTTTCTAACGACTGCACCAAACCGGATAATTCTTTTTATGTTGTGTTGGTTATTGGCTGGTGAGCACTGGCATTAAGAAATTTGTACAAAAAATTTCAATAGGTGGCACGCGAGATGTTTGAAAACTAAATGTATCGGGAATTAATGTATGAAACGCGGGAGTTGTGAGAAGGGGAAACAGGGAGGGGGGAGGGGAACTCGGGAGGGGGTTTACGGGACGGAGAAGGGGGGGAGTGAAGTGGAGGGGGGGAAGGTGGGAGAGGTAGAGTGGAAACGCAAGAAAGGAAGAGGACGTATGGTAGGTTTTTTGCTGCTAGGCACTGCGGGCGCCTTAATATATATTTGTGTGTTGAACCGCTAAGCGTTGCTAAACTATTCATCCGATTGCGATGAAACTTTGGGGATTTGATGTGCGCATGCTCACGATGGTTTCTGTATACAATAGTGAGCTCTGGCATCATGAAATTACGCATTGCTAAGCCGTTCATCCGATTGGAATGAAACTTTGGGGATTTGATTTGTGCATGCCTACAATGGTGTATATATACTAACGAATGGCAGTTTTTTGCTGCTAGGCCCTGCAGGCGGCTTTATAAATATTTGTATGTTTGACCGCTAAGCGTTGCTAAACCATTCATCCGATTGCGATGAAACTTTAAGGATTTGATGTGCGCATACTCGCGATGGTTTCTATATGCAATAGTGAGCTCTGGCATCATGAAATTACGCATTGCTAAACCGTTTATCCGATTGCGATGAAACTTTAGGGATTTGATGTGTGCATGCCTACAATGGTGTCTATATACTAACTTATGGTAGGTTTTTGCTACTAGGCCCTGCGGGCGGCTTTATATGTATTTGTATGTTTAACCGTTAAGCGTTGCTAAACCATTCATTCGATTGCGATGAAAATTTGAGGATTTGATGTGTACATAACCACGACGGTTTTTGTATACAAAAGTGAGCTCTGGCATCATGAAACTACGCATTGATTAACCGTTCATCCGATTGCGATGAAACTTTGGGGATTTGATGTGTGCATGCCTACAACAGTGTCTATATACTAACGTATGGTAGGTTTTTGCTACTAGGCCCTGCGGGCGGCTTTATATGCATTTGTATGTTTAACCGCTAAGCGTTGCTTAACCATTCATCGGATTGCGATGAAACTTTAGGTTTTGATGTGCGCATGCCTACCATGCCTTTATGGCAGTAGGTTCTTACCCGCTTACTATGAAATATTATTTTTTTCTGTAAGTAAGTCAAGTTAGTTTTAACCCGTTAGTTGCATTTGCAACAGGCATAAGCTAGTATATATTAATGTCTGGTTTTTTGAAAAACTCACTTTTTGCTTGATGCGAAAAACGACCGCACTGCCCTTTACGTTTCACCAACCTCAAGGTTCACTTTGGCTTGGCGCCTCTGGTAAAATTTTGACACGCCAAAACGACCTCTACGCTCCTCGAGTTTCAAAGACCGCAGAGACCATTATCGGATCTAGGGGAGCGTGCTCAAATCGTGTCCCGATTTAGGACCATTTTTCATACAAAAAAACCGATGCACGGTTTACAGTGCACCCAAACGGCAAAAACTATAATTAAATCTCTCACCTACAAAGAAATTCGGCCTTAGTTCTATTTCCTGCCGACAGGTTCGCCCACTAAAAACCGTCGCGTTTTTCACGGAATGTAATTAAGACTTTTTTTCCATACAAAACTGATTTTCCTAAGGATTTATTCTTATTAATTTAAAGGCTTCGGGAAAGTTCTTGAGAAAAAATGACATTTTAAACGTGCTTTGCGGGATCGTAGATTACGTTAAAAAAACACCTTCCGGCGGACATGTTTTTGAATAAACATAAACAGTACAAGTTTTAAAAACTTTTAAAATCATAACATGTACCGCATTTCATTCAAAATGTTTCACAATAATGCATTCAAAATCAACATTTTTTTGACATTTTCCAAATATTCACTTTCATAGATAATGTTAATTGTTTGCAGCCTGTAAAATCGCTTATAAAATTTGGCAGATATTTAAATTTTCCCCAACTATGCAACACTGAAAATTGAATAATATTCCAATGCGAAACACACCACCTCAAACCCTCGGCAAGGCCAGGACAGCTTATTTGTATGGAATTTTTTTTAAAAACTAGGCCCTTATTCGATTTTCAGGCCTGGTTTGAGGTGTTTTTGACAATGTTTTCTGTTGGTCTTGCCAGCATTGAAAAAATAATTTTAGAATATTGAGATGAACTAGGTAGGGACCCAATAAACTATATCTTCTACGAGTATTTATTTATATTATTATTATATGTGTGTACTAGACGTTTTGTACACAAATTGCAAAAATAGGGAGCTGGACACAACTTGGCACGCCAATGTCCTTAACTTCTGGATTTAATGATTCTAAGTTAAATTAGCAAAAACTGACTCTATAACTGTTGTAAAAACACTTAAAAGACTTGCAGACTTTTGGAGACTTTTGGAGACTGTTGGGGTCAGGATAATGGGATACTGAGAGAAAGGTAGAACAGAATTTAAACTGATTAAAAAACACTTTTAAAGTAGGTTAGAACTTGGAGACTTCAGTTTCTTGGAGACTTGTGACTTCTTGGCTGGTAGTTTTTGAACTGATTTCCTACCGGTTTGCCGTTTGTTTTATAGGGCAAATCCGGGTTGGACTTTTGGAACACAGAACCTCCCTGTTTCTGAAGGGTGCTTGCGTTTACGTATTTTTCCCAATCGCTATGATTTTCGAGCAGATGTGTTAAAAATCTGTGTGATAACCTTTGCCAAGACAGTCCTGTTCCAATAAACCGAAGTCTCACATAATTTTTATTGTTTCAACAAGAAAAGGTACAAGTTTACAAATGTGATACAAGATACAATATCTAGAAGTAAATATTTTCTTAAAGTGCAATAATCACTGGTAGACGACAGTTTTTTGAGGTGTTATTGTAGTATATACCTATTTTTAGGTGATGATATATATTTCTTGATTCAAATTATTCCCGATTTCCCGAAATTTAGCTCCGAGTTTTTCGGAATGTAAATTGGCTGTCGTAAATATTTACGATTCAAACATTTCCTTTGTTCAGCATTGACCAATGGCGCCGCGTCTGGTAGCAGGGTGGGGATAACGTAAATACTCAATCATTTCCTTGATTTTGATCATTGCTGTCTGGGGTCCCTGGTGGAAGTATTACGTGGTTATTCAGATGTGTTTTCGAGTCCAATGATGCTGTAGCATGTATTTATTATCAATTGCGTTTATGTTTTCAATTGATAAGTTAATTGTAGAATGTAATAGCATTGTAGACATCATTCCAAATGCACAGTGTTTCGTTGGCCAATGAGAGCACTCCCTTTGTTTCGTAGGTTATTGGAAGGGGTAACGCGCAGCGGCACGGTATTATGTGGAAGCGTAAATTCCATTCTTGAATTCTCAGGGTTGTCATACGCTTTCGTCGACACGTTCGATACACTCCCCCCAGTGCAGTCTCGACTGTGCTCAGCTACTTCGTCGGGCGTGTCCTTTTCCGATGTCTGAGTTCTGAATCGGGTGTCTTCGCAACTGGTACAGTTTCGTTAGTTGTTGGTGTGGCAGGCAGGATGACGGCGATTTTGACTGCCGGCCTTACGTATATCCCAGTACTGGTTTGGATCCGAGCAGTTCTGACTTGTCCATCAGCTGCAGGTGTTGCTTCGAGGATACGGCCACGTGGCCAACTGTTTCGAGGCAGTGCTGGGTCCATGATGATCACTAGGTCATCCTTCTTAATTGGTGTAGTTGGATGGTGCCATTTTTGTCGGGCAGCCATGGTAGGTAGGTATTCGCGCAGCCATCGCCTCCAGAAGGTGTCTGCAAGTTGTTGTCCGATGCGCCACTGGCGGCGTAGGCATACTTCCTCTTCTTTTTTGTCGTAGAAGGATAATTGGGGGCGCTTCCCGGCCGATCCCAGCAAAAAGTGGTTGGGTGTTAGAGGTTCTTCATCACGCGGGTCGACTGAAATATGGGTGAGTGGTCGGTTATTTACCACAAACTCGGCTTCTGCAAGTGCTGTGCGTAGAGTTTCTTCTTTTGGTGCTCTTTCTTTGAGTGTTGCGCTTAGGGCTTTCTTTACTGATCGTACTAGTCTCTCCCAAGCTCCCCCCATGTGGGGACTCAGCGGTGGTATAAAGTGCCACTCGATGCCCTGGGTAGCTATTGCGTCAATCATTCTGGCGTCTTGACTTATTGACAGCAGGGCGTCCCTCATCTCGGTGTCAGCTCCGTGAAAATTTGTTCCTTTATCCGAGTACATGGCTGTGGGTTGACCTCTGCGGGCGGTCATTCTTTGAAGGGCCATGATGGCCGAGTCGGCAGTCAGTGAAGCGGCTAGTTCTAGGTGAATGGCGCGCGTTGAGAGGCAGGTGAAGATGGCTCCGTATCGTTTTTCTCGATGCCTACCGACCGTGATAGCCATAGGGCCGAAATAGTCAAGCCCGCAGTGTGTGAATGGACGGACGTGATGCATCAGGCGGGGTGGTGGTAATGCGCCCATCAGAGGTGGAGTCGGTTTGCTGCGTCGTATGAAGCAAGTGGGGCAGACGTGCGTTATTTTCCTGATTGTTGTGCGTATTCGTATTATGAAGAAATGATTGCGTATTTCTGCAATTGTTTTCTCAGTACTAGGATGATCCGCCTTTTTGTGGTAGTGACTGATTAGGAGCCGAGTGTAGGGTTCGTCGCCGTCCAGTATTATGGGGGTTCGGGCCACACTCTTTGTTCTTTCCAAGGCTCGTAGTCGGGTCCCCATTCGTAGAAGGTCGTCTGGTCCAAAGAAGGGGTTCAGCGAGTTGAGGCGACTGCCAGTAGGTAGTTTTTGACCTTGTCGGATGGTGTGTAGATCAGTTGTGAAAGCGTTTTCCTGGGACCTTTTGATCCATTTTTGTTCTGCTGCTTTTATCTCCTCGGCTAGTAGTGGGCCTTCTACTGGTTTGTTGGGCCCCATCTTGCATCGTCTGATAAAACGGAGGATCCAAGCTGTGGAGCGGATTAGCCGGTGCCATGAGGAGAACCGCTCTACTAATGGGAGTGCTTCGCCCTTGGTGGACACAAGGCCAACGTAGTGAGGTTTGACTTCTAGTGTTAGGTCGTCAGGCCTGTGGGCGGGTGCCCGTTCTTTCGGCCATGCACCCTCCGGGGAAGTGAGAAAGGCTGGGCCGGTAAACCACCTTCCTTCTGGTGTTAGGTCTGGCACCTCTAAGTCTCGTGTTCCTATATCAGCTGGATTGAGTTTTGTGGGTACCCATTTCCAGTCGGGTATGTTGGTTAGTTCGTCTATTTCGCCCAATCGGTTTGCCACAAAGGTTGAGTAGGCGCGTGGGTCGGTGCGTAACCAGCATAGTACAGTTGTGGAGTCTGTCCAGAAGCAGGTGCGGGATATCAGGGCTTTGCTTTCCTTTTGGATCGTCTGGGCTAGTCTCGCTGCTATGAGGGCGGCTTAAAGCTCGAGGCGTGGAATGGAGAGAGGCTTCAGTGGTGCTACCTTGCATTTACTTGCAAGGAATGTTACTCGTAAGGATCCATTTATTTCTTCGGTGAAGTAGGCCACGGCACAGCAAGCTTGCTCCGATGCGTCGCAGAAGAGGTGTAGAGTTACGTTGTTCTGTTTGTTTGAGAGGCAACGTCTCGGGATTGAGATGCTGTTTGTGTGCAGCAGGCTCAGCCAGTCTGTCCATCTCTGGGCGTGTTCGGGGGTAATGGGTTCGTCCCAGCCGACGCTTGAGCGCCACACTGCTTGCAGTAGCATCTTAGATCTGATGGTAAGGCAGGCAACGAAGCCGACTGGGTCAAAGATCTTCATTACTATGGATAATAGTTGCCGCTTGGTAGGTTGTGTGGCCGTGTCGGGTGAGATTGCCTCGCGAAATGAGTACAGGAAGCGGTCTGTGGTGGGGTCCCAGATCAAACCAAGCACTCGTTCTGTCTCTGGACCTCCACTGCTAATCTGTATCGCGGAGCTGGCACGGTCTTCTATGGGTACGCCAGCTAGGGCCACCGGGCTATTAGACGCCCAATTTGTCAAGTGGAACCCTCCTTTCGCGAGGAGGGCACTTACGCTTTGGGCGAGTGTAGCAGCTTCATTGGGTGTGTCTGTTGCATCTAGGTAGTCGTCCATGTAGAACTTGGTGCGTACGGCTTTTGCGGCGGCCGGGTACTCGTGCTCGTATGTTTCGGCCACTTTATTTCGGACGAATTGGGCACTGCTTGGGGAGCAGGTGGCTCCGAACATCATTGATGACATTTGATAGGTGTCTGGTTCATGATGGGGTGATGTCCTCCACAGGAAAAGCTGGGACGGCTGGTCTTCTCGCCTTATTTTTATTTGCAGGAACATTTCTTTGATGTCTGCAGCAATGGCGATGTTTCCTTCCCGGAAGCGTATTATATTCCCCAGGAGGGAGGACAGCAGGTCAGGACCAGTAAGCAGCTGATCATTGAGGGAGGTTCCTCGGCATCGGCTTGCAGCATCGAATACCACTCTGATTTTTCCTGGCTTATTTGGGTTGATTACTGCGAAGTGAGGCAGGTACCATTTGCGAGGTGTGGTGGTGGAAGCTTCATGGCCTGATAGCTTCTTGGCATAGCCTTTGTTGAGAAGTTGACTTATTTTGTCATTGTAGGCCACTGCTAGATTTTTGTCTTTTGCTAGCTTTTTCTCCAGAGACAGAAGTCGCTTCAGCGCACACTGCCGATTGTCAGGTAGCGAGGCTTCTGGATTGCGCCATAGTAGACCAGTTTCCCACTTCCCTGTAGGAAGAGGACGGGTAGTTGCATTCATAAGTGCAATGGCCTGTTGTTCGCTTGCATTGACTCTGGTGGCTGATGTTACTCCGAGCGAGTCGATGGCGAAGTTGGTTTTTACTAGCTCCCTCAATTGTATGTCTGCGGCCGTTTCTGGTTGTAGTGCCAAAGTGGTAGTCGTGTTATTATCTCTGGGGTTGACTCCCCCATAAGCGATCCATCCTAGTGCGGTGCGTGATGCTATTCGCGTAGTATCATTGCATTCACGAACTTCCCTTGACACAATTAGGTGAGCGTTGTCTTGGCCTATTAGCAGCTTCGGGACGACAGACCTTCCTTGGATCTGTTGCTCCGGCAGGTTGAGGTTGCTTATTGTGCTGGCAGAGATGTGGTATGTATTACTGTTGCCCGCACCTCGTATTCTTAGTCTCACTCGTTGGGAGAGATTGTCAGAAGTGCACATTCCTTTGGCACCGTGGATTCGCAGTCCGTGAACTGGGCCGTTTGCTCCGACTTGTATTGCGGTGTCAGTGTCAACAAGTGTTACTGTGGATCCTTCGTCCAGGAGAGCAAACACTGACACTTCTTCTTTGTTGGGAGCGCTTAATATTACTGGCGCAATTTTTAACAGTACTCTCTGTCCGGAGTCCTGGCGTCACAAGTTGACATTTTCCACGGTGCTTTTTCGTACGAACTCGGGATTATGTAGCAGGGGGTGGTGTGGGGATCGGCAATCCCCTACTTTGCACCATTGGTTTATTTTGCAGCTTCGTGAGTGGTGTTTTTCTAAGCACTTGCGGCATAACCTTCCCATGCGTACAGTTTCCCATCGAAGTTCAACATCTTTGGCTGCGAATTCTTTGCATTCGCGGGTTTTATGATCGCCGCCACATTGGGCGCAGCTTTCGTCGGCTGTTTTTCTTTTTCGGCTTGGTCCAGGGTAAGTATGTGCCTCATTCATTTTGCGTTTCATCGGGGCGATCTTTTCTTTTGGGCCGTCCCCGATTTCTTCTTGATGTCCGGCATGTATTTGCTCATGGCTCGGTAGAAGTCGCATGCGATCACTATCTTCTTCCTCCTGGTACCCGGCATGTATTTGTTCACGGCGTGGTCGGGATCGTATGTGGTCCACCATCCCGCTGTTTGGAATTGCGTTTGATACCTCTTTCAGAAAGGCAGCGAGCTGGGTTATGGTGGCCGGGGCATGTTGTTTGCGGATCTCGATTAGCCATGCCAGCCGCAGGGAACTCGGCATTTTGTCAGTGACGTCGTTCAGTAATGCAGGATTGGTGAGATAACCTTCGGTTTTCAAGATCCGGAGGGATGCCACCAGGTTTTGCACCGTCCCGGAGAAATCTGCCAGGTCCTCGAGTGATACCTCGGTCGTGAGGTAAGGTAGCTTTTTAACCTTGTCTAGCATAAATTTTGCTATGGAGTTAGCGCTGCCGTATCGCTGCTCGAGGACGCTGATGATCTCTGGAACTTGCGCAGGATCCATTAGTAGGGGACCCACGGTATCTCGCGCCTTGCCTTTGAGGGCACGCTGCAGCCGGATGAGATTTTCGCTCGGAGTCAATTGGCAGGTTGCCGTGGATTGAGCGTACTGTGCCTTCCAGGTAGGCCACTCGAGGGGGTCTCCGGAGAAGGTAGGCAAATCTTTTGCTGTGGATTGCCTGGCGATTAGGGCTGCCATTCTTGAGTCATCTTCTAATGTGCGAGGGCTATCTTGCGTTCTGGAGGAGCGGAGCGCCTCTGCCATCACAGAGGCGATCTGGGCCAGTGGGTCGTTGCCGTGCTGCAACCATTCTCGGGTGTGCCGTGCTGTCTCGTTGGCTGTATGCGGTGGTGTAAACAATGGGGAATCCTGGCCGGAGGAGGCTGGCTGTTGCTGGTACCCCGTTGTATTGTAAAGTGGGCGCTCGGGTCCGAGATGGCTGTATTCGGTCGTAGGGATGTTTTTTGCAGGGCCCGTCAGTAGTGTGTAGCCTTGGGTGGCGGCATATCCAGTTGGATCGGTTACTGTAAATTCATTGGTAGGCTGACCGACTTGTGTGTGCATTTGAGTAGTTGCATATCTCGTTGCAAACTCTCCGGCTGGCCTTTTTACTTGAGTGGCATATCTCGTTGCGAACTCATTAGTAGAAGGGCCGGTCGGTGCGTGCACTTGAGTTGTTGCATATCTCGTTGCAAACTCTCCGGCTGGCTTGTTTACTTGAGTGGCATATCTCGTTGCGAACTCATTAGAAGAAGGGCCGGTTGGTGCGGGCACTTGAGTTGTTGCATATCTAGTTGCAAACTCTCCGGTTGACGGACCGTCTGACGTGTGTACTTGAGTGGCATATCTCGTTGCGAACTCATTAGCAGAAGGGCCGGTTGGTGCGGGCACTTGAGTTGTTGCATATCTAGTTGCAAACTCTCCGGTTGACGGGCCGTCTGACGTGAGTACTTGAGTGGCATATCTCGTTGCGAACTCGTTAGTAAACGGGCCGGTTGGTGCCTGGACTTGAATTACTGCCTGACCGGGGTTGGCTCGCAGGGTCGGGCTGGTTGGTGCTGGCTCCTCGGCAGGTTGGCTGACTGCTTGGCGTGTCGCAGCGTTCAGGGCTGCGAGCAGATTGGCTGTCTGCTTGGCGTGACGTCTGTCCCGAATGCGCATCTCTCGGCGCAGTAATCGCAGGGAGTCTTCAGTTGATTCAGAAGTTGTTTCGCTGCTTTTACTGTTGGATTCGTGGAGGCTCTCGGAGACAGATTCTGGAGCTGGTCGGTCAAGCGTGATGAGATCAGAGTTCCTGGCTGGGCTCGCACTAGATAGATCGTGGACCTGGCGGGGTCCTCTAGATGGCGTCTCATCGGTGTCTACGGTGTGTGGGCCCGGGGTCCGTAGGGGCGCCACTGGCATATTTCGGCTTGTCCCCGGGGCGTCAGGTTTAGATTTAGACAGCGATGTATCAGAAGATGTCGGGGTCTTACGGCCACTGCGAAGAGACGGCATTTCCACTGGGTAAGACTGAAGGCGTGTTATGTGTAGATCCGACTCGAAGGACCAAATGTACTAGACGTTTTGTACACAAATTGCAAAAATAGGGAGCTGGACACAACTTGGCACGCCAATGTCCTTAACTTCTGGATTTAATGATTCTAAGTTAAATTAGCAAAAACTGACTCTATAACTGTTGTAAAAACACTTAAAAGACTTGCAGACTTTTGGAGACTTTTGGAGACTGTTGGGGTCAGGATAATGGGATACTGAGAGAAAGGTAGAACAGAATTTAAACTGATTAAAAAACACTTTTAAAGTAGGTTAGAACTTGGAGACTTCAGTTTCTTGGAGACTTGTGACTTCTTGGCTGGTAGTTTTTGAACTGATTTCCTACCGGTTTGCCGTTTGTTTTATAGGGCAAATCCGGGTTGGACTTTTGGAACACAGAACCTCCCTGTTTCTGAAGGGTGCTTGCGTTTACGTATTTTTCCCAATCGCTATGATTTTCGAGCAGATGTGTTAAAAATCTGTGTGATAACCTTTGCCAAGACAGTCCTGTTCCAATAAACCGAAGTCTCACATAATTTTTATTGTTTCAACAAGAAAAGGTACAAGTTTACAAATGTGATACAAGATACAATATCTAGAAGTAAATATTTTCTTAAAGTGCAATAATCACTGGTAGACGACAGTTTTTTGAGGTGTTATTGTAGTATATACCTATTTTTAGGTGATGATATATATTTCTTGATTCAAATTATTCCCGATTTCCCGAAATTTAGCTCCGAGTTTTTCGGAATGTAAATTGGCTGTCGTAAATATTTACGATTCAAACATTTCCTTTGTTCAGCATTGACCAATGGCGCCGCGTCTGGTAGCAGGGTGGGGATAACGTAAATACTCAATCATTTCCTTGATTTTGATCATTGCTGTCTGGGGTCCCTGGTGGAAGTATTACGTGGTTATTCAGATGTGTTTTCGAGTCCAATGATGCTGTAGCATGTATTTATTATCAATTGCGTTTATGTTTTCAATTGATAAGTTAATTGTAGAATGTAATAGCATTGTAGACATCATTCCAAATGCACAGTGTTTCGTTGGCCAATGAGAGCACTCCCTTTGTTTCGTAGGTTATTGGAAGGGGTAACGCGCAGCGGCACGGTATTATGTGGAAGCGTAAATTCCATTCTTGAATTCTCAGGGTTGTCATACGCTTTCGTCGACACGTTCGATACAATGTGAATGGTCGAAATGCATGTCCGCACATAACTTCCGAACGATTGAACCAAATTGAATAATTCTTTTTACGTTGTGATCTTTATTGTTTGGACAAGGTTTTTATAAAACTACTGGTGAGCTCTTGCATTATTAAATTTGTATAAAACGAATCACCGAAATTTATATACGCTCATAACTTCCGAAAGAATGCAAGCAATTGGAAAATTCTTTTTTTGTTATGTTCGTTATTGTTAGGGCAAAGTTTGTATAAAACTACTGGTGAGCTCTGGCATCATGAAATTTGTATTAAAATGAATCCCCGAAATGCATGTACGCTTATAACTTCCGAACGAATGCACCAAATTGGAAAATTCTTTTTATGTAATTATTGTTATTGTTAGGACAAGGTTCGTATAAAACTAATGGCGAGTACTGGCATTATGAAATTTGTATAAAATTAATCGCCAAAAAGTATGTACTCGTATAGCTTTCTAACGACTGCACCAAACCGGATAATTCTTTTTATATTGTGTTGGTTATTGGCTGGTGAGCACTGGCATTAAGAAATTTGTACAAAAAATTTCAATAGGTGGCACGCGTGATGTTTGAAAACTAAATGTACCGGGAATTAATGTATGAAACGCGGGAGTTGTGAGAAGGGGAAACAGGGAGGGGGGAGGGGAACTCGGGAGGGGGTTTACGGGACGGAGAAGGGGGGGAGTGAAGTGGAGGGGGGAATGTGGGAGAGGTAGAGTGGAAACGCGAGAAAGGAAGAGGACGTATGGTAGGTTTTTTGCTGCTAGGCACTGCGGGCGGCTTAATATATATTTGTGTGTTGAACCGCCAAGCGTTGCTAAACCATTCATCCGATTGCGATGAAACTTTGGGGATTTGATGTGCGCATGCTCACGATGGTTTCTGTATACAATAGTGAGCTCTGGCATCATGAAATTACGCATTGCTAAGCCGTTCATCCGATTGGGATGAAACTTTGGGGATTTGATTTGTGCATGCCTACAATGGTGTATATACTAACGAATGGCAGTTTTTTGCTGCTAGGCCCTGCAGGCGGCTTTATAAATATTTGTATGTTTAACCGCTAAGCGTTGCTAAACCATTCATCCGATTGCGATGAAACTTTAAGGATTTGATGTGCGCATACTCGCGATGGTTTCTATATGCAATAGTGAGCTCTGGCATCATGAAATTACGCATTGCTAAGCCGTTCATCCGATTGGGATGAAACTTTGGGGATTTGATTTGTGCATGCCCACAATGGTGTATATATACTAACGAATGGCAGTTTTTCGCTGCTAGGCCCTGCAGGCGGCTTTATAAATATTTGTATGTTTAACCGCTAAGCGTTGCTAAACCATTCATCCGATTGCGATGAAACTTTAAGGATTTGATGTGCGCATACTCGCGATGGTTTCTATATGCAATAGTGAGCTCTGGCATCATGAAATTACGCATTGCTAAACCGTTTATCCTATTGCGATGAAACTTTAGGGATTTGATGTGTGCATGCCTACAATGGTGTCTATATACTAACTTATGGTAGGTTTTTGCTACTAGGCCCTGCGGGCGGCTTTATATGTATTTGTATGTTTAACCGCTAAGCGTTGCTAAACCATTCATTCGATTGCGATGAAAATTTGAGGATTTGATGTGTACATAACCACGACGGTTTTTGTATACAAAAGTGAGCTCTGGCATCATGAAACTACGCATTGATTAACCGTTCATCCGATTGCGATGAAACTTTGGGGATTTGATGTGTACATGCCTACAACAGTGTCTATATACTAACGTATGGTAGGTTTTTGCTACTAGGCCCTGCGGGCGGCTTTATATACATTTGTATGTTTAACCGCTAAGCGTTGCTTAACCATTCATCGGATTGCGATGAAACTTTAGGTTTTGATGTGCGCATGCCTACCATGCCTTTATGGCAGTAGGTTCTTACCCGCTTACTATGAAATATTATTTTTTTCTCTAAGTAAGTCAAGTTAGTTTTAACCCGTTAGTTGCATTTGCAACAGGCATAAGCTAGTTATATAGTATTGTCTGGTTTCGATCGACCGCTCACTTTTCAGTCAGTGCGAAAATCGACCGTACCGCCCCTCAAGTTTCACCAACCTCAAGGTTCACTTTCGGATGAACCATTTTAATCTTTTTTATGGATCCGAAAATGACCTCTCCGCTCCTCGAGTTTCAAAGACCGCAGAGACCATTATCGGATCCAGGAGAGTTCACCTAAATCGTGTCCCGATTTAGGACCATTTTTCATACAAAAAACCGATGCACGGTTAACAGCGCACCAAACGGCGAAAACTATAATTAAATCTATCACCTTCGAAGAAATTCGGCCTTAGTTCTATTTCCTGCCGACAGGTTCGCCCATTAAAAACCGTCGCGTTTTTCACGGAATGTAATTAAGACTTTTTTCCATACAAAACTGATTTTGCTCGGAATTTATACTAAATAATTAAACGGCTTCGAGAAAATTCTTGAGAAAAATTGACATTTTACAGGGGCATTACGGAATTAAAGATTACGTTAAAAAAACACCTTCCGGCGGACATGTTTTTGATTAAACATAAGCAATACAAGTTTTATAAACTTTTAATTCCACGACATGTCCGCATGTCATTCAAAATGTTTGACAATTTTGCATCAAAGATTGAAATAATTCTGACATTTGTTGAAATTAATCTGTCCTCGACAATGAACAATTTTGCGGCCAGTTAAAATGAATTCTTGATAGGTACCTACCGGCGTTGAAAGGCGAATAATTTACATGCAGAAAATAAAGATTTTATATTGCTGTAGTAGTACGATGTGGTTTCATATAGGTACCTATGAAACTAAATCGTACTACTACGAAGATACTTAATTCCATAGAAAATCATATAAAACGATAAAGATTTTATAATGCTGCATTCACATTTTGTGAAAAGCTTTAGATTGCTGAATTTTAATAAATTTAATTAGAAACGGGCCAGCAGTTCTTACTCATGTGGGAATATTATCGTTCAAATATTGAGAAAATAATAAAATGAGTCGATTTAAATAACTTACTTAAGATGGTCAATTTTTTTGCCGAAAATGATGTACATAGGTACCTACTTGAACATTATACGTCGATATAAATATTTTTTTCCTTGGGAATGACTAAGATTATTGCCATTTTATGCGTTAATTTGTTAAGAAATTAAATAAACACGAAAAAATTATTATTTTCTTAGATTACAATAATTTCTATAGCGCCATTTCTGCAAAAAATCACACCAAGAGCCCAGTGCTCGATACCAGGAGCGTAGAAATAAGAGCAGTTACAAAATATCATAATGTTCTGAATTAAATTAAATGTTTATTGACAAATTATTTTTTTTGTGAAAAGACGAATGGTAAAATATTGTAAAATTGTAAACATTGTAAAATATTGTAAACATATTGTTAACATTGTAAAATAAAATAAAGTTTCAAGTATTTTTTTCCATAAATAAAAATAAATAAATTATAGCGCCGTTTTTGTGAAAAATCACCTAATGGACGCTGTACTCCCGTTGAAAATGTACCAGGAGCACAGAATTTTGCTGAGGTAATAATATATTGTTAATAACTAAGAATGATCCTTTTTTTGCCAAATGGTGTAGATACCTACCTGAATAATACATTGGAACTACATTTGTTTTGTAATTGTTCTGTAAATTTTTAATTCAATTTTAATGTGAACACCGCACAAGAGTCCCAACTACTGGAGCCAATGAGACTATGGCATCCCCAGTTGGGGTACGTTATGAGGCTGAAGATAGTAGGGAGGGAGGGGAAGGATATGGGAAAGAGGAAGGTGGGGAAGTACCTGGCTATTCAGATCTGGTCACCAAACACGGTTAAAGCCATTTGAAGCAAAGTTTCAATTCCTAATGGTGGTCTTATCACGTATCGACCTGCACAACCCGAATGGCACTGTGAAAAAATTGAGCAGGAAGCTCCTTGGCCCCCTTTTACGAGAAAAAGCCCATACTGAACGCCTTGAACCGGGGGACCGAAGCGGCCCGAGAGCGGGTGTACGAAATTGAGCGGTCGACTGCTGGTGCCCTTTGCAGGCGCACACTCGCTTTATCCACATTCAAACATCGTTTTTTTCTAAAAATATTTAATTTAACACGCGTCCCTCAGAGTTTTAATCCGTTAATTGCCTGCAACGGGAAAAGCTGTTTTAAAATAAATTGATACACTCAGTTGGTAGGTACTGAAAGCAGGAATTATATGTTTGCTTCATCCACATACAAACATATTTTTTGTCTTCATATATTTAACTAAAAACCCGCTCCTCGCTTAGTGTTTTCACCCGTTAGTTGCCTGCATTAGGCAAAAACAGTCTCAAAATAAATTCGTGTCTATATACTAACGTATGGCAGGTTTTTGCTGCTAGGCCCTGCGGGCGACTTTATATGTGTTTGTATGTTTAACCGCTAAGCGTTGCTAAACCATTCATCCGATTGCGAAGAAACTTTGGGGATTAGATGTGTGCATGTCTACAATAGTGTTTATATACTAACGTATGGCAGATTTTTGCTGCTAGGCCCTGTGGGCGGCTTTATATATATTTGTATGTTTAACCGTAGGTACCTACCCGCTTACTACGAAATATTTTTTTATTCTGTTAGTAAGTCAAGTTAGTTTTAACCCGTTAGTTGCTTTGCAACGGGCAAACTTCTAGTAAAATAGTAAAATTCAGCAACAAGCAAGTAAATACATTATAATGTAAATTTTAAATTTATGGTGTAGTTTAATATGTACATATATGCATTTAACATTGTAGTGTAAAGGTGGAACATAAAAGATTCGTGTTTTGATTTTTTTTTTAATTTGGGAGACGGGTATGGGTACCGCCGCCCTCGGGAACCGCTTATTTGATAACCAACACTTCTGCAGTAGGTCACCCCAAGTGGTTTGCTGCATTCAGAGACGTAGCAGGGGTGCCGGGGTTAATGGGGCGAGACTTGTGCTGGTCTTGGCTGCGGATGCGTCTGTCTTCCAGCCTTCCAGCCGCGTGGCGGGCCGGATTAGGAGACTCGTTGCGGAAGACTCTTTGACCTATCCAGCCCATCGCTGTGCACTACAGTGAGAGAGATGGATTCGTATGTCTGTCACTCCTGAAGACACCGACCCCAGATTCCTACTTCCTACCCACTCCTCTTACCGTTTTCATTTCCAGAACTTCCTCTCCTTCCTTTCCTTAAAAGTACCCACCACACAGCACCCCCATAGATGTCATATGTCTTGAAGGAAATTTTTTTCCCCAGAGCCTCCTTATAATGTGGAGCTAATGTAAATAATGTAATAGTTACACAATGTAAATTTTCAAATTGTGTTAATATGTACTGTTATGAGTTGCCCATAAATTCTACGAACGGACTATACAAGCGGCAGGCAGCTGTGTGTCACGTGCTCAGTACATGTACATTCTCGCGTGATTATTGCTGTCCCTCTCAGGCTGGCAGAAGACATTACCATATATGGCTACACGGCGCGAAATCCAGCCAATGGCAGAAGACATTACCTTATAGGGCACACGTTCGAGTCTTCCGTCTCGCTCATCACGGACAGAGAACTCCGGCCACCGTTCACCGAAGAACAGACATATTTCAGACAACGGCGCGAGCGGTCGTACGCACTACTACGTACTGTCGGGCAGCATGCCACCCTTTGACGCGGCTAATTAAGTCTTCACTTACGATCCCAGTATGGCGCTATCACGACAGACGCCTGTATAATCCTACTGCCGCCTACTTTATACCATGGCAGCCCTGGCCGCCCGGCTTTTAATCCGCCTACATTGCCGATAGCCGCTTAATTCACCGTTATCACCCACCGGTTCGGTAAGCTGACCGAATCCGCCCACCATGATGCCGAGAAGCCGCCCACGCACCCCGAGCCGCCCCGTTACTGCACCCGATCTATGAGCTTTGCTCTAGATCTCTCCACTTCGTAGGAAGCTGCCTGCATCCGTACGACGCCACGTGAGATTTTAAACCCTCTTATAGTATTTCCGAGCCTAAATTCAGTAGTATTTCTAGTGCCTCTCTCTCTCTTATGCTAGGCCTTAAACAGCTTACCTGGTTGCCTGTAATGTTCACCCTTGCATTATTGAATACATTGAATTGTGCCTAAACCTTGTTTCATTGGAGTCAACCATCGACAGCCTCGGAGGAGCCCTACGACCCTGAGCTGAGCCTTCCAAGCCGAGGCATATTGCCCCCGGGGGGCCTGCTTAACACTTGTTCCCCCCCCGGGAGGGACATATTTCTGGAGACCAGAAGTATAACACTGGACCCAACGTGGCTCCGGTATCACCCTGGCCCCAGGAAGTATGACACTGGCTTTCAACGTGGGGACCAGTAGCATGACACTGGCGCGCCAACTGGGCCGAAGTCTTGTCGATTGTTGTCTCCCTAGAAACATAATTATGTAATCTTAGCTATAAATATTTTATATTTGTGCTCCCATCAACAACGGTAGTTCTGTGTGAATTATTCTAAACGTCGCGAGTCCGTCGGCTAGTGCTATTCGAGTGTTAGGTATTTTAAACATCGCTTACTACCGTAGCATTCATTCTCACGCTATTACGTTCTATCGCGGCAGTCAGAGTTGTTCGTCATTCGCGCGGAATTTTTTTTAATTGAGTAATGAATCTCGTTATTTTAAATTCTCCGAGTGGCTGCTGTGTAAGTTGCGTTATTTCTTCCTTGAAGAGCAGTGGTTGTTTCCAATAAAAGGTAGTGACTACTGTCGGATTGTGCTCGTTCACATCCGTTCCCCTGTAATAGGAAGTTGTAAATGCGACTGCCAGCAACTGCTCTCGTCTTATATTATTCGTCCGAAATTTTTTTTTGCTTTGTTCATTATAATAACGCAAAATCATGGAGGCCACCATACCAATAATGGATAGAATATTAAATTTCGAGAAAGCAAACGCGTCGGTAATAAGAAAAATGTTAATGGATAGAGGCGTAGTTCCCAAAAGGGCTTTTTTAACTTTACGGAAACAATGTGTTGAGTTTAACGAATCCCGGAAGTTGAATTATAAAATAAACGTTAAACGAAAAGTTCAATAAATAATGAGTACAAGTTATAAAGTTAGTTTTCGTTTCTCTCAATAGGTAGTTTTAAAACACAAAATGGAAAACGACGTTACATAATGTTATAAAAGAGAAATGTTAAAGCAACAAATTATAAATTTTCAAAACAGAATAAGTTAATATGGAAAGCTTCCCTTGTAATATTAGTTAAAGCCACAATTGTTATTTTTCTTCATAGAAGTTTTGATTTATTGTTGTTGCATCATAATAAATTAGAATTGTAATTTTGATTGTTGATTGTCTAGGGCAGAGTAGCTAACTGCGTATTGGATTAATGAACAGTTCAGGACAAATGTAGATTAATAACATAAATTTTAGAAGAAAAAAGGAATAAACAAAATTCAGTCAAAAGTTTTTTTTAGAAACAAAAGTTTAGGTACAGATCGGTTAAAAATAGTAAAGTTCTTAGAAGTTTAATGTTGTTTCGTTTGAAAATCATGAGTGTCATGAACCCACGGTTAGAGATCGTACATCATTGAATTAATATTCCATATTTCACAAATTAGAAAACACAGTGTTGTTAAAGTAATAAACGTTCGGGAAGGGAACAAACTTGTATATAAAAATGTATATAACAAGGCAACGTGTATATAAAATGTATATAAACAAGGCAACGTGTATATCAATGTATATAATTGGCTAAGTGTTTTTTTGTTAGTTTAAGTTCTTAAAATCTATCTGAATTGCTTTCGTATTAAAGTGGTAGTAAATTAAATAAATTAGTGAAAAACAGTAGAACATCATTTAAAGAATAAATTCCAAACTTCAAGGTATACGTTACTAGGTACTTGTTTTTTCGAATGTTTATCTAAGGAAGGTTTAATAATAAAATTTTGTATATGCTATAGGTATTTACCATAGAGACAGTATTGGAACATGTTTTGTTTTTAATCGGGACTATCCCACTCTAAATAGTAGTATGCGGAAAATAAAATAAACTATCGTTGGTAAAGACACTTCAGAGGAAACAAGTGAATAGCATCATATGTTCAAATTATCGTTTAAATAAAAAATAACGAAGAATTTTTAAAGTGAAATCCTTGTCAAATTTAACAGAATAAACTCTCGAACAAAGAACATTTAAATGTTTAGCTTCAATAAGTTTTTTTTAATAAGAATTTAGGAATGATTTCGGCAACAAATTTACATGAATAAATAACAGTATAATGGAATGCAGGATAGAAAAGATAAAATAAGTTTTTTTTGGAAACATCTGTGGAAAATTAGTAAAACATAAAATTAAAAAGTAAACTACGACAGTTAAATCGATATTGTCATTGTCATTTAGTAACAAAAAACAAATAGTAAATAGAATCCAATTATTAATGTCTTACTTGTAATGAAGGAAAGGGTTATAAAAATTATAAGAAATTGTCTTCTTCATTTTTTCTCGTATTCATAAATATGTCAACGTGATCGTTGTTAGGAAATTATATCATATAGATATTGAGTTAATAGACTCAAGAAATGTACTACGGATACATAGGTACCCGCGTATACAATTCTGGTTTCGAACCGTTATAGGAATGCCTTCCTCAGAATTAGGGCATAGTGGGATTGTTAAGATGTGAAGTCTTGAACAAAAAAAAAAGGAATTTGTGATATAGGAAAGAATTGGAAATAGAGAATTAACCCCTCAAGTAAGCTTAGGTAATTGTAAATTCGTATAGTTTTGACATAGCTATTTTTAGAAAAATGTCATGGCGCCCTTTAAAGTTAAGTACAATGGAATTTTTTTTAAACAAATGATAGTAAAGTGAACAAAAGTTAAAAAAGTTATGAACAGGAAAGTTGAGATTAAACTGAGACTTATAGTGAAAAGTTATTAGTAAAAAAGTTATCATTGGATAAAATTGTTAAATTAAGAGTAAATAAATAATAGACACGGAATTTTTTTTAAAAAAAGGAATTTTCAAATAGTCAGTCAAACAGGTAAAAGTTTTAAATTTTTGAAGTTGTAGTAAGAAGCAACGTCGTTAGCAATTCAATTATGATTCGAATTTATTTTATTTTTTTTAAATATGTATATAAATTGTTAGCTTATAACATGTAATGTTAAAGGTAAACACACGAATTGAATACTTAGGTATTTGAGCGACTTAGTCAGTGTGTATTACGCATCGTATAGCGGTGTTATTAAATCTGTGTTATTAAAATGTGGAAACGATTCTTGTTAAATATAGAGTAACCTTTAAAGAGAAATTTTATAGAAATTGTAGTATCATAAATTTTTAAATAATTAATGAAGTTCTGTTTTTTTGGATATTGTGTTATTTTTATGTGTTTATTTTGCCGAAGCACAGGCATTTGAGGAAGGTGATTTCTCATTTGTGTTGGTGAACTAAGGCAAGGTTACTGTTCTCTGAACGTAACGGTGTGGCCACACGGAGATAGACGTTTGCAAACGTATCTCTTGAAAACACGAGAGGATTATAGTATAGCCTGATAATTATACGACGCTATAGGAGAGATCCTTATAATATGCCAAACGCTATAGGAGGTATCCTTATAATATGACCGACGCTATAGGAGGCGTATCCTGAGAATTACACGGAGAGGAAAACAGAAAAACAGAACAGAGTATGGAAATTAGTTCACCAGTAGGAAAAGAAATTGGTTACAAATTATAATAACACAGTAAATTTAAACACGAGGTGCATGTATTGTATTGTCCTCTACATAAGGTTGTAAAATGCGAATATGTATCAGTTTCATTGATTACATGACTTAGTCAGCATTATTGTCCATCATTGGATGACCTTAATAAAAAAATTGTAAATTTATTCACGAGGTACATGTATTGTATTGTCTTGTATATATAACCCAAGGACGTCATGAACCCTAGTGGTTAGTACGAGGTTATAACGCATATAACTTAACCCTTGTTATTAGAGAAGTATACAATTCCTTTCTTAATGGATCGTCATCACAAGTGTTGACAATCCGGGACGCCGGTATGTCTGCACGTGAAGACTTGTGTTATTATTGTTATTATTATAAAAAAAAGAGGTAACTCACCTTACACTAGTGAAATTACTGATGCGATATTTAGTTCATTTATTGTAATGACTATTATTGGTAGTAATAATTTATTACTTTCTCCTAGTGCGTAGCCACTTAGGTTGTTTTTTTTTTTAAAAAAAAAAAAATGTTTTTTAAATTTATATATGAATATGGTTACATAAGTATATAAATTCGTCTAAGAAACACGACACGATACACTGATTGAGGGCGTAGTTCAAGGAACCCTAAATTAGGCTAGGTTTTTCATTAGAAAAAACTGCGTTAGGTATTCAGTATCCTGCCCGGGACCGAAGTAGAGACCTAATTTCTATTTTCGTGGAACAATTTGCATTCTAAAAAGTACTTAATTTTAGATGCAATGAAAGAATATGCAAGCATATTCTTTTCTTTTCGTTGACAAGAGACGGCATAAGAAAATTCTTGTACAAGTGGTAGGTATAAAGGCACCTAGCTCTCATCATACTGGGGTAGGTCATTGGGTAGTAAGAAACTTAGGAACCTTATGGTTGTAAATAACCTTGTGTATATATTAATATAAGGTCATGTATAAATGGAAATATCATTTCAATTAAAATTTTTTTTATTTTTTGTCCTTTTTTTTTTTTTCGGGTTTTTCAATCTCTTTCATTGTCGAATTATTCTCACATGTAGGTTAAATCGTTATAGTATTGGACATCTCACACGTTGCGATATAGGAGAAATTGGGGCGGTAAAACGTTCACAATCGGGTAGTTACCCACTCCTTAACGGGGTATGTCTCAATTCTAGCGTATGTTGGAGTGAATTCACGATGAAAAGGCAATGTAATAATTATATTACCACATTTTTGTTATCAGAATAGGCCCAATAGACAACACTATTCGGTTCACATAGGTTGTGGTGGTATCGAATTTTAACCTTCTTCCGCGATCATATAACAACGGTTACTCGTTGTGTGGTATTATAGAGCTGTTACAAGTCCGATAGGATGGAATTTGGGTATCGACCTAACGTGTCATTCGGCAGGTAAACTATAATCCAAAGCGTGATAGGATGGCTAAACTCCTTAGAATTAGAGCAGAAGGATTGTTGGAAACGCGAATTTCCGAACAATGAAAGTATATATGATTCCGGTGTTAGGAAGAAATTCGTTACTCAATTAAAAAAATTTTTTCCTCTTCTAATAACATTGTCGGTAGTATTAAATTTTCGTATTTTTTGTGTAAAAATACGTGGCGTTGTTGTTATTTATTTTAATTTTTTTTTTTTTTCTTCTCTCCTTACGTAGTCAAACCCTGAGAGTTTAAGTTGAGTTGTAACAAACTCGAATTGAAAGTTATTTAACAAAATTGTACTCACACACATAGAGTTTTTGGTGGGTAAACAAATGTATATTCAAGTGTTTTAATTATGATAAATGTAATTAATTAAATTACTATATAAATATTTTGTAAACACGTAATTGATTACTTCGGTATCAATATGGTAAGCCAGCGTGTAAAGTCCTTGCCATATCAGGACGCAATTGTACGGTAATTTGTAACTTGCTATATCACTGTATCCAAATAAGGAGTAGTACTTCTCGTAGTAAGAAGATTTAAAAGTATGCACCCAGTTGAGTAAATTAGCTCGGTAATGTCATAAAGTTATGTCATTCGGGTCTTATTGTTCTTATTAGAGAATAATGTAATTGCACTTATGGTCATTACGGTTCGTCTGGTTATTTTGGTGGGAACACCTAGAGGGTGTCCTATGTGGTTTCGTCGAACGCAAGTTCACCGTGAGGATTCCAAGGGATCTATCCGGTTGTCTATGTCGTTGCGGCAAGGGTATATTTCTAGTATACCAAGTACAGCGCTGTACGGGTCACCGAGGGTGAGTCGAGAAAACATGAGAGGATTCATATTATGCCTGAAAATTAATATTCATGATAGGTTTTGTAGCATTACCTTACAATTATATGCGAACATGAGAGGATGGTCGTTTATGCCTGAT
Organism: Limnephilus lunatus; assembly: GCA_917563855.2. Classification (NCBI taxonomy): domain Eukaryota; kingdom Metazoa; phylum Arthropoda; class Insecta; order Trichoptera; family Limnephilidae; genus Limnephilus; species Limnephilus lunatus. The sequence continues at coordinate 12,070,655 of OU830596.1, forward strand.
AATTAAATGCAAACCAGACAAACCATGACAAGCTGAGAGTGCGGGAAACTAACATTTGGGTTGGAATTGAATTGTGAAAATAGCATAAAGTGTATAAAAACAAAGTTGTATAATTTAAAAAATTCCATTGTAAAACGCGAATATGAGTGATTTCGATCATTTCATGACATTGGTCAGCGTACAATATTCCATAACAGGAATAAAGTGTATAAAAACAAAGTTGTATAATTTTAAGAATTCTATTGTAAGACGCGAATATGAGTTGGTTTCGATCATTTCATGACATTGGTCAGCGTACAATATTCCATAACAGGAATAAAGTGTATAAAAACAAAGTTGTATAATTTTAAGAATTCTATTGTAAGACGCGAATATGAGTTGGTTTCGATCATTTCATGACATTGGTCAGCGTACAATATTCCATAACAGGAATAGTGTTGGAAATTTTTTGTCTAATTTTAAGATTTTTACATGGTAGTAATCCTTCTCGGAAGGGTCATGTTTTCTTTATTTCTTCATGCACCTTCGTTAGCGTGTCTTGTATCGCACTAGGTACGTCACATTTTTTTTAATTTCTTGAGAGAGTTGGCAACCTTTGTTCAGTTTATTGCTAGTTTTTTTTAGCTTGGCTCACAGGTAGTTAAAATTTTGTTGGCTCTTAGGTAGGGAGTGTTTAAATCCTGGTGAAGAGGTAGCTCTGTACCTCACATTGTGGCAATCATCGCATCACATGCTGTGTGGAAGGTCGTGGTCCCCTGCATCAGCCTCGCTGCCTTTTCCCTTCATTTTTCAGGGGGAGGAGGGTAGTGTTATGAGTTGCCCATAAATTCTACGAACGGACTATACAAGCGGCAGGCAGCTGTGTGTCACGTGCTCAGTACATGTACATTCTCGCGTGATTATTGCTGTCCCTCTCAGGCTGGCAGAAGACATTACCATATATGGCTACACGGCGCGAAATCCAGCCAATGGCAGAAGACATTACCTTATAGGGCACACGTTCGAGTCTTCCGTCTCGCTCATCACGGACAGAGAACTCCGGCCACCGTTCACCGAAGAACAGACATACTTCAGACAACGGCGCGAGCGGTCGTACGCACTACTACGTACTGTCGGGCAGCATGCCACCCTTTGACGCGGCTAATTAAGTCTTCACTTACGATCCCAGTATGGCGCTATCACGACAGACGCCTGTATAATCCTACTGCCGCCTACTTTATACCATGGCAGCCCTGGCCGCCCGGCTTTTAATCCGCCTACATTGCCGATAGCCGCTTAATTCACCGTTATCACCCACCGGTTCGGTAAGCTGACCGAATCCGCCCACCATGATGCCGAGAAGCCGCCCACGCACCCCGAGCCGCCCCGTTACTGCACCCGATCTATGAGCTTTGCTCTAGATCTCTCCACTTCGTAGGAAGCTGCCTGCATCCGTACGACGCCACGTGAGATTTTAAACCCTCTTATAGTATTTCCGAGCCTAAATTCAGTAGTATTTCTAGTGCCTCTCTCTCTCTTATGCTAGGCCTTAAACAGCTTACCTGGTTGCCTGTAATGTTCACCCTTGCATTATTGAATACATTGAATTGTGCCTAAACCTTGTTTCATTGGAGTCAACCATCGACAGCCTCGGAGGAGCCCTACGACCCTGAGCTGAGCCTTCCAAGCCGAGGCATATTGCCCCCGGGGGGCCTGCTTAACACTTGTTCCCCCCCCGGGAGGGACATATTTCTGGAGACCAGAAGTATAACACTGGACCCAACGTGGCTCCGGTATCACCCTGGCCCCAGGAAGTATGACAGTACCTAATGTACATGTACCTACTTACTTACCTACTATGTAATATTGTAGTGTAAAGTGAAACATGAAACAAAGAATTTATAGGCAGACTGTTTTAACATCTCTATCATTCAATTTGGGAGGCTGGTATGGGTACCGCCGCCCCGGGAACCATTTATTGGATAAGTGGTTCGCTACGTTTGGTGACTTAGTAGGGGTGCTCGTTGAGGTTTGTCCGGATCTTGGCGGCGGATGCGTTTGTCCACCAGTTGGTGTTGTCCACTGGTTGAGATAGGTCTTTTGACCTCTCCGGCCAGAATCCTTCGACCCATCGCCTTGCACCCCAGCTGGAGGGATGGATTCATTCATTCCGTCACTTCTGGACACACTGAGCCCCAGATTCCTACCCTCATATCTATTTCCTTCTCAGAACTTCCTCTCCATCCTTTCCTTAAATATACCCTCCACACAGCATCCACAATGATGACATAGGCCCTGAGGGAAATTATTTTCCTCGGGGCCTCCTGTGTGAAGAAAAAAAAACATCTTTCAGTCATAATTTTAAATCTTTTATATATATGTGTGGCTGTCTATCCTTTCTGTCTACTCCTGCGGGAAACGGCCTGATGGTTAGTTGAAAATTTATAAACATTTTAAAGCTATCAAGATAGACATAACAATGTTTTTATAGGCTGATAGACATTCAGTACCGTTTGTGTTCATGTAATATATATTTCCTGCACTGTGCAGTCGGTTCATTACTGAGTATATTTCTGCATTGGTACCTGAATTGTTACAATGGTAAGTTATCTACTGACCAACCGTTCTACTAGGCATTTGAAATCAGCCTAAGGAGATCAGCGGAGTCAAGTTAGTTAAAATAGTTAGTTGTGTATGATAAAAATACGTATTATATTATATTACACTAGACTACACTCAAAGTTACTATACTTAATTAATCACCATGAAACAGGCATTCGCCTAGTATGGTGATTTAATAAATCTTATCTATAGAAATGTCAAATATATGCAACATGTACTAAATAAATAAATAAAAAATAAATAAAGTATTGCTATATTTTTCTGTGAACACTAATAAAATATGTGAACTTGGTACATAATACATGACCTTGTTTTATGGCAAAGGTTCGTCTCTAATCTCGTGTTGCTAGGCAGTAGTTGTTCAAGTTCATTGAGTGTGGACTTTAGGCTAACGTTGTTAGTCACTTCGTAACTACTCGCTGTTAGCATAATATTACAATAGGCGTATTCGTAAGCTTGTTTATACATCTGTTTAAATAAATAATAGTACATAATAATTTATTAGGTATATAATTTTTATTTTTCTGACTAGTCGCCAATTCATTTCAGAGTTGGTTTTTGAAGTGAAAACTTTTTTAGTACCGTTGTGATTTGAAACTCGATGAAACGAAAAATAGCGAAAAATAGCGTGGGTTTTCTACTGCGAGAGAAAGAGATAGTATATTCGGTCTCCTCTTTGTGCAGTAGCCTAAGCTTGCTTCGTAGCGTCCCCGCTCTTGTCTATTTTAGATTAGAACTAGATTTTTTACATTAACACCACACAGGAGGCCCTGAGGAAAATAATTTCCCTCTGGGCCTGTGTCATCTTTGGACAGGCTGTGTGGAGGGTCTTTTTGAGGAGAGGAAGGAGTGAAAAGAGATACTCATGTTGTAGGAGGGTATGAGCAATACGAACCAAGTTTCGTACCATCACGAGTTGATCTTATCGCGGACAGAGAATAGTCATAAAACACGGCTTAATCCATTTCAAGGAACGTTTTAATTCTGAATGGCGGTCTTAAACCAGGGCGATACTGAGAGTATCTTCTACTCTGGAACGTGCCGGAATTTACCTTCTATTAATTTATTTGCGCACGCCGGTATTCGAACCCGCTATCTCCGGATAGCCAGTCAAAAGCCTTACCCCTCGATCACGCAAGCCTGTAAGACTGTACATTAATTTGTACAATGAACTCTGTCAGTTGTGATGTTATCGTTGAAAAAGCACATGAAATAACCTTGTATTGCTTTGATTAGCTATGAGTGATTGGTGTAATCAATTGGAATTTTTTTAATTGATTGAATGCACAAAAATAGACGTGAAACGAATAAAAGATTAGATAATTTTTTTATCACATTAACCCAGATTTTGTACGGTGGTCAATTACGTAATTAGTTTTGAATTAACTGATTGAATGATTGATAGTTTTTTTGTAAAATGTGACAATGCATTTCTGAATTTTGACCTCTCATCATTGCGATAGTTAGTGAATTATGGCTAAACCTATCAAAGGTGAGAGATTGCTAAGTTTAAAAAAAAAACCTTAGCGGTGTTGTAACATTAGGTTATTGATAATGATACTAACAAGTGTTTTTTTTTTTAACTGGAAATCAGGCGACGTTTTGTCCATACAAATGTATTCCTCAATTTCCTCTCTGAATTTTGACACTATTGCAAATATTTTTTTAATCGTAATTAGTAAAACAAAGTCGGCTTAGTTACACCACGTATAACTCAAGAACGGCTGCTCCGATTTTTATGATCGTTGATTTGTTTGATTTATCTTCGCCCCGAATAGCAGAATAGCTATTAAAACATCGAAAAAATTCACGAAAAAAAGAGTTATGAAGAAAATTCCTTTTCTCGTACATTTTGTATGGAACTAATTCTCATCTTTTGAAAGAGATGCAGGAATATTGTGATAAGTATAATATTGAGCAGTGAGTGATTTCCAAAAATTCGAAAACGTCAAATGTCAATGCGCTGATTGTTTTGCTTTTGTTCTAGCCCCTCTTTCTTTCACACTAAATGTCAACAGTCGAAAATGGGACAAACGTTGAACGTATGTCTGCATCCCACCAAGGGAAAATACAATAATTATAATAAATCTCCCTCACACGCATAACGAAAAAGAAACGCAATTCCCGTAAGCGAAAAGTAATAAAATCACTATAATTATAAATCCGTACACAACGCCATCTCTGATACTGGCGAAAAAAAAACACGGACAGTTGTGCATCGATAATTGCTTCATTGTGTAATTGTTAACTTATTTAATAGTTAACACAACAGTTATTGATTCTGAGGCGGTACGAAGTTATCCGTGTCTTTCGGTACGTGACTTTCGGTACGTTTTGCTTTTTTTGATAAGTTACTTCTTATAGGAGTAAGGATTCCAAAAGTCATTAAAATTTGCCATCAACAGACGTTCAGTATACAAAATAGACAATGTATTTTTTTTAAAGCAAAAATTACAGACATCGAGTATTTTCTTCTTATACAATTAGAAAAAAATCTTAAAAATCGGTCCAGTTTTTGAGGAGAAAGATCGGGAAAAGAAGAAGAAGATGAAAGAAGAAAAACCTTTTTTAACCAGAATTTAAATTAGACCAAAGACCAAAGATGGAAATCCAGTCGTGTTTTTTTTACTTTGAAGGTATTTTTTCGGCGGTAACTTGGCTTGAAGGTGTTCTCAACTGAGTAATTTTATGTTCGGACCGGTATCGCTCCGCGGCCTGGAGGCTGGGAACCGCTGCTCTAGACTTCAGCTCTAGATTTCATAGTTATCAAAGCATCTTTTTTAATCATTCCAATTGACTTCTCATTCATTGTCCCGTCAAATCCTCATCATGACGCCCCCCTCATCCAATAATGCTTTCCACTTAATATTTCTGTTGTCCAGATTTCATACCATTCTCCCCCAGTTCAGACCTTCCTATCATGTTCCAATCCAGTCCCGTCAAAGTCAGAATTAAAATTAAACTGAACGAAGATCGCTGGGTTGGATGTTCGCTCTACATAATTGACAGCTCATATATATTGTTATTCATCATGGCGTGTGTTATTCTGTCAGCAAAAAATCGAACAAAGAAGTTCACAGCGGTTCACATGGGATGTTTTTGCGCTCAGTCCGTCATCTTGCCTTGTTTGTCAAATAATGTGATGCCTTATTCACGTGTAGGCTAAATGTTCAGCCTGCCAACTAGCGTGATCTACATGTTTTGCTGCAGACGCGTGTCTGTTGTTACTTTGACATTCCATATTATAAATTTACTTCTTCAACGAACACTCACCACTAGCATAGCGCATGCAAAATAAGTCAAAAATGATCTTCAACAACCATGATTTCATCAAACATACCAATTTCGGTTGTCAATGAAATTATTTACGTTCAACGAACTCAACAATTTGCTTCTTTAAACTTCGCAAATACATTTTGTGGTGTCATATATTTATTTATAAACAGAAACAAACATTACATTAGTTACAGTAGTGAAAACAATTTACAATTATTAAGTATATTTTATGGTGTGTACCTATGACATGTTTCTTTGTAGTGTCTTATTTATGGTATGTATATAAAGTAATTACCAGGAGATGTGCGTAGTGGGAAGGTGTGTGAGTGTGAATATCTATGTATGTATGTATGTGCATTGAACAAATTATATTATTGACATGATGCTTTTTTTAAATTTAGGCAGTGAATCGGAGAAAATGTCGATGTTAGAATTTAGACCAATATTATTGAACATATGAAGAGCACATGCATTTGTCATGTAATTAAACGTGTGGAATAGTTCTGTATTAAAATTAACTAGGGAAAGAAGTTTTTATTGAAAATTTTGTGTATAAATGTCAAATCAGCTATTGCTCGCCTTTGTTGCAAAGTTTGAAATGTGCATTCAAAGTTATTGTTGAATTTGAAGGTAAGCTATTTTATAAATTTGTTTTGAATATGTTCTATACTATCTATGTATACTTTGTACTGCGGGTTCCAAATTGGCGAGGCATATTCCAGTGTACTTCTGACTAATGCAAAATATAACATTACTACTGTACGCGGGTTACTGAACACTTTAATTATTGATTTAATGAAAACAAATAACTTTGTAAACTTTCTACATTGATAGATGCAACACTAATTCCAACCAAAATGAATTTATACAAAGGACATGTAAATACTATAATAATAAACTTGCACATATAGACTCACTTGCTGACATATTCACTGCTAGTTACTGTCGTTACAGAATTTCTTTGTATTACATTCTATGTAGGTGCGAATAACACATATTCATAACTAAATTTATTGTACCTAATATTTTTATATTACTTGCGTGGCAACTTTCCCTTATCCCTCTCCTCCCCTTACCCGTCCCAACCCAAATACCTATTTCGCAGTCTATTTAAGTATTGTTTTAATTATTTTATTATTGTGTATAACATGTTGAATTAACATCTGTATTATTATTATTTTTTAAATTGCTGCTTAGTTCTGTTTTTTTTAAATTTTCTAGTTTACATTCAGTTACTTTTATGTTTCTAAATACCTATCTGTGAACATTAATAATTGGTCTGTTTTTTGCCATCCCCTTATATATATTTAATTACTATGACTGTTTATGTTCCTTAAATAAATAAATAAATAAATAAACACCACTATACTATTAACATTATCGACATGTTATTATCCTGATCTATCGCTGTTAACGAATAAAGATTATATATGTGACCTCGGGGTTATTTTGGACTCTAAACTTACCTTTGATAAACACGTTGATAATATTGTCACCAAAGCAACAAAGAGTCTAGGCTTTGTACTGAGAACATGCAAATTTTTCAAAAACACTTAGACTTATCTGATTCTGTACAATTCACATGTTCGTCCTCACCTGGAATACTGTTCACAGGTTTGGAACCCGCGCTATATTGTTTATGTTAACATGTTAGAAAGAGTTCAGGAGCGATTTCTCAAATTCCTCAATTTTAAATCATCCAACATATACAATTCTTACGACAAAATCGAGAAACATTTTCGAATCTCGAAACTGTTCAATAGGAGGCTTGTCGCTGATCAGATGCTCCTGTACAAAATTATTAACTCAAAAGTTGACTGCCCGGAGCTGCTAAATAAAATAAATTTCCAAACGCCGACTCGATACAGCAGACAAAATACCATTTTCTACATTGATAGATGCAACACTAATTCCAACCAAAATGAATTTATACAAAGGACATGTAACTTCTATAATAATAAACTTGCACATATAGACACACTTGCTGACATATTCACTGCTAGTTACTGTCGTTACAGAATTTCTTTGTATTACATTCTAGGTGCGAATAACACATAACACATATTCATGACTAAATTTATTGTACCTAATATTTTTATATTACTTGCGTGGCAACTTTCCCTTATTCCTCTCCTCCCCTTACCCGTCCCAACCCAAATACCTATTTCACAGTCTATTTAAGTATTGTTTTAATTATTTTATTGTTGTGCATAACATGTTTATCACTTGTTGAATTTACATCTGTATTATTATTTTTTTTAAATTGCTGCTTAGTTCTGTTTTAATTTTTTCTGTTTTTCTTAAATGTTTTAGTTTACATTCAGTTGCTTTTATGTTTCTAAATACCTATCTGTGAACATTAATAATTGGTCTGTTTTTTTGCCATCCTCTTATGTACATTTTATTACTAAGACTGTTTATGTTACTTAAATAAATAAATCTTATCCTGACGAAGAAAACATTGTTTTTGAAACATGTCGATATTGTTAATAATGTAGTGGTGTTTATAAAGTTATTTGTTTTCATTAAATCAAAAATTTGTTTTGAATTTAAGTGCCATTTTAAAAATTTAAACTGCTTTTGTGAACAATAATAAGCCCATTCAAATCAACACAAGTCTGCCATTACTTAATTGAAACTGATGTTTTCTGCGATCGCCGCTCGGCATATTTGTCATTATTATTATATTTTTATTGTATTGTATTTATTACTTGCTGGAGCAATCCCGATGAGTTACAGAACTCATTTTAGGACAGGAGGAAAATTCATGGGTGTGAGGAAATAGTTACAGTTTTACTTGGAAAATGGATATTAAAAATATAAGTTTCACATACAACATAGACAAAAAATAAATTTAAAAAAAAAAACAAGTTGAGTGAGCAAACAACAATAGAAAATAATTAAAGAAACAAAGAACAAGGTTATACAAATGTGGATGATTATGATTACAAATAAATGGAAAAGAAAAGAAGAGAAAAGGAAACAAGACAAATGAGACATGATAAGAAAATTTACATAGTTTCATCCTTAAACTTATTTAAAAAATATTCTTTTAAAGCATTATTCTGAACTTTTTTATTTTGCTGGTTTCCCTTGTACATATCTGGAAGCGAGTTATATAGTGTATAGGCAACATAGTTCAGAGAATTTATCCCATATTTTGTAGTGTGTGTTTGAGGTATGCGGATTTTATTGCTATTTCGAGTATTATGATGAAGTATTATTTATTTTTGCAATGTGTTATTTGTTAATAGTTGAAATATGTCTAAAATTTTAATTTTTAAATTTAAGGAAAATTTTTGTTAGTACTTAAAACAAAAAAAATATAGATTTACGGAAAAACGGCGTAGTCAAAGTATTTATTTTTATTTTTAACCTAATGAGTAAAACCTCAAATTGAAATATTTAATTAAGGAAGTCAATATTAGCGAAACTCAACCGAAAATCTGAAACAAAAAATCAGTAAAAGATACGATCACATCTGTGACTCGAACCCAGGACCTATGACTTGCCGGGTCAGTGTTCCACCAATAGCATTTAGTTCTGGTTGAATTTTGCAATCATACATAATGATAGCAGCCAATAAAAATATGCGTTTAGAAAATGAAGATAATGTTGGTAGTTCTTGGTCGAAGAGTGATACAGTTATATAACCGAATCGGATAGCTCAGTTGGTAGAGCACTGACCCGGCAAGTCATATTCATTACCAGCATATTAGGGCCTTTTTTGTAGTTGTTTTGGCAATCTCGCTAATCTACGACTTCCTATATACGCACATTATTGAAGTGAAAACTTCTTTAGCACCGTTGTGATTTTAAACTCGATGAAACCAAAAATAACGACACTAAAAAGAGACAAACACGTATATGTATAGTATTTAGCCTGCGAGAGAATGAGATAGTATAATCGGTCTCCTCTTTGTGCAGCGCTTCGTAGCCTTCCCACTCTTGTCTACTTTAGTTTTCTAAAGGTTTCACTTATACCGCGTGTGAATTACACAATAAGGTGGGTCATTTAAAAAATGTTGTTTTTAAATTCTAAGAGCAATAAAAGGATGCCAAATGGGTTCCAAACGACGTGTTAAAATTTTTCAAATTTCTGATACGATTTTCTTCCTCCGGATTCACACACAAAGTTTTGAAAATTTTCATTTTAAGGGGTTATTTCTAGTGTATATAAAAGCTACTATGAATCGTTAAAACCATATTTTTTGTAATCTACCATCATTATCATTACATAGTATAAAGTGAAGTCGCTCAAAATGTTTGTGCACTTAGATCTTTTAAACTACACAACTGATTTTCATGCGATTTTCACTACTAGATAGAGTGATTCAGGAGGAAGGTTTATATATATAATACATGCTTATTATAGTAGAGAAAAGCCGAGAAATTCAAATATTCAATTCAGGCAGCAGGCAGCTGGCAAGCGGGTGGTGTGGATTTTATAAATAACCGCGGGCAGTGGCGTTGTGTTTCATTAGCCACAGCAACGTGTGTCCGGGTCTGCTAGTAGCAAATATAGTTTATATTTACGAAATCATTTACAAAAAGTTCCGAAATTGGGTCTCGCAAAATAATGCCGAAATAAGAGTGTAAGAAGGATTTAGCTGGTATTTCAATACACTGCCTTGAGATAATTTTAATAATATTCATATATTTATTAAATAAATAAATCAAAATATTCCCTCTATTTCGTGTTTTATTGAAAAATATTTAATTTTTAATGTTTTATTTTTTAAAGATTTAACAAGGGTGGGTTTTTCTCTATTATGTGAAATTTCAAAGTCAATCCGGAGAAAGAAGATGAGATCTAAATATTATTAAAAAAATTATTTGATTTTGTATCTTCATTTAACACCCATTTATCATTATTAGACAAATCAAAAAAAATCCCCATACAGTCGTGACACACCTAATTGCACTCTGTTTTTAAAAAAAAATATTTTGCATCGCGTATAAAAACTCATCGTGCGAATGGGGCTTTGCAGGTAGCTATAATAGGTAACAGGTAACAGTATCATTGCCAAACAAGCGATCAGGACAGAGACCATTTAGGTGGCTTTAAGCGAACCGGTTTAAGGTTCTTAGAATTTCGCACTGGCCCAGGTTTTCCAAAGTTAATTTGTGTATGTGGGTTCTTATCGCGACATAAACCAAACTAGATAGGACCTACAATGACAACTTACTAGAGGAAAATCGCATCATTGATTTTGTGACATTTCATCACATTTATGTTTACTGTGAATCGATTAATTATGTGTAAAAAGATTATCCTGTAATGTCAAAAATTGTGTAGTAGAATGAATTCAATTCAACACCTCCTTTGAAAGGCTATTAAAAATGGTTAAATAGGTTAGGTTATGGACTATTTTTCATTTTTTTCTTAGCTTTTATTGACTTCAAAGAGGTGTTGAGAAGATGTTGATTCTGAGTAACCTTTATATGGTACGGTGACCGGACAACTTAGAATGAAATCAACTCAGAATCTCCGTTGAAAGGTCATTAATAGTGATGAAAAAAAAAGTTAAATAGATTACGTTAGGTTAGGGTTAATGGCTATTTTGAAATTATTATTTTCATTGCTCTTAATGACTTTTAAACTCTGTGTGTTGAGTTGACTTGATTCTGAGTTGGCATGGAACCATTTGAACCCTTTGTATGCATTCTAGCTAAGTATGTGCTTTACATAGAGTTTTTTTTTAAATCAGACATGTTGCTGTCCGTTGATATTTTTTTACAATTTAAAACAAACAAACCAAAAAAATCTACGTGCATTATATTATGCAGGGTGTTAACGCACGAAGGATTTTAACTAGCGATTTCTGAGCATTTTTTGAATAAAAAAGTGGATGTCATTTTGTTGTCCTATGACACCTTATTTTAATTATGAGTTATGGAGCTTTTAAATGCCCATCTGTCAAAAATAAAATTAAACAACGTATTTATAAAGTTAATTTCTTTCATATTTTTTATGATACTAAGTAATGACAAAAACTTTCAAATATTCTGGTTTTCGTTGTAGTCCAAACTCGCTTATTCTATCTCAATGGTTAGTATGAAAACATTGCTATCTATGTTTATTACTTATTAATTTATTTACGATTTCCGTAGTATTACAGATAAGAGTATGTACCGTTTGCAATAATGTTAGAATAGATACCTAATCAAGATTGCATGTTTTGCGTTTTCTTACGAAATGTCCTAACCGCAGGGTTAGTGAGATCTGAAAGGGAAACTGACTGGTAAGCGAAAATCGCAGAAAACTTAATGGTACTTGCTGTGTGTTATTTTACTAAAATTATGTTAAATGATTAAATTAATTTTATTTAAATAAGAAATGACCGGTCAGTGCCTGAGTGGGTATCGCGTTCGGCTCCCACTCGGGCGTCGCGTGTTCGATTTTTCGGCTGGCTAAGTCCTCCATCACAAAACTAGCAACATTTTCCGCTTATTGTAGTGGACGTTGTGGTAGTAGGAGATGAAACATTGTCGGGTTAATCGTAACCCGGGAATGTCTGTCTATCTTTAAAAAAATCACATACATTAATCAAAATTAAATAGGTGAATAAATTATTTTACGGTGCTCCAGATTTTATGTCCGGGTTAAATCTTTCCCAAATGAAAGACTAAACCCTTCCACACACTTTTCCACAAATGAATATCTAGTAAATTCACGGAATGTAAGTGCACTATATAAGTATAATAAATACAAAACAATACAAGAACAATACGTCAATCCACCAGAAACATAATGGGAAAAAATTTCACCGACTCCAGATATTTTCATATCAGAGGGTTCGGCTCTGATGAAATCCTAACTGGTCCGATAAATCCTACTGATCCCTCAATATAAATATTTAAAAAATCTTTCGTAATCCTACATGTATTTAAAATGACCGACTTTTGCATTTTTATGTACAAATTTTTTGACAAATCTAATACGCCTAAATTTTAAATGAGAGAGCTAGGTATAATGCCAGTAGCCGAAATAACAAATGGTAATATTTTTATAGTCTGAGAATGCCAAATTCTTTTAATCTCATTTCCTAAATCTGTATATTTTCTAATTTTTTCAGAAACAGTTTTCTGAATATTACAAGAATTTGGAATAGCGACATCAATGATATAAGTTATTTTTTTAATTTTGTCATGTAAAACTATATCGGGTCTATTATGACTAATTGTTCTGTCTGTTAGAATAGTTTTATCATAATAAATTTTATAAAATTCATTTTCTAAAAATGAATTTGGTTCATATTCATAATATGGTACATTACGGCAGTCAATAAATTTATGTTTAATTACCAAACTTTGGTGAATTATTTTTAAAACTTGATTGTGCCTAAATGTATACTCGGACGGCGCTAATACAGAACATCCCGATATAATATGTTCTATAGTTTCCGGAAAAGCCAAACATTTTCTACATAAATCATCAATCTGATTTGCATCTTTGATGATATGCTTCCTATAATTTTTAGTATTAATGACTCTATCTTGAATTGCAAGCATAAAGACTTCTATTTCTGCGCTCAACTCTCCAATACTCAACCATTTGTTTGACGAAAATTTGTCAACATATGTTTGGTTGAGATAGTTGAAGTGTTTTGCGCGAAGAATTTTATTTGACCAGGAATCTAATAATTCCTGGTTGGTATTTATAAGAATGCTGGCATTCTCGTCGTATAAATTTAATGGCGAAATATTTCTATCTGCCTGGCAAATTATTTTGTGCATTTCTGAACTATCAGCTTTCCTATGGAAAAAATTTCTTAGCATTTCTACCTGATTATGTTTTAAAGATGTTATTTTGACTATACCTCTACCTCCTAAATTTCTAGGTACATTAATTCTTTCTACAGCTGAATTTGGATGATGGGAATGAAATTTTGTTAACGTAGTTCTAATTAATCGTTCTAAGCTTTCTAAATCGGTATTAGACCATTTAATTATGCCAAATGAGTAAGTTAATAGAGGTATTGCCCAAGTATTTATCGCCTTTACTAAATTTTTAGCAGATAGATTGCATTTTAAAAATTTTCTGATCCTAGTTTTAAATTTAATCCTAAGATCATTTTTAATACTAGTATGATCTAATCTATTTGATTGCGGATATCCTAAATATTTATAAATATTTATTATTATTATTATTATGGGAGCTTGTGTGTAACATTCTCATATCCGTCGCACAGTTAACAATTTGACGTGTATCTAACTTAACTTTATTATAAAATCCAATCTTTCTGGATTTATTTTTTATTTAATTGGGTACCTAAAAAATTTTGCTGCTTGCGACGTATGGCACCATCGCAAATACTCACTACCTCGAAACGCGAACGAGTAATTTTATGACAGTCAAGTTTAGATCTTTCCGTGGATGGACGTGTGCACGTCATCGTGATAATTCAACTATAACAACTGTGTTTTTCTGAATCTGAATTGTCATAACTATTTAACTTGTGTTTTAGTGTGATAAAAAATATTGAAGTAACGATTTTTCAAAACGTATTTTTTCTTTAGGTTTTGAATTCATCGAGGCTTTTAAAAATGTATCCGAATGTAACCGGCAAAATTTTATGTTTTTTGTGTTTAATGGATATTAATGTATCAAATTAACTTTAGTTTTGTGATGTATTCAGGGTTTACTTTAACGACATTTAATTTTTTCAGCACCAGGGCGATTTTTGTCTGTAGTAATTTTTTTTATTCAAATTTCGTAACGCCAGAGCTTACCATTATATATATAAATACTCTTCTGCTGAAATGCAATGTTCTTTAAAATTTTTGAGTCAATCCATCGATTACTTTCCGAGATTTGCGAACCCAAACATACGGAACCTAAATTTATATATGTATAGATTGCTGTAAATATCAAAAACGACTGTATCAGGTTAAGGCAATATATTATTTTAAACAATTTTTTCATGTAATTATAATTTATATTGTCCCAAAAACTAACTAAAAAAATAAAGTCAAACTAGATATTCAAAATTACTAACTGACCGACGCGTCGCGACGCGTCGGTCTGATGACCAACTTACGTATCTCACTTTTACTGATTTGACTAGAGAGCTTTTTTAAGTTTTGTCAGTCGTTTCGTGATAAAACTGTATGCTTCTGGTCAATGTGTAACCCAATTTTTTTAATTGATAAATTTTATTACATAAAATACATTTCATTTTAAAATTGTCTCTGTGTGGAGATGCTAAAAATTTCTTTACAGATACGCGCTTTTTATTTTGAAATATTAGCCCTTTCATCATTGAAACCAAAACAACATTGAGAACAAAAGATAACAAGTATAGACAATAAAAAAACGATAATTATTTTAGAATATCGTCGTTGCGCCTGCAAAATCCGACAAACGTTTTTTTTGCGAATATCGTTTTTTTACGCTTTGTGATAGAGCGAGACGTGGCGGATAGGCCTATAAAACCCGTTTTCTGATATTAAAGCTAGTTTAGAGAAATGCAAAATCAGCTATGTATTTTTGCTTAAAAAATGGATTTCAAAATACTCTATGAAGATTCCTTCACATATCGCATTTTGGACTGAAGTAAAACACTTCATGTTGCGCCAGTTAGTGACACATGGCGGATTTTGCACTGGATCTTGGTTCAGAACGCGCATGTTACAAGTCACGTGACTGGACAGTCGACACTTGGACAGTCTTGTTATGATAGTCAGTCTTGGTGCACGTGCCAGCGGATAATTTACGTTTGTCAAAAAACAATATTTAAGCTTTTAAAACAGTGTGAAATTACATTACAGTGCACAATAATTTACGTTTACTTAAAGAAGAGTGTTAATTTTTCAAACCCGGTAAGTAATATAATGTTATAATCTACAGAATATGTTTTGGATAAGTTGAAGATTTGCCTATCGTTACGCTTGAGTAGAATTCAAATAATTACTTTATTAAAAATATAAGTAAATAATACTGCACTAAAATCGATATACTTTAAGACTCCGTTTGCCAAGTAAATTTATGCCTATCATGGTGATATAAGGCGCACCAAAAATATACACATTTTTGACTTGTGTCTAATACTTAATTAACTAATTTATTTTCATTATAACAGGTGATACCCTCCCACACCGAAGATGAGATCCTCTAGAGCTCGACGATTGGTAAACATGGTTCTGAACAATCATCGTCAAGCTGAAGTCAAAGACAACCAAGGAAGTATTAGTAACCCTAGAGCTCAACGATTGGTGAACATGGTTCTGAACAATCATCATCATGTTGAACTCAAAGAAAACCAAGAAAGAATTAGTAACATCCAGCCTGTTGAAAAGCAAAAACCAATAATAATTGATATGGACGTCACAAATGATAGCATCATTAGTAACGCCCAACCGGTTGAAACACAACAACAAATAATTGATATGGACTTCATAAATTATATACCAATTCCACTTGGCATAAATAGTTCTGATTTTACTGATATCTATGATATAGAAAATATGGATCCGAACTTCTTACATAATTTGGACATTTCTGAAACAGTTTTGGAGAAAGACTTGGGGAATTTATCCCCAGGTGTAACTTGACCATGAGTAATTATGCTGACGTTTGAACGAGTTGCACTTTCAAATTCTAACGAGAAATATTATGAGGATCAACTGGGCACAAATAATCATAGGTTTATTTTGAATCACGAAACGGGACAATTCGAATGCTCTGATGCTAACTCTAATTCTGAATACGATCTGTTAACTAATGTACCGAACATAAAGGACAAACGAAAGTTGAATAAAAATCCAGGGGAAAAAATACAGCGGTATTAAAAGAGTAAGTGGACGTACAATTTACGTTAAAAGGGCTCAAAGAAAAATAAAAGAAACACCATGCAATCATCATGGCTTGAATTTATCCAATAGATCTTTTCTATGCGGATTGGTTAATGAACAAGCTCGCCTAGACGTGTTCAACTATTTCTGGAGCTTGTCAACATGGGAAGCTAAGAAAGCCTATATTTTTGGACTTGTAAATATCCGAAAAGTACTCAAAAGGCGACAACGGCGACAGCAATTAGAAGGTAGAAGTACTTGGAAGCGCAAAATTGGGGTCGACTGCTCCTTACCCAAGCTTAATGGTGAAAAAGTTAGAGTTTGCAGAGAGTTTTTTAACGCCACATTAAGTATTACAAAAGATACGTTTACTCAATGGATATCATCAGCACAGATTGATAACGACGATGAGACTCAAGGAGCTAGGAAACGAAACAGAGTTCCTCAGTCTTTGAAGTCAGATTCCGTTAAAAAATGGTTGGACCTATTGCCTAAAGTTTTGAGTCATTATTGCCGCTCGACTAGTTCGAGAACATACGTGGAGGATGCTTTTAAATCGAAATCCGAAATGCACAAAATTTACATGTCGTGGTGTTCAGAAAACGGCATAACTTGCGTCCAAAGAAAGAAATTCTGTGATATTTTAGAAAATAATAAAATATCTATATTTAAACCACGCAAGGATCAATGCGACACATGCGTATCCTACAATCAAGGAAATCTAAGTGAAGAAGAATACCAAATTCACATTAAAAAGAAAAATGAAGCAAGAGATGCAAAGAAGCTAGCTATTGCATCCTGCTCTGATCAACATTTAGTAGTAACAATGGACCTTCAAAGCACACAGCTTTGTCCGAAACTTTTAGTTTCCTCTCAATATTATAAGCAAAAACTTCAGTTACACGACTTTACCATTTATAAAAACAATACGAAAGATGTTTTTCTGTACGTTTGGCATGAATGCGATGGAGGCGTTTCAGCAAATGAGTTTGTTTCTTGTATTATCGATTTTATAGAAGGAGAAATTAGTAAGGGATTCAAAAAAATTACTTTGATATCGGACGGCTGCGCTCACCAAAACAAAAATAAATTCCTCAGCAGTGCTCTGGCAGATATATCGAAGCATATGAATATAGAAATAGAACAACTCATATTGGAAAAAGGACACACAATGATGGAGGTGGATAGCGTCCACTCGACATTGGAAAAGCTTTGCACTCCTCCATTATACTCCCCAACGGATTATGTGGACCGAATGAGGAAAGCTAGACCATCCAAACCTTACTTTATTAAGTATCTCGATTACAGTTTTTTTAAGGCTTACGATACACTCCCCAGTAATTACTGCACTATTCGTCCAGGCAAAAAGGTTGGAGATCCTACAGTTACCCAGATCAGAGTGCTGCTGTACAAACACGGTGAGGTTATGTACAAACTCCGACACATTGATAACTGGACACTTCTGACTCAAAGGAAGAGGCAAGATTTATACACAACACCACAACCATTGTACACAGAACAGAAAAAATTCTAAGTTTGAGCAATAACAATCCTTAAAGTTATATATGCATCGAGATTATCATTCATTTTACGATAATCTTAAATACTGATTTTGTTCATTACTACCGTACCTTCTAATTTTATAATATTTTAAAGATCTCAATAGTTATTAGACGAATGTTTAGTTTAATAGCAGGCGTTATCATTGTTTATTTACATAACTGAGAAGTTATTTGTTTTGTTTAAAAGTTGTAATTATTATGATTGTATTATTGTTCAATGATGTTTGATTTGTAAAAGGTATAATACCAGTTACTATCTACTTGATTTTATTCTTTCAATCAATAAAATGTAATAATCTCGATTAGTGGTTTGGTAGATTACATTGTGTACCTTCTATTTTTATAAAATTTTAAAGATCTCAATAGTTATTAGACCAGCAGGAGTTATCATTGTTTATTTACATAACTGATATGTTATTTGTTTTGTTAAAATGTTGTAATTATTACGATTGTATTAATGTTGAATAATACGTAATAGATATAATACTAGTTACTATAATCTACTTGATTTTATTCTTTCAATAAATAAAATGTAATAATCTTGAATAGTGATTGGTGATTTGATTACTTACGTACCTTCTGTTTTTATAAAATTTTAAAGATCTCAATAGTTATAAGACGAATGTTTAGTTTGCTAGCAGGCGTTATCATTGTTTATTTATGTAACTGAAATGTTAATTTGTTGTGATAAAATGTTGAGATTAATATGACTGTGTTTCTGCTCAATAATGTTTGGTTTGTAATGGTTACAATACTAGCTACAATCTACTTGTTTTTCTTCTTTCAATAAATAAAATGTAATACGTAATAAACTTGTTTTTCTATCATACTCAAAATATTTTTAGTTCACCTTCACTCGAAAATTACTTGTTTATAAGTAAACTTTCAGCTGGGAAAGATAAATATTCGTTAGAAATAGGCAATTGGTTTGTTAAAAATGCTTTGCGCATACGATAATACATTTAAATTGTACGCAATTAAAGAATCACTATCATTTCTAACTGAATGCAAAATCCGTTATGTCTGAAATGCACGTACATCAAAATCCGCTATATGCTACCTCTAACACAAAGCGTATTTAAAGACCCATACAAAATCAGCTATGTGTCATTTATTCACAAAATCAAATATTACTACGAAAGTACTAAATATTTAATTTTAAAATATCATTTATTCAAAATCCGACGTAAAGATCTAATTTTCTGTTTATTTTGATGTTAAAAAATGCTATCCATTGTTGAATTAATCAGTTTTTTCCTTCTCCTGAAAAGTAACGTTTTTTTACATGGCGGATTTTGCAAGCACAGCGACGATATGTAATAATTGCATTTATACAGGGTGTTAAGGGACGTACTTGACTTACTTTATTTAACCAGTGATTCCTGACATTATTCAGAGTAAAAAATGTACATGAAATTTTGGTCTCCGGTGACATTTTTAATGTTTTTTTTTCTATAAAAACATTAAAACAAATATCAAGTGTTGGAAAGTTGGGAGTGGGATAAGAGGTTGTTACTCGGCTGAATGACCAGTGACGACATGCGGAAGATTTTTTTTGGTTTGATTTTGAAGAAAAAAAATATTGAAAAAGAAGTCCTCGAAAGAATCACCGGAGACCTACATCTCATTTTAATTTTTTACTCTAAATATTGTCAGGAATCACTGGTTAAAGTAAAACAAGTACCTACGTCCCTTAACACCCTGTATATTAAAAACTTTTATAAATTGATACAAAATAATCAAGTTGCCTAAATAATAAAAATAAATTATTATAAATATAAGTATTAAAATGAAAATAAGTTTAACAGATGGCTATTTTGAAAAAAATATATGGTTAAAAATAATATCTAATTAGTTATTAGTTATTAGTAAAGTGTGGAAATTTTCCGTGCAGGGAAATAAAAATTTTAATTAAAGAATTTTGATATTAATTATGTTACTTTTGATATCTTTTTCATATATTTTTTTTTCTAAATAATATTCTTTCGGGAAAATTGAAAGGTCGGAAAATTTCAGTTCGGAAAATTGTTCGAAATATGGAGTGGGAATTTTTTTTAAAACATTATGTTTAAAAAATTTATTTTTTATTTCTCAGAAAAAAATCTTTCAGTAAAATGGGAAAATTGCGGGTCTGAAGTAGGTTTTAAACATTTCTAAATTCATTCCAGGAAAAGTGAAAATTTTGAAAAAAAAAATCGGAGAGTGGGTCAGGAAATTTTATTAGAGTTTTTGATATTGAGATATTTCAAGTTTTGTTACTTTTCTTTTTGACATTTATTATCTCTCCAGAGATACTGTTTCAAACTTCGAAGCTTCCTTTTGGAAGTAAAAGAGGGCACCACTTCCGTTTACAAAAATCTAAATTGTTCATTCCTTCAGATAATAATATACTATCTTGTTGAATGATTGGATCTTTGGTGTTATTCTCTTACTTTTCTTTAAAATAAATAAGTGTCGGTATACTTTAGGTATACTTTAGGATTGACTTTACTTTTATAAACTGAAAACCATGAAGCACATTTACTGATAGCTTGACAGGCCTCGGTGGTAGACGGGAAGGTAAGGCTCACGACTAACAAACCGAAGAACGTCGGGTTCAAATTCTGGCCTGCGCAAATAAATTTTATTTGATTAATTTGTGTTATATCGCAATTAGTTAATTAATCTAGTATATTTGTGGCACGTTCCGGAGTGGAAAATACTCTTAGTATCGCCCCGGTGTTAGACCATAATTCAGAATTCATTAACATTACATTACAGAATTCATACGGGCATGTGCCCAGTGTGGTAGTCGAAAAGCATGTAACTGTAAGAAAAACGTAATTTATGAATAAAGGAAAAAATGATATATTTTTTAATTTTATTTTTTATTAGTGACTATTTAATTACATGTTTGATGAGAATTACAAGATATGGAAGGTGTATAAATATTTCATCTGTTTGTTCTTAGTCCTCCTCACTAGGTGGTCCTGTGCTGAGGCGGACTGGTAGATTTCTTTGATTTTCCGTTATTTAGTATCTATGATGTTTTTAATACATTCTCTAGTATGTCTGCATTAATTTCTTTCACCCATGTTTTGATTTTTTCCTTAAACTTATTTATATTTTCTATCTTTTTCAAACTTGGAGGAATGAAATGTTACTTTAAATGGCTTTAGACGTATTTGATCACCTGAATACCCAGGTAATTCCTCATCTTCGTCTTCCAATCTCCTTCCCCACCCACTACGTTCAGCCTCACAACAAATCCCAGTTGGGGATGCTATAGTCTCACTAGCTCGAGACAGGAGCAGTTGGGACTTTTGTGCAGTATTTACATTAAAAAAATTTCACTATCCTCTAGCAAGACCTTTCTATGACAAAAATAAAACGTTTGTCTTTTCATAATTTCTCAATCCAGATTCAAGGTCAGCATAAAGACATTGAAATCAAATGATGCACAATTTTTCTATAAAATTGTTATTTTCGTGTCCCAGAAAAAATAATTCAGAGAACTTTATGATTAACAAAATTAAACAATTTAATAAAAAGCGCAGGTCTGTCAAATTTCAAAAATAAATTTATATTTATTTTTAAATTGTCACAGCCAAGAATCGAAACTCTAAATAAAATGCTTGGAAGGCAACTATACTGAGCGTTACGCCACCAACTATGTAAGATTCATTATATGTTCTGAAAATATAAGAATTATGCATTTTAAAATTTTAGAACGTTACGTAAACACATGCGAAATTGTTTGGTTTATTATTGTAAATTTATTTATTTTTCTATTGTTTCAGAAAATAAAATATAAAGACACGGCACAATGGACCCAGGATTCTACAGCCATGACAGACCGAAAAGTCCCCGGAAAAGCGCAGGATGGTTATCACTCATGACATACTGGTAAGTGATGGTTATCACTCATGACATACTAGTAGGTGATGGTTATCACTCTTGACATACTAGTAAGTGATGGTTATCACTCATGACATACTAGTAAGTGATGGTTATTACTCTTGACATACTGGTAAGTGATGGTTATCTTAACTGGCTATGAATTGTGTGCGTTGACCGCTCCTTGAAGCCGTTGCTGACCGGGCATCCCAGGCGGCATCTGTCGGAACTTGAGAGAAGCTCTAAGCTAAACGACATCTATTGATATCGACAACAACTAAGTGTCTTTTCAAAACACTACAATAATAATTAAGATCAAGATATTGGATAAACGATAAACAAGTATTTTTTATTTATTTATTATAGCTTCACACAGGAAAGAAGTGTCGTCTTTGGGGATGATGTGTGGAGGGTCTTTTTGGGGAAAGAAAATAGAGGGAGTTCTGGGAAGGAAAAAGATTTACCATGAACCAAGATAAAGCTTTGTCATCCAGTCCAATTTTCTCCAGCTTAGCGATCAGCCTAGAATGTGACACACTATGATGATACATAGTGTGTCACATTCTAGGCTTCACACACACATTATGACTTATATTGATGATATTTGTTTGAAGGTGGATGAAAGACCTTTTCTCCAAAGGTTTCGACCGTCAGATCGAACTGGATGATCTGTACGCTCCCCTGAAGACCCATGTGTCCTCCACCATCGGCAGCCGCTACCAGGAGCTGTGGGACCAGCAGCAAGCGGCAGTGGCCGTATCGGGCGGCCGCCACAAACCCTCACTGCTGAGGATCATGTTCAATCTGCACGGGCCTCGCCTGATGGCCATCAACATTGTCTTTGTCATCTGCGACTTGACCTTGAGGTACATTACTTCCTTACTAATATCTTATCCTTCTGCCTTCTCCTATCATTTGGCATCTTCAGGAAAATCTTCACCCTACAGGTTGAAGCCAAGAACAAGGATACCGATTCAGTGCAGCATCTTTCTCTTTTTGACTTCCTACTACACTTCTTTCAACCCATAATTACCTAGCTAAACTAACCTAACCTAAACAAGTCTAATCTTACCTAAACTAAACTAACCCGAGCTCTAATCCAACTACGTTTATTATTTTTATATATTAAAGCAGATGCGATAATCGGAGAGTTCCCATGAGGTAATCAATCCCGCCGGGGAATGAATGGAGCGGGCATTTGTTGACCACATAATTGTTGGTTTGCACCGCACTGCAATCACACACCGCCAACTCTTTAAGGCCCCATCTATCTAACGTAGGCTGTCTCTCAGTGGGGTCTTGTATGAGATGGGCATTTCGCGTGAAGTAAAATATGCATATTAGGTTATACAGAACCCATGCAGAAAAATAGTAGATATTGTGCTAACATTGATTTTTTGAGGTATGTTACTATAGCCTTTTTTTACATTAACTCCACACAGGAAGCCCTGAGAGAAATAATTTCCCTCAGGGCCTATGTCATCTTTGAAGATGCTGTGTGGAGGGTCTTTTTGAGGAGAGGAAGGAGTGAACATAAGTCTTGAAGAGACCCATGTTGTAGGAAGGAGGAAACACAGAGGCCGGCAAACTGTTCCACAGCCGAGCTGCTGAACTCAAGAACGAGTCGTGGAAACGACCTGTTCGCATGTGACTAATATCAACCGTGTACATATGTTGGACGCGTGTTTGGCGTGTTCACCGACTATGCACCGGTGCCGAGGGGACCAATGGCGCTAGTTCCTCGAAGCATCTTCCATTGTAATACCGGTAGAACAAGGACAGCATTCCCACCTGACACCTGTGCTCTAAAGATTACAATCCGTTTTTTAAGTTAGGAGAATCTATCAAACGGAGTTTTTTTTATTTAGTGTTATTTTGGGGCTCCAGACCAGAGGTGGCTGCCAAATTTAACCATGGGACGCACTTGTGATTTGTACAGGGTAGCAGTTGTATACTATTAAAGTATCTGCGGGCCCTGTACATTACGCCCAGTTTCTGAGAGGCTAATTTAACTCTGGCTTTAATGGAGCCCCCGTACCTGAACTGACTTAGAGTAACACCAAGCATATCGATGGCCTGTTTGTAACTGTACTCCGTGTAGTTGAATACATCTGCTACTTCTGAGAAAGAATTACCAGCTGCATGCAATCTAGGTATAACCAAGAATCTAAATGATAATGGGCCGTATTCATAAAACTGAAGGATATCCTTGTAAGTATAAGGTAGAAGTATAAGGTTTTGAGTTGAAGAAAAAGATAGGAGTATAAGCAATTCCTTTTTTTCGTATTCATAATGATTGCCTTATACTTGCAAGAATATCCTCCAAGAATAAGTAAAAGGTTGTTGGCATATTGGCTTGTGACTGTACTAGATACTGTAGCTTGACTTGCACCCAGTTATTGATCTATGCCTTTCTGATACCCAGGGTCACTGAGAGAGCGTAAACATATCTGCAGTTTTAGGATGGATGATAACACACCTCCTCGAGTTTCAGCATTATTTATTCCCAAAAATCTGTTAGCAAGCCATCGCACATTTTCCTCTTTAAACCGATATAATTCTTTTTAATCACAAACAGGTATTGATAAACGCTGCTTTTAGTGTTTAATTTCTCTCAGTTCCACAACATCTGCCATCGCTACAACTGATACTACACCACTAAGTCTGCTACTGACCATACTTTAAATTATTGAAGGATATCCTTTTTATTCAGAGTAAAAGGTAACGTTTATGAATAACCAAAAACTTTTTGTGAAGCTCATAATCTATAATTATAAGGTTTTACTAGGAATATTATGAGTGCGAGCTGAAGGATTTCCTTTATATTCTGCAAGTATCGCAATTTCTGCAAATCCAGTCTGCCACCTCTTACCAGACCTGATGGCTCTCTAGCAAATACCGCCGCCGAAAAGGCTAACTTATTAGGCAAAATGTTCGCGGAAAACTTGACCCTCGATGATCAAGGTGCTACCCCGCCGTCGGTTCCTCATTGCAGTTTTCGTATGAAAAAGCTGAGGATCCTGCATCGGGATGTACTCCAAGTCTTACGAGGGCTTGATGTTAATAAAGCTAGCGGGCCTGACGGAATACCTGCCCTGGTATTGCAGAGGTGCGCTGTAGAAATAGCTCCAATTTTGACGAAGCTTTTCAAAATGTCCCTGAAGTCTGGCTCTGTGCCCTCTGGTTGGAAAAAAGCGATCATTCACCCCATTCCAAAGAAGGGTGACCGCTCCAACCCAGCCAACTACCGCCCCATAGCGATCACATCTGTTCTGTCAAAAGTGATGGAACGTGTGATCAATGACAAACTGCTCACATACCTCGAGAAGAACAAAATTATTAACGACCGTCAATACGGATTCCGGCAGAACCGCTCGTGCGGTGATCTTCTCGCGTATGTGACGCGTGTTTGGGGACGGTGCCTGGAATGTTTTGGTGAGACCCAAACAGTTTCACTGGACAGTTCCAAGGCCTTTGACCGGGTTTGGCATCGAGCGCTTGTCAACAAACTGCGTTCTTACGGACTTCCCGCATCCTTGTGTGCGTGGATTGCCGACTTTTTGAGGGGGAGGTCGATTCAGGCGGTTGCTGACGGTTTCACCTCTTCCTCGCATTCGATAAATGCTGGCGTCCCACAGGGATCGGTTCTGTCTCGGACTTTGTTTCTGTTGCACATCAACGACCTCTTGTCATGTGCACCGATTCATTGTTACGCGGATGACAATACAGTCCATGATAGCTTTTTGTTTGACAAGCCTCCAAAGAGCACACAAACCCCAATAGCTCGGAGGGCTTTGAAGCAAAGAATGGACGGTTACCTCGAGAGTGTTTTCTCTTGGGGTAAGAATAACCTCGTCGAATTTAATATTTCAAAGACCCAATCATGTTTGATAACGTCTAAAAGGGATCGAAATGATAATCTAGTCTCCTTCAACGGAAGCATTCTTCCGAATAGGACCTCCATTGATATGCTTGGTGTAACTCTAAGTGACCAGCTCAGGTATGGGGGCTCCATCGAAACCAGAGTTAAGTTAGCCTCTCAGAAACTGGGCGTACTGTACAGGGCCCGCAGATACTTTAATAGTACACAACTGCTAACCCTGTACAAATCGCAAGTGCGCCCCACGGTTGAATTTGGTAGCCACCTCTGGTCTGGAGCTCCAAAATACCTAAAAAAAACCCTTGACTCTGTGCAGAAACGGGCGGTCCGTTTGATAGATTCTCCCATCTTAACAGACGGATTGCAATCTTTAGAGCATAGGCGTCAGGCGGGAATGCTGTCCTTGTTCTACCGGTATTACAATGGAAGACGCTCCGAGGAACTAGCGTCATTGATCCCCTCGGCACCGGTGCATAGTCGGGAAACACGCCAAACACGCGCCCAACATTTGTACACGGTTGATATTAGTCACATGAGAACGGGTCGTTTTTACGATTCGTTCTTGAGTTCAACAGCTCGGCTGTGGAACGATTTACCGGCCTCTGTGTTTCCTCCCTCCTACAACATGAGTCTCTTCAAGACCCTTGTTGACTCCTTCCTTTCCTCAAAAACACCCCCCACACAGCATCCCCAAAGATGACACAGGCCCTGAGGGAAATTATTTTCCTCAGGGCCTCCTGTGTGGAGTTAATGTAAAAAAAAAAAAAAGTATAAGCATAACCTTTTTTTTATGAAGACGGTTCATTGTTGTTGCAATTTAAAATAATTTTAGATCGAATAGTTCTAGTTGGTATATATTGGTATATTAATTTGTTGATTTTTTTCCAGACTAGCCCAGCCTCTATGTTTGGGAGTGCTCATATCCTATTTCTCTCCCGGCCAGACAGAGATATCGCGAGAAGAGGCATACCTGTATGCCAGTGGGGTGGTCCTCAGTATGCTGGTGAACGTGTTCATCGTGCATCCCTACCTTAATGTACTTCTCCACCTGGCCATGCAGATGAGGGTGGCATGTTGCTCGCTTATTTATAGAAAGGTATAAAACGATCTCACGGTAACAAAAGCTCATTGTTATCTTTTAACATCAACAGCGATTAGTTATTACTTGCAAAGGTTTTGATAGTTCAATAACAATGATTGGAAAAGTAAACAATAAGATTCATAGACAATGATGATATTAAAATGATATGTTTATATATAAATATAAAATACAACTTAACCCCTCAGACCTCGGAAATTCCGTCAGAAGGTCAGAAAATATCCGTTTTGCAACAAAATACAAATAAAAGGAATGTTTCATAATTTATTCGAAAATTAAAAACTGTTTTTTAAAGGTGGTGAAAAACGTTTTCAAATTATTTTTTTTTACATTAGCTCCACACAGGAGGCCTTAAGGAAAATAATTCCCCTCAGGGTCTATGTCATCTTTGGGGATGCTGTGTCTAAAGTATTTTAAGGAAAGGAAGGAGAGGAAGTTCTGGGAAGAAAAAGGGTAATATGGGTGTGTAGGAATATGGGGGTTTGTGTATTCAGGAGTGACGGATGTATCAATCCATCCCTCCAACTGCGGTACAAGGCGATGGGTCGAGAGTTCGGCTGGAAAGGTCAAAATGCCTCCCTCAACCAGTCTCTCTTGATCTGGCCTGCCATGCAGCAGGAGGGCAAACACATCCATCACTAGGACCTGAACAAACCTCACTCCATGAACCCGGGCACCTCAACTGCTAAATCACCAAACGTAGCGAACCACTTGGGGTTACCTATGACAGAGGTGTTGGTTATCCAATAAATGGTTCCTTATGTCTAGGATGAATATTTTTATTTATTTTTGGAATAACTTAATAAGTAAAACCTCAAATGATAATTATTAAATCATTGAAGACAGTACCAGTGGCTCTCAAACGAAAAATTGATTTGGTCGCATCTAGGAGTTGAACCCAGGACCTTAGCCTTGTCGGAGCTCTATTCCAAGAGGGATGAAAGGAAACGAACGCCTGGGTCTATAACGGCTACATATACGAATACGTATTGTATTATTATATCCAATATAACTTGTTCCTTTTTAATTTTTAGAAATTTAATTAAATTTAAATTTGATATGTTATTATCGAGTTCTGCAAGTATTTACTGCTCGAGTTCTGCAAGTAAATACTTGCAGAACTCGATAATAACATATCAAATTTAAATTTAATTAAATTTCTAAAAATTAAAATGGAGTTCTACGAATTAAACACAAAAATAATTAATAACTTTTTCCTGTCTTCAAATTTTATGTCCATTTGTTTTCGGTTTGAATTTTGGATTGACTTGTTAACAACAGTATTGGCCGTTCTTAACTTACAACTCCTAAAAACGATTTATTTTGCAATCACCCAATCTATGATTGAGTATGGTATCATTGCATGGGGAGGAGGCACTTCATCAGCTCTAGATCTTGTCGAAAAGGCACAGAAAACAATTATGAAAATTATTCTCACACTTCCTCTAACTGCAAACAGTGACCTAATAATATTCAAAATAATGAGAGTATTTGATGTTCGACAGATCTATGTAAAAACTATCCTCACTTTGGACTTTGGATTTATTTATTCTTCAGAGTACCTAAACCTAAGTTTACTTGCTCTAACATATTTAAAAGGATTATCTATTGATGCTTCACGTGGTTTTTAATGTAATTGAGTTTTTTTTAGAGATTTTTATTTTTACTGCGGCTTTATGCAGGAATATTCTATACGTTATAAATTAATTTCTACGTAAGATTGATTTTGGCTTATTGTATTTATGGTGTTCATTCTCGCTGTATTTAGCGAGAGAGTTAATCGTGGGATTCAAGTGACTATCTAGGCCAGCGTAAAACCTAGTAGCCTGTTAGCCATCCTCATACATCTCTTTAAAAACAAACATGTGCTTTACGAAAAAAAAAATATTAAGATTTACACGAAATTCTAACAAAGACACATTGCAAGTTCCAACACTCTCTTACATCTTTGGTCAACGTAGCTTTAGATACTTTGTCACAAAAATATTCAACATGCTCTCAGAAAACTTCAAACTGAGTCAAACACAGAAAAAGTTTAAAAAATATGTTAAAATTTGGATATATCTAATGATTGAGCCTATACTGGTGCCCTCACCCAAACGCCTTGTCATTGACAGTTGTCATTGTAGTAATAACCTTGCAGTTTTCGTATTGTGTATATGCAAACAATAATGTAAACTAAAATAAAGTTTTACTGTATAGAAACCTACGTTATACGTTTATAAAAAACCATAGATAAAATGCGAGAAACAATTCACAAAAAATTCTGCCTCGTGGGGCAGGCTGTGCACAATTAAAAATGCTACTTCTATATTACAGTTCTTACATTACTTTTATGTTTGTTAATTTTTTTGCACTGATGTAATCTATTTGTAAACTACATTGAACATGTACTTTTTTAGTTATAATGTTGCCCATTTCATTGAATAAAGAATTTTATTATTATTATTTTCTCCCCATAAGTTTCACACTTGTGGTGTGCATTATTGAGGCAACATCTAACTTATGGTATTTTTAGGTTCTCAGGCTGGATCTGAAAGCCAGCGAGGGTGGAGAAGGCCTAGGGGGGCGCGTCATCAACCTGCTGACGAATGACGCCAATCGGTTCGACATGTGCATCTTGTTCCTGCTGGAACTGTTCCGTGCTCCCATAGAGGGCACCATCGTCATCTACATCATGTACCGAAGTATCGGGGCCGCTGCTCTTATTGGGGTGGCTTTCCTGCTTTGTTTTATTCCATTGCAAGGTATGTATTAAATATTTTTTTTTTTTCTAAAGAAAGACATACATTTCCGAGTTACGAATAACCTGACAACATTTAAAAATATCCTATTACCACCACAGTAAGTGGAAAATGACAATTCACCTTATCCATTCTTACACATCAAAGTTTGTTTACCATAAATAATAAATATTTTATAGCTTGGTTGGGTAGGCTGAGTGCAGAGATTAGAAGGAAGTCCGCCCTGAAAACCGATAACAGAATACGACTGATGAATGAGATCATTCAGGGAATCCAAGTCATCAAGATGTACGCCTGGGAGTACAGCTTCGCTAAGATTATACGTGAGGCCAGAAAGTGAGTCATTTTTACATTTATCTCTTCTCTATATATATGTATAAAAATCAAAATATGTATTTTTCTGGGTTTGTATATATGTATATTAGATGCCTATGCGTTGCTAAACCATTCATCCGTTTGCGATGAAACTTTGGGGATTTGATGTGTGCATGGCCACGATGGTTTCTATATGTATATAAAAGTGAGTTCTGACATCATGAAATTATGCATTACTAAACTGTTCATGCTATATTTGTATAAAAATCAAAATATGTATTTTTCTGGGTTTGTATATATGTATATGAGATGCCTATGCATTGCTAAACCATTCATCCGTTTGCGATGAAACTTTGGGGATTTGATGTGTGCATGGCCACGATGGTTTCTATATGTATATAAAAGTGAGTTCTGACATCATGAAATTATGCATTACTAAACTGTTCATCCGATTGCGATGAAACTTTGGTGAGTTTTTGTGAGCACGTCCACGAAGGTTTCTGTATATACTGGTGAGCTCTGGCATTATAAAATTTGTATTAAAAAATTGCAATAGGTGGCACACGAGCTGTTTGAAAACTGAATGTACGGGACAGAATGTATGGAATTCGGGAGAGGGAAGTAGGTAGAGGGAAGGCGGAGAAGGTGGAGTGGGAATGCGTGAGGGGAAGGGGATACGGGAGAGGAAGAGGAGGCGATAGGGAAACGGGACGAATGGGAAAGGACACGCAGGGAGAAACAATATCTTTATTAAGTGGCATAGCAACGCATGCCGGGAACTCGCTAGTTTCTTACAAAACAAAGGTTTTTTGTTTACAGGGGAGTCAAGTTTTGTGCAGAAGTATTACTATCCTGTCTATTTGTGTCCCTTCTAAACGAACCCTTCTAAAAAATAAACATCATGTAATACACCAATGTTCATTATCCATTTTGAATAAAAATAAACGTTTCTCTCTCTCTCTTTTTTTTATCGACTTCACAAAACTCTAAATTTTGTTCCTCTTATACAAAATACAGCACGCATTTTCCCGTGTCCGTTGATTTGTTAACTTTAATAATAATTGGATAATTAGTAGAGCGCCGTTTTTGTGAAAAATCACTTCAAGGGCGCTGTACAATTTATTATGAATTCTTAGGCTCTATCTAACTTTATTATAATGTACTTAAAAAAATTTAAATTATGAATACTGGCGCTTTTTACGCTCTTATTTGATTTAAGGTGGAGGTTTTCTGTGGTACTCACTTTTGTAAATCAAACGCTTGTTTTGTGTTTGTTTGTCTGGTCATAATTTATTATTCTTTTATTTACATAATCCTGATTCTTTATAAGATTTATATTGTGATCTGCTTGTTGGAACACATTTTTTTTACGTAAGAATGGAAGCTACCTTCCTTTGTTCTTCTATAGAACTATTTGAATAATGGAACAAAAAAGAAAATAATAAAATTAGGTAGGTACTTGCCTAGAAGTAATTGCCCATAGAACAAGTACCTACTCAATAAGCATCAATTTTAACCATAGCTCCCCGACAAAAAGGGCTGAAATTAAATGAAAGTTCTTTTTAGAACCCTATAATAGTTAAAATTGATTATTATTATTTGTGAGGATATTTTTTTTTAAATTAGAAAGAATAACTTATTTTTATAAAATAAAAAGAGAGTTGAAACTAGCTAATACACATATCGTAATCCATTGATTGTTGTAGTTAGTTTAGAAACAATAAAATAATAAATTGAAGTAAATCATTAGAAGATATGCATAAGAAAAAAAATAACACTAAATTATAAAATGTTCATCTTCTTGATCCTCGATCGATAGCCTCTGCAGTTTTTGTCTTCAAGAAAGATGGCTTCTTTTTGATCCTTGGCCTTAGTAAAGATGACTTATTTTTTATACTGCTCTTCTTAGATGTTAGTAGTTTATTTTGATCCAGTTCTTCTAAGATGTGATAGCATCGTCCATTGGTAGAAGACACAATTTGGTAATGGGCCTTTTCATAGACCCTTGCTGCGTCTTCAAGGTGACTATACGGGTTATCCCATCTTGTCCAGGGTGAGTAGTGATGACACGTCCCATCCTCCATAAATTTGGTGGTGCGTTGTCGTCTTTGATGATAACTAAGTCCCCAATCTTTAGTTGTCGCCGGTTCCCATCCGTCCATTTAGTCCTTTGCTGCAGCTCTCCCAGATATTCAATTCTCCATCTTGACCAGAAGCTCTGTCTTAGTTGGCTTAGTTTTTGGAAATTATTAAGCCTGTTTATGGGAATCTGTTGTAGGTCAGGTTCAGCTACAGCTGACAGGTTATCACCAATAAGAAAGTGACCTGGAGTAAGTGCGAAGAGGTCGAGGGGATCGTTGGATAGTGGAATTAAAGGCCTAGAATTTATGCAGGACTCTATTTGGTATAATAACGTACACATCTCTTCATATGTTAATGAAGAGACGTTTGCCACTCTTTTTACGTGATATTTCACACTTTTTATGTTAGATTCCCAAAGACCTCCATGATGAGGACCTTTAGGTGGGATAAAAACCCACTGAATAGACATATTAGTTAAGTAATTAGCTATTTCCTTTTGAGAGACATATAAATTATACATATTTTTCAATTCATTATTCGCTCCAACAAATGTAGTAGCATTATCAGAATACAATTTACTAGGTTTTCCACGTCTGGAAATGAAACGCTTTAAACAATTAAGAAATGCATCTGTAGTTAGAGCGGTGACCAGTTCTAAATGAACTGCCTTAGTAGAGAAGCATATAAATAAACAAATATAAGACTTGACTGAATTGGATCTCCTACTGATTCCAGACTTTATTAAGATTGGCCCTGCGTAATCCAGTCCTGTAACAGAGAACGGTCTACATGGTGACACTCTATCCTCTGGAAGGTTAGACATTATTTGATGACTTGTTTTTGGACTGCATTTGAAGCACACAATGCAATTTTTAAGTATTTTTTTAATAGCATTTTTTGCCATTATAGGCCAATATTTTAGTCTAATAAGTGCTAGTAACGTTTGAGTACCTACATGCAAATTTGTATAATGAAAATGTTTAATGATTAACTTTGTTAGAGGGTGATCGTGAGGTAGTAATATCGGATGTTTTTGTGCTTCATGTATTAGTTTTCCTCTGGACAATCTCCCACCTACATGCAATAAATCCATATGTATAAATGGGTTTAATGATCTGAGATGACTGGTTTTATCTAAGTTTTTTCCCGCCTTTAATGTTTTAATTTCTTTTGAAAATGAATAAGATTGAGTGACTGTTATTAATGATTGTAACGACTTGTTTAATTCTATTATTGAAAGTTGTCCGCTAAATGTATGTTTTTTTCTTGTATTATTAATGAAACGTAGGATATAAGCAGTTACTCTTTGTAAACGCGTGAGAGAAGAAAAACGATAAAACATTTCCCAATCTTTATTCATACTGACGGTTAAATTTATTTTGTTTTTTAATTCCGGTGGATCGATGCAAATTTCCTTATAGTTCGGCCAAGTTACTTCATCTTGAGTTAACCAATTAGGACCTCTCCACCAGATTTCTGAAGAAAATAGACTTTTAGCACTGGTTCCTCTTGATAAAATATCCGCTGCATTATCTTCGGAGTTGACATGCTTCCATTGACTGGTTTCGCTTCTTTCCTGTATTTCTGCAACTCTGTTTGCAACAAATGTATTCCATCGCGCTGGTTGATTTCCTATCCAGCATAGAGTTATAGTGGAATCACACCAATAAAATGTTTTATCCAAAGGTATACCTAGGGATTCCTTTACTTTTTCAACAACTTTTGTTAACAGAACAGCACCACATAATTCCAATTTAGGCAAAGAAATCGTTTTTAATGGAGCTACTCTTGATTTAGCTGTGATTAATTGAGAATGCCGTTTTCCTGATTGGTCTGTGGATAGCATATATACGCAAACAGCGTATGCTTTTTGAGATGCGTCACAAAATCCGTGCAATTGTATATTTACGGTTTGATTACATATAATTTTTCTAGGTATTTGAAAAGAATTTACACCTTTTAAATCTTCTAAATATTTTTTCCAAAGCTTCAGAATTTCTATAGGTATTTCTTCATCCCAAGATATCTTTTCTTGCCATAATTTCTGCATAATAAGTTTAGCATTCACGGTTACTGGTCCAAGCAAACCTAATGGATCGAAAATACTAGCAATCAGTGACAAAATATTCCGTTTATTATAAATAGGATGTGACGGTAGTTCCACGTGATATAAAAAACTATCTTTTTCGCAATTCCAAGCTAAGCCTAGAATTTTCTCTCCTTCTGGTTTGTCCAAAATTACCATATCAGTGGCCTGATCGGCCTCCGATGACAAATCAGAAGAATTAGACCGCCATTTTCTTAAGTTCATACCGGCCGAATTCATTATGGAGATTAACTGTTCTTTTAACAAATTACAGGATTCCACATTGTCTGCACCTGTAATTAGATCATCTATGTAAAAATCTCTCTCTAAAATGAGACTAGTTTCAGGATATAACTGAGCGTTTTCCATACTCAGCTGCTTCAAGCAACGCGTGGCTAAGAAAGATGACGGTCCCATACCATAAGTTATCGTATTTAACTTGAAATGGCCCATTTCCTCTTCTGGAGATGCTCGCCAAAGTATTTTTTGGAAGACGCGGTCCTCCTCTCTAATGTTGACCTGCCTGTACATTTTCTCTATGTCAGCCGTCAATGCCACTTGATATTTTCTAAAATTTAACAAATGGGTATATAAATCATTTTGTATTATTGGACCAACCATTAACGCGTCGTTTATTGATATCCCGCTGGAGGTTTTTGCGGAGCCGTCGAACACCACTCTTAGTTTGGTAGTGCTGCTGGTTTCCTTCTTGATTGCATGATGAGGTAAATAGTAAGATTTTTCTTCATTTGAAACTGGTTCAAATTTTGTCATATGACCTAAGTTTTCATATTCTTCCATGAATTTAATGTATTGAAGTTTCAAATCCATGTTAGAAGATAATTTCTTTTCCAAGTTTAAAAATCTTTTTTCTGCCATAGGCAAGGAAGTACCTATTTGATCTATACAAGGTCGGAATGGTAAGCTTACTTCGAAACGCCCATTTTCATCCCTTTTTTGGGTTGACTTGAAGCTCTCTTCACAAGCCTTTTCTTCATAATTTTGGTGCTTGATGGACACCAATTCCTCTTGTTTCCAAAATCTTTCAATTTGATTGTGAATCATATTTAAAGATAAGTGACATGAGGATGATTCTTGCTCTTTTTTTGTAGTGCACGTTCTAATTGGCCCGGATAATATCCATCCAAGTTCAGTGCGTTGCAGCGTAGGTCCAGTTGTTCCTAATCTCAATTGATCGGTGGTCAGCATTTCCCAAAATAGTTCGGAGCCGAGTAATATATCCACATGACCGGAAGTGGAAAATTCAGGATCGGCCAATTTCAATCCTGGTGGTATGTTTGCCTCCCTTTTTGGAAAAGAGGTCTGCGGTAACTTGCTGGTGATTTCTTGTAATACCAAGCAAGTAACAAGTTTTTTGTAATTAGAGTTTATTGATGACAATTCAAACGAGAGGCTCTTCTTTACATTTGTTATATTATTATGTAACCCAGAGACCGGCATATTTAATGACTTGTATTTTATGTTTAATTTTTTAGCAAATCGTTCAGTTATGAAATTCACCTGAGAACCATTATCCAACAATACTCTCGCTGAATGAATAATTCCATTACTGTCCTTAACGTTCACCATTGCCGTTGATAACAAAATTGTTTTTTCTGCTTCTCCAAAAGTGGAATGGTTTGAGACTGGTACTTGATCCATGCCATTCTCAGTGTTTTGATCCTCTTTAGGGAAAATATGGAGTAATGTGTTGTGTCCTGCTTTATCGCAAGTTCTACAATTATTCTTACTCCTGCATTCTTTAGTTGAATGACCTACATTTAAACACTTGATGCAAGCTTGTAATTGCTTGATTTTCTCAAACCGTTCATGTTGGTTTAGTTTCAAAAACTGTTTACAGAAATAAATCTTATGATTTTCCTTACAAACAATGCATTTCAACCTTTGCGACAATAATGAAACTGAAGATTCCTTTTTGTAACTTGACGGTTTATGATGCGCGAATATTGGTTTGGCTGTGGAACATGTTGCTTCCGATGCTTCCAAGACTATCGCTCGATCTGTTAAACATTTTAAAAATTCTTGCAATGTCGGTATTTTTTCTTTAGTTGGATATTGTTCCCAATAGATCCGGGTATTGGAATCTAATTTGTTGGCCAAAATATAAATTATTATTACATCCCAATACTCCGTGGGTAGACCTATGTTTTTCAATGAATTCAAATGTAATTGTGTTTGATCTAATAAACTTCTCAAGGCGACGTGACTTTCTTGTTTTAATTCCTTGAGCTTAAACAATGAATTTAAATGTTGATTAGCTATTACACGCTTATTTTCAAATCTATTTGATAAAACCTGCCAAGCTATTTCGAAATTGTCTTGGGTAATTTCAAGTGCGTTTAATATTTGTGATGCCTTTCCTTTTAAACAATCACGCAAATAGTAATGTTTCTGAAAATTATTTAATGATTTATTATTACCCACTATCGTGACGAAAGCATCCTTAAAAGATAACCATTTCGAATAATCACCACTAAATTCTGGGAGCGAAAATGTAGGTAATTGGATCTTAATATTGTTAGTATCATCAATTTTTTCAATGCTTTTTATGGATTTTTTTGCTAACGTCACTACTTGATAATATTGCAATTCAAAACACTCAAGTGGGCTATCCTCTTCATCTGAGTTACTATCAAACTCTTCGATCTGAGATTGTATATTCTTAAAGCGATTTAACAGTGTGTTTACCTCCTCCAATCTTGTTTCCGTTTCTATTACATCAACTGAATCACTTAATAGGTAATTCTTAAATCTTGTTAATTGTGCCTTCAATTCACCGCGCTTCTTCACCAGTGATTTTAATGTTTGTGGCATAATGCAGAATTTTTTACACAAACATACACATTAAATTATTTAAAAATAAACTTTTGTTTGTTCCACCTTTGCGGGAGCGAATAATAAATAGATTACAATAAAATAAATTATATTATTTAATAATCAGTGGTAATCATAGAGTAAATTATTTGGAATCTACCTACTGGTTAAATTATATTAGGTTGACAATATTTTATCTTGTTGATTATAATATCACGCAAAAAGAGTGGCTCTTGGTGGCGAATTCTTCGCGTGATTTTACAAGTTATATTATAATGCCTTAATACCTTAGGAATATGTAATGATGAATAAGAATGATGTAGACCGGACGGCTGGCTGGATGAGCTGGTTTTCATCTGGCTTCTCGAAGGACCATATGGCGCTTTTTACGCTCTTATTTGATTTAAGGTGGAGGTTTTCTGTGGTACTCACTTTTGTAAATCAAACGCTTGTTTTGTGTTTGTTTGTCTGGTCATAATTTATTATTCTTTTATTTACATAATCCTGATTCTTTATAAGATTTATATTGTGATCTGCTTGTTGGAACACATTTTTTTTACGTAAGAATGGAAGCTACCTTCCTTTGTTCTTCTATAGAACTATTTGAATAATGGAACAAAAAAGAAAATAATAAAATTAGGTAGGTACTTGCCTAGAAGTAATTGCCCATAGAACAAGTACCTACTCAATAAGCATCAATTTTAACCAAATACTTTTATTTATTTTCAGAAAAGAAATGAAATTAATCAAGAGAATATCTTGGATTCGAGCCCTCACGCTCTGCTGCATAAAATTAAACACGAGAATATCCATATTTATAAGCATATTAGCGTACATAGTTTTTGGCAACAAAATAACAGCGTCCAAAATTTTCGTCCTATTCTCTCTCTACGATCTGATAAAACTTACAGTCGTAGAATTCTTCCCGCTCGCCATAATGTCGGTGTTAGATGCTTACGTGTCCGTAAAAAGAATACAAGACTTCTTACTGTTACCCGAGATACCAAAATTGATGGATGAGAAGTTGAAACATATGAAAAATAACGTCGATTCTAAAAGTCATTCGAAACAAGAAGGCGATATACTTTTGACAGAGAAAAAATCTAACATGGATAAAAATTTGAATAATTTCGATAATGGTTTGATAATTCCATATGAAGGAGATAAGTTGAAGATTGGCAAGATCAGTGAAGAAAGTGAGGGGATGCTGCGATTGGGCGATGGTATTAATAATTCGACCAATTACAAAGAGGCGGGACTTTATATGGATAACGTCAACGCAGTTTGGAGGAACGTCAATGATGCTGGAGTAGAAAAGACTATTGTCGCTTTGGATAAAATTTGTTTGAAGGTAAGAACAACATTTGAATATTTTTTTGAACAGTTTCGTGGCAACTCGATAATTCATTAATCCGTCAAGTCTATTTTTGGTTTTCGGAACATCATACAGGTCTCACAGAAATCGTTGTGTCTCCATTACTATCATGGTTAGAAATATGATCTAAACGGTGTTAGAAAGAGAAAATACTACGCTTTATATTCAAATCTAAAATTTAACTGCAAAATAATTAAAATGTACACCTTTATGAATCGATAGTTTCCACTGCAATTCAGAAAAAAAATTACGAAACTTTGAGCATTTTTTAGTTATTATTTTTACATCAAACGACAAAAAAGTGAGTTGACGAAAATGTTTAAAATACATTTGCCTAATAAATTGTGTTTGCGTTTTTATTTATTTTCGTTATCAGTAATTTAAGTTAGAAAAAACGTCAATCATTTTTGAAACGAAAAACAGCGACAAACCCATACCGCTGAGAATTTAGCCTGCGAGAGAATGACGTAGTATAATCGGTCTCCTCTTTGTCCCGTGCTTCGTAGCCTTCCCACTCTTGTCTACTTCAGTTTTCTGAAGATTTCACTTCTACCGCGTTAAAATTGCACACTTTGATTTTTTTTTAATGCATATCATATCGAGACTGAAACTACTTGATTTGTTTTGGCTTTTTTATTTCTTGTTGGAAGACAAATTGATGGTGATTCCGGGAATTTAATCAAGAGTGACTTCACAAAATACCTAGGTTCAATTTGATTGTAATTTTCCAGGTGACTCCTGGAGAACTAGTGGCCATAATCGGGCCTGTCGGCAGCGGTAAATCCTCGCTCCTCCACGCGATCCTCGGCGAGATCCGGACAGAGCCGGGCTCCTCTATCCTCGTGGGCGGCGGGGTGTCTTATTGCAGCCAGCAGCCGTGGCTGTTTGAGGCCAGCGTGCGACAGAATATCCTGTTTGGGCTGGACATGGACCAGCAGAGGTACCGGGCTGTGATCCGAGCGTGCCAGCTGGAGAAGGATCTGCAGATGTTGCCGCATGGGGACAGGACTATAGTGGGAGAGAGAGGTAAGAAAAAAGAGGAAGAAGGACTATTTCAAGCTGATCCCTTGACCCTGTGCAAAAACGGGTGGTCTCTTTGATAGATTCTCCTATTTTAACAAATAAATTCCAATCTTTAGACCACAAGCGTCGACTGGGAATGCTGTCCTTATTCTACCGGTATTTTATTGAAAGATGCTCTGGAGAACTAGCATCGTTGTTCTCTTCCAAGTTTGTACACGGTTATCATTTTGCAACATGAGTACAAGTCGTTTCTGTTACTCATTCTTGAGTTCAACAGCTCGACTGTGGAATGATTTTCCAGCCTCTGTGTTCCCCCCTCCTACAACATGGTTCTCGCTCCTTCCTTTCCTCAAAAAGACCCTCCACACAGCATCCCCAAATATGACTTAGGTCATTAGGGAAATAATTATTTTCCTCAGGGTATCCTGTGTGGAGTTGATGTAAATAAACTGACTTTTAACAGGAGGAGTAAATTCTTGCAATTTTACTAATAAATGTGGTTTTAATTTTGCACAACTGATAAACAACTCGCCGTAGTTGTCATAGTTGTATTAGTAATAATAGCATTTTTAGACACCGAATTACCGGTAAAAAATGACGGCATTATCCGTCATTTACTTGTATATCCCTGCTTTAAAGTCAACCTTTATTTCTTTTTCTTCCAGGCGTCTCACTATCAGGAGGTCAGAAGGCTCGCGTTTCGTTGGCCCGGTGCGTTTACCGCAAGTGTCAAGTCTACCTTCTGGACGACCCCCTGTCGGCTGTGGACGCCCACGTCTCTTCGGCTCTGCTGGAGTCCTGCGTCAGGGGACTACTGGGCAACTCGGCGGTGGTTCTGGTCACGCATCAGGTGCAGCAACTCTCCAAGGCTAGCAGAATCTGCCTTCTGGAGGCAGGAAAGGTAACAATACTGTTTGTCTACCATTAACTCTTGGAATGCCGAGGATAAAATTAAAATTATTTTTGTAATAATTTACATATACGTTTTTTGCAAAATTATGTTTTTCGAAATTATACCATCTTTCCAGATAATTTGTTTATATGTTTATAATTTTTTATGTATCTGGTCTGTGTAGTTTCTCCAGGATAGCTGCTTATATTCAGAGAAATGTTTTTTCTATATACTTCTACAAATTATAATGAAGACATATTTTTTACATGAACTTTACACAGGAGGTCCCGAGCAAAATAATTTCTGGCTGTAAAATTTATAAAAACATTATTTTATTTATTTATTTATTGATTTTCAACGCCCTGGTGGGCTTTTACATAACATGTTTATAATACAGAGATGTTTATAATTATAGATATGGTTTTGAAATGATAGACAGAGAAAGGCTACTAATGAAATTGAAGGATATAGGAATGCATGGCAACGAATTGCAGTGGTTTATTGATTACATACTTAAAAAATGGAAAATAAAAATATCAAAATTGGAGATACTGTCTAAGAATAATAAGTTAACTTTTGAGTTCCTCAAGGATCTGTTTTAGGACCGCTCCTATTTATTAAGTGCCTAAAGTACTGTTCCATCAAAAATTTTGCAGATGACACACTTTTACAATATACAAAAATATAATTTTGCAAAAAAACATGTAAATTATTACGAAAATACAATTAGATGGCGCATGGTGAAAATTTTGCTTCGTCACACCAAGAGTTAAGAATTAAATTAAATTCTATCCATTTTTTTACAGATAGTGTTCCACGGGACCTATGACCAACTGCAGATGTCTAGGTTGCATTTCGCAGAGTTATTGCCTGCTGAAAACGAACAGAGCAAAGACTCCAGTCCTGATGAAAATATGGTGAGCCTATATTATGTTTATGTACTTGTCAACTTTGACAAAATACTAATGAAATATTACGAATATCACAGACCCTCCGTTCTGAACTGATTAATATATTATAATTTCACTAGTCCAACATTGAAGTCACACCCAGTGGCGTAGCTACCATGGTGTGGATAACGTTGTGTCACCCCAAGATTGAATTTGGTGTCGTCCCAAGAATTAGTACCTAATCCTCAAACTGGATTTTGGATAGTGTCCTACCTAATATTGAAGAAAATAATTTAGGTATTGTGATTGGCAGCATTAGTAATGCGAGGGTAGCATCCTATCCAAGAATCGACAACTGAAAGAAATCTGAGTGTGCTCTTACATTTGGTCGAGGATTTACGGGAAACTACCCCAGTGTAAGCAGCTAGTCGTTCAACGACTACAGTCAGCACTCAAAGTCGACCAGGTGTAAATACTGTCGGCAGTCGTACTCGGTAATTGTGTAAATGAGACTTCGTCTGTTGTCTGCGGTAAGTGACCAGTTGCTCGCCGAGGGTGACAGACGACCCGAAGTAATAGAGTCATTAAAGTAACTTTGAGAAATTCAAAATGCAAATTTTGACTTCATAAAAAAATAAAAACATCACTATCTAGTCAAATGTGTAAAAACGTTTTTCGAAATTCTC
Organism: Limnephilus lunatus; assembly: GCA_917563855.2. Classification (NCBI taxonomy): domain Eukaryota; kingdom Metazoa; phylum Arthropoda; class Insecta; order Trichoptera; family Limnephilidae; genus Limnephilus; species Limnephilus lunatus. The sequence continues at coordinate 12,112,674 of OU830596.1, forward strand.
TAAATTGTTAGAACCTAATACAACTAAAGTGACAAACTGCACTGCACCTCGTAAAAATAATCAACTGTCAGATACAAACAAAACGGCAATTGCAAAAGGTTCAAAGTGATGTTAGAAACTTGTCAAATAAATTGCAAGTGATCCAGAAGCTAATCATTAAAGTAATTCTAAAGAAACCCTCCACATATCCGACAGAAACGCTTTTCGCAGATTTCACGGTGCCTCGAGTAGAGAATATCTTCAAGAAAAATGCAATTTTCCAACTTTACAAAGCTAAAAATTTTATGTTTACAGCATACATAGACTTACAGGACTGATGTATATTAAATGCCTCTTTCATCTGTTTTATTTAGGTACCTACAGTCCTACAGCATGTAATGATAAGCAAGCTGTATAAAAATGGCATTTATTTTGAATTTTTAAATGAGTCTACCAAAATTAATTAAATACTTTCATTATTATCACATCTCTCTTTCTAACTTGAAATAATTCCAGGAAACCGTGCGAAAGAGAGGAGGTCGTCAGTCAATCGGTTCCGTAAGCTCAAGAATCTCCCTCTCCTCTCCAACGGACTACCAGCAGCACGATATGCAAGTGCGAGAGGCAGAGGAACAGAAAGCGGGCTCTGTGGACTCTAAAGTCTACTTTGCGTTTGTAAAAAGCGGAGGCGGGGCGCTAAGTCTTGCCATGTTGGCGCTACTATTCATATTGAGCCAGATGGCTTTCTCAGCCTGCGATTTATGGATCAGTAAATGGTAAGTTCGATTTCTTATTTAAATATGAATAATGTATAGAAAATAAGGTTGGCACTAATAGTCTGTCAATTACGAGTAGAAAATATTAAAAATGGAACTGCGAAATTTGTAGTTCGGCAACACCAATTTAACTGTCAAATATTATTTTAAAGCGCAATGTCCATGAATATATATAGAACACTGTAAATCATATTCTAAAAAACATTAAAAAAAATATATATTTAATAAATTTAATTAAATGGTGTTTTACAAAGTGATTTGCTTTTATTTAATTTAACATGAATTTGAATTTAACAGTAGGTAGAAAGGAAGAATCACTAATGGTGAGTTTAGTTACACTACTTTTAGACCTAAATGATTTAAATATATTCAGATCTAAAATTAGAGACATGATATAAAGCCCGGGCAACGCTAGGTACTAGTATTAAATAAATGTGAGCAATTTCTAAACTGTGCTTTATATTTTATTACAATATCGTTATTCTTCATTATGTTAACACAAAATTGCAAAGGTGTAATATACCTATATGCAATTCTAATTTTGAGATCAGTGGATATCTATTGCAATGAAAAAATATTTTTTTAACTTTTATGCCTTTTTAATTTTTTACAAAAATATAGGTTACACAGCTTTACATTTTCAGCATGAGTTAAATTTTTAGTATTGCCATTTGAACAAAAGTGGCGCCCTCCTATGTTTTCTACTCTTATTTGACAAACTTTACAATGATCATTTCCAAAATTAAAACTTAACACTTTTTTCGAACAGCAATAGACCAAGTGTTTTTGACTCTATAACTATCCCTCGCTGTAACACCTCCACGGATAGCAATCTTTAGAGCACAGACGTCGGGTGGGAATGCTATCCTTGTTCTACCGGTATTTTAATGGAAGATGCTCCGAGGAACTAGCGTCATTGATCCCTTCGGCACCGGTGCATAGTCGGGAAATACGACAAATGCGTGCCCAACATATATACACGGTTGACATTTGTCACATGAGAACGGGTCGCTTCTTCGACTCATTCTTGTATTCAACAGCTTGCCTTTAGAACGATTTGCCGGCCTTTGTGTTTCCTCCTTCCTACAACATGGGTCTCTTCAAGACCAATGTTCATTCCTTCCTCTCCTCAAAAAGACCCTCCACACAGCTTCTCAGATGACATAGGCCCTGAGGGAAAAATATTTTTCTCAGGGCCTCCTGTGTGGAGTTAATGTAAAAAAAAAGTCGCATAATAGACTGGTTATCGTGGGTTGTGACCCAGTCAAGTGGGATATCAGTAACGAAACACAATAATATATTGCACTGAATGGATTTATTCAAAATATAAATGTAGATTTTTTATTGAGTAAGATAATATATTATTATAAAATCTCACATTTTTTGACAAAAACAATGTTTGTGTAACAGACGTGACGCCTTTACAAGAACTGTAAAATAGGTCCGGGTCTAAGTGCACGCTGATGAGGATGTATGATGCGTAAAATAATAAAAGCTGGCCTCCTGCACCCAGTGTCTGATGAGTAAGGGACACTGGATGTGCCTATTCTTCTGCCTGAGCCTGGCGCCTTGCGGTGTCCTGGAGTAGGGCCGGCTTGTCTGGAGGAGGTAGGCACCAGGGCGGAAGACAGGCAGAAGTCGGCGGGAGGCAGCTGGTGTTGAAGAAAATACTTCTTAAGTAACAAGTAATAAAACAAGTTTTGAAGAGTCGAAGTGAACTGATTTATTTTAAAATTGGCATGGTATATAAAGGGGACTTGTACCCGACAGCGTTCGGGCAGTGTTTTTTACAAAAAGTGGAGGGGTTTTCGTCCTCAGACCAAATGGTATAAATAGGGCGGCCATTATGTGGGCACCCTATTTTGCCGGTGTCACCGTTGAAGGCGGTCGCTTAAAATGTGTTTTTTATAATAATTCTACAGAGTTAATTGTGTACATATGTGTTCGTTATTATACAGTAATCATGAAATAAACCAATTGTCTATTGCTAGATTTTTAGTTAGAGACGTTTGGCTCATTTTTGAGCTAAATCGCATAAAATATAAATTGATTTGCCGTTTGGCTGAATATCTGGTTATTTACAGTTACAATGTTATTTTTACGAGGTCCCCCGTAAGATGTGTTAATGAAACCTGTTTGTTTCACCATCTTACGGGGCACCTGGATTTTTAAAATCGGAAAAACGTATTTTTACCGAAATTTTTCTAAGTGTTTTTTGAGGGTCATTTATTGCCCTAGTTTGAGTAATTTAAGGGCTAGAGACTCAGGCTCTCTTTCCCTCGATGCCTTGTAGGACTGCGGAATGAAATTTCTTAGTTTCATTATCCTACAAGGATCGTAGCTAAAAATAATTAACAATATGTCAAAAAAAAGGAAACATAAAAAATACAAGTGAAATGATAAGTTGAAAAATGTCCCTGGTGGCAACCTGAGCATGATAGCGTTTATTTGTTGCACCGGGGGCATTGTACATATAAAAATGAAAGTATTTTATTAAAACAATATTACAATTAGAATAACTTTTAAATTCTAATTGGAAAACAAACATAAAATATTTTCAACGAAAAAGATCGCCGGCGGTACGGTACTAACGAGTTTAGTGGCCAAGCGGGATTTCTGGTTTTCGAGCGAAATCCCAAAAAATGACCACTGAACTGTAGAGGATACCGCCAAGGATGTTTTTCGTTGAAAGAACATACGAGGATATGTAACACGTCCGTTACACTCCCCCCGTGCAGCTTGGCTGCACTAGTCTTCACGACGTGTTTGAGTAGAAGAAGCTGCATCGGTGGGCGGGGCCGGCAGGATTACAGCGAGCTTCACGGCAGGTCGTACGTATACTCCGGTGCTCGTCTGGATTCGGGCGGTCCTTACTTGGCCGTCTGCAGCAGGGGTGGTGTCGAGGACTCGGCCGCGAGGCCAGCTGTTGCGGGGCATCGCAGGGTCCATGATGACCACCAGGTCGTCTTTCTTGATGGGATTGACGGTCTGGTGCCATTTTTGTCGGGTAGCCAAGGTGGGGAGGTATTCGCGGAGCCACCGCCTCCAGAACATATCAGCTAGCTGCTGACTGATGCGCCACTGGCGGCGGAGACATACCTCCTCCTCTTGTTTGCCGTATAATGACAACTGGGGCCGGTTGCCTGCTGCTCCCAATAGAAAGTGGTTGGGAGTGAGGGGCTCCTCGTCTCTCGGGTCTGCGGAGACGTGTGTAAGAGGACGGTTGTTGACGGTCCACTCAGCCTCGGCCAGTGCTGTTCGTAGGGTCTCTTCTCTTGGGGCCCTCTCCTTCAGGATGGCTCGCAGGGCGTGCTTGACTGAGCGCACCAGGCGTTCCCATGCTCCCCCCATATGAGGAGACATTGGTGGAATAAATTTCCATTCCATTCCTTTTGAAGTTAGATGATCCCTCATCCGGGCGTCATCTTTGAGCGAGTTCAGGGCGTCCTTCAGTTCATTGTCTGCTCCGTGGAAGTTGGTCCCATTGTCTGAGTAAATTGTCTTTGGTTGACCTCGGCGCGCCGTCATGCGTTGTAGGGCCATGATGGCTGAGTCGGCAGACAGGGAAGTAGCCAGCTCGAGGTGAATAGCACGTGTGGACAGACAGGTGAAGAGGGCTCCGTACCGCTTCTCCCGACGTCTGCCGACGGTGATGTCCATGGGCCCGAAATAGTCCAACCCGCAGTTTGTAAAGGGGGGAACATGGTGGGCGAGCCGTGATGGTGGCAAGGGTCCCATCAGTGGTGGAGCCGGCTTGCTTCTGCGCATCTTGCAGGTGGGGCAGTTGTGGGCGAGTCTGCGGATGTTTGTGCGCAGTCGCAGCACAAAGTAGCTGCCCCGTACCTCTGCCATTGTCCTCTCTGTACTTGGGTGGTCAGCCTTCTGGTGATGATGGTTCACTAGGAGCCGTGTGTAGGCGTGGTCTCCATCCAAGATTATGGGTATCCGCACATCTCGGGAGACTCTGCTGGTGGTCCGTATTCTTGAGTCCATCCTCAGCAGGCCATCGGGTCCTAGGAAGGGGTTCAGCGTTTTGAGCCGGCTGCCATTTGGTAAGGGAGCTCCTTGACGAAGAGCATTCAAATCGGTACCGAATGCATCTTCTTGGGCTGCTTTCACCCATCGGATCTCTGCTTCACGGGTCTCTTCGAGCTGCAGGTATCCATCCGGGGCTTTGTGGGGTCCCACACGGCATCGATTTATGAAGCGGTGGACCCAGGCGGTGGCCCTGATGAGACGGGGCCATGAGGAGAAGCGGTTGATCTCTGGTAGAGCGTCTGACATAGTTGAGGTGAGCCCGACATATTGGGCCTTCACTTCAAGGACGCTGTCATCCGGCCGGTGCAGTTTGGACCTTTCGCGCGGCCATTCTGCCTCGGCCAAGGTGAGGAAGGCTGGGCCACTGAACCAATGTCCTGCAGGTGATAGATCGGGAGTCTCGATGTCTCGGGTGCCAATGTCGGCAGGGTTCAGCTTTGTGGGAACCCATCTCCAGTCTTCAATGCGGGAGAGCTCATCTATCTCACCAAGCCGGTTAGCCACGAAGGTTGAGTAGGTACGTGGGTCTGTGCGTAGCCAGCACAACACCGTCGTAGAGTCTGTCCAGAACACTGTTCGCGCAATGTTGCTGCGACATTCTTTTTTCAGTGTTGCTGCTAGTCTGGCCGCCATTAAAGCTGATTGGAGCTCGAGGCGGGGTATGGAGAGTGGCTTCAGGGGGGCCACCTTACACTTGCTGGCCAAGAAGGTAGCTGTGACTTCACCATTGATGTCTTCTGTGTGATAGGCGACCGTGCAGCATGCCTGTTCGGAAGCGTCACAGAACAGATGGAGTGTGACGTTGCTTTGTTTACTTTTTAAACAACTTCTAGGTATGGCAACTCCACAGCTTTGGAGGAGTCCCAGCCAGTCCAGCCATCTCTCATTGTGATCGGGTTTGATGATCTCGTCCCATCCAGTGTTTGATCTCCAGACGTCTTGCAGCAGCATTTTTGATCTGACTGTGAGGCATGCAACGAACCCCACAGGATCAAAAATTTTCATAACAATGCTGAGCAGCTGACGTTTTGTAGGTCTGCTGATCAGTTCAGGTTCTGCGGCGTCTCTGAAGGCGTACAGAAAGCAGTCGGTCACTGGATCCCATATCAGGCCGAGGATTCTTTCAGTCTCTGCTTCACCGCTGCTGATGCGTATGGCTGATCTGGCGCGGTCTTCAGGCGGGATGGTGGCCATGACCGCTGGATTATTAGAGGCCCAGTTGGTGAGATGGAAACCTCCTGATGATAGAACTGCGGCCACGTCTTTTACAAGGCCAGTGGCTTCACTGATGGAGTCCACCGCGTCCAGATAGTCATCCATATAAAATTTTGTTTGGATAGCGTCTGCAGCAGCCGGGAAGCTCTCAGCATTTTGTAGTGCCACTCGGTTTCGCACATATTGGGCGCTGCTAGGAGAACAGGTAGCGCCAAACATCATCGAGGTCATCATGTAGGTATAAGGCTCTTCTTGAAGTGTTGGTCGCCACAGGAACAGTTGTGACAGCTGGTCCTCTGCTTTGATTTTTACTTGTAAAAACATCTCTTTTATGTCGGCGGCGAGGGCTATTTTCCCTTCTCGAAACCGGAGAATGTTCCCAAGGAGTGACGTCAGTAGATCAGGTCCCGTCAGCAGTTGATCATTGAGGGAGGTCCCTCTGCAGCGGCTGGCGGCGTCAAATACGACACGGATCTTTCCTGGCTTATTGGGGTTCACCACGGCGAAGTGGGGCAGATACCACTTGCGGGCGGAGTGCTTTGCCGCCTCTCGTGCTGTGAGCTCCCGTGCGTGGCCTTGCGTGATGAGCCGGTTGATTTTTTCTTTGTACGCCACTGCCAGGTCCTCTTCCTTCAATAATTTCCTTTCCAGGGACCACAATCTTTTGAGCGCACATTTTTTGTTGTCGGGCAGCGTGATATTTTCGTTTTTCCATAGCAGGCCAGTCTGCCATCTGCCGGACGTCATCTGACAGGTGGTGTCCTCCATCAGCTGGTTGGCACGTACCACATGTGCGGTCACCCGGGAGGCTGATGTGATCCCCAGGGAGTCGACTGCGAAGTTTGTTCGTATCAAGTCGCTCAGCAGGTCATCTTTGTGATTTTCAGCGTGCAGGGCCAGAGTGGTGACCGAGTCTTCACTGGTGGGAGTCCCTCCTCCATGGGTAATCCACCCCAGGGCAGTCCGTGACAATATTCGCGTAGAGTCACGGGCTTCATGCACTTCCCTCGAGACAATGAGGTGAGCATTGTCCTGCCCGATGAGAAGTGTGGGTGTGACGTACCCGCCAGGAACCCTTTGTTCTGGGAGGCTGAGGCCTTTCACGGTGCTCGCTTTGATGTGGTAGCTGGTGCCTATCCCGGCGCCGCGCAGTGTGACCTGCACGCGGCGTGATGCTTGATCTGAGGAGCACATGCCTTTTGCCCCGTGGAGCCGTAGTCCTTGGACGGGTCCGGTAGCGCCAATTTTTTCTGCTGTGGCGGCGTCAATCAGTGTGATCGTTGATCCCTCATCCAGCAGCGCGAATGCGGAGATCGGCTGCGTGGGGCCCGTCAGCACTACTGGCACCACTTTTAGCACGGCGCCGTCGGCCTGGCGTCACATGTGGTGGACATCAGCTGTTGTGGTGTTTTTTACGAACGATGGGTCGTGCAGTAACTTGTGGTGTGGAGCGCGACAGTCTCCAACACCGCACCAGTCCCGGGATTTGCATTGTTTGGGCCAGTGTTTGCCATCTAAACATATACGGCACAATCCAGAACTTTTAACTGTCTCAAAGCGAAGTTTTACGTCCTTCGCTGTGAACTCACGACATTCACGGAGGCAGTGGCCCCTTTCACCGCACTGTACGCACCCTTCACGATTGTTAAAGTCACAGTGGGGTGTCACATTATCACTTCGATTTGTGTTTCGCGTACTTTCGTTTTTTCGCGAACGGTCATACTTTCGCGCACTTTCGTTTTGTACTTTTCGCGAACTTTCGTTTTGTATTTTCCGCGAACTGTCATTTTGTGGTGACTTACGACTCGTTTCACTATTTCGCGGCCCGAATTGTTCCGAGGTAGCAAAGGTTTGCTCGCGACGTGGTCTAGACCTCGCGGGGTCGACCATTCCCGATTTGGAGATGGCGTTCGCGACGGTTTTCAGGAAGGCGGCAAACTGGCAGATGGTGGCAGGCACTTCGTAATGCCGCACTTCCATCAGCCACGCCAACCGCATCGTGCATGGCATCTTCCCCGCGATGTCGCTGAGGAGCGCCGGGTTGGTGAGATATCCCTCATTGTTTAGGGAGCGGAGTGAAGCCACCAGGTTTTGCACAGTCCCCGAGAAGTCTGCTATGTCTTCTAGTGATGCCTCTGCCGTCATGTGTGGAAGCTTCTTGGCCTTGTCCAACATCAGGGCAGCCAGTGAATTCGTCCCTCCGTAGCGCTGCTCCAGCACGGCCAGTATCTCTGGCACTTGGGTAGGGTCCATCAGGAGGGGGCCCACAGCTTCGCGGGCCTTTCCCTTGAGGGCTCGCTGAAGTCGGATGAGGTTCTCGCTGCTGGTCATCCGGCAGGTTGAGGTTGACTGGGTGAACTGTGCCCTCCAGGTGGGCCACTCCAGCGGGTCACCAGAGAAGGTGGGCAGATCCTTGGCCATTGACTGCCTGGCGATGAGTGCTGCCATCCGGGGGTCATCCTCAATTGTGGGATGAGGGCTGTCCTGAGCCCTTGAAGCTCTTATGGCCTCCGTGAGCGCGCAGGTGAACTGAGCCATCGAGTTATCCGCTTGGTGGATCCAGGCGCTGGTGTGGCGGGCCGTCTCGTCCGCATTTGGTTGTGGAGGAAACATCGGCAGGCCGGAGCTCGGGCTGGAAGCGGGCAGATGCTGGTCATCAGGTTGTGCTGGCGCTCGGTACTCCTGTTCGCGCAGTGGTACCGGCGGCACATGTGTAGATGGCCCAGGATGTGTCCACTGCGAGTATGAGGCTGGATCCCCGTGATTGTAGTAAGGGGGTGGTGGCACAGGGGCTGCTGGCCCTGGCTGTGCTGATGATGCATAGGGTCCGACAGGTTTCTCCGGTACGGCTTCTCGTTGCCTCTGGTTGAGCAGAGGTACGGGCGGTACGGGGCCGGAAGGTCCAGGCTGCATCCATCCAAGGCTCCCATCATAGTGAGGGGGCTGCGGCGCGGGGCCTCCAGGCCCTGGCTGCGCCAGTGATGCGTACCTCTGGTCTACCAGAGGCACAGGTCCGACGGGCATCTCTCGTACGGCTTCTCGTTGCCTTGTATTGTGCAGAGGCAAGGGCGGTACGGGGCCGGAAGGTCCAGGTTGCAGCCATCCAAAGCCCCCATTGTAATGAAGGGGCTGCGGCGCGGGGCCTCCAGGCCCTGGCTGCGCCGGTGATGCGTACCTCTGGTTTACCAGAGGCACAGGTCCAGCGGGCATCTCTCGTACGGCTTCTTGTTGCCTTGCATTGTGCAGAGGTACGGGCGGTACGGGGCCGGAAGGTCCATGCTGCATCCATCCGGGGCCCCCATCAGAGTGAGGGGGCTGCGGCGCGGGGCCTCCAGGCCCTGGCTGCGCCAGTGAGGGGTGCCTCTGGTCTACCAGAGACACAGGTCCAACGGGCATCTCTCGTACAGCTTCTCGTTGCCTTGTATTGTGCAGAGGCAAGGGCGGTACGGGGCCGGAAGGTCCATGCTGCATCCATCCGGGGCCCCCATCAGAGTGAGGGGGCTGCGGCGCGGGGCCTCCAGGCCCTGGCTGCGCCAGTGAGGGGTGCCTCTGGTCTACCAGAGACACAGGTCCAACGGGCATCTCTCGTACAGCTTCTCGTTGCCTTGTATTGTGCAGAGGCAAGGGCGGTACGGGGCCGGAAGGTCCAGGGTGCATCCATGATGCTTGTGGTTGCCAAGGTTCTCCTTGGTCCGGATGTCCATGGCTGGTTGGCTCCGAAGCAGTACTCGCTGCGATGAGTTGTGCCAGCCCTGCGGCACCGGGTTGTGCCAGCCCTGCAGCACTGGGTTGTGCCAGCCCTGCGGCGCCGGGTTGTGTGGGCCCTGTCGCATCTGGTGCAGGCCCTGCACGGGTTTGTGGTTGAAGGGCTGCCATCAGCCGTTCAATCTGCTTGTTTTGGTGGCGAAGCTGTCGTCGCAGTTGGCGCACCGTATCCTCGGTAGATGTAGAGGGCGGTGGCTCGTCATCGCTGTCTGCGGAGCCTGTCTCAGGAGTGGTGCTGGGCGAGGGCCGGGGCGTGGCATCAGATATGTCATCAGGCATGTCCAGGACTTCAGGGCCAGCGTCCGGGGCAGTAGGTAGCTCAGCAGCAGGGGGTGGAGGCGAGCCATCTTCTTGGGCCGTCTTCTTGGATCTCAGCGAGGGTGGAGACATCCTGGCGAGGACTGTAGATCCGGCTCGAAGGACCACTTGTAACAGACGTGACGCCTTTACAAGAACTGTAAAATAGGTCCGGGTCTAAGTGCACGCTGATGAGGATGTATGATGCGTAAAATAATAAAAGCTGGCCTCCTGCACCCAGTGTCTGATGAGTAAGGGACACTGGATGTGCCTATTCTTCTGCCTGAGCCTGGCGCCTTGCGGTGTCCTGGAGTAGGGCCGGCTTGTCTGGAGGAGGTAGGCACCAGGGCGGAAGACAGGCAGAAGTCGGCGGGAGGCAGCTGGTGTTGAAGAAAATACTTCTTAAGTAACAAGTAATAAAACAAGTTTTGAAGAGTCGAAGTGAACTGATTTATTTTAAAATTGGCATGGTATATAAAGGGGACTTGTACCCGACAGCGTTCGGGCAGTGTTTTTTACAAAAAGTGGAGGGGTTTTCGTCCTCAGACCAAATGGTATAAATAGGGCGGCCATTATGTGGGCACCCTATTTTGCCGGTGTCACCGTTGAAGGCGGTCGCTTAAAATGTGTTTTTTATAATAATTCTACAGAGTTAATTGTGTACATATGTGTTCGTTATTATACAGTAATCATGAAATAAACCAATTGTCTATTGCTAGATTTTTAGTTAGAGACGTTTGGCTCATTTTTGAGCTAAATCGCATAAAATATAAATTGATTTGCCGTTTGGCTGAATATCTGGTTATTTACAGTTACAATGTTATTTTTACGAGGTCCCCCGTAAGATGTGTTAATGAAACCTGTTTGTTTCACCATCTTACGGGGCACCTGGATTTTTAAAATCGGAAAAACGTATTTTTACCGAAATTTTTCTAAGTGTTTTTTGAGGGTCATTTATTGCCCTAGTTTGAGTAATTTAAGGGCTAGAGACTCAGGCTCTCTTTCCCTCGATGCCTTGTAGGACTGCGGAATGAAATTTCTTAGTTTCATTATCCTACAAGGATCGTAGCTAAAAATAATTAACAATATGTCAAAAAAAAGGAAACATAAAAAATACAAGTGAAATGATAAGTTGAAAAATGTCCCTGGTGGCAACCTGAGCATGATAGCGTTTATTTGTTGCACCGGGGGCATTGTACATATAAAAATGAAAGTATTTTATTAAAACAATATTACAATTAGAATAACTTTTAAATTCTAATTGGAAAACAAACATAAAATATTTTCAACGCAAAAGATCGCCGGCGGTACGGTACTAACGAGTTTAGTGGCCAAGCGGGATTTCTGGTTTTCGAGCGAAATCCCAAAAAATGACCACTGAACTGTAGAGGATACCGCCAAGGATGTTTTTCGTTGAAAGAACATACGAGGATATGTAACACGTCCGTTACAGTTTGAATGAACGTTGTCAAATAGAGAAAAATGGCTTATTTACTCTCCGAGCACAGGAAAAGTTTATTGTGAACCTTGTTTATTATTCGGTGGTGGAACTAGTTTTGGTAAACAATATGTTGGTTTTAATGATTGGAAGAATGTACCGATTAGATTAGAAAGCCACGAAATACACTTGTAATAATAAAGCTAAATATAGCCACTGGAGCGACAGCGCATTTTAAAACTTTTTTCTCCGTTTGTTTGACATTTTCAGAAGATCATCTTTTAAATTTTTCGCCAACATTAAAAATATCATACCTTCGAGTTTTAACATGGAGACATAAAACTTATTATAGTGCTATATAGCCAATGAATTAACTTGTATTTTACCATTTATCTCATATTTATAGGATTTATAAAAAAATCGTAAAGTTTATAACCACGCGAATCCTGCGTGGTTATTACTTTGAAACTGCCATGAGAGGTACTTATTTGAGTCAACATAGAATATTTTCGATTCCTGTATATTGTCTGTGGTATACTTGATAATGAAAGGTGCATATCTATGGAAAAAGGACTTAATTTTAACCATAAACAGCTGATCAAAAATTCTGCATGAAAAAAAAAAATTTTTTTTTTTTACATCGTTCTATAATAGTCTACGAAGTTTGGTTTTGAGACATCTATGGTCATAATAGATAAATCATTTCAATAGCTTCATTTTAAGTCCAAAATAACAAACGCGGGAGCTACAAATATATACATATATATATTTTAATTTTGCCGAATCAAGGAGATAATTGCCTTTTTTGTCCGTAAAGCAATTGGAGACATTTAAAATGGCATCAATATATGGTAAAAATCGCTCCATTGGTTATCAATTTAAATAAGAAATATTCTGTCGCGAACTTCAACAAGTTTATCACATTTTGTTCTTTGTCTGTAAACTCATGTACGTATCTTTTCCATTTGCAGGGTCAACATGGAGGAACTCTCAACTGCCACATCACAATCTCTCTTATCCAAAAATGGTTCAGAGTTGTTTACAAACTCAACAGGCGAAACAGCCGCCACAAATGGGACATTATGGGATTCTACCGACTGGACTTCGAAATATTTGGGAGATGATTCCTGGGGCCTCTCCAGAGAAACCAGCATCTATCTATACTCGGGATTGATCATAATTTGTATTGTTTTAATTTTGACTAAATTGATGCTCTTCTTTGGGATGTGCATCAGAGCTTCGATAAATCTTCACGATTCCATGTTTAAGTGAGTAATATTTTTGTGAAATCCGGGATAGACAGAGAGAATGGAACATCACACATTTTTGTCATTCCCTTCTGTTATTCAGATTATAGACATGACCTGAATCTAGTATTTGATTCACTCGACCGTAACATGTCTTTGTAGGAATGTCCTCTACTTATTCTTATCCACTTGTGAATTGTATATTACTTTTCCTTTTTCTCTTCATCTGCTCAAAATGCCCAAACCCTTAAATTGTCACTTAACCTTTAAAATACCGAGCTTCTGGGACCTAATATCTTTGTAGTGTGCCGATAGTAAAAATCCTACAAACAGATAGTATTGTTTTCAGATTACCAATTGGATAAGCCAATGCTCAACGAATTCTCAGTTTTTTTGTATCTAATGTGAACTTTTGATGCTTGAGAAGTTAATCTAGTATGTTAGCGATATTTTTAGATATGTCCAATCGTACATATTATGGTTCTACATACAAGGTTTTACCAAGCGTGAGCCTCAGTTATTTTATTTTTATTATTTCAGAGGAATTACTAGAGCGACAATGTGGTTCTTCAACAATAACGCTTCTGGAAGGATTTTGAACAGGTTTTCTAAAGACATGGGCACAGTGGATACCACGTTACCAGCAGCTCTAGTGGACTGTATTGGAGTAAGTACTCTCTAACTTGTTATTTAAACATATCCCAGGGTTTGGTGTGGCCTCCTCCACAAATGTTGTTCACCAGCTTCGGTCCCCGAGCCTTCCTATCCTATTCTTCTAATCCAATCCTCTTCCATACAATCATTCCACATCTTTCTCGGTTTGCCTCTAAGTGGGGCATGGGGCATTCCACTGGGGCATCCATTTGTTCAAGATTTCAGAGTCGTGTCACCTGGAATTTTTTCCACATGGTCAGCCCATCACAGTCTTTGGGACCGACAGAGTCTTGCAAAAGTTTAATGCTCAATTATATTCCGAAGTTCATTTTAATTCTGCATGTTTCATCTTCTCGTTTAGATTCAAAGAAAGATTGAAACTGCTAATTTGGTTTTTTTTAATTTTAGGTTAGGCACCACATATCACAGCTTTACTTTGTACAGAAGTTTGCTTCTTTCGTATCATCATCATCATCATTAACCTTTAGTGTGCCAAGAAATCCACTGTGGATTTCTGACGTTTGTACCCATCGTGTGCTGGCGAATCCACTGTAGATTTGCTAGTAGCTCACCGCACTTGTTTACTCTGAAAAGTCATTAAACGTGATGAAAAAAAAACTGGGTTGAAAAGGTTACGTTAGTTAAGTTATGGGATTTTTTTCCCATAATTTTTAAAGACTTTCAAAGAGATGTTGAAATGCCACTTTGTTGAGTTGTCATGGAACCCTCGATCTTATGTTATTTTGAACACTATAAAATGCTCCTAGCAATCTAAAATATATTTTATTCACTTGCCAATAAAATAATGTATGCGAAAGCTTAACTAGCTTGTCTTTTCATCACTTGCAATATATATATATATTATATTTGAAAAAGTACGTTACATATATAAAATTCTTGGTTAAATGTGATAATTTCAATTTTTAGAAGTCATAGTTCCTACATACTGTACTTATTTACAGGAAAGCCTTGCATGATTTATTTTTATTGTGAAGAACGCTTATATAGCTGGAAAATATAATACAATTGAAGAATATTTTTTTATAACAATAGAAACAACAAACTGCGTTCTTACGGACTTCCCGCATCCTTGTGTGCGTGGATTGCCGACTTTTTGAGGGGGAGGTCGATTCAGGCGGTTGCTGACGGTTTCACCTCTTCCTCACATTCAATAAATGCTGGCGTCCCACAGGGATCGGTTCTGTCTCCGACTTTGTTTCTGTTGCACATCAACGACCTCTTGTCATGTGCACCGATTCATTGTTAGGCGGATGACAGTACAGTCCATGATAGCTTTTTGTTTGACAAGCCTCCAAAGAGCACACAAACCCCAATAGCTGGAGGGCTTTGAAGCAAAGAATGGATGGTTACCTCGAGAGTGTTTTCTCTTGGTGTAAGAATAACCTCTTCGAATTTAATGTTTCAAAGACCCAATCATGTTTGATAACGTCTAAAAGGGATCGAAATGATAATCTAGTCTCCTTCAATGGAAGCATTCTTCCGAATAGGACCTCCATTGATATGCTTGGTGTAACTCTAAGTGACCAGCTCAGGTATGGGGGCTCCATCAAAACCAGAGTTAAGTTAGCCTCTCAGAAACTGGGCGTACTGTACAGGGCCCGCAGATACTTTAATAGTACTCAACTGCTAACCCTGTACAAATCGCAAGTGCGCCCCACGGTTGAATTTGGTAGCCACCTCTGGTCTGGAGCTCCAAAATACCTAAAAAAAACCCTTGACTCTGTGCAGAAACGGGCGGTCCGTTTGATAGATTCTCCCATCTTAACAGACGGATTGCAATCTTTAGAGCATAGGCGTCAGGTGGGAATGCTGTCCTTGTTCTACCGGTATTACAATGGAAGATGCTCCGAGGAACTAGCGTCATTGATCCCTTCGGCACCGGTGCATAGTCGGGAAACACACCAAACACGCGCCCAACATTTGTACACAGTTGATATTAGTCACATGAGAACGGGTCGTTTTTACGATTCGTTCTTGAGTTCAACAGCTCGGCTGTGGAACGATTTACCGGCCTCTGTGTTTCCTCCCTCCTACAACATGAGTCTCTTCAAGACCCATGTTAATTCCTTCCTTTCCTCAAAAAGACCCTCCACACAGCATTCTCAAAGATGACATAGGCCCTGAGGGAAATTATTTTCCTCAGTGCCTCCTGTGTGGAGTTAATGTAAAAAAAAAAAAAAAAGAGAGGGCAAAAACACTTCTCTGAGTATAAGTAGCTATTTAGGAGAATTGTTTGCACACTAGAAGTAGTGACTAGTGAAGTAGTGTACCCTTGACTCTGTGCAGAAACGGGCGGTCCGTTTGATAGATTCTCCCATCTTAACAGACGGATTGCAATCTTTAGAGCATAGGCGTCAGGTGGGAATGCTGTCCTTGTTCTACCGGTATTACAATGGAACCTCAAAGATGACATAGGCCCTGAGGGAAATTATTTTCCTCAGGGCCTCCTGTGTGGAGTTAATGTTAAAAAAAAAAAAAAGTAGATCTTGGGATGATGGCATTCCATGGGTTAATACAGTTTAATGGAGGCTTAACAGATTGATAACTATCCAAAAGGAAAATATGCACATGCATGATCTGTCTAATGTACTTACATAATTTTTTTGTTTGTTTCAGTTCCTCCTGGAAACCATTGGTATCTTAGTAGTGGTCTGCATAGTCAACTATTGGCTCCTCATACCCACAACCCTGGTCGTTATAATGCTCTCAATAGTCAGGATCATCTACATCAAGACGGGAAGGAGTTTGAAGAGGATAGAAGGCATAAGTAAGTAGCTCGCTTCTTATCTGGTAATTAACCTCTCATCTGTGGTTCGTCCGCCGGCGGGAACAAAAAAAAATGTGTTCATTTTATTTATTTTGTTATTAACTTTTTGATTTGAAAATGAAGTGTGGTGTTTTCTCTTTCTAATACAGTTTAGATCATATTTCTAACCATGATAGTAAGGGAGACACAATGATTTCTTTGAGACTTATATGAGTTGTTCTGAAAAATGAACAAATTTGCCTGATGCGTTAAAGTGTTATCATTAGCAATCTCTACCACAGACTAATCATTTTTATATTATTGTATATTGCATACTTACACTTTTAAAAGTGGTCGTCAAAAGTAACCCATGTAAAATATATTTATTTATTTATTTGTTTATTAAGACATACACAGTACCAGTGGCGGCTCTCCCCTTAGGACAATGGGTGTTTGACCCCCCAAAATTATAAGATATAATAATTCATTTTTACGGATAAAACTGCTCAAAGCATCGAATTGTTTATTTGAAATGAATCCCGAAATAACGGCAGGCTAGCGGCGACATAGACGAGCAGTGACATCTATTGCAAAAAATGGAAGCTCCCATTCACACAGTATTCCCTGGGTCAATTTTGCCAATGCCCGATCTTCTCTCTCTATGCGCGCCATACAACAAATGAGATGGCACTATGTTCTTCGCCTGGAGTTGATATTCTCCCGCATAGGTAGTAAAGAAATCCTAATTACGCTTGGGTTATGTCCGTGAGGGAGACACCATTATGAATGTTATGTGTTGTTGAAAGAGATGGTGATATAAACATAGGTCGGTTTTGCTTTTTGCACATATGTCTCGCATGAAACAATGGTTGTTTTTGTATTGAATAGTTCGGGAGAGATTTGAAATAATTATTCACATTGTTATTGATGTAATTTGCGACATTTCAATTTTAATTTGGTAGTACATTGGGAAGTAGATCTTTTCAAAGATTATTTATTATATTATTATGATCAATTTTCAACAGACATGGAAAACAGCACGGACGTACAAAATATATGGACATGCCCTTACGTGTTAAAAATGTGTTATTTCCCCCTCCCATTGGAACCATTTTTCGGAACCGGCTGGGCGTGTCCGGACCAGTGTCGTGCTCTCATCATACATTTTACGCACGGACGCTGTATGTCTATGAAACACATACTTAGACATCGAGATACATAGCGACGCGAAACACAAAGCCGCTGTTTACTGGGTTAAGTAAATCATGAAACATTTGTAAAAGTGTCTACGGCAAAAAAATATTCCACTATGAAAATACTCAGAACCTTACTTTGCGAATTTGGATTTTACACATCTGTTCATACCGTGGCATGCAATTCGCGCTCCCATATAAAAAGGTCTATTCATTCAAAATCAGATTTTACTATCAAGAACTAAATAGTGATATTATAGTGCGAGGTGCCTATATACTGTTAGATTGATTTATTGGCAAATCACAAGTCTCTTTCCTCTCTTCGCCCCGCCATAGTTGGTTTTTACCCCTCATCTGTAAGTTCTCGTCTAGTTATTTGTATGTCTATGGAAAACAGCTTGATTTAAAACAATTTTTGTTTTATTTTTTTTTATATAGGTATTAGGTATCGGTGCCTATTATTTCTATTAGCATAAGTTAACAATAATAATCTAAACGAAAATATGAAAGAGAACAAGACACATAAAAACAAAAACATTATAAAATAATAAATTATAAAAAGAAAGTTTTTCTTATAAACATTGAATATTATTTCTAATCTAATTTTGTTTTTAAATTTTGGATACTTAGGTACTATTGGTGTGCACAACTATATGGAAAAGTGCCCCCTTTAAAATGATGTGACTTCAAGTACATGTATTATGTAGCGACTTTGCAATTTACAAATAATACCTATGTAATTTGAGTTGCGGATTCATGACCCTACCTCTCTTTAAATTGATTGATAATAATGTATCGGCATTTTTCTCAATATCAAATAAAGATTAATCACTTTTTTTTTCAAATGACCTTCCACAGCTGGAGCCCTAGAGCCGCCTCTGCACAGTACATTATAATATAAGTTATAAGATGTAAAAAATTTATGTATTTGTGTACCTATTACGTAAGTCATCTCCTATCCTTTTCCTATATTCCTCTTCCTCTCCTCTTCCTATAACCCAACATTAATTATAATATAATAAAACTTCATTTCCGATGTACTTTAGCATAAGAAACCTCTGTGGCTTGACTCCAGTTCAATTATATATTTATCACTGTATATGTATTATGTAAAAGCTGTTTGTTTCTTACAAATAAATAAATAAATAAGTCATAGAATGTCATTTGGTAGTAACGCCTGACATATGTAATAACAGATTTTAAAACTTAATTAGTGAATGAACAAGTAATAATAATAAAAAGAAAGAAAAGGGAGTAGGGGGGGGGGGGGGGGGGGGAGATAAAGAGACATTTTAAAAGAAGAATTATACGCTCACTAAATTGTAATTGACTGATTAAGGTTTAGTGAAAGGTTAGTGTAAATATTTAAAAAAATTTATAATATGTATGTGTAATCTACAATGTAATGATGTCAATATTTGCTGCAATTTGTTTGAAGAAAAAATATCTACATACATAAACGATTCGACAAAAAATATTAATATTTCCAAATCCAAACAATCTAAGTACAAGCCTATAAAACCGTGGATTACCCATGGTCCTATAATATCTGTACGACATAAACAAGCCCTTTACAAGTTAACTACCCAATAACCAAATAATAAAAATTTACTAAACAGTTTTAAGGCATATAAAAACAAACTTTCATATATTATAAAACACAGAAAAGAAAGTTACTATAAACA
The DNA here is from genome assembly GCA_917563855.2 of Limnephilus lunatus. NCBI lineage: Eukaryota > Metazoa > Arthropoda > Insecta > Trichoptera > Limnephilidae > Limnephilus > Limnephilus lunatus. The sequence goes on from OU830596.1 coordinate 12,131,728, forward strand.
AAAGATTGATCAGGCGGAAAATGATAGTAAAAAAGTGTGGACGGTTATAAATGAAATAATTGATTAAAAAAAATGCAGGAATAATGAAATCAATGCTATTACTCACGATAACTCGAAAATATGCTGTAAAGAAAACCCGTCAAAAGCTGCAAATATATTTAACACATTCTTTGCAAACATAGGAAAAAATCTTGCAAATCACATAAATACCAACCCAATTTCAGATTGCAATATTGATACAGAAAATAAAATAGCAACATTTCAAGTCACAACAGAGGATGAAATAGTATCTATCATAAACGATATGAAAGGAGGTTCTGTACCGGGATTTGATGGAGTTACGGTTAATATTTTTAAAAATATTAAAAATCAAATTTCTAAACCATTAATGCATATAGTAAATTTAAGTTTCCAAAGCGGTGTGTTCCCATCTATTTACAAACAAACTATCATTACTCCAATATTTAAATCTGGTAATCCAGAAGAAGTAAGCAACTACCGACCAATATCAGTAATCTCAAATATAGCAAAAATTTTTGAAAAGATAGTAAAAAAAAGAAAGAACCAGTTTATAAAATGTAATAAAATAATTAATGAAAATCAGTTTGGATTTATGGAAGGTAGAAGCACACAGGATGCAATTGCAAAATTAACTAGCCTTGTTCTCAATTCATTAGATAAATCATTAAAATGTATTGGAATTTTCATAGATCTCAAAAAAGCGTTTGACAGCATATCACATGACAAACTGGTAACTAAATTAAGAAACATTGGATTAAACGGTACAGCTCTAGAATGGATAAAAAGCTACCTTTTCAAACGCCCTCAAGTCGTAAAAATCAACAATGTGCTTAGCCAACAAGATACAAGTAATTTTGGTATACCTCAAGGTACAGTCCTGGGGCCGTTACTGTTTATCATCTAGGTAAATGATATATTCACACAAAGAATAAACGGAAAAATAATATCTTATGCTGATGACACTGTCATAATAATTGAAGGTGCTGATTGGAATACTGTGAACAACCTAGCGAATATTGACATCAATACACTGAAAAACTGGTTCGATAAAAATCTCCTCTCTTTAAATACCGAAAAAACAAACTTTATCCCATTCTCTATCAATAAATTTAAATCTAAACCAGAAATAAAAATTCTAATACATCAGAGTAAATGTAGTGGAACTAATTGCACTCCAGAATGTTCTACACTTAATTCAACTTCCAAAATTAAATATCTTGGTGTATATATAGATCAACATTTTAAATGGAAAACACATATTTGTGAACTTGTCAAAAGAATTAGGAAATGTATATATATATTTATAAGACTCAGAAATATTCTTAGACTGGAAAACCTAAAAAGAGTGTACTATGCAATTGTTCAATCTATATTACAATACGGTATTATAGGATGGGGAGGAACATATGATGTTATTTTAAATCCTCTCAAAATAGTTCAAAGACTAATAATTAAGATTATATTGAAAAAAACATCTACATTTTCTACCGAAAAAATCTTTTCAATATTCAAAGTAACTACAATAGACAATTTATATAAAAAATATTCAATTCTACAAACTTTCAAAGAAATACAGCTAAAAAAATTACATTTCAATATCTCAGCAAGATATCAAAACAATATTAAAATCCCAAAATTTAATACCAAGCACATCCAAAATTCCTATCTGTATCATGGTATAAATTATTTCAACAAACTCCCATTAGAAGTAAAAATTATTGAAAATAAGTAAATTCCAAACTAAATTAAAAAATTACCTGAAACAACTGTAAGAGTTACATTACTATTTCACTTCATTTAAATCTGTTAATCGACACATCTCAAGTTTCTCTTGTTAATAGTTGCAATATTATTATTCACCTACTCAAATGATAACATTGATAACATAATTGAGTATGAATTCACTCACCAAACACAAGAGACTTGTCTCTTTATGGTGAGGGGAGGCTTTTATTACATTAATATTACAAATCTGTTTATGTAAAAAAAAAAAAAATGTATAATTATTGTAAAAACAAACAAATATTAAATAAAAAAATTATCACGCCAAGAAATTTAATAAATTAGTTTTGTATGTTTGCAAGGAATCATGGAAAATGTCTAAGTGTAGTAATTTTTCGCAGTGGGTATAAGTTGTGATTGCGTAAGTAATTGGTGAGTTATTATAGGTGAATATTATAGGCAGGTATCTACTTATCGCTTATTTGGATTTGAAAATATTTATTTTCTATTTTGATGATTTCGTCAAGACAATCTAATTTTAAAGTAATTTTTTAGCAGGGGTGCCCGGGTTCATAGGGTGAGGTTTATCCTGGTCTTGGAGGCGGATGCGTCTGCCCACTAGCTGCATGGCAGGCCGGATTGGGAGAGAATGGTTGAGGGAGTCCCTTTCACTTCTTTCGGAACATCGCCTTGCACCACAGTGGGAGGGATGGATTCATACGTTCGTCACTCCTGGACACACTGACCCCCAGATTCCTACCCACCCCTAATACCCTTTTCCTTACCAGAACTTCTTCTCCTTCCTTTCCTAAAATGACCCTCCACACAGCATCCCCAAAGATGACTTAGGCCCTGAGGGGAATTATTTTTCCCAGGGCCTCGTGTGTGGAGCTAATGTAAAAGTTCACACTGGCATGAACGAACACACTCATAAAGGAAAGTATGTTATAAAACAGTACCAACTGACCTAAGCCCTCGATTCCAGGTAGATCGCCAGCCTTCACCCATGTGAATGCCACCCTCTCAGGCCTGGAGACTGTGCGTTCCTCGGGATCCGCAGCCCAACTGCTGACAATGGAGTTTGACCGCCACCAGGACCTTCACTCCTCAGTGTGGACGCTGGTCATCAACTCCAACCGAGCCTTTGCCTTCTGGATGGACGTCATCTGCTGCGCCTATCTGGCTGCGGTCACATATAGCTTCTTGCTGTTTACTAATGAAGGTGGGTTACCTGTATATGATGCTCTAAAATTTTGTTCACATGGTCGATCGAAGTTGTTTCCAGAATTATGCAGCACACCCATATCATTGCGTTTAACAAGCTTAGCTCTTACGGGCCTTTTTCCAAAAAAAAATCTCGTCTGGCCGCTTTCGAAATTTCGAACGCTTGACATAGCTTGAAGTAAAATACTGCCACTTGTATTGCAGTTAATTCAAATCTCCCAGTAGAACATGAACTGCAAGCTACGTCACGATTTTTTAACCAATCTAGCCAATTAGCTCTGCCCCCTCGATGAGCTAACCTTTTTAAAGGCATTTTCTACGAACCTTGCACCAACATTACAAATGTACATATTTTAAAAAGTATATTCCAAATGTTGGAATTCAAATACATACTCAAAGGAATGGTATATTGTTTATCTGTGGTATGAACCTCAATTTGGTCAATTCACCTATGGAAACATTGTCTCAAAGATCAACTTTTTTTTTTATATGAATTCCATACAAGAGTCCCAACTGCCTGGAGCCAGTGAGACTATGCCATTCCCAATGTTTATTTTACATTAGCTCCACACTGGAGGCCCTGAGGAAATCAATTTTTCTCTGGGCCTATGTCATCTTTAGGGATGCTGTGTGGAGGGTCTTTTTAGGGAAAGGAAGGAGAGGAAGTTCTGGGAAGGAAAAGGTATGAGGGGTGGCTAGGAATCTGGGGGTCAATGTGTCTAGGAGTGGCATACGTATGAATCCATCCCTCCAACTTCGATACAAGGCGATGGGTCGAGAGAGTCCGGCTGTAAATGTAAAAGGTCTCCCTCAACCAGTCTTTCCCTATTCGGCCCACCACGCAGTAGGTGGGAAAACGCATGTGCCGCTAAGACCTTTACCTCACCCCATGAACCCGGGCACCCCTTCTAAGTCGCCAAACGTTTATACCATGGCTCCAATGGTGTTTCTCCATTCTCTTCACATAGCTGTTAATGCTTTCTACTCCCAGTAGCTTCCTGTGTGTATGTGTGATGTTGCGTTGAAGTGTCTTGTTAATAATCTTCCCAGCTCCCCCATCCAGTTTCCATACATCTCGTTTTGGGTTTGGATCACGTATGAGTTCTTTAAATTGTTAAATTGAACAGAAATATCATTGACATTTCTTCGCCTATTAAAAACCTTACAAGATATTGCTCTAATCAGGAGATAGTGATCATTTAAAGTTTCGATTATTATTTATGTGTCGAATAGTGTTAACGAGAGTTAAAGACATACTATATTAATTTTTTAGATACTAATTTTGTAGAGAACAATATTTGCAATTGTAACACTTAAGAATTTCCGAAAAATATGTAGTCTACATTAATGTTCTATTTGTTTTTATAGATACGTTTGGTGGCAAAGTGGGTTTGGCTATAACCCAAGTCATGGGCTTAGTGGGAATGTGTCAATGGGGAATGAGACAAACAGCGGAAGTTGAAAACCAAATGACTTCGGTAAGCCATTTTTAGTTTTGTTGATTAAAGTGTTCAATTAGAAAAAAAAAAATTTTTGCAATTTTATCATTTAATGTCTTGTTTGATTTCAGGTTGAACGTATCAATGAATACTCAAATCTCCCGTCCGAACCTGCTCTAGAAACGGATGAAGCGGAATTCTCTAGGAAGCATCCCGGAGTGGATTTGGCAAAATGGCCTACAGATGGTAAAATCTTATTTATTTTTCCTAGGGTCATCTGTTGGAATGGTAAAAACAAATGCTACTGTTAAATATCACAATATAACCGCCTGTTTTGCATCACTTTTATCTTTTGCTTTTACTTTCTGAAAACTGATAGTTACCCTAGAGTTACTCCACCATTTTGAAATATTTGACAATTCTGTTGGAGGTAAGGTATGAAATTGCGCGCTTCAACATTGATTATTAACCTTTAACTGCTGACGTGGGGGCCGCTCCGGCCTAGCAATAATAATAATATCGAAAAACTCCCCTCCCCCGCGCGTGACGCATACGCCGCTTCCAGTAGCTTCGAATTTAGTGACACAAGTGCCGTAATTTAAAATTTTAATTTTTAAAGTTAAATTTCTGTAAATAAATTCATTTAAATTTTTTTTGCGGGCCTCTCTGACCATTCGCCAGTACTTACGTGACTTAAGTTGATTTTTACTATATAAAATTAAACATAAGCAACTATACTAAAGTTTTATATATTTAGTTTATTTGAGACACTATGAAATATTATAATAAAAGTGAGTTCATTTCTTTATTTAGTTTAATAGATAATACAGACTGATTTCTGATCCCAAGTGATTTTTGCCAAAAATTATTACATAATATCCAAATTGTCAAATATAAGTTACTTAATAATAAAAAAGTGTTTTATTTTATTTTATTTAAATATATTTAAATTGTCCAATAAATAATAATTTGGACCTCAAAATTTTCATGGATCTCTAATATATAAACATTTAAAGTAACGGGCCACCCAGGCCCCCACATCAGAGTATACGTAAAAAAAATCACGTCCGCAGTTAAAGGTTAATCGTGATTAATATTATAGAAGATGATGATAGTCACGATGAATTCTTCATCCAATGAGTCTTGCACACGCTGGACTAATATTTCTTTTTACCAAAAAAGTACCCCTAAAAGTTGGATCTTCGAAAAAAAATTATTTATCTTTTTTCCTTGCACTATCATGTAGAATCACCTCCCGAAGTTAATGCACTTTACCCCCGGATGCCCTGAATACATTTATGTATTTTATATTTAGTTTAAAATTTTGAATAAATATTTATTATTGTTGTCATATTGACTGAAAATGTAAAAGGTGAAAGATTTTATTACTACATTAATGATATATGTACTCAACAAATAATTCTTTTTTTGTAGGTGGTGTTGAAATTGAAAACTTATACCTAAAATATGACAAAGGTAGTGATGCAAAGGCTGTCTTGAAGGACGTTAACCTCAAAGTAGAGAGTGGAGAAAAAGTTGGCATTGTGGGAAGAACTGGCGCTGGCAAGAGCTCCATCATAGCAGCACTGTACAGGTGACTTGATTTTGCTATTGTAAGGTATAGTTACAGCTTGACACAGGTAAATTTGTAGTTAATGGCGTTGCTAGTGCCAATTTTTTGGATATCAAAACCTACAGATCTTTCTCGAATCCATTTGTTAGTTTATTTGGTACTTCCTCCTTTGACCGCCTGCAAAGTTATCCATATCAAGCTGAATATCTTCTTGTTTTGCTTGCATTATCTCCTGATTAGTTGGCATTATCTCCTGATCAGTTGGCATTATCTCCTAATCAGGCTTGCATTATCTACTGATCAGTTGGCATTATCTCCTGATCAGTTGGCATTATCTCCTGATCAGTTGGCATTATCTCCTGATCAGTTGGCATTATCTCCTGATCAGTTGGCATTATCTCCTGATCAGTTGGCATTATCTCCTGATCAGTTGGCATTATCTCCTGATCAGTTGGCATTATCTCCTGATCAGTTGGCATTATCTCCTGATCAGTTGGCATTATCTCCTGATCAGTTGGCATTATCTCCTGATCAGTTGATATTATCTCCTGATCAGGCTTGCATTATCTCCTTATCTGGCTTGCATGATATAGTGATCAGTTTGCATTATCTCCTGATCAGGCTTGCATTATCTCCTTATCTGGCTTGCATTATATAGTGATCAGTTGGCATTATCTCCTGATCAGGCTTGTATTATCTCCTGATCAGTTGGCATTATCTCCTGATCAGGCTTGTATTATCTCCTGATCAGTTGGCATTATCTCCTGATCAGGCTTGTATTATCTCCTGATCAGTTGGCATTATCTCCTGATCAGGCTTGCATTATCTCCTTATCTGGCTTGCATTATATAGTGATCAGTTTGCATTATCTCCTGATCAGGCTTGTGTTATCTCCTGATCAGGCTTGCATTATCTCCTGATCAGTGCAATCATTCGTAACTTTTTGACTGCTGGTAAACTGCCGTGAACCTGGAAAAGGTCATGATCACTGACCAAGTGTTTGGCAGGAAAAGTAGATCACCGAAAAATTGGAATGATCAAGCGTCGCACGCATCCATCGTATCAGGACTGTGACGATTAGAGGAGCCTGGATCTTTAGGGCAATTGATTTGGGGGACACAATCCTTAGCAATGATGCAACGATTCAATAAGATTTTTTTTCTTATTGAGCTTATTCCATTCTGCCTACATACTAACCTTATCATTGTGATCATAGCATATGTGATAAATCGACGGCTATCATTGTACGTGAATGTCGCATATTATTTGATTAATGAAGTTTCACTAAAACACATACATTTTGTCAAAGCTTGCATGGACTTGATTGTGTTGAAAAGGCCAGAGTTATGAAGGCAAAAATCACATATCACCCAAATGGGGCTCACTTTGGTCCCCCTATACTGCAGAGTGTTCGTGTCCTCAATATATACTCTTTTTGCCCTTTCATCACTCAGATATAGTTTCAATTTTTTTTTAAACCAACCTAAGATTAGCAGTCAATAATTTTGTCAGAATTGGACAGACATTATTTAATATCTCTTTTAAATTCAAATTCATTTCTGAATGGTGTTTCTAGATATACCTACAATGTATATAGGGTATTTGTAATAAAAAAACAGCTTAGACAAAAATTTCATTTGGGGGGATGTGTATTACCCCTCCCTCCGATGCGAAAGAGTTAAACGATGTTTTTGAATAAATAAATTTTGAATTCCACTATTTCCAGGTTGACCGAGACCGAGGGTACGGTGAGACTATCCGGAATAGACACTAAAGATGTTGGCCTCCACGAGCTGAGGTCCGGAATGAGCATCATTCCACAAGAGCCCGTACTGTTCAGCGGCAGTCTCCGAGATAATCTAGACCCCTGGGCCCGCCACTCTGACCAGGAGCTGTGGGACGCCTTGGGCGAGGTAATAATATTCATTTAGCATTTTAATATGCGCCTATTGATTCATAATTCAAATTTGTTTCCAAAATTTAAAATGATGGTATGGCAGTCTCCGAGATAATCTAGACCCCTGGGCCCGCCACTCTGACCAGGAGCTGTGGGACGCCTTGGGCGAGGTAATAATAATCATTTAGCATTTTAATATGCGCCTATTGATTCATAATTCAAATTTGTTTCCAAAATTTAAAATGATGGTATTTTGAGAATGCTCCAATAAATCTATGTACAAAAGTCTTCCAATTTCCTCCTTATTTAACAGAACTGAGATAATATAATATATTATATTGTATTATAATTCCAGGTGGAGATGAAGGGCATGGTATCCGAGCTAGCCGGGGGCCTCAGCTCGCGGGTTTCAGACGGGGGCGCCAACCTGTCAGTGGGGCAGAGGCAGCTGCTATGCTTAGCCAGGGCTGCACTGAGGGGGGCCAAGATACTGCTAATGGATGAGGCCACTGCCAATGTTGACCACGAGTAAGCCATCAAAAATACTTAACCACTATTTCAAATATTGCAAAAAAAAATTACTCCCGTGCCACCCATTGAAATGCATTGCTTCATGTTTTGTTTAGTTCCATGACAAAATAGAATATTGAAGAAAAGTGATAATAATGTTTTATCTTACCGTTTTTTTTTTTACATATTTTTATAGCTTTGCACACTTGCCCTGGATGGCCGTACATTTTTTTTAAATAAAAATTTTTTATTATAGCGACTATATAAAATATTTTTTATACAAAATATAACAAAATAGAATGGTGAAATTAAGTATTATAACGGGGTAATGAAATAAAATCAATCCACACTTTTCTTCTGTAAACACAATGAATCTTTATTGGGTCGTTACAGTCAATTAACTCAAGAAGACAGTTCCATAATCGTAAAAAACAGTTGTAACTTATACGTACAAGCTATAATTATTCTAAATAATAATAACTCCAAAGGACACTAATTATCCTTTTACCCGTCACTTTATACAAAAGATTCACGAGTACCTTGAAGCTGCGCGAGATGGTCTTGAAAAGCAGACTTAACTTTTTTTGAGGTTTCGCTTGTCTTATATCGGCCCGCTGCCCTAGCGGCGGGGGTAGTAAGAGACAAGCGATGTTAGAAAGGGAGAGTATTCTATATTATAATTTGCTACATTATAGATATGGTATTTCATTAGTCCTCCTCATTAAAGGATCTTGTGCCGAGGCAAATTAAAGTTATTTAATCAGAGTTTGTTTGACTTCTATGTCATTATCAGTGTCTTTATGAGCGTTTTTTTCTTTGAATTCTTTCAGCCAGATTTTTATTCTTAATTTGTACTCATTACATTTTTTCATTAGTTTTATGTCTTGGGGAAGGATATTGTGGAGTTTTGTTGCAAAGTGCGTGTAGTTTCTTTGTCCAAATGCGGTTTTATTACTCGGATTGTTTTTAACGTCATTTTTATTCGATCTAGTGTGATGGATACACGTTCTAGTAGAGGATTTAGTATTTTTGAATAGTTTCAGTAATATATTTTTCTCATATATTCGTTGTACATTTGGTACGTCAAAGTTATTAAAAAATTCAATGGAAGGCGTTCTAATGCGTACTTTCAGTATGGTATTTTTTAATTGTACAGTAACATATTTTAACGTCAAACTAATTTAAAAAAAAAATTCTTAAAGTAGTATGTAGTGAGTTTTAAATATGCATAACTACTCTTCTCTTTTTGTTTCTAAGAATCTCGAAAAGTTCATCTCTTTATTGCTGAAGTCAATTAATTTTTCAGGACAGATCAGCTGATTCAGAAGACCATCAGGAGAAAGTTTGCAGACAGAACTGTCATCACCATCGCCCATCGGCTACACACTGTCATGGATTCTGATAAGGTCGTCGTCATGGACAGGTATGCTACAAAAAAATATTCCTTAACCACTCGGAACATTAGAGCGTCAAAACACGCAAATATAATAATAGCGGTCAAGACATTAGAGCCTCTTTTGACGTCAACGCACGAGATTTTACAAAAATTGATTTATTTCCATCACTAGTATACAGATAACCATGAAATAAAAAACGGAATATTGATAATGAACAACGCTACGCTTCTGTATTCAAAAATATCTATGGAACATAGAGATTAATTATCTGAGCCGAATGGAACCTCCATCTTGTTTGATTGTCATTTGTTCAACACATTGTTAGTTTTTTATTAAAATATTTTTGTATGAAATGGTAAAAAAGTGAGGTGACAAAATTGTTTATTATACATTTGTACGATAAAATAAGTATTTTTTTTTTACATAATCTGTGATTTTAGTACCGTTTTCACATAAAACATCACGTGGGTCATTTTTACAATTTTTTCATGTTTGCATTCTAAATTTTAATATTTAAAAATGTTATTATTTATTTGTAATAATACAATTTGAAAGCTTATTTTATAACCTATTCAAAACAGTTTTTAGAATGAAGCTACGTTTCCCAAAACGTGATTTATGAAGCTTTTAGTAAAAATCGTAAATAACACAAATATTATCACGTTTTGACAGTTTTCTAAGGGACACATAATAAACAGAAGTCTATTTCTGAGAGGTTAACATATATGTTTGTGTTGTCTTTGATAAAGCCCTGTGTGAGAATAATATTATAGGTTATATTCTGAACTGTAACGCAAAGGTTCAAAGAGAATTTTTCTGATTATATTTTTATTATCGATGTGTATTATTTTATTATGAATTTGCATATTAGGCTGCTATATTCGTGAGACATTCACCATTTGATTAATTATGTAAAGCAGCCGTTACATTTAACCCTTCTGCACCGAAGGGGGTAAAAACTCTTCCCCCAAATGAGAGTTTTGTGTGATATCTAAGTTGATTTTTTTAAGGGAAAACTTCTTAAAAATAGCGACACTAAAAAGAGACAAACACATACATCTATAGGATTTATAATATAGATAGTATAATCGGTCTCCTCTTTGTTTGGTGCTTCGTAGCCTTCCCACTCTTATCTACTTTATTTTTCTGAAAGTTTCACTTCTACTGCGTGTGAATTGCACACTCTGTTTTTTTACATAGGTATTTTATAATGTAGGTAGTCTTAGAAAAGCTATTTGGTAACCGATCTGCATTTAAAAAAAATATATCGGTACTATAACAATGCTACTATTCAATTTGGGAGGCGGGAATGGGTACCGCCGCCCCGAGAACTTTTATTGGATAACCAACACCTCTGCCATAGGTCACCCCAAGTGGTTCGCTACGTTTGGTGATTTAGCAGGGGTGCCCGGTTTCATTGGATGAGGTTTGTCTAGGTCTTGAAGTCAGATGACCAGGACACACTGATCCCTAGATTTAAAACCCTAAACCCTTTTCCTTCCCAAAACTATCCTCTCGTTAAAAAAAAACCCCTCTTCACAGCATCCCCAAAGATGAAATAGGTCCTGAGGGAAATTATTTTCCTCATTCCATCCCAAAACTTTCCTTTCATTCCTATCCTTAAAAAAAACCCGCTACACAGCATCCCAAAGATGAAATAGGCCCTGAGGGAAATTATTTTCCTCAGGGCCTCCTGTGTGGAGCTCATGTAAAAAAAAGAACACTTTTCCAATGACGAAATTACTCTCCCCTCCCCTCCCTGAATCCTAATTAGTTCTTTCTTTATCCTTGCCGCAAGCAATCCCCAAGTGCGGTAGCAAAAGGGAATTTTACTGGAAAGGGCTACGAAAATACGTATTTGAATTATGCTCGATTTTGTACTAGTCGATAAAGTTAGTTGGCCCAAATATTTTGTCCCAAATAAGCGGCTGCTCCACAATATACGGGGTATCCTAGTAACCCCCTTCAGGTGATAACATGATTTTTACCTTCAGGTACATAAGTTAATAAGAATCACAAAGTTAATTACTAAATTAAATAATTTATTATTATTACTTTTTCCAGTGGAAAAGTGGTAGAAGTGGGCCATCCCTTCGAGCTGCTGAACTGGGAGTCTCCGTCGGAGGTGTCCTCACGGCCCATCCGCCGAAACTCTTCGGATGAGGATCACTTTTCTCAGTCGGAGCCGGACATTGAGGAGCTACTGTCCAGCGCCGTGGGGCGGGGCGGCAAGGGAATGTTCCGCTCCCTCGTCATGCAGGCCGGCCAGAATACATTTGGGGTACTTCTTGCAGTAGCTCAGGAGGTAACTATACTCATTTATTAAATGATTCTATCAAATTGTGGTCAACTCGCCCTGAACCAAGAATGAAAGAATTAGGAATAATCAATACTGTAAATGTGGTAAATAAATTTACGAAATGGAAACTTTGATGGCTTTACATCAGGCTTGTGTTAAAATTTGATAAATATTATTTTAAAGAAGTGGTTGATTTTTACCTTCATCAGATAAAAATTTAAAGAAATACAAAAATTCCTGGGTTACGATCATGACTAGATATAAAAGCTGTTGCTAGTGCAATGATGGGGATTTACTTAAGAAAGGAATTGTACCCACGATGCCTGGACGGGAACCAGATGCATTTGTCAACTCAGCCGCAATTATTTCTATTGCATTGTCTGTTTAATAATTCTGTCATTTTATTAATCATCATTTTTTTTTTTCAGAGTTACAATAGAAAACATCACCCGGGCACAAACAAATAGAGATATCTTTCATATTATGTAGTTATCGTTTTATAAAGTGACTTAAATCTCATAATGTAACCAATATTTTCTTACATAAGTACTTAATGAATACGTATTATTATTGTTCATAATGTATTGTTACTAACCACCGAAATAATGTACACTAGATGAGGCAGTAAGCAATCGATAGAAATCATTCCACCCGTTCAAATGTTTAAGCTTTGCAATCGAATAGTAAGTCTTAGGTTAAATTATGAACTCGAATTGTGAAATTCTTTTATCTTGATAAAGACATTACATAAATATGTATGTAATATTCAATAAATTTGTTTGATATGAAGTTAAGGGTATATACTTAATTAATTCATCGCCTTAGTTCTTAATTTTTGTTCAATCTCCACTTTAAAATTAAAAATAAAGTATACAAATGATAGTTAATCCCTTTATTAAGAATTATTTAAACTAATGAGACCTTTAAATTTACGGAAATAGCTTTATCTAAAAACCTATCATAATGTTTCATTGAAATAATTAAAGAAAACCTTATCTTCCTGTAATATTTTCTAATGGTCGTTTGGACAATTAAGAACTAAGGTGATGAATAATTGGTAGTAGAAGATTCTTACGAATTTTGGACTAATATAAATCGGGGACGATGAGTGGATTGATTATTTAAATATTCGTTGATTGATTTGAATAGCTATCGATAGATTTGAATATTTTGAGTATCCATTGATTGATTTGAATTTAAATTGATTGATTTGAATATCAATTGGTTGATTAGAATGTAAATTAACTGATTTTAATATCAAATGATTGTTTTAAATTTCAATTGATTGATTTGAATGTCAAATGATTTTATCATTCCACTGATTTACATACATGTTAATTTGATGGATTTGAATATTTTACAAATAATTTGAATATTCCTTGACGGATTTGAATATTGCAGGTCAATAATTTGAATTGTCTATAATTAATTAGTCATATTTTCAATTAGTTGTAATGCCACTTGATTGAAATGTCAATTATTGTTTGATATCCACTCGAGTGACAGCGTGATTCTTAACTTTTTCCTCCGATTGCTCGTGAATTTTTGGTGACCATTTTGAATATTTTCCGCCGACATTAAAAAAATCATACCTCCGAATTTTAATATGGAAAAGTTTTAAAAAAAATCTAAGGAAAATTTGCCTAAAATTGGCAGCAAAGCAATCCGAGGTATTTTAAATGGTGCCATATTGTGGCAAAAAGAGCTTCAGTGGATATATGAATTATTCAATTCAAGTTGTCAATTATTAATCTAATTTTAATAAAAAGACAAATAACTTTGTTTACATCACTTTTATTGGTACAGGCTATAAGGCATCACAGATAAATAATTTAGAGATTTTAGAAATTAGGAAAAATGTAAATAATAAAGCAGACATAATTAATAAGCAGCAAATTTTTATAAACCCTCTTTTGAACCTCTTTCCACTTAACCGGTCTTTCCCTGCTAATGGCTTTGAAATCCCTAATTGATAAACTTTCCCCACTCTTACCCCTCCCCCTCCCTCCAACCCTTTCCTTCCATGTGTCATCTATATTTAATTTTTAAGTTTAGTATACGTTTGATCCTGATGAAGTAAACATTGTTTACGAAACATGTTGATTGTGTACCAATAAAAGTGAGTAAACAAAGTTATTTGCCTTTTTATTAAAATAAATAATGCCATCACAAAGTGAAAGCCTTTCCGAAGAAGTTTTCTTCGAAAAATTATTAATTTAAATATAAATAGTGGGTCAATTGACCGCATTTGACATTGCAACAAATATTATAATGATTAATGACACATTCCTAGCTAATAGGTTTCATTCAAGACCATTCTGTAAAGACAGTTATTATTAATCACTTTCCAGTATTATTTATAACAATGTACGAGTAATAATCCCCTGTTTTGAAATATTATTATATGACCTAACTGTTCTACCCAGTGACACTGATATTATGGTATAAATATTTTGCATTGAAAGTTTTTTAATACACATTCAAATTTATTCTGCTACACATTTTTATTGACAGTAACAATTTAAAAAAAAACATAATTTAGTAGTTATTTGTGTATAAAAAAATTATAATCAATTATCCGCACATTTATTTAAGTTCTCAAATTCCAAAATTACCAATCGAATATGAAAAAACTTGTAACTGTTGAACACCAGCTTATCCAATTGGTAATCTGAAACCAATACTTTTTTGTGGAATTTTTATCCTCGTCACTCTACAGAAATTTAGGTTGGGGGAACTTGGCTTTCCAAAAGTTAAATGAATGTGAAAGACTAAGTCAATTTATCTTCCCTATGTTACACAGCCTTACGTCCGAAAGGCGATAATTTATCTGCTCTATCTTACATGGTCTTCGTCACTTTATCTCCCCTATGTTACATGGCCTTACGTCCGAACTGCGACAATTTATCTCCTCTATCTTATATGGCCTTTGTCAATTTATCTCCTCTATGTTACATGGCCTTACTTTCGAACGGCGACAATTTATTTCTCTTATGTTACATGGCCTTACGTCCCAACGGCGACAATTTATCTCCTCTTACATGGTCTTGCGTCAATTTATCTCTGATAACTTACAAGGCCGTTGTCAATTTATCTCCCCTCTGTTACATGGTCTTACGTCCCAACGGCGACAATTTATCTCCTCCATCTTACATGGTCTTGTGTCAATTTATCTCTGCTATCTTACATGGCCTTTGTCATTTTATCTCCGGTATGTTACATGGCCTTACGTCACAATGGCGACAATTTATCTCCTCTTACATGGTCTTGCGTCAATTTATCTCTGATAACTTACAAGGCCGTTGTCAATTTATCTCCCCTCTGTTACATGGTCTTACGTCCCAACGGCGACAATTTATCTCCTCTATCTTACATGGTCTTGTGTCAATTTATCTCTGCTATCTTACATGGCCTTTGTCATTTTATCTCCCGTATGTTACATGGCCTTACGTCACAATGGCGACAATTTATCTCCTCTATCTTACATAGCCTCATGTCAATTTATCTCTGCTATCTTACATGGCCTTTGTCATTTTATCTCCCCTATGTTACATGGCCTTGCGTCCCAATGGCGAAAATTTATCTCCTCTATCTTACACGGCAATTTTACTACATCAATAAATTAAATTTTTAATTATATTAAATAAATTCAGCACAAGTTTGCACAAAAGTTAATTCATCGGTTTTAGTTGAAATAACTTTTTGATGGGATAGGTTTAAAGCCTTACCTAACGATGATTCGCCATTGAGTAATTTAGCCATTTAGTGTAGTTATAATAGGTACACATAATGTAGATTGTCAAATGTCAAATGACTACATAGTTACCTATTATACAAAAGTTTAACATTGCTCATTACTAATTTTTAATTCATTATTAAATTATAAAATTTAAATTAAAATTTATCTCCGATGTAAATTGTTCTGTTGGGTTCCATTCCAACTCAGAATGAAACCAACTCAGAGATACCTCAGAAAGGTCATTAAAAGCTATGAAAAAATAATTTTAAAATAGCCGGTAACCCTAACCTTACTTAACCTATTTAACCAATTTTTTAAATATTTTTTTATCATCGCTCTTAATTACCTTTCTGAGGTGCTTCTGAGTTGGTTTCATTCTAAGTTGTCCGTTCACCATTCTGTTGAACCAATTCATTGATTTGAATGAGTCGAAATTGATTGATATATAAACTTTTATTATTAATTGATTGATTTGAATACATATGTCAATTGATTTATGCGTCAACTGTTATTGTCAATCGACTGATTTCAATACACACTACATCAATTGAACTGTTGTTGTTTATTGATTGATTCGTCAACTTTTATTGTCAGTTGATTGTGATGTCTACTGATTGTTTAGAGTATAAATTGCTTCATTTCTGAATTATTTAATCATCGACTGATGGATGTGTCTACATATTATTTATGCAAATTATTATTGATTCAAATGAAATTTGATAAAAATGTCAATTTACTCTTAAAAGCGTCAATATTATAGGTGCAATGTATTACTTAAATCAATGACACATTCCCAACAAATGAGTTTACTTGACAATTTTTTTTTAATTAAAATGGAAATTTTGACATTGTCCTGAACAATTTTAATTAAAAATATGTATATTTAATATAATAAATAATTTTCCGAAATGTCATACAAATAGTGACCTTCCTCTTGTTTTGAAGGTCAAAATCAAACCCGTAATAAGCCAGATTTGTATAAAAATTAAATCTTCGCCACCCACCGCAGATTTTGACACATTTACACTGAAGTCAATAACTGTATTTTATTCAAAATTTGTTGGATTTTTTCTATAATCGTGACTAGCTAAATGAATACTTAGCCACAATAGTATTACATAGTACAAAGTATATAGTACATAATACAATATTGTATTGTATCATTTTATGTAATATTACTAGATACACTTTTATACAGCGTTCTTAGGGGCCATCTATAAATTATTTCACACGAATTTTATAATTTTTGGCCCTCCCCCCCATCCCTGTCACACATCGTCACATTTGTGAGACCCCCTCCCTCCTGTGTGACATCACATATTTTGAAATTTTACATCTAAAAAAGTTATGCGTTTTAATATTTTTGATTTTTACATGTGACGTCACAGAGCTGATAACCTCCCCATACCCCTTGTCACACTTCTGTACTCCCCCACCCTCCCCTTAAAATGTGACATAATGTATGGATGGCCCCTTAGGTGATTTTTTACACCTTTCAAATCATCCAAGTAATATTATTATTATTTTAGCTCTTGGTATTTCAAACTCCATCACATTAAATTCAATGACCATCAAACAAATAGCATGACCATTATTTATTTATTTTATAATCTTTGGGAAATGAAGAGTTAAATTTTATATTGTTTTGACATTGTACCTAAAATACAACCAATTTATAGAACAGAACAGAAAAAAGTTATGCATGACATGTTAAAAAAAACATTCTTTTATGGACTTTTAATATTTATTCAGCTCATAAATGAAAATGTGCACTTATGATTTCATGTTATTGTAATTACAGTGAAACCCTCTTAAGAAGTTTTGTGGCTTATATAAGGTTTTCCTGCTTAAGAAGTTTGTTTTTTCTGGTCCCTTGGAAAACTTCTTAAGAGGGTTTCACTGTATTACATTTTCTGTTCAAGCAAGAATTTTGTTTATAATTGGTTTTGCATTGATCGACTTTGAACAGGAAGGAAGAGCTGGAGATGTAGAGTGGAAGATGTGGAGTGCGCAGGTATATTAACTTGAATCCTATAATTTAAGTGCTCTCAAATTTAATCTTGCCAAAAAATATTAATGATATATTGATAGAATTATACCTCTTTGTCTTTACGTAATATTTTAATACAAAAATGATTTAAAACTAATTACGTAACTTTCATTCAACTGATAACCACTGGAGCTATTTTTGACATATATTGACGCCATTTTAAATGTCTCCGATTGCTTTTCGGATAAAAAAGGCAATTATCTCTTGATTCAGCAAATTTAAAAAAAAAATATTTGTAGCTCCCACGTTTATTATTTTAGATTTAAAATGAAACTATTGAAATGCTTTATCTATTTTATAACGATGTTAAAAATAATAAAAAATAAAAAAAATTCATGCAGAATTTTAAATCAGCTGTTTACGGTTAAAATGAAGTCCTTTTTCCATAGATATGCACCTTTCATTATCCAGTATACCACAGAAAACATACAGAAATCGAAAATATTCTATGTTGACTCGAATAAGTACCTCTCACGGCAGTTTCAAAGTAAAAAACATGCAGGATTTATAATTTTTATAATTTAGCGTTTATAATTTTTTATAAATCTTACAAATATGTGATAAATGGTAAATTACAGTTTAATTCATTGGCTATATAGCACCGCAATAAGTTTGTATGTCTCCATGTTAAAATTCGAAGGTATGATTTTTTTAATGTTGGCAAAAAATTAAAAAAATTATCTGCTGAAAATCTCGAGCAAACGTAGAAAAAAGTTTTAAAATGCGCTGTCACTCAAGTGGATAACTGTTACTGTCAACAATTGATTGATTCAAATTAAGTCAGCTAACATATTCTTTTGAGAATAAATTTATTGGTTTATATATGTACTTATATTTAGCACAATTTATTATTGTAAATTATCAGTTAGATAACCCTTATATATTAATGTTGATTCATTTTCATGTTCCTACCATTAGATCAATGTTTCCTTACTATATATTAATATGACAATCATACTACGGTATAAGGCTACAATTCTGTTATAAGTAGATTACACTTCTTTTGATAACTTTTATTCTAATGTTGCTGATATTTTTTAATTTATCTATTGAAGTATTTAATTAAAAACTTTAGCAGTACGTATTATTTTAAGGAGGTCACTGCGTAACAGGTTTTTTGTTATTTTTTCCTCTTCACTGCTTTCAATAACTTTTTACTAATAATCAGCCCCGGATCTACGACTTTTTCAAATCGGGGCAGAAACTTTTTAGTGGCGTCCCCTCTCGCCAGCGTTTGATTCCTCTGGCAGAGACACTATGCACGCATTCAAAATCGACTAAGGATACCTTCACAAATCAACTTAGGATGTTTTCATTATTTGTTTTTGGGGTATTATGCTGTGTTGCGCTACCTCCTTCTTTAGCCAACGTTTCGGACAGCGTTGCAGTGTCCATCATCAGGGCAGATCCGACAGATGTGTCAAACTTAGGATGTGTTCAAAAACCAACTGGGCATTTTAAATCAAATGAATAATTAATAGAACAACGTGCGCTGGATGCCAGGCGCTTTGTGAATCAAGTTTTTTTTTCAATCAAACATATAAATTACGATTTTGGCGCCCCCTAAAACTGGCGCCTGGAGCAGGCGCTTCAGTTTGCCCCCCCCCCCCCCCCCCCTTAGATCCGGGGCTGCTAATAATGTATGTTATTTTTCTGTTTTTTTTGTCTACTTATATCGACCGTGGAAAGACAAAATGACTAACAAGCCATGCAGCTGGAAAAAAATTGCTTGTTTGTCATTCTGCCTTTCAACCATCTTCCGTATTGTACTATGACTGTTTAAAAAAAAACTTGTAAGTAAATGGCTCTTGTGACGTTAATTCTAAAGAAATATATATATGTTTTGTCAATTATATGACCAAATGTCAAATTAAAATGGGTACATTTTGCTATCTTGACCACCCAATCTTTTAAAACTATTTTTAAAATAATAATAAGAAATTATACCACATATTTATAGAATCAAAATGTCGCTTGAAATGGCTTTAACCCTGTTTAATAATCAGTGAATAGCGGGCTACCTCTCATTTCCCCTTTTATATCTCCTTCCCCTCCCTACTTTCTTCTGCATAACAACATTTTTTAAATTGAGGATGCCACTGGTTCCGGTCAGTTGGGACTCTTGTGCGGTAACCGCATCAAATTTAGAAATATTTTTATAATTCAACTAACGAACAACCACACCGTTTCCCTCAGGGGTAGGCAGAGAGGACGGACTGCCAAACAACTCGGTCTTGGCACACACTCTTTGCCTCGTTTTACATTCACATTACTCTTCTATTAGTTTGACTCTTGACATGACCCGACTCAAGTACCTGATTCACTTGATCGTGCCATGTCTTCCTCAAACTTCTTCTACCACTCTATTATAATAAACCTCTTATAACCGCGTCCAATTGGAGATTATTTTAATGTATTTGTATTATTATTTATGTACTGTTGCAATAGGTATGTTTACAAAAATTTTGCAACATTTCAGAAGATACTTATTTTTTATTTATATTGTTTACGAATTCGATTAACTTAATTTTTTTTTAATACCTAAGTTTAGTACTTATTATTTTGTTTTGAAAATGTGATAAATGTGTCTTTACATGATTACTTGTAATATTAGAATTATTTATAAGTATTTTAATGTATCAATTGTATTGTTACTAGCCAATCTTGAATAAAACTCTCCAATTATTATTATGATTTTTTAATTTTCTATGTATATCTGCCCCAAAAATCATTTCATTGACAGAATGAGCTTTTTTATTATTACCGTGACGATTCACGATTAAGGTACCGTGACGGCACAAAAAAATAATATAACATATGTTCTTTATCCTAATAATGCTGCAGCTCTTTCTTACACATTAAATAATGGTGAGATGAAAGATGAGACACACAATATACGTGCGTCTGTTTCCTCCAAAGTACTAATTTTTGCCTTGGGAGGAAACAGATATATCTTTTTCGATTAGCTTCAGCAACGGGAATTGTGTTTAATTTTATTTATACATGAAGGAGATCTATGATAATGATTGTATATTTCTTTGGGAGGGGGGGTGCAGACATGCTTTCACCATTTGTCCCATTGTCGACTGTTTTAATTTAGTGTGTGTAAAAGAGCTGCAGCATTTTAAGAAAAAAAGCATAATCATCAGGGCATTGACGTTCGACGTATTTGAATTTTTGGAATTCACTCACACTCCAATATTATATCGTCACGGCTAAAAGTATTTTAGGGGTCTATGGAGACGTCACGGTGCGGTGTGTGAGAGAGATGCAAGAAAATATTACTTTTCCTTTGGAGGAAACAGACCTACGTATATTGTGTATCTCATCTTTTGAAAGAACTGCAGCATTATTGTGATAAGGAATGTATATTTATCAGTGGCGGTCAGTGAGTTTTCAGTGAGCTAGAGTATCCACAAACTGAAAGAATCCTGAAGATCTTAATACAAAAAATTGAAATTAAAAAAGAAAATAAAATTCATTTTCAGCTACAACATCAAAAATGTTGTATTTTTCAATCTTAGCACTCTAGCTCACTGAAAACTCACGGACCGCCACTGATGTTTATTGCCTTTTTTGTGCTATCACGGTACCATAATCGTGAATCGTCACAGTAATAATAAAAGTGCTCAATCTCAATTTAAGTGACCAGGAGGTCTAGCACGGTCAATCGATAAAACACTGTATCAATACTATTGACTAAATCGGTCATCTATGGTCAGTTAGCAATCTTTGCGAGCACGGTAAACATGCGGCAGTAGGTCCGATTTCGACAGTAGATTGGCGAAACCTGCCGTTCTTAGCGCAGCCTTTTGAGAGATCAAAAAAGTTCTTTAGAAGTTTTTAAAAATTATGGACGTTCCTTGTGAAAAGTTTTCGATGAGTTTTTTGGTTAATGCTTTTAGGTTTGATAATAAAATTCAATTATTTAGAAATGTTTATTTTTATTTCAAATGGAAACATCTCAAAGATAGTTTTATCTAGTTTCTAAAATGATATACCAGAGCAGTCCGTAAAATAAGGTCTCCAAGATGCTGCTGTCGCGAGGAACGATTTTACGCGCTATTCGGCAACATTGGCGTGTAGCCTGATTCCCCTACACCAAATGCCCACCACGCTGCACTCTTTAGGACGCTTAGTCTCAGTGTGGCAGCCGTTCACGATGGAGCTTCCGTTCGCCACATCCGCCAGGTGTCAATAACGCTCTGTAATTCGTTTTTTCGGAGCTCTGTAATATGGTCATATCCGTAAGACCACTATTGACAATATTTTGACAGAACATTTGGGATACCACAAGGTCTGCTCAAGGTGGGTCCCAAAAATGCTCACCAAAGATCACAAACAACGACGGGTTGAAGGAGCCCGAATTCCTTGAGTGCTACGACATCGATTGCGGGGAAATCTTGGACTCAATTATGACTGTTCCTCGTGACCGCAGCACCTTGGAGACCTCATTTTACGGACAGCCCTCGTATTTGTACAACTTCAAAAATAAGAAATATATAGCACATTTAAAATACATCAGAAGCATTTCGAAATTCCATGAAATTTTACCATATCGTTGGGACAGTAACAATATTTATAGTAGGTAACAATATTTTAAATACTGAAAGGTTAAATAAAAATATGCTTTTCATTAATTGAAAATATCTATAACAATTTATTTATCACATTTCCTTACGCTAACTGTACAGTAATTTGTAAACTTAACAATCAAACTCACTAAACTATATGGCAGCGCCCATAAATTAAATAGACCAACAGATAGAAGTTAGTGTATTGTTCCCTTGTGTAAAACTTCTATAGATTTTCTGTTTGGTGATGAAAACCATCTTCACATTATATAACATGTGCGGTGACCCAGTTGACCCCTTAACATTTGATCCACTGACAGTTGATCCCTTAACAGTTGATCCGCCGACAGTTAATCCCTTAACAGTTGATTCACCGACAGTTGATCCACCGACAGTTGGTCCACCGACAGTTGATCCCTTAACAGTTGACTCACAGACAGTTGATCTCTTAACAGTTGATCCACCGACAGTTGATCCCTTAACAGTTGACTCACCGACAGTTGATCCCTTGACAGTTGATCCACTGACAGTTGATTCCCTTAATAATTAATCCACCGACAGTTGATCCCCCGACACTTGGCGCCCCAAAATTATAATTATTATAATGTGGTGTTCATAGTAATAATGCGACATTTGTTAAATTGTTTAAATTATTTACTCTGGCAATATGCGACATTAGCGCCACGCGCGGCCAGTTTACGAACCGACCGCCTGTCATCAGCGATCGAAGCTTCTAGACCTTACTTGGCTTGTGAATCTCGATCGGATCAGTTCGTCATTTTATCATAAATTCTTTGTCGCATTAATATTACGAACATAAATTACAAACTAAACTAAT
Source organism: Limnephilus lunatus (assembly GCA_917563855.2). NCBI lineage: Eukaryota > Metazoa > Arthropoda > Insecta > Trichoptera > Limnephilidae > Limnephilus > Limnephilus lunatus. The sequence goes on from OU830596.1 coordinate 12,155,011, forward strand.
CTAAAAACCTTCTGATAATTGTATTTACCATTTTAATAAACGGAGTGTTAAAATCGCGAGTATTATTCCCGTACAAATCCCCATGGTAAAGACCCACGCGCCGGATGCATCATACCGCGTGGATCTAATATCACCATAATAACTTTTTGTGCATTATTTACCAATTTCAAACCTCAAATCGACTTTAGAAATACCTTTAACAATAAGTTGGTATGGATATCAAACGAATTTATTTACAGTGTTGATTTCTTGAACTGAGAGCCCGTTCACACTTCCGTCGTAAAAACGGAGACGGGTTCCGTCGTTAAGACGGAAGCCCTAGGCCCCTGTTCACACTTCCGTTTTCAAGACGGATCATACTCTACGAAAATAACGACCAAAACATTTTATAATTCTTCAGTAGACGGTCGTGCGCACTGCGCAATGCGCAATGCAAATATTGCAAATTTTACTATTATAAAAGTTCCTATTAGTTTGGGCCGTAAAAGGCCGACCGCAAAAACTTTCCCTTGGGGCTGCCATAAATAGTTATAGGTGCAATTTGAAATGTACAAATACCTACTTAAAAATAAAATAAATGTGAATGGTAGAAGAAGTCGGGGACGTCCGAGGAAGACATGGCACGATCAAGTGAATCAGATACTTAAGTCGGGCCATGTCAAAAGTCAGAATAATAGAAGAGAATGTATGAGACGATGTATGAATGTGAGTGAGGCAAAAAGTGTGTGCCAAGACCGAGTTGTTTGGCGGTTCGTCCTCTCTGCCTACCCCTGCGGGGAAACGGCGTGATGGTTAGTTAGTTAGTTGAAAAGGAAAAAGTATGCGAAAATCATCCAGCAATTATTATAACTAAAATGACTAAAAAACATGAATGATGACTAAATATTTTCTTGAGATTAAATAGAAAAAATCGCATTCTGGAACGAACATATACATTATATAATAATATTATAAACGCCAAACGCGCACCCCATAAAAACACAATTTGCCTACTCGCTTGCGTCTGGGAGCGGGCGGTGGTGAAGTGTGAAGCGGGGTGTGGCAGGTTCAAAACGGATCCGTCGTCCCGCCGTGTAGTGTGAACAGCTCCATTGAAATGTATGAGCCAGCGCGTTCCTTTCCGACTTCACGACGGACACTCTGCGTAGGCGAACTCTCCGGCAAAAAATAACGGATCCGTCTTCACGCCGGATCCGACAAGTGTGAACAGCTCCATAGAGCCACTACAGCGGCTAGGGCTTCCGTCGTAAAGACGGAACCCATCTCCGTTTTTACGACGGAAGTGTGAACGGGCTCTTATACGCTAATATATACAGAATAAAGACAAGTAGTTTTTTCTTTGATGCATTTAAATGAAAATATGTTTTATACTTTTGTTATTCGGCGGTACACCCTTTCTACACACCTCTTCGTATAGTTATATAAGTATGCCAGGGGGCTAACTGTCAGAGGATCAAATTTCATTGAACCAATTTGTACATTGTGCGGTACTCAAACCTGTAACTTCAAACAATATACACTTATACAATAAACACAATTGCTGACTTATATATGTCTTCCCTCTGTACAGTGAACTATCTCTTTTAAAAACTGAGGTAGTTTATATCTTTATATTTAAAAATCCCCTTTTTGGTTTGATGTGTTAAATCTTTTTCTTTGTCCATATTTTCTTTTCATAGCTCTGTAAACAAATTTTAAAAAAGTTAATAAAATAAATAAAAGTTATTTTAAATCATATTCGATATTAATCGTGTTTCAGTTAGTAGCTAAAAGCTTCCAGAACTCTTTTTAAATTCACGGCCATCGAAAAGGCCACAATAATTGAACCCACGACATCTGGGTGGGAAATATCAAATATCAATCAGCCACACTGGCTTGTTAATCTTAATACACAATTTCGTGAATTTCCTGCAAAAGATGTAATAAGTCTAAATAAAACCTCACCTCTTTTGCGACATGTAGAAGTTGTGTAAACGTATTTGACCCTCCCTCCATGGCCAGTGATTTGAACGTTCCCTTTCCACTACACGCCCCAGAATCTCCTGCAATTTGGCTCTGCTCGATGTTATTATGAGGCTTGAGAGAGGACGGATCGTCACAATTAAGCAGCTCGTAAGGATGGCCGATTTCAACTATCCTGCCACTGAAAGCAATCAAATTAAAGGGGTTAGATTCATTCGTTGTGACAAAAAATTCTTTAAAAAATTGGGTGACAATGTGATTATCGGAGAAAATCAGGCATACCCAAAGATCCAAAACTCTGACTTTTATTCATTAGTGTCCCCAGAAGAACTGATAAGGCAACTTGAGGCATTCGAGATGTGAATCTACAGAAGAATACTAAAAAAAAGCTGGATGGACAGAGTTACGAATGAAAATGTTATGGTTTGGATGAATAAAGAAAAATGAGTTATTAAAACCATAAAATTCTGAAAACTACGAATCTAGGACATGTGATGAGACATACAGAGAAGTACAAGATTTTGCATCTCATAATGCAGGGAAAGATTGCTGTAAGTCGGGGCCCTAAAAGGAGAACATCATGCCTGAAAAACCTGAGACAGTGGTTTGGCTAGTCAGTCTATTGTAGAGCTGTTTCGGGTCGCAGGAAACAAAGTCCGCATAGCCAACATATAGCCAATGACCGTTTAATGGACAGGGGACGAGAAGAAGAAGTATTTTTTTTTTTCAAAAGAAGCAAACACATTTAAAATAATAATTGGATGACTTCTATAGCGCCATTTTCGTGAGAAAATCACCCCAAGGGCGCTTTAAATTACATTGTGACTTGACATTTTGAATAAATAAAAAGAAAATACTTTGTTTTACGTCACTTTATTGATATTTTGGTAATTCCCTACTATCCTCGGGACTGTTATAAAAATACTCTATTATATAGTATTTTTATAACAGTCCTGAGGATGGTACGGAGGTACCGAAACCGTTAGACTACACAATATCAATAAAGTGATGTAAAACAAATTATTTTCTATGTTATTTCTACTTGTAATTGCAGTATAAACATCAACTGATGTATAAGACTCCAATATCAAGACGGCCGAAATACCTGTCCCAGGAGTATGTAATTATTTGGCTTCTGTAGTGCAATGCTTGCTCTACTCTTTGTAAAATATTTCATGAAACTTTTCACGAGTCATATTGTTAGAGGTTCACTTTGCTATCGCACAGTTGTAACTTGGATTGTTATTGGTTGTGTTGTGGGAGCTTAAACACATTTATAGTACCCCCATCTATATTTCCTTTTAATTTGATCTTAGTTATATCTAGTGATCAAATATCACAGGTATCTGAAACTTCGACATCCGTAGCTCTCAACGCAGCCCAGGACAGCGTGGAGTGGATTAAACTTGTTCATCAGGAAAAATGAGATGGGGATCATGATCCTCAATAATGAGGAAATTACTAAAAGGAAATATCTAACTTGTGAAATATACTAGTATGTCTGTAATTTTCTTCTTACCTGTCCATGACGACAACTTTATCAGAATCCATGACAGTGTGCAGTCGATGGGCGATGGTGATGACAGTTCTATCTGCAAACTTTCTTCTGATGGTCTTTTGGATTAGCTGGTCAGTCCTGCAAACATAAACAGTATAAGTTTACAGTTACTCGTAAATATATCCTACAACTTATTGCAAATTGCTGACATTCATGGATTTTACTGGCGAACACGCATTGAGGTTATTTTTATTTTGGAAAATTGTGCCTCTGTGACGGAATCACAATATCAATAATATAAACCGATGATAGCAAATCTTCGACAGATGCAGGAAGAAAGATATTGAAACACAAAAGAGATATGCTATGATGTCCGCCCGACTGTCGGCGGACTACTACCTAATGGGAATAGTTTGGATACGGAAAGAATTTGTTCATTTCGTTGATTTTTTAAGGTGTGCAGTAGTATTGATTAACAATATAGTTTGAATACGGAAAGAATTCGTTCATTTAGTTTATTCGTTAATTAATCGTTCATTTAGTTTATTCGTTAAATCAAGAAAGAAACAGCCACGCCTTTGTCAGGCAGATACTAACATCCATAGGACTCCCTTTAAGTTCAAGTGGAAATGATAACTCCTGATACGGTATAGGAGGTATTTCGCGAGTGGCTGTTATTGCCTCCAAGAACAATGCGTTGTTGAATATTGCACAGGCAGTTTACCGTGCATATTTGAATATGTAGTATTATTGTGGTAAGTTACCTGCACTGGCTTACTGCACCGACCATATAACCCAAATATTAAGCACAATATTAATTATATTTCATAGTACTAACATGACAAAATAATTGGCTTACTCGTAGTCAACATTGGCAGTGGCCTCATCCATTAGCAGTATCTTGGCCCCCCTCAGGGCCGCCCTGGCCAAGCACAGCAGCTGCCTCTGCCCCACTGACAGATTGGCGCCCCCGTCTGACACCCGCGAGCTGAGCCCCCCGGCCAGCTCGGACACCATGCCCTTCATCTCCACCTGTAAATACAATATATTTCTCAGTTCTGTAAGAGAGGGAGGAAGATGGAAGCGTTTAATGTGTGGATTTATTGGTGCGTCCACAAAATACCACCAGAGCTTTCATCTCTGCCAGGAATATTAATGTCCCTCTGTTAGAGAGACTGGAAGATAGAAGCTTTTGACATGTGGATCTATTGGTGCAACCTCAAAATACCACTCATGCCTTTCATACCCAGTTGAAATTACAACACATATACAATATACATGTCTCACACTCTTAGAGGGAAGACGTTTTAAATATGGATCTATAGGCGCATTCCTGGTATAGGCTATACATTCAATATTTATTGATACATACCACAATCCATATTGATTGATAATGGATTGTGATCCATAAATATGGATAGGAGTGCAGGGTGAACGTGTAGGGTTCGCCCATAATTCCTCGGTTGATTAACGTAGAGGTTCTTCTTCGGATGGCCAAACAATGCTAAGTTGTACTAGATATAAAAGACGAAAACTTTAATATCTTGATCACACAAGGTTCGACCAATACAAGATAACGAAGGGGAAGATCAAGTAAAAAAGAGAGCAATTCCACTGAGTTGTTCTAGGCATAAGTTAGATTGGTGAAGATTGATTTGACGATCTCGAATTCCAAAAGGAGAGGGCAACCTAAGATGAAAAGTAAAGACACTGTAACCTACCAGAAACAATGTTTACAAGGCAAACCAAAAACAGAAGTTGGAGAAGTTCAGGAGAAGGGCACAAAAGATGAACATATGGCGTAAGATCTGTTGTTATGTAGCACGGTCAGGTGCATAGTAGTTACTGGAAGGGAATTGTTTTTTGCAAATAACCACACTGATAGCTTGCACTGAGAGGTGTCTCTAGCGATCGGCCGACCGCTGCGGGCACCCCTCGCCCTTCCCCCGCTCCCGCCCTTTCCGCCCGCGGTCTGGAGAGAACCCGCGGCCCTCAGAAAGCGACCGGCCGCCAAACCAAACGGACACGTGCTTCGTGCCCGGTCCGTTTCCATTTAACAAACATTCATGCGTGCCTAATCTATGGGCGGGGAGGAATTTGTATTGGTCCCCCGTACCGGCAGTGTTTTTCTACCACAGTAGATTTCAAATTAACGTACGCTGTGTTCTCGGGCATTCCTTTGGAACTCGCTATGCCTTTCCTCGCCTATGGACCACGTGACGGCTGAGAGGGAAACGCCGTCCGCCCGACTATGCGCAGTGAGTTGTCCCAATATCCCACTTAAATTGTGTCCATGTAAATTGCCTTTCACCTGCGCAATAAACCCAGACTTGGAGAGAGATAGATAGATTCAGGTTAGCCAATTTTGCCCTGTTTTATAATCCATGTACGATGTAACCAACTATAGGATACAATACACTGCTTTTGTTACCTTGAAGCATTCTTTGATTTGAGACAGATCATGTGTGGAGTTTCCCCCCAATTAACCTTTTTTAGCTGCCAACCCGCGCCCTGATTGAAGAGAGCCTGCGTGAGCCGGAACGACTGAGCTAGTTGACGGAGGCAGGTTTGCCATAGCCTGGCACGCCTGTAGGATTGGCCTCTCCATCCTAACCTTTTTAGCTAACACTGTATTGGATTACTGCAAAGGATACCATAAACATGATGGCCATAAACAACTAGCAATTCAACAGCAGAATAAGAACATGGAAATCTTCTGAAAAGTACCTACAATGTAATAATGGCGTATTAATTCAAGGCAGCGGCTAAAATATCCCTATCGAAGATAAACAAGAGCAAATGAATACCAAAAGTTTGAGGAAAGTGCATAAATTAAATTCTTCTGAAGAATAATGATAAAGATTTATGTCATGTGGAGGAATATTTTTCACTAAATACTGTAATGTTTTAAGAATACATAAATTATATTACCTCATTCAAAGCATCCCAGAGCTCCTGATCAGAGTGCTTGGTCCAAGGGTCCAGGTTATCCCGAAGACTCCCGCTGAATAGGACGGGCTCCTGTGGAATGATGCTCATTCCGGACCTCAGCTCGTGAAGACCCAAGTCCTTGGTGTCCACTCCACATAACCTAATCGTTCCTTCTGTCTCTGCTAACCTGGAATATTTAATATATACACCATACTATCAATAAAATCAAATCTAGTCTATCAGCATCGAAAAATACGGTGTGTTACCTGTAGAGTGCTGCAATTATGGAACTTTTCCCTGCCCCAGTTCTTCCCACAATTCCAACCTTTTCTCCACTTTCCACCAACAGATTTACATCCTTCAGTACATTCTTAGCTTCTTCGCCCTTTTCATATTTCAAGTAAACGTTCTTCATTTCAACTCTACCTGGAAAGGCGAGTACAAGAAAGATTATTTTATGATCATTATAATAAAAAAATTACGATATACGATAATGAATATTTACCTTCTTCGGGCCAAGACACCAGCTCTACGTTAGGATACTTTTGATCAAAATTCAATTTATTTGTTTCTAGCGGTGGTTCTGATGGAATATTTGAGTATTCGCAAATTCTTTCCACCTGAAATAAGGAATAGGATATTACAATTTTTTTTTCCATCTTGAAAGAAAAATAAAATATTTGAATACCATTGAAGCAAAAAAATATGTAGATTGAAAAGTCGCTCACAGATGTCATTTGATTCTCAACTTCTGCTGTCTGTCTCATTCCAGTCTGACACATCATCACCAATCCCATCACTTGAGTCATAGCCAAACCAACTTTACCACCAAAAGTATCTGGAAATATGAAAAAATTGGTTTAAGTATGTGGTTCATGTAATACTTAGTTATATCAATATTGTTTGACAAACTATCAGTAACAACATTTATGAAACCGGGACAGTTCCGCTCTGCAGGTTGTCTCACAAAGATGGAAGATAGCCGACTTTACGATAGACGATTTTTCTTGTCAACTTCCTTAATTTAAAAAGTCTCCAATTAGTCACGAACATGTCAGCAATCTTTAAGAGTATTACTGCAATAGTGTTTGCGTATTTTTAATGAAATTGTTATCCCGTGAGCGACTTCTATCTTGATGAAAAGCCAGTTCGTGACTCTGTAGTCATTATCGCCAGTTTCTGTATCCTGTCTGCATTGCCTAGCCTCTCCATACGGTAGTATGGCAATATCCTGGCTTGGCACAAGCTAGAGTGATTAACACGATGCTAGGAAGTTTCAAGCCAGTTGCAGTGACATAATAAATACATAGGTAAAAACACACTACACTAGCTGATCATTTACTAGCTTCGCCAGCTACACGAAGCAAAAAGCCAGGATGGTAACTTTAGTGGTGGGGGGGCACTATTGGCACAAATAATAGAACCCTATCCTATTAAACTATCCTCGCTAGAGATCCTAGCTTACTGGCTTGCTCACTAGCTTTCTAGGTTAAAAATACAGCTAATTATGTTTACTTGTAGCTAGAGTTACTTATGTTTGCTTGCTAGATCACTAGCAATAGTTTTCTATCCTGACTTGAAATACTAGCCTTGTGTGACTAGGGCATAATTGAGAAGACAACCTTGAATGATTGAAATGGATGAAACTGACATTCAACAAAAGGGATGTACAGAAGTCGCAAGTACAAGGAACTATAAAACCTTTGAGGAACGACTGCTTACTATCATTGGTGAAGACCAGGAAACTGTAAGTGACAACAGCCAGGTAGGCGCAGCAGATGATATCCATCCAGAAGGCGAAGGCGCGGTTGGTGTTAATGACCAGCGTCCATATGCAGGAGTGCAAGTCCTGGTGACGATCGAACTCCATGGTCAGGGTTTCACCAGCATCTCCAGAGGAACGTATTGTTTCCAGACCAGATAAAGTGGCGTTCACGTGAGTGAAGGCTGGAGATCTGCCTGGAAGTGAAGAAATGCAATCTGATTAGTTCCTGTCCGGGAGAAACATTTTTGAAAAGTGCAACCCTTATAACGCGTTTTGCGCGAGTGCTGAAATATTTGACTTTCATATCGGATACCCAGTTACCAGTTACGACCATTATATGTCACAATATTAATTTGTCAAAACCACATTCAAATCGTACTGCCTGGATTCCTAAAAAGTCTGCATTAATTACCCGGACGTACCTACATTTTGTAAGTTCATCAAAAGATCTATTCGGTCACTAAAAATTGAAACTGACTTCCATCGGTCAAGTATTTTAAGTGACAAGAACTCTCAAAACAACCAACGAGTGAATACTGGAAGAGGTAAGCTTTCAAAATTAAATCACCTGGAATTAACAAAGTTAAAGCATACCTATGCCCTCCAGTCTTTTGAGACTTCGCCCAGCTCCTATGTACACTACCCTCAAAAAGTACAGCAGGATGACAACTACAACTGTTGGGATGAGGAGCCAAATGTTGACAGTGCATACTACCACGAGTATTCCCAGGGTCTCCAAGAAGAACTGTAAAAGAAAAGGCAACACATTAAGATTTATTTTCCTGAGACAGTAAATTCTCAATATATGACTCTACCCGACTAATTTATTGCCGGGTTTGCTCGAATTTTACTCCCTGCAGCTCAGAAGTGATGGAAATCCATAATGTAACCCACTTCTTCAGAATGCTGTGAGGTTGTTTCGATAAACCTGCCATTTTGTAGAGCAAGACAATGTTCCTGATGACTATCAGCAGTTTTATCTTCTTGTAACTTGAGTCTTGACTGTAAGACCAACTTGCCAATGTTTCTGCCAGCAGAGAGGGTATATTGTTATTGAATACATGTTTAGGCCTTTTAATTCTCCGTTTACATTCAAGTTCATTAGGGAGGTGGGTATGGGTACCGTCGTCCCGGGAACCATTTATTGGATTACCAACACCTCTGCCATAGGTCACCTCAAGTGGTTCGCTACGTTTGGTGACTTAGCAGGGGTGCCCGGGTTCATGGGGTGAGGTTTGTCCGGATCTTGGCGGTGGATGCGTCTGCCCACCAACTGCGTGGCAGGCCGGATCGGGAGAGGCTGGGGGGGAAGACCTGTAGACCTCTTCAGCAGGACTCTCGGAACATCGCCTTACCCGCAGTGGGAGGGATTGATTCATACGTCCGTCATTCCTGGATGCACTGACCCCCAGATTCTTACCCACCCCTCATACCTTTTTCCTTCCCACTACTTCCTCTCCTTCCTTTTACTAAAAAGACCCTCCACACAGCATCCCTAAAGATGAAATAGGCCCTGAGGGTAATTATTTTCCTCAGTACCTCCTGTGTGGAGCTAATGTAAAAAGCAGGTTTATTGTCACAAAGCTTTATTGGTGATCAGCGGTCTTCTATTCTTGCTATGTATCCTATCCAGCGGAGCTATCCGGGTATTTTATTTTAGTAATGAAATTTAAGACTTCAGCTTACAGCAAGGCAGTCTGCTAGGGCAGGAGGAAGTACTGTGTCTACAGTTCCCATGTCCTTGGAAAACCTGTTCAGGATCCGGCCAGAGGCGTTGTTGTTGAAGAACCACATGGTAGCGCGGGTAACACCTCTTGAAAGGACATAAAAAATATGTATTATTATACATTACAGACGATACGCCAAAAAGCACATTAAGAGGATCAACACAGGAAACATGGTATTACTTCTTCATCAGTAAACATACTCTACACCACGATATTCACATCTACCCTGATGACGACACTGAAAGACTGTCTGAACGTTGGCAATCACAATAATAATGTACATAATTTTAAATCTTCTAAAATTTTAAGGTGTTTAAGGTTTTTTTTGGTAGAATATCTGTGGCAGAATTATATTATTTGTCAGTGATAAAGGTACTTAATTTTCTACAAATGACTTCAATATGACTTCAAATGGCATCAATAAAGAGTTCCTTAATTACTGGTTGTGTTAGAGGTTCATTTCCCAGTGTATGTAGAAATGGAAAAGGTGCATGCCCAGTACTTGGTCTCAGATTTATTCCCACAAAATATTTAGGCAAAGGGCAACGGTGCTTTCAATTATCACTGGAGCGCTTTTTGTCACAATATGGCACCATTTAAAATACCTCGGATTGCTTTGCTGCCAGTTTTAGGCAAATTTTCCCTAGAAGCATAAATAATTTTGTTTTAATTTTTCCATAATAAAATTCTGAGGTACCTACGATTTTTTTGATGTCAGCGGAAAATATTCAAATGGTCACCAAAAAATCACGAGCAATCGGACGAAAAAGTAAAAAATTGCGCTGTCGCTCGAGTGGTTAACGTGATGACTTTACAAAAGTGTAATGTTTGATTTTATTCATATTCAAACATTATTAGTTCTGTGGGGGTAATTCTCAATAACAATAGGTCTTTGATATCAAACTTGTTTAGGTAGTTTATGTATTTATATGTATATATAATTATTAACCACTCTGATACATCGCGAATATGCACTTTTTACGTCTTAAACGACATGTCAGATTTACGAAAACTTTATGTTATTTCCGCTTCACAATTAAAGCTCTATAAATGAAACATTTCCGAACTTAGCCGAATACTAAAAACTGTTTTTGAAAGGATATGAAATAAGCTTTCGGGGGTCTAAGGGTTGGTAGGTCGTAGTGGGACACATCAAGCTGGATGGTGTGCGCCTCAAAAAATGCTACAAAGGACATAGCTGCATCAGCAGCACTACCAACAAGTCCAACTCTCTGGCGTCCACGAGCGGTCGTCATGGCCCCGCTCATCATGGTCGTCGTGATCACCAGTGTGGGACGTCCATCCCATCGGGTTCATAGCCGACAGAGAGGGGGCGAATGGCGAAACTCTGGTGCCATAAAACCAGAACCTCCCAGCTAAGGGAAGGAAAACCCCTACAGAAAAACCCTCGCCTCCAGTAAGGGGTTGGGCGAGTGGCTAATAACCACTCCCTGTAAAAATAGCATTATTACGAAACCGGAAACTAAGCCTCGGACAGCGAAAATACCCGGCAGACAACATGGCAATCGAAATATGGACTTGAGAATGGCAACATGGAACGTAAGAACAATGTACAGAGGCGGGGCCCTCAGAGAAGTACTTGGTGAAATGGAAAAGTACAAAATAGATATATTAGCAGTGCAGGAAACAAGATGGACAGGCATACCTTTGATACTAGAACGCATACAATAATGCACAGTGGCAACGAAAAATACCATGAGTTCGGAGTAGCCTTCATCGTTAACCAAAGATTAAAAAATCAAGTAATTGGTTTTAAGGCTGTAAATGAAAGAATATGCATACTTCGTATAAAAGACTAAATTCTTTAACATTTCCATAGTAAACATTCATGCTGAGACAGAAGACAAAGATGAAGTAACTAAGGATACTTTCTATCATAAACTGGAACAGATATATGACACCATACCATCCAATGATATAAAAATGGTAATTGGAGACCTTAATGCGAAAATTGGTCAGGATCCGGCACACCAGCAGGTTACAGGAAAAAACAGTCTTCATACGGAAAGCAATAACAATGGATCAAGAGTGATTGACTTTGCAGAATCAAGGAATATGATAATAGCATCAACACAGTTCCAACGGAAGAATATATATAAATGGACATGGACATCACCTGGCGGCAGATACCATAACCAAATAGACCATATCCTAATTGAAAGAAGAGGGGCGACCAGTATCACAAATGTAAGAAGCTACAGAGGAGCTAACTGTGATTCGGATCACTATTTGGTAGTAGCATCCTATAGATGCAGAATAGCAAGAGATAAAAGGTCTAATCAGCCAAGTATCCCAAAGCTAAACATCGATGTTCTTAAAACACCAGAAGGATTGGAAAGATATCATGACTCATTGTCAACAAACCTACCAAACCAACTGAGTGATCAGCTCTCCCCAAATGATTTAGAAGAGGATTGGACCAATCTGAGAGATGCACTGCTGACAGCGGCAGAATCAGGCATAGGAAATAGACCAAGGCAGGCTAGAAATCCCTGGTTCGATGAGGAGTGCATACAGAGCGTCCACAAGAAAAATGTTCTAAAAAAATTATGTATAGAAAGAGGAACTAGAGCTAAAAGACAAGCCTACGAACAAGCACGAAGAGATGCTAACCATTTAATTAAAAGAAAGAAGAGATTGTATTTTAACAACATATTGTTGAAAATGGAAAATGACTTTGCAAATAACAATCCACGTGAGGCATATAAAGGCGTCAATGTATTTAAAAAGGGTTTCAAACCCAACACATCTCTCTGCAGAGATAGTAATGGAGACATAATAGGAGATAAGGAAAAGATCAAGACTAGGTGGAAAGAATATTTCCAACAGCTCTTAAATCCCAATAACAACCTGACAGTCGAACCAACTCACATTCCGGACGAGCTAAATAGTGATGAAACAATGAGAGCACCAACAATGGCAGAATTAAGGGCTGCACTAAAGAAACTGAAAAACAATAAAACTCCAGGAGGAGATAATATCCCTGCAGAGCTCTATAAATATGGAAATGAACAACTGAAGAACCTGCTACACAATCTCATTGTGAAAATATGGACCGCCGAAAGAGTACCAGAAGAATGGCAAACTAGCATAATATGTCCCATACATAAAAAGGGAGACAAATTGAAGTGTGAAAATCACAGAGGAATATCGTTACTTTGCACAGCGTATAAAATTTTCACAATGATTTTGAAAGAAAGACTAGAATATTACTCAGAGAACTTACTAGGAGAATATCAGGCAGGTTTCAGGAGGGGGAGATCCACCACTGATCAACTCTTCATTACTCGACAAATCCTGACAAAATGCTGGGAATTCGATATAGATATATATCAACTATTTGTTGACTTCAAACAGGCGTATGACAGCATAGATAGGGAGAAGATTTATGAAATACTCCTAAATTTTGGAATACCGCCCAAAATAGTCAAGCTTGTAAAAGCAACAATGGTCGGCTCACGGTGTCGAGTAAGGATAGGAGGTGAAACAACGGAGGATTTTAACGTCTCCCAGGGGCTGAAACAAGGTGATAGCTTAGCACCTACCCTTTTCAATATTGTACTGGAGCACGTCGTTAGGAAGACAATGATCAGTACCGATTCAAACATCTGCTACAGAAGCAATCAAATAGTTGGCTACGCAGATGACCTTAACATTGTCGGAAGATCCCTACAGGCTGTAAGAGATGTGTTTGACCCTTTGGAGACTGCGGCAAAAGAGGTGGGGTTGCAAATCAATGAAAATAAAACAAAAATCATGATGCAAACCAGAACCCCTCACCGCAGAATAAAAGATAAAGTGAAATTTAAAGACAATTATAATTTCAAAGTGGTCGAAGAGTTTACCTACCTGGGCTCCATCATAACGCAGGACAATGAAGACCCAGTAGAAGTAAGAAAGCGCATCACAGCCGCTAACAACACTTACTTCGCGTTGCTGCCAGTGTTCAAATCACGAAACGTCCATAGGAAAACCAAAATAACCTTATATAAAACAATTATCAGAACGGTCTTGGCCTATGGATGTGAGGCGGGAACACTGACAGCAAAGTCAGCAGAACAACTGGACATCTTCGAAAGAAAGGTACTGCGAAGAATCTTAGGAGCGGTGCGAGAGGGAGAGGCATGGAGAATCCGCCACAACAATGAGCTCTATGAAATTTATCAAGCTCCCAGACTCTCCACCTATTTAAGGCTCCAAAGATTAAGATGGGCCGGACATGTGCACCGAATGCCAAGCACACGAGTACCGAAGAAGGTTCTGACAGGACACCCGGGAGGTAAACGAAAGGCGGGCAGACCTAGAGGATTACTCCATGTTGCAGATTGGAAGACGACGGCCGAGGACAGAGGGCGGTGGAGGCTTATTTTGAAGGAGGCCAAGGCTCGAAATGGGCTGTAGCGCCATTGAAGAAGAAGAAGATGAAATAAGCTTTCAAAGAGTTATGTTACAAATAAATATTAACATTTGTAAACATTAAAATTTAGAATGCCAATATAAAAAAATGAAAAAATGACTCACGTGATGTTTTTATGTGAAAACGGTACTAAAATCATGGATTATATAAAAGACAATATTTATTCTATCTTATAAATGTATAATAAACAATTTGGTCAACTCGTTTTTTTATAATTTCATACAAGAATATTTAATAAAAAAATAACGATGTCGAACAGTGGATAGGCAATTTGGCGGTCTGTTATGTATCTGAGCATAAATGAACTAATACCATCTGAGAGAAAAGATTTTTTTATCTATTTCTATGGACATCTTGAATAGTGATGGGTAGCTTGATTTATTATGGAGCTTCTCCTTTTTGTTTTAGGGATGTCACTAGAACAATAACGGAGTTATGACGATTTCTGTATAAACATACGCGTTGACGTGTAAACACGCTTATTGTACTTAACTGATGTCGGCATATTAACGTGTATATCTGCTTATGTTGCTGAGTGGTTAAATCAGGTTTTGTTTCATATCATAGTGTTTCCATACAAACGAAGTATTGAAATCCGTAAGTCCTGTGTGCCCTAAGTTTTAACTTTAGGGCACACTGTTTACACCCGCGCTGTGCAAGCGGGTTCCCCACAGAGCATCGGACCATATTTATACGTATAATAATTATGCTACAAGTCGCAAGACTTGTCTATACTAGCGGTTAATTGAATCTGAGTGGTGGACAGGCCAGAAACACTCTCGACGGCCACCGCCTACTCGGGCACCCCTGTCGGCAATCGATAGAAGCACTTTCAGTGCTGGCATCTGTTGGCATCACTTGGAAGCTCTTTCAATACATTACAAAAAGTATGTATAGATATATCTAAATGATAAATTTTTTCTTTACTGATATCTGTATAAAAATTGATTACATTTAGTCCTGCCACTGAGTAGAGCTCTATTGCAACTTATTTTTTTGTTGCTTGTGTCATTTTGAGATGAATATATTACAATTAGGACATTAGAGGTACAGCTATATCATATATCATATTATGTCATGAATTTGTGACATGATTTAAAAAAGAAAACGCTTACCTAAACATAGAATCGTGCAATTTTATGGATGCTTGGATACACATCCCGAAGAACAGGAAAAGTTTGCTCAGTGTGAGCAAAATGCTCACCACCATCAAACCACTGTACACGTACACACATGTATCCCTGGTCAATCCCAAACCTTCCATATCAAATATTCTTGGTGTAGTGGAGTTCAAGTTGTCGGCAAATGTATTATTTGGTGTGTTTTGTATTTCAGATATCAAAAAGAAATTGGTCGTACTATTTTTCATAGTGTCAACGTTTGTTACAATATTTGTATTAGAATTTGATAGCTCTTCCAGATTTACCCTAAAACAAAGAAATAAAGTTGGTCACGCAATGCATTATACTTGAAGCTGAGAAAACAATGAGATTTTAAAAATGTATTATAAATGTAAATGTTACCTTACTTTTTCATCGTTTCAAGTAAAAATATTTAATAAAAAATTCCAAATTTCATAAATCTTTTTCAAATTGCAGTTGGAGACTTTGGTATCATAAAGGTATACATTTCAATTATTTTATGGTTAACTTTTAGATTTCAATATAAAGTGTTGTTTCGCTCTTTTTCTAACACCGTTTATATCGTCAACTGCAGTTCGCAAGGTGGATGGTTTATGATTATGTATCATGCGTTGATTTATTGTCGTTTGACATCTTCGCATAATGCAAAGGTAATCAATCCCCTTCAGAAAAATTCAGTAAATATTGGTGATGCAGGTGGTTCGCCATGCTCAATTGATTATTGCTGACCCTAAGACGCCTAAATATACCAATCCCGTAAGACGGTTTGCGTGGGTCGTTACAGTGAGAATGTAATAATGCATTGTGTCAATTTTTCAAGGTTGTCTATGGTATTTTGTTTAATATAATCAAATAATTATGTAGATTCGACTGAGAAATGGAGGTCTGAATTTATTTATTTATTTATTCACGCCTTAAAGGCTTTTACAAAATCACGTTAATACATGTACATAAGTTTTTCAGGAGTACAATTAAAGTAATATATAAAATAGTATTATTTAACATAATAAACTGAACAATAAGGATATAAGCAGAATTAAAAAGGTATATCAACAAAAACCAAATTAGAAAAATAATGATAAAATTTACATAAGAATTTTAGAAATTTCTGTTATAAATTTAGGTAAAGAATAAATGAAAATATCAACCGAACTGAATTCATTTCCAAGCCTATGAAGTCTTTGGATTTGTGAATTAATGAAATAGTTTGTTTTAGACGGATAAACAAAGAACAGCTCATGAAGTCTCATGTCACGATTAGGTACTCGGTAAGTTATTAGTTTTGTTAAGTCAGATGCGTCAAGTGATCCATTAACTAATTTGAATAATAGAACCAAATCGCTCTTGGATCTTCTACACGATAGGTCAGTTAAGTTAAGCATTTTCATTAAATTAAGATAATTAATTTGTTCAATAGGTATGGAGAGTTTGAAATTAATGAACCTTAAAAATTTATGCTGAACTTTCTCAATTTTTATTTTATGTGCTTTATAGTATGGAGACCAAATAGTGGAATTGTATTCTAAATTACTTCTTATTAAAGCAGTGAAGAGAATTTTAAATGAATAAAGTGGTGAAAAATCTTTTACTGTTCTTAAAATAAATCCCAAACATTTCATAGCCTTATTAGTAACTTCATTGATGTGTGGAACAAATGTTAATTTTTCATCAAAAAGGATTCCCAGATCCTTGATATTAGTCATCTTTTTAAGAGAAATATTGTTAATACTATAATGAAATAGGATTTTTGTTTCTACAGAAAGATATAAATTGACATTTATCAATATTTAAAAATAGTTCATTATAATTACACCAATCCTGTAAGCGATCAAGATTAGCTTGAAGAATATTGTACCGGACGTATTTTTAAGATTAATTTTGGCATAATTTATGTGTAATTTTATGTAATATTTTATGACAAAATAAACATATTCACGGGGTCAGGCAGTCAGCCTAAGACAAAAAATAAAGCTTGACCCCACCCTCTGTGTACATACCTACACACTACCTTAATTAAATTAACTTTTTCCTTTGCACAAATTCGATCTGTGCGATGCCGTTCCTATACAAACCTTCGCACGGGTCCAATTTGTGCAGATCTCTATTATTTACACTTGCATAAATTCAAATTTGTGCAACCTATGTATTTTTTACCTTTATTTACACCCTATGTATTTTTACCTTTATAAACACTTGCACAAATTCGAATTTATGCAACCTATGTATTCGTATAACAGTTTTGCATAAATATAAAATAATTCCAATTTGTGCAGACTGTTCATACACTATGTAAAAATGTAAAATGTAAAATGTGCAAACTCACATAATAAACGAATGATCATTTTTTTTTTTTTTTCATTTACTAGATTCTTATATTCTTGAGGAGATGAATCATTTAAATTTACTGAGTTTAAAGTTAATGTTCTTTATACAAATAGAACGGCGTCATATGCGCCTTGCA
Source organism: Limnephilus lunatus (assembly GCA_917563855.2). Lineage (NCBI taxonomy): Eukaryota > Metazoa > Arthropoda > Insecta > Trichoptera > Limnephilidae > Limnephilus > Limnephilus lunatus. The sequence goes on from OU830596.1 coordinate 12,172,935, forward strand.
ATTTTTACCGCTTGTGGGTATTTAAAATGTTACCTGGCTATTATAGGCTTATAGGTCATGTATTTTGTCGGTTGGGAAAAATTGTTATGTAAAAAACCCAACTAAAATTGCATGTTTTGCACAGCTCAACAAGCAAGATTGCAGCCAAGCTCGGGAAAAATATATACATACGTGTGTGTTTGTGTTATGTGGGGAGTGGGAAGGAGTCGGTCATGTCCTTTTGTATGGAGCTCTTCCGCATTTGCCTTCGGGAATGAGGAAACCATGAAAAACCTCATCCGGGAAGAGTCGGCCGAAAGTCAACATGAAACTTGTCGGCCTTCAGTGATTTCATTATATGAAATCCTGCATTGTGTGGTGAGGGGTGTGAGTGTCTGTTTTTATGTGAGATAAATACTTTATGGGAAATTTAAAATAAACATACATAGACATACATAAAAAATAAATATTTTATATAAATAAATAAATAGATATATAAACATAAGTTGGGGGGGGGGTCTGGTGGTTAGGGATACCTACTGCTCGCCTAGTCGTCTGCGTCTTCTTCAGGGTCGTGCCAAATGTGATTTAGGTCCATCAGGATGTGTTTAGGTAGTCTGTGTATGTATCTGAAGGGAAGGTCGCTAGGTGCATTGTATTGACCGATTTCCTTGATGAGTCTATTTTTACTGTGTCTGAGAGATTTGTAAAATCGGTCTGTCAGTCTGTGCGTGTATTCAAATAATGTCGGTATTTCTTCTCTGGCATGAAGTCTTTTTAGATTAGTTCTAAGTCCGGTGTTGTAGGTGATTTTAATGCAGAGATTTTGTAAAGTCTGTAGTTTTGTATGGTCAGTATGTGAGATGCTACCCCACACTGGGATAGCATAGGTCAGTACCGGTCGAATGAGCGAGTAGTAGATCAGGAGTTTGGTTTTGGGATGTAGCGGACTTCTTCTGTTGAAGATTGGCTTCATCGCGCCGACTGCCTTTCTGGCTTTCACATGTATCTTGGCTACGTGAGATTTCCAGTTGAGTCGTGAGTCCATCGTCAGGCCCAGGTAGACGACCTCATCCTTCCATTGTAAGACATGTCCTCCCATTTCGATGTTGACGTCTGGTGTTTTAGTTCGTTTCCTCGAGTACATTATGACTTCGGTCTTTGCCTCATTTAGTTTGAGTCGCCATTTTTTGTAGAACTCTACGAGGGCGTCGAGCGCCCTTTGTAGGTACATGGCTGCCATGTCTGCTTTCTGCGAGGAAACGTAGAGTTTGACGTCGTCTGCATAGATTGATAGGTTGCATCTCTCGTCTCGGGGGATGTCATGTGTGAAGATGTTGAAGAGATGAGGTCCCAGTAGACTTCCTTGCGGCACGCCTTTTGGAATCTCACGTAGTGTTGAAAGTGCGTTCCTGATGAAGACTTTGAAGGATCTGTTCTTGAGGTACTCTTGTATCACTCTCGTAAGGTATATGGGCGTGTTCAGCTTGTGAAGCTTGTGTAGCAGCCCTCTGATCCAAACGGTGTCAAATGCCTTCTCCAAGTCTAGCAGTGCAGCGGCGGTGAAGCGATGTTCGTTGAATCTTCTGGCGATGAATTCCGCTACTCGGGAGAGCTGGTGGGTAGTGGAATGCCTTTTCCTGAATCCGAACTGCTCGTCTGGCAATGTGTCTTCGTGATGTGGTAAAAGTCTGTTGAGAATCACCTGTTCAAATACCTTGCTCAGTGTGGATAGTAAACTTATCGGCCGGTAGTTCGTCGGCTGCCTCTTGTCTTTGTTAGGCTTCGAGAAGGGCAGCACGGTTGCCGTTTTCCAGATCTGAGGGAAGTGTCCGGTGATGAGGCAGGCATTGAACAGCTTTGTAATGAAAATTATTGCTTTCTGCGGTAGATGTTTCAGTAAGATGTTATGTATTTGATCGCTTCCCGGCGCCTTGTTTGTCTTCAATCGCCTGATAATGACGGCTACTTCGCTCGGCGTGCAGAAATGTATGTCGGCGGTGTCCGTCTGCTCTGCTTGATCAAGATGTTGTAGAGACTCATCTACTAGTTGATCCGTTTCCGGGTCACATAAGCCGTCCGTGGCTGCGTAGGCTCTCTCAAATCCGTCGGCGAGCGCGTTTGCCTTTTCTTCTAGTGAAAGTGCCAGCCCTGAGCCGTCTAACTTCTCAAGCGGGGGAATCGTGTGATCTTCATGTCTCAGTGATTTTGCCATTTTCCAGAGGCTGTTATCTTTGGGCGTGAGTGACGTAACTTTCTTCGTCCAAAGTTGGCGTCTGAGATCAGTGATTTCTTGTTTAATCTCCCGTTGTAGCGTGTTGTAGGCTGTTTTGAAGTAGCCGTCTCGCGTTTGATGGTAAATGCGTCTCAGGCGATTTTTCTCCTTGATGAGCGATAGGACATACTCGGGAAGCTTGATCGTAAAAGTCTGTTCGTCTTTGTATGGTATGTAGTTGTCTTGTGCAAGTTGGATGATTTCGGTCAGAGTGCTTGCGGCTTCGTCGATTTCTTCCTTCGAGCGCAGGGTTGCCGACGATAGGTATATTCGTTCGTTAATCTCTTTCTTGAATCCTTCCCAGTCGGCATCTTTGAAATTTCGCCACTTTCTGGGGCTCCTTGAAGTCGTTCCTCCAATACTGAAGCTCACGGGCAGGTGGTCTGAGGACAGTTCATCCAGCGTGCGCAGTGGCGAGATGGTCTTGGCGTTTTTCTCAAGTACGATGTCCAGAGTACTTGGATACTTTGCACGTGCTGGATAGTGAGTCGGTTTGTCCGGTGCCATAATCGTGTAGTTATGTGTCTGCATATGTGAAAAGAGCGTTTTCCCATTCGCGTTGCCTCGGTAGTTGTTCCAATAATTGTGCTTGGCATTGAGGTCTCCTCCTAAAACAACAATGGGGCGCAAATTAAGTAATTTATCCAAATCCTCTCTTACCAGAAGTTTGGGGCAGTAGGCGGCGATAATGGTATGCGCTCTATCCTCTATGGTGACTTCGATAATTGTGGCTTCAGTATGTTTCAGCTTCGGAGTAGGGATTCTTGTAGATGTGATTGTTTGACGAACGAATATGGCGGTGCCTCCACCTGCGCCCTCCGGTCGGTCGTCTCGATGTACTTCGAAGCCGGGCACTCTCAGGGGTATGTCAGGTTTTAAAAAGGGTCGGTCTTAAAGCGGATGCTGTGGGCATTCCACAGGAGGACGTTCACCATCTTGGGATTAGACATTGATGGTGGACGTGATGAGATCCATGAGGATCATCGCTCTCTGTACTTCGTCTGAGCCAGCTGCGGCCAGCTGCGGTCGCACGCGTCTCAATCCATGGAGCAGGGCCATCATCAATGCGGCGTCGTCTCCTCCGGTGTAAGCCTCTCCTGTGGGCTGTTGGGGGCGGGGGTGCGGGCGGGGCTGCGAGCGGGGCTGCTCCTCGTGTCGCTCCTCGCTCCTTCCGCCGGCTACGTTGGCCCAGCTGCGTCCATCTGTCCTCGGCGCCTGCTGCGCCTGAGGATGTGGCCTGCTGGCTCCTGGGGCCTGACGTTGGGGCTGTCGCTGGTGCTGCTGGAGCGAGGCGACATAGGCTACCCTCTTCGGGCAGCCTCTGAAGTTGGCGGGATGGGGGCCTCCGCAGTTGCAGCACGCGGCGGGCTCGTCCCTGGTGGTCTTGGGGCACTCGGTGGAGGCGTGCTCAACTAGGCACTTCACACACCTTGCTGTGTGGGCGCAGTTTCGGGATCCATGCCCGAAGTTCTGGCAGCGGTAGCACTGCGTCCCGTGCTGCAGGTGGTTGCTGCGGTGTTTCTGCAGGCGGATCCTGCAGTGGCAGAGGTATTTGACGACCGCTCTCAGCTGGCCCATGTTCACTTCCTTGTTGAAGTGAGCCAAGTACATGGGGTACTCGGCCGCGGCGGTCGTCATCCTTATGACCTTTACTGGGGGGTAGCCCTGCTCAGTGAGGTCCGCAGTGATGTCGTCTGTGTCCACGTTTGGCAGGCCCTTGATCACGGCCTTTTTCGGAGAGGCAGCGAGAGTAGGTCGAGATAAAACTCTGTGGCGTTCTCAGCTTCGTTGCGCAATAGCGAAACGAACGCGGTGGCGTTTACAACTCTAACAGTCAAAATTCTAAGAATTTCATCTCAGTTCGTAGAATTGAGATGAACAAAGGACTGAGATGGGCAGACTCCCGTCTCTGGACCCTTTAAATACGGCTGTTAGACCGCCAGATCGGCAGAGTTCCAGATCTCACCGCTTCAGCAACATCTCGCCTTCTCTTCTGCCTTCTCCGATCTACCCCTGGAAAACTTGGACTTCTTCTTCTCCGCCCTGGTTGGACCGCCCTCCAAGAAGAAAGCATTACAATAAATTGGTCGATCGCGCAAATTTCCCCTCTACCTCCCTTCTTCCCCTCTACTTCCCCTCTACCTCTACCCCCCTTCCGCCCCCCTTGCCTTCTACCTTTCTCCCTACATTTACCCAATTTTCCTGAAATCTCCCCACTTTTCCCTCTCCCTACTTACTCCCTTCCCCACTTTCTCCCTAGGTGTCGAAGCGGCCAGCCGGCAACTTCCCACTTCATCGTCTGTGCGGCTGGCGACTACAGTGCCTGTCCCGTACAAATATTACAATCATTAATTGAGGTAATCGTTTTGTAAATTTTTAGGTCATCAGCAAACAAGAGTATGTTTACTTCTTTAAAAATTTTTACAATGTCATTAATAAATATTAAAAATAAAACAGGTCCTAAATGTGAACCTTGAGGAACTCCACTGGAAGCCACAAATTGTTTTGAAATGTAATCTAAAACTTTTACAGAAAGTTTTCTACAAGACAAGTAACTAATGAACCAGTTTAACATACTTCCCGAGATACCAAGAGCTTTTAGTTTTTGGATTAAAATTTCATGAGATACCTTATCGAATGCCTTGCTAAAGAATTGCTATTTGTGTACACTGAATCAATTTGGAATCGTTTATTTAATGATTCAATTATATGATGTTGATAAATCAAAAGATTTGTTAGAGTTGATCTTCCCGAAATGAATCCATGTTGAAATGGTGTAATAACTTTACTAAATTCCTTATTAAGTTTCGTTAATAAAATAGATTCAAATAATTTAGGAATTGCAGATTGTATACATATAGGTCTATAATTTGAGACGTCATTTTTATCACCTTTTTTAAATATAGGTGTTAAGAAACTATTCTTCCATTGATCAGGAAAAATTCCAGATTTCAAAGAAAGGTTAAAAATTTTCATTATTGGAATTGTTAATAAGGATACACATTTTAATAAAAATATTGGAGGAACGTTATTAGGGCCTGCTGATTTATTTGGTTTTAAAGTGATAATTTTCTTTTTAATATCAGCTTCATTAAATATACAATTGTTAAAGTCAATAGAATCGTCACATGTAAAATCATATAATAGGAAATCAGTTTTAGTATTATAGACTTCACCAAAGCAATCAGCAAATAAGTTTACTATATCTACAGAGTTATCGGCTACTCTGTGTTTATAAAACATTGTGGAAGGAAATCCTGATTCTTTATTATTAATTTAACACACACTTCGATTTGGTCTTATGCAGGCCCAATAATTGTAACAGAGCTTCTGGACAGCACTTAGTCAAATCTATTTGACCATATTTATCAAATCTATTTTACTAATTACATATATGTAAAAAAAGTTATTGCTTTTTTCTTATTCTTACCAGTCGCTAATCCATAAATCGCTGATGGAGAAAGCGGCTTGGCTCAGGATAAATAGAGTGGCTAAGCTTATAAGGCTGAACAATCCACCAGAGCTTTTGATATAGGACATGTAGACACTTGAGTTGACAGAGCCTGCCTGCTGGACTTCCACTTCTATGGTCTGTCTTTCATGTTGATCATAGTCCACATCTTTCAATTTTTCGGATGCATTAATGGGTGACTTCGAGTCTTGGTCTGCTTTGGTTATTTCCTGAAAAAATAACATTTAGTACATACTCTTTATTGAGCCACCTTGTTCCTCCGCCTATCTATCTACCTGTCCCTTTCTGACAGTGTGTGGCCAATTAACCTGTGTGTGACATTTGCAACAATAAATCATGGTCTGTATGCATGGTGTATACAATCAATCTATCTGAAGCTTACTAGCAGTTAAAAACCCGCTCCGAAGGTTTTTGCTGCCAGGCCCTGCGGGCGGCTTTTAGTTCGGCTTCGCCTGGTTTGAGTGTTCGTGACCATTTTATAAATCCGATAGGAACTGGTTCCTAAAATAGCCAGTTCCTCGGATCCACTGTGATCCAGTGACAGCTAGTCACCGTCGGTGACTCACCGAGACAAAGTAATAGTGACAACGTAACAGTAACAAAGTAACAGTGACAAAGTAACTGTGACAAAGTTACCGAGATACTCAATGATGTTACATGTAAATTATAACAACTTCGTCAAGTATTGCCGTCAATCTTTCCAAATCCGGAAGGATACTTAAAGAATACAAATCCATAGCACTTATACCTAGGGGGGAAATTTCCACATGTGAGCTGCTGACGGAAGTAGTGACATCTTGTGTCGAATTCTTGAATTTAAATCTGAATTATAACAGTAGCTTTGTGTGAAATTCCACGAACACAGATGTTTTTTGAGGCGCGGCCGTTAAGCGTGACGTCCGACATGCACTCGTGGCTGGGTTCTGAAATTTAACCACGCAGACGCTAACGTAATAATACTAGAACAACAAATTTATCTGTCAGTGCAATTTAATATCGACTCTGGGCAGTGACCATCTGGTTTTCCCTCGGTGTATATAAGTTCGAATCTCTTTTGTGTGATTGTGCAGTAAATACAACCAATATTCTCGAGGAATAATAAGAAGGCCATTAGAATGATTCTTATCAACAAGAACATCAGAAGACAAAGGGCAAGTTAGTCCTTTACAATATCCCTATCTTTATCAACTCCCATAGTTATGTCAACTTGAAATGTATTTAAAGTGATTGATTACAGTAAGTTGATTACAGTGGTTATCCACAGATTGATTCGCAGTCAATAAATCTGTGACTACACTCCTAAAACCACAACAAACCACATTGGAGCGCGAACATGGACTCTCACCAAGATTCTTGTAAAACAAAATCTATACCACAAAGAGCCATGGAAAAATCATGCTTTCTTGTGAGATGGAAAACCTATGACGGAATCAAGAGTAAGAAAAAGGACAGATAACAAAAGACAGATACAAGAAAGGGCTGATATCTAAGAAAGTTTCCTACTTTGGATGGGTGAGAGAAGCCAAAAATCAGCAAAACTGGACACATTTGAGAAAGTCCAAAATTAGACAACTGAAAGCCCAAGAAGAAAAATGGTGTAAATTGTCTAACAAATCGGTTTTAAAACATCTTAGGAAGGTCTGACTAATGAAATTGGATAATTTTGGCGGAAAAAAGTAAGTCACTGAGTGGATACCTACAACCTTTAAAAACGTTGTAAAAACTTTACCTTATCTCCTGGTGGTTCTTCAACATTTTCGCTAGTTTCTGGTAGAAGTTCAGAGAAATTGGAATTAGACAACTGCAGTTCTTCGTATGACCCCTGGAAGATTATCTGAAATTAAAAAAGCTCTTTTAAACATCCACACCCAATCCCTTTATTAAAGTTTATCAGGCTTATTATTGGGTGTTTACTGATGACTCCTGGTTCCACGACGTGGTTCCCCAGATTTCTGAGCCTTTTCCCCCCTACATCTACATGGAGAAATATTGTCATCAAAGATGCAATGGTAGGTATTTCTGCACCCTCTGAACATTTCTTATGGCTATTGATGCTTCCGACTGCCAACAGTGTAAAAAAATTGTCCTGTTAATAGTCCTACTAGTTCTTTAGGTGTTTCTTTTAGTTGACTAGTTCGTTTGGTTTTGTTTAGTTCCTCGAGTATTCAAGCCTTCATCCAATCAAGGCAAAATAGATAATTTTGGAATGGTATTTGGTTTTGTTAAAGGAACACTGGAAGGTCTTTCTTACCTTTCCCGCCTCCATAAGGCAAATCCTATTGGCCTTTGTGAGTTGTTGCACTTGGTGCGTTACCAGCAGCACTGCGGCATTTCCCAGCAGCCCCCTGATGCAGGAATCCATTAGGGCTTTGGACACGTGTGCATCCACTGCGGAGAGAGGATCGTCCAGTAGATACACTTGACACTTGCGATAAACGCAGCGCGCCAGTGATACGCGCGCCTTCTGACCACCTGACAGTGACACACCTAGAAAATGAATATTACAGATTATACACATTCAATATTATAATATTGTTGTTACGGTAAGACCGTATCCGCCATTCTTTCCAAGTACCTAACTGTGTTGAGTCAGAAACTACCGCAATAATCTATAGGATCGAAATACTAAAATGAGCTGTGAAATTAATATTAAAAAAAAACTAAATGCTAAGTTAGAAATCAAGTTCAATGTCTGACTTTAAATAATAATAATACATAGTTAAATTAAAGAGTGTTGTTTCATGAAGGTTACCTCAAGTGCACTTTAATTAAATAATCTAATTTGATGAAAAAACAATTAGATTTGTCAAATAGTCCCATTTTAAACATGCTTCCCTTACCGGCACCTATTTTACCGCCTCTGCCTTAGGTACCTCCCACGACAGTTGATGTTTTCTCTTCCTCTACTATATTACCTTTAATTTAATGTAACTCTGTAATTTATTTAATATATTTTATACACCCTTGACGAAGGTTCAGGTTGAATCGAAACCGGTTAGTTAAAGATGAATAATAATGTGCTATTCAAACAAAGTTATTTTATTGTTAACATCTGTGTTTGTTGAAATTTCAAACCAAGCTACCATTTTTCGGTTTTTAGTTTCGAGAATTTAAGAATTCGTCAAAAGATGTCGCCACTTCCGACAGCAGGACCTATGGGGATGTGTCCCCCTAGGTATAATACTATGATTTGTGAATTAGTAGTATCTCTCCAGATATGGAAAGATTGATGGTAAAACTTAGTTGTATCAAGCAGCTATATATTACATATGACGTCATTGCCTGTCCCGGTGACTAGCTATCACTGGATGACAGAGGATTTGAGTAACGGGCTATTTTTGGAACCAGTTCCTATTGTATTAATAAAATAGTCACCAACATTCACTTGGCGAAGCCGTACTAGGGCCAAGCAGCAGAAACCTGCAGAACGGTTTTTATCTGCTAGTTATTATAATTATGTATATAGCCACAGAGTGTTTTCTACATGTGAAAAATTAAATAACCTAACCTAAGTTTCTAGTATAGGGTTCATTTTACATGGCATTAGACTGGAACTTATTACTTCCGTCGATTTTGATATTTCAACCTGAGAAAATGAAAGCAATACCTAGGTACTAAAAAGTTTTCACAAACCTCTCTCTCCAACAATTGTCCTATCTCCGTGTGGCAATATTTGAAGATCTCTCTCCAGCTGACAGGCTTTAATAACGTTCCTGTACCTCTGCTGGTCCATCTCTTCCCCAAACAGAATATTTTGCCTCACACTGGCTTCGAAAAGCCACGGCTGCTGACTGTAGTAAGATACTCTTCCATTTGCCTTTATGGAAGACGCAGATTCTTTGTGGATCTCTCCCAAAATGGCATGGAGAAGAGTGCTTTTACCGGATCCAACAGAACCAATTACACCAACTAGTTCACCCGGATATATCTGTAAATGTAAATTATGTAGTTAGAATATTTGTTTATTTCTTTTTTATGGTCTCCACTTACACCCAGCTATAGGCAGTTGAAATAAATATTTTTGTTTTTTAAAACAAAGAATTCACCGAATTTTTTTGTATACATTGCCTTTTTTTACAAAATAAATAAAATAAGTAGTAAGCACAGAGGATAACAAAATTAATAATAACAAAATCGCTAGAAGACCACTTACTTTTAAGGAAATGTTCTCTAGTGCGACCACATTTTTTTCCATTCCTGTCGCATCTTTATTCTTCCAGAATGCGTTCAAATTGGACAGTTGTAAAGCCGCCAGATTTGTATCTAAAGTAATGTTTGCTTGTTTTCCTAAACCCAAATCACCACTTTCAAAATCTTCTGTTATTCCGTTGAATTTCAGACCATCTTTTGTAATTTCAGAATCTTTTAAAATATCAGGAGTAAAACCTAGGTTTTGAAATCCATTTTGCAATTGTTTCAGACTCAATTGTTTTTCTTTTCCTTCTGTTATTTTAGCTACTTCTGGTAACAATAAGAATTCTTGAATTCTCGTTATTGAAACATTGGCATCTAGGACTGCCATTATTGCCAAAGGGAAAAAGTCTACTACGGTCATCTTGATGAGATCGTACAGAGAGTACAGCATGAAGATTTTGGCAGCGGTGATCTCGTTCCCGAAAGCGATGTACAGCAGAATACTGATAAAGATGGATATTTTTGTGTTCAGTTTGATGCAGCAAACTATCATTGCTCGGATCCACATAATTTTCTTTACAAGGTTCATTTCTTTTCTGAAATAAAAGAGAAATGCAGTTTTTATTTCATGATTAGGTTCTTACCAGAAATAAATATTAAACACGTGTTTATTTAATTTTTGGGAATGATGGGCAGAGAGCCTATTTAAGGAATCGAAGGAGTGAATCAAAACCTTGAAGAGACCCATCTCTTGAAGGGAGGAAATACACTTGCTAGAAAGTCACTGCATAGCTGATAGTGCAGGTTTGATAAACGGCGATAAAAACGATTTTTCATTTGTGCCCAGATTCAAGAGATTCTTTAGGCAGTCCAGACCAGTATCTAACATAAACAGGGCACTGGCGATTTAAACAGAGTTAGAGATTGTGTACTATCATGGTATCCGCTTGGCTCTGAATAATACGACCCACTCTTCAGAAATCTTAATTCTAGATCTGATGGAAACAATGGTTGAAATCAACTAATCATTGAACACTCTGACTCTAAGAAGCTGTCACTGCAATCTCTTCATCGGTAAACTTGAGGGTGATGACCGTGATTTCCAATCGTATTTTCAAGTCTTTGAGATAGGAATTTTTCTATTAGAAAATAGACTCACAGCCTGGCTTCAGTGATGATATTGGCGAAGCAGTACTCCCAGGCGTACATCTTGATGACTTGGATCCCCTGGATGACCTCATTCATGAGCCGGATCCGGTTGTCTGTCAGCACGGCGGCTTTCCTCCTTATCATGGCGCTCAGCTTGCCAAACCATCCTGGGGGAGAAAATATCAAAAAGATGTGTTCGAACATTGCATGGTTATCAATCAATCGAATTACTAATCAAATGAACTTTATGGACCTTATGAATAATCATCGTTTGAATTTTACACTGCTGACAAACAACCATTAATCTATCGTAAAAGCTTGTTTATCAGTTGTTTAAAATTTAAAACACGTTTAAGGTTAAACGTCACGTACGTTATAATCTACGCATTCACAGATGGCGCCAATCAAATTATTTAAGGTTTTTAATGCTTTTGGACATTACGCTTTAAAATATTAAGGTAAATTAATTGTTCGCGCCCGTACATATTTAATTAGAATATAAATAAATACTTTTGTCCATAATCAAACCCAAATCTTTCAAGAAAGGTTGAAAAATTCAATTTTGTATCGGTGACTCAATCCAATATTGTATTTTTCAGCCTTTCTTGAAAGATTTGGGTTTGTTTATGGAAAAAACTATTTATTTATATTCTAATTAAATATGTACGGTCGAGAACAATTAATTTTCTTTAATATTTTAAAGCGTAACGTGCAAAAAGCATTAAAAACCTAATATAATTTGATTGGCGCCATCTGTGAATGCGTAGATTATAACGTACGTGACGTTTAACCTTAATTAGTAAGCGGGACTAGGTATTAACAATTAGAACTGTTGCCCCAATGGATTTGACTCGAAAGCAGATCAATGAAAAGATAGCTGAACCATTAGGCGCTTTTATAATTACTGTAATGATTCACGGTTACGGCACCGTGATGGCAATAAACATACGTTCCTTAAAGTTATAATGCTGCAGCTCTTTCTTACACATTAAATAATTGTGAGAAAAGATGAGACACACAGAAAACGTGTCTCTGTTTCCTCCAAGTACTACTTTTTTACTTTGGAGGAAACAGATATATCTTATTAGGGCTCTATGGAATTGCATTACATTTTCTTTATACATGTGAGGAAGATGTATGATAATTATTGTATGTTTCCTTTGAGGGGGTGCAGACATATGTTCACCGTTTGTCTCATTTTCGACTGTTGTTATTTAATGCATAAGAAAGAGCAGCAGCATTATAAGGTTCAAAACAAAAGCAAAACCATCAGCGCATTGCCATTTGATGTTTTGTAATGTTTGTAATTCAGTCACACTTTGATATCATCCTTACTTTCAAAATTGTCGTAACAGTTAGTAGTTTTGTGGTGGTCTACGGAGACTGGTTGTCATCAGTTTCCGTAGGTTACCATGAGAATGTCTCCGTAGAAGTGACCCAGAAATATACTGGAGAAGAGGTAATCTGACTGATTTAAATAACATTAAATGGTCTGGAAGGGATGTTATAATGACTGGCGAAGATTGACTAGAAACCAGAGCTGGTTGACAACATAAAATCTGTAGAAGAGACCAAATCTCATCCTTTGATTTATGTAATGCTTGGGCTGGACTTTTATAAAGAAGCGTCCAAACTAAAAGCTCTGCAAAGGACTGCGGACAATAAAGCGTAAGGCTCAGCAGAAATAATAATAGCAAACAAACCTTGCAGTGGTATGAAGCAGAGCAGAAAGGCCACACCAATCAAACCAGACGGACCAATGTTCCAGTACAAGATGTAGGTGACGATAGCCCCCTCTATCGGAGCTCTAAACAACTCTAAGAGGAAAGTGCAGACCAGATCAAAGCGGTTCACGTCGTTGGTCAATAGGTTGATCACCATCCCACTGAGACCTTCGCTGGATGAAGAATTTGACTTTAAATCCAGTTTTAGCACCTGAAAAAGAAAACCTAACATGTTGATTCACGAATTATATCTACAAGGGTTGACTTTCGGCGACTTGGACATTATTTCCCAAAATATGGCGGCACTAGCATGTATCTCAGACTTTCCCCTAAAAAATGAGCGTTGATCCGGCTTGGTAGCTGCTGTGAGTTAAGTAGTACCTTAGAAGAGTGTCGTCTATCGTCATTCGTGTCTAACGCATGAACGATTATGGAAATAGCCGATGGTAAATGATAGACCACTGGGCTCCCACCGTATTTGGGTTCCCAGATTCAGAATAACTTAGAGCCTCCTACAGTACGGACCTCCGGTCCAGGTAAATATTTATTGTAAACCTTACGATAATGTAAATAACGCAACTTGTAATGTCGAAGAACATCAATCTTTATTGGAGTTTTCCTAAACCTCAATCAAAAAATCTCAATCTCTGGGATTAAAGAGCATTACAATTTTGAATATTTTCTATCCTATCGATGTACGGTTTATACTGTAAAGCCTGAAGAGTTTTTAACAACTGAATTGTAAAATATTCTGTATTGTATTGAAAGGGCTTCTATCGGATGCCGACAGATGCCAGCAGGGAAAAAGCTTCTATCAGTTGCCGACAGGTGCCAGCAGGAGTGCAGTGGCTGTCGAGAGCGGGTTTTCGCACCGATTAGATTCAATTAGCAGCCAGTAGGTATAAGTCGTGTGAACCGTAGTATAATTATTGTAAATACGTAAACTCATAATAAACCAGTTTGTATCAAGGACATATTTATTCTTATTAAAAAGTACCCCCACAGAACGAATAGTGTTTGATTGTAAATAACGCAAACGTCACAGATTCTGATGCCTACCTTTCTATAGATGAGAGAACAGCATCCCACCCGGACTTGCATAGCGGTGTGGGACAGCTGATTCAGACACGGATGCATGATGGAGACATTGATGAGCATACTGAACACCACTCCAGAGCCGTAGAGGTAGGCAGCTTGCTCTGTGATCTCAGTCTGCCCAGGGGAGAAGTAGGATATAAGCTGACCAAGGCACAGGGGCTGGGCAATTCTGAAATATACGAGAAGAATATTATAACACAGTAGGCATAACAAATCGTCCTCTACTGTGTAAGAGAATTAGAAGTACTTAACCTACAAATGTAATAGCATGAAGACCTGAAAGAAACTGCAGACTTTAGATGGAAGAGAGCCACCAAAAATATATATCAATACAAGAGTTTGTCCGGTCAGTGGCTGAGTTGACATCGCTTATACATTAATAAAAAATAAAAAAAAGAGCCATGTAAAGAGGAAACACAGGCACCGAGAAATTTTGATAATAGATATTTTACAAAACTGTTGCTGTCTCATACACTGTTAATACTCGGCAAAAAGCTTAAATAAAATCGTCAAAATCGAGGACTTCTATTCCTCTTTTTTCTGCTCGGAAACTTGAGAAAATTCTAATGACGTGACATACGATCTTTCGCAGGGACTAGTATATTGAACGATGGCCTTCAACCTAGGCAAATTTAAGGATTTTTGGAGTGTCTTAACTCATATAACAAGTAACTTATCAAAAAAGGAAAACGTAGGGACATTCTGGTTATTGATATCTGTATTATATTAAAAAAAATATTTTCACAGGTTTCAAAATCCAGAGAGGAAGTTGGGAAATACAATTGTATGGTCAAAACGTTGCCCGGTTTGATGACGCGACGCCTAGGACTTAAAAGCTCTGGGATATGAAATTTTAAAATATAATGTAAAAACGTTTATAAAAAAACACGTGTAAGTTGGCAATCGCACCTACAAATAAAGTCATAGGCAACAGCGCCCCCTTTTTCGCCAATTTACACATGTACACTGTATGATCAAATTCTATAGGCTCTGGTAAATGTTGACATTTAAGATATGTGCACTGTTTATTTGTACGTATTACCAATATAAATTATTTAAAAAAAAAACTAGTGTGCTTTAGACAACACGACTGAAGTAAAACTCCACTAACTTATAAAAGAACATATGACATTGGGCTGACATATGACATTAGGGTGACATGTGACCTAAGACCCTGGGGTGACCTACGACCGTGGGGTGATCTACGAACTTGGGGTGACCTACGACCTTGGGGTGACCTACGACTTTGGGGTGACCTACGACCTTGGGGTGACCCACGACCTTGGGTTAGTATGTACGCCTCGCCCGATCACCGTTCGCATCGATTACGGTTCGCATTACGCTTTTCATAACGTGTGATGACACTTTTTGTAACGCATTCACCAGCTTACCCCCCAAGTCGAGCGTGCGTAAAGAAGTTTTACTTCAAAAACATATTATATTATATAAAAGAAGTCAAGTGAATCAAATACTTGAGTCAGGTCATGTAAAGTAGAATGGGTGGTAAAAGGGAATGGGGTGGGTTTTCGAAATATCATAGACAATAACTTTCCCCTTATTTTATAGGTAAAGTTTGCAAAAAATTTCATCAACCTCGAAATTAAACTGTAGATTTGTATACAAATCAAATCCACGCCACCAACCAATTATTTTTTATTAGTTTACAAGAATATAGTAATCGTAGGAGTCGATTCATAATGTTAAGTTTTTTTCCCGTTATAGAAAATAGCGGATTATTTTTATTATTTAAATATAGTACCTATATATTTTTATTTAAAGAAAGACAAACATTTACGGGTTCCGAAGTAAGCGGAAAATGTTGCTTGTGTCGTGATGGAGGACTTAGCCAGCCAAGGAATCGAATACGCGATGCCTGGATGGGACCCAAACGCGATGCCAACTCAGCCACTGACCGATCAGGTGCATTTTTTAAATCTAACCAACACATTACATAATAATCCAACGTTAACATCTATACTTATTCCATCACAGAAGATATCAGGCGAAAAATGCGCAAAGGTGTATTCATTTTATCACAAACACAATATAGTAGACAAGATTTGGGATTTTCACGACCATAAGTATTATTGTGATTTATTTTTGGGGTATTATGTCGTTTTGCGGTACCTCCTTCTTTAACTAATAATGTTTCGGACGGTGTGTGCAATTACATATTTGCCGTGATGACGGACATTTAACGCTGTCCGAAAAGTTGGCTAATGAAGGCAAAAATAAGTCACGATAATCTCAATATAGTTCAACGCTCAGAAAAATGTAAAAAGGTGTATTTATTTATTTTTGAAAACATATGTTAAATTTTTCATCATAAGACGACAGACAAGTGCAGAATGGTATAGGTTTCAGTATAGCCCTGGTGAAAGATCAATATTCACAATCGAAGTGTTGCTTAAAATAGCTTTAGCCATGTTTGGTAACCATATCTGAAAAATCCCCACCTTCCTCTTCCTTGTCTCCTTCCCCTCCCCTCTAAATTCAACTTCGCAACACACCTCATAGTATCGTAGGCTTCAGACATTTAGGAGTTGACTCATACGCTACTCATTTAATAAAAAAAAAAATTTAAAAAGAGATAAAATATTTAAGATTAGACAAGCAGATTTAAACTAAGAGCAAGAACGCTTGCCGTCTAAATAGGCCACTTGCATCACATTTAAAAAAAAAAAATTCCGGTTTAGGCAAATATTCTAAGACGTTCTGTATTTTTTTTTTAATCGTATTTTTGAAACCTTGGCGATTTTTTGAAAATTTCAATCCGAAAAATCAGACCATTTTTTATAAACCGGAAATACGGTACATAATTTTATGGGTGTGAAAAAACAATAATTTCATAGCCGAAAATCATTTAAAAAAAAGAACGTTTTCCACACGAATAGCAATAAATTGTACGGGGTTCTCTTCGTAACATCTGTAAAAACACCGCCATCTTTAATAAAAAATCAAACCAAAAGATAAGTTCACATAGAACAAACAATAAATCTAGTGAACGTTAAACGAAAATTAAAAAATTCGCCGGAAATCAGAGTGTTGCCATATGAAAAAAAAAATCAATCAGTGTGGAATTTTACAAAATTAGGGGAACACAATCAGAGACGGGACATTTTCATGTAGTGACGTCACGAGCTCAAATAATATTTAAAAATAAATAAAAACTATACATTTCTAAAAATTTTTACTGATTTTTTCGAAATCTTAGTTCAAAAATCTATCCACACGATTTTTCCAAGTCGTTATGAAATCCATGCAAGTGGCCTATTGTGTTTCATTGATGTTAAACAAATTCAAATATTCGAAGTGATTCTATTTAACAACAAGACAGCTCTCTCGACTGCCATGAGCATTGGCAAGTCAGTTCTGCAAGCCGGGAGATAAAACAGTCTACGCTGTCGGTGACGGAGATAACCACCGGTAACATAAAAACTGATACAAAAATAAAACAAATGCGCAAAGGTGTACCACGTTTATCTTATCTTCTTAATTGTAAGTAAATGCACACGACTTTAATGAATCATTACACAATACATAAATTTTATGTTTTATATAATCGAGAGTATTTTATTATCTTGGATATATTTCATATCTGTACAAAACGGACATTCCGGAAAACACCGTTTGAGGTCATATCTACGTATTTTACAAACAAGTGTTGCTAATTTTCTTATTATTTGTCAGTATTTTTTGTGAGTACCCACACAAGAGTTTTATTTAAATTTATCCACACAGGAGGCCCTGGGAAATTATTTTCCATCTTAGGGGATGCTGTGTGGAGGATATTTTTAAGAAAGGGAAGGATTGGAAGTTCTAGGAAGGAAAAAGGTATGAGGGGTGAGTAGGAATCTAAGGGTCAGTGTCTCCGGGAGGGACGGACGTTTGAATCAATCCCTCCAACTGCGGTGCAAGGCGATGGGTCGAGAGAGTCCGTCTGGAAAGGTCCAAAGACCTCCCTCAACCAGTTTCTCGCCATCCTCCGCCAAGACCTGGACAAACCACATCCCGTGAGCCCGGGCACCTCTGCTAAGTTACCAAACGTAGCGAAACACTTAGGGTGAACAATGGCAGAGGTATTGGTTATCCAATAAACAGTTCCCGGGGCGGAAGTACCCAAACCCGCCTCCCAAATTGTAAATATTGTCCTTAATTAAAGAGTCCCAACTGCTCCCAACCGCCTGGAGCCAGTGAGACTACGCCATCCCCAAATGTGGTATGTTGTGGGGCTGAAGGTAGTGGGGATAGGGAGGGGAAGGAGATGGAGAAGTGGAAGGCGGGGAAGTATCTGGCCATTCAGACCCAGTCACCAAACACGGAAAATATACTTTATATCTCATACTCTGTAAATCTGAATATATTATATGTTACCAGGTTAATTCAGTAAATCCGATTATTATACATATATGCTACCAAATTACTTTTTCTACATTGTCAAAAAAATGTATGTACATATATATGTTATATACACATTTTCTTTACTACATAACTTACTTTCAGAGAAAAAAGAAATTTTTTGTTTTTTTGTTTTGTTTTTGTTATGTATTTATGTACATTTCTTGGAATAATATGAACTAAACCTGTCAATTTGTCTGTCCTGGAACTGGAAACTTTCCTAGTTGGACAGGCAAAGCTTCCAAATGTGTTATTTGTACTTTCTTCTGTATCTTTAATAAATAAATAAATAAAATAAATTATGTTTAAATGATTAAATTTTGAAATAACACAAATCAATGAAATTAAATTTACTTGCACCCTCTGGATCGCTAGTCGAGATACTAACCCCTCGACCACGGAGGCCGCCAACTATATCTTCAGTATCTTTTCCGATCTAATAAAAGATTTTCCAACATTAGACAAGATTTGGATTAAAAGTTACAAAAAAATTACCCACTTTTTTATATTGCCTATATCCCTAAATGATACTCAAAGCTCAACAACCATAATTTTAAATGATTTTGCGAGCTGAAAAAATTGCGAAAATTGAGCTGAAAAGCTACACAAATTTATTGACGCCAAAGCTTCTGTCTGCTTCAATGAAGAAAATAAAGTTGGTTGGTTTATATTTTTTCAAGGCGAAATCTGAAATTATTTTCAGCATTTCAAATATTTTACAAGAAGAAAAAATAATAGTTGCTATAGATGCACATTTTCCTTTATGGGCTAAAACTATGATAAAAGGTGTATTTAGTATCTATTTACAATTTTTATATAAAGGTTTTATTTATTACTAGTTGACCCGGCGAAATTCGTACCGCCTCAGAATCAAAAACTGTTGTGTTAATTTATTAGCTGAAATAAATGTAGTTTTTTTATTGAGTTAAAAATTACCCAAGGAAGCAATTAATTAATTAAGTTTTGTTTTTGTAAATATCAGAAATAGTGTCTTGTACGGATTTATAATTTTTGTGATTTTCTTACTTTTCCACTTAGTTACTGGAATTTCTTTTCATTTTCTTTATACGTGTAGGGGATTTATTATAATTATTGTATTTTTTATTTGGAGGGGTACAGATATACATATTTTCACTGTTTGGCCCATTTTCGCCTGTTTAGATTTAGTGTATAAGAAAGAGAGGCAGCATTATTTTTTAAGCACAAAAGCAAAACAATCAGCGCATTGAAATTTGACGTTTTTGAATTTTTGTAATTCACTCATTACTCAATATTAAACTAATTACAATATTCCTGCAGTTCTTTCAAAAGATGAATTCGTTCCATACAAAATATAATACGAGGAAAAGAATTTTATTCATAATTTTTTTTTGCGTGAATTTTTCCGATGTTTTAATAATTATTCTGCTATTCGTGGTGGAGACAAATCCAATAAATCAAAGGTCATAAAATTGGTCCAGCCGTTTTTGAGTAACAAATGGTGTAACAAACCCGACTTTGTTTTATATAGTAAGTTTTCCTTTCTTTTCAACTTTCCCCGCAACAATGGTATTTTAAAGATCTATAATAGATCAAAATATATTATTAAATATAGCAACGCACTGTGGACCGCCCCATAAAAGCTAGACGGTAGGTAAATCACTTCGGAAATTTTGGAGGATGACGTCACGGGGTATTACCATGTAGTTAATGTGACAAATGCATTTTTAATAAGATATATTAATGATGCACGATTCTAACCACGCGATCTTTGGGGTTGTTTTTGACTTTTAAGTGTTTTGTTTCGGTTTTAAAAAAATGTAGGCTACTTTGGAAGGCATGCAGTATGCTTTTTTTCTGAAATAATAAATGATTTCAGATTTTTTTTAAATAATGTTTAACTTGCGTTTTTTTATGTGGTTTAAAAAAATATTTAATTTATAACTACTCATGAATTTATTTCGGAGAGTATTTCAAAATAGCAATTAATTTTCTATTCGAATCAGATTCGATATCTTTCCACACGAACTTGCATTAAAATGGAAAAAAAAATAGGCAAGCATTTACCTGAGAACAATCTGTGAGACTGCAAATATCACATTGATGACCAGCAGCCTCAAGCCGTGGACCCTGATCAGAATGGAGAGGAGCGAGGGAGATTTCTCCGACAGTTTCGGCAGCTGCTCATCCCACATCTTCTGGTACCGGTCGCCGAGCTTACTGGACATATGGGAGTTCAAAGGGGCGTAGATATCGCCCACAACTATCGGTCGTTTAAGACCTTTTTTGAATATTTCGAGTAGCCACCTGGAAAAAGTATACATGTTTATGTCGCACATAGGAAATAATAGATTCACTATGTCCACAAGCGCATTTTTTTTTTGAAACTCGAGACTATTATTACATAGACTCTATAGAGCAAATAAATTGCCCATTCTTAAGAGCGTATAACCAGAGAAAACCAGAAACATGTCATTTTTAAATCAGTGTTTAGACGTATTGACTCTTTTCCACAAAAAAAATATAAATTGATTTCGAAAGATTGTTCTTTTATGTTTTAAATTTTGAGAAAAAATATTTATTTTTAGTATAATAAGGTTAAACCATAGGTCGTTGGCAGATTTGTTAAATATTCAAAAAAGATTTTGTATTATACAACACCCATTTCAAATCATATAATATACAGTAAAATAAATCAATACATTATCTGGTAAACGTATATTACAGAATTTTAATTTTAGTTTAAATACAATCATTAAAAAATATATACCTTCATGTGTTTCTTCACAAAAATTGGTCCGTTTGTGTATTTATTTGTGCACTTACAGACTAATATATTTCAGATTTTTTTAACATTCTTATTTTTCTCAGACATTATTGAAAAATGATAAATACTTATAATCACAAAATAATTACAAAAAGTACATAATTTTAATAGTTTTATCAACACGCCTTTCAGCATTTTTGGATGTAGATATAAATTAAAGCAAATTTGGAATGAAATAAAATCGATATTGAGTTATAATTTTTAAAAGCTGGTACGGAGAGTAATTGATCTTTCTCATTGGAACCGCCCTGCATGATCGTAAGAACATCTTTCAACGAAATGTGGATTTTCGGCCGCTGGCTAGTTAAACGCTCTTAATGAATATTTTAAATATCCAACATTAGAAAATTGACGAAAAATAAAGGACCTAACCTTTTTATTAAAATTATTAAACTCTAAATTCGATTGTTGTGAACTCCTGAAATTAATACATCTTCATGTACCTACAAGAACGACTAGACAAATATATCTCCTGCACCAATCTCTTGCCATGCCATGCTGTCCTAGAACATTTGTACTGCCTTGAATTTGCCATTGAGGCATCTTGAATATAGAAAATGGGCTTACCAATATGTGAAGAGTGAAAAAATGTTACCCCCTTTCCTGGGGCTCTTTTTCCTATCATGGGGATAAAATCCTGGGTCCATATTTCAAATAAACTCCCAGCACGCGCCAAGTAAAGAATTCTAGAAAAAAATATTAAAATAAATGAGAGCAATACATTATTATGTTAATAAAAGATATTAGAAAAGTCGTTGCATTGAAATAAAGTTGAGTTTGGTGGTAGGGAAAGTAAAGAGGCATACGAGGAAAATAATTTCCCACAAGGCCTATATTATATTTGGCGATGCTGCGTGGAGGGTCTTTTAAGGAAATGAAGGAATGGAAGTTCTGGGAATGAAAAGGGTATGAGGGCGGCTATCTAGAGATCAGTGTGTTCAGGAGTATGGACGTATGAATGCGGTGAATCCCGCTGCGGTGCAAGACGATTAAACTAGCTGGGGAGGTCAAAGGATCAAACCGGTCTCTCCCGATCCGTCCCGCCATGGGCAGGCGCATCCGCCGCCAAGACCTGAACACACGTCACCCGATGAACCCGGGCTACCATGATAAGTCACCAAACGTAGCGAACCACTTTTGGTGACCTATGACAAAGGTGTTGGTTATCCAATAAATGGTTTCCCGCCCGCCTCCCAAGTAGGTTTACTGTGAATTGTTTAGTGGTTTACTTAATGGATCACACTAGATAAAATGGCATAGAAGCCATGTAACAGTTAAACGTAATATAAAAAATGTACATTGGTAGGTCTAAACAAAATTAAATTCCTAAGTAAATAAAATAATAATAAAACAAAAATTACTTTCTTCACTGACTTATTTAAATCGTTATTATTTCCAAAGTATTCGGCTTAGAGGATGTCAAACTATAAGTAACTTGTCACTGATTTTATAGTAATTTTTTATTCAAATGTGATCGACGATGTTCAGTTAGGTAAATTTATTGTCACGCGTGACAGCTGTTTCACCATCGGAAAGCGTTGTTAAACTAAACGAATAAATTAAGCGGTCTCATATTTTATTAATTTTGGCTTAAAAAATTAACAAACTGATACGACCCGTCAATCATTTAGTCAATTTGCCAGACAGATATGTATACCAGATAAAACCAAATCGTTATCTAAACAATTTTCAATATTATTGTTTATTTGCCAAATTATTAGAATTTTTTATCTTTGTAATAAGTAGTATTTAAGTAGGTGACCTATATGAATTAAAAAAAATAGGTTCAAATGTAACCTTGATTAAAATGTTTAATTTTTTATAGAAATTTTCGATTCATGGTTCCAAATTGCCACACCAATTTCGTTGATTTCTTTTTATTTTTTATTTGAGACAAAAACAGGATATGTATAAAAGATTTTTGCAGGTAATATAAAAAAAATTCTAATACAAATATAAATATCCCTAGACTAATGTATCTGCAGTAATCAAATTTGCATATTCACAGAAGCTAACACATGAAAAACAATGTAAGTATTATTTATACATAACTTGAAAACTAAAATACAAAATTTGAAAACTAAAATACCAAATTTTTGATAAATAAGAGAAAGAGTAGGGGTCCTAGATTCGATCCCTGGTGAATCCGGATGCGCATAATAAAATAATAGGGACAATATGCGGTTTTCTAACTAAAATGATAAATTGATTTTTTTATTTGTTTAAGCGACTATATAAAATAATTCTATAAGTATACAAAATATAATGGTTATGTTACGTAAAGATATTGTATTTCTTAGTCCTCTTCATTAGAGGTTCCTGTGCCGAGGCGGACTAAAATTGTTTAATTATAGTTTATTTGTCTTCTATGTCGTTTTCAGTGTCTTCATTAGGGTGTTTTCGTTGACCTCTTTCAGCCATATTTTTATTCTGGATTTGTACTAATTAATTTATTATTATTAGTTTTATGTCTTGGGGGAGAATATTATGGAGTTTTGTTGCAAAATAAGTGTAGTTTCTTTGTCCGAATGTGGTTTTTTAACTTTTTTTATGTCATTTTTATTCGATCTAGTGTGATGGATATGCAGTCTAGTAGAGGATTCAGTATTTTGAATAGCTTCAATAATATATTTTTGGCTTATAATATTCGTTGTACATTTGGTACGTCAATGATATCGAAAATTTGAATATAAGATACATTCTTACATTATTCAAATCCATTCCAAAATCATCAAACAAACTGTTGTTTTTTTTTCACAATAGCTTGCGGTTGTGGGATGAGTATTTATTTAATAAAAAAAGAACATACAAACAAACAGATGATTAGCTTAGGACTAGATAATAACATAACCATAAAAACACTGGGTTACGCGTATAGTAAATATACCCTTGCATGTTTGCTCGTAATAAAAGTGTGGGTGTAGAGTATTTTTTTTAAAATTTTGCATTAGATGGGTGCTTATCTTTTGCATAAAATAAGGTGTCGTATTGTAACAAACTTTCACACGGCACGATCAAACTCTTAGATAATGTATGACCGGACCTGATAACAACTTTGCCGGATTAACAATAAATTGGACATAATTAAGTAATTAAATTGGACACAGCTAGGCACATAATTGCGCAAAACACACATCAATTTATTCAAAATGTAAATTTTTTATCTTGACACCTTAATCCGCTAATTGTCTTCAATGTCGTTGTTTGGTGTATTTTAACTTACAAAGAAATTATAAAAATAAGAAACCTTTGCAAAATTGAAAAATTTGCGTTCGCGACTTTCATTTTTAAGCGAAAAGTACGATTTTTTTTCCATTTCTACAAGATTAATACGCAATTCGAAATTTTCCGGCAAAATTAATACTCGAAATTTAGAATTGTTCACGCGAATATCTATGTATTTTAAAATCAGATAGTAATATTGTTTTTCGATTAAAAAAGCCTTTTCCTCAATTTTTTGCTGCAAAATAGCAAGAAGTTATATTATATCATAATTTTTATTGCAAAAAAAACATAGCTTTACCTGAAAAATGACGATAATTTTACCAAAAACTACATGAATTCAGCACAAAAACGCGCAATTTTTAGGCCCCTAACATTTTCATTGGGGTATTTCCACAAACGAGGAATTCTGTTGAAAACGGACGGAATATTTTAAGATCATTTTTCTGATTTTAATCATCCTACTAAAAATGCTTCTTTTTTATGTTTTCATTCAATATCATTGATTTTAAAAACGCTCGAAAACTGACGAAATCAAAAAGGCCCGTTTTTTCAAATGACTTTGTGACGTCGCAAGCTACGCCCGGCTAAACCAGCACAAATAAACACTGTCAGGGAGCGTCCGCACTCACGACGTCACACGATAGCCACGCCCCAAAATATCGTTTTAGCGGTGATTCAAAAATGGGAAACTTTAACTCGCTGTAGAAAATTTATTCGTCAACATAAAAATTAAATAAAAATGCTGTATTCATCATAATTTTTTTGTTTAATTTTTTTAAACAATAAAAAAATACGTGGAAATACCCCATTACCTATTTAAACCGCATATTAGTAGACGCATGATAGTGAGTACTATCACCCAACAAAATGCAATGAAAAATTTAAGGTTTTTCTTGAAATCATGCAATTCCAACAACCCTTTGAAAAGTCATTAAAATTTATGAAAAAAAAAAATATTCGCCTTTAACCTAACCCATAGGTTCTCAACTTTAGCGATAAATCCCTTTTGGGGGCGTTTCAGACCTTCAGGGGGACGGTAGGAGACCCAGAGAAACCTATCCCACCACATCCTATCTTGCCTCATCATCCCATTCCATTAGGGGCCATCTATCCACAAAAATATTTTCCCTATCCCATTACGAACCCCTTCGTTGCAGCAAATGTAACCCCACTGTGGTATCCCATTACGCCCCCTTCGTTTTGTATCCCGATACGCCCCCTCCTTTATGGCTAATGTAACCCTATCGTGGTATCCCGTTATGCCCCCTTCGTCGTGGTCAATTGCTATTTCGGATTCACGAGTTAGGGGGCGCTAGAAATAAAAATATTCTCAAAGTGGGCGGTGGGCAAAAAAAGTTTGAGAATCTATGACCTAACCTAACGTATTTAACCATTTTTTTCATCACTTTTAATGACCTTTCAAAGGACGTGTTGAAGTTGCATGATTCTTGTACGGTCACCAAATTAAAGTTTTTCTGATAAAAACGTCATTTTGTGTTTCCTACGATTTGTAACGATTTGTCTTGAGTCCTTCACTAGGTCTAAAATTTGGACAGACGAACACTTTCAACACTTTGGACTTTGTTTTTTACTTTTGAATTTTCACTTTGGACACTTTGTTTACCTGTTAACTCATTCAAGTTAATAAAACAAAGTGCATTCTTGTTCATATTAATAGTGTAATTAAAAGATAAGATATAATGAATTTTCAATGTGAAGTCTTTGTAATATTTTTTCAACCACAAATTAATGAAGGTGTTGTATTGTACCAAACTTTTACACGGCACTATCGAATCATTCAGACAATGTATATTAATTTTGTAACCCGACACCTTTATTATTCTTTATCATTTTCTCATCACAAATTAACACGGTTGATTAACAATCTTATCTCAAATCTGTCGCGAAGGGATACAATCTTTTGTTATTATTTATTCACCAATCAATCAATTTTGACTGATAAATAGCTCTGTTAATAATATAAATTATGTGCATGTTGATTTAATAAAAATATGTCTCCATGATAAATAATTTGTTTGAAAAAAATTAAGACAATAAAAATCAAAACACAAAATATTTAGGTCGGGTTGTTTCACAGAATTTGATTTAGTAAAACTGAAATTTATTGTATAACGTCGAAATAAAATTTTGCACACTTCACTCTCAAATAAGAGAATCATTACTGTCTTCATCTAAATTCGAAAAACTCTGTGTAAAGCCCGAGCAACAACACACAGCGGCAAATTTTGATGATTTGGCGCGACATCGCTCTCGGCATTCGACCGTTTGTTGGTTCGTTGTTGTTTATGAAATAATAATTTATTTTTGTCAGTTTTTATTACTTGAAATGTTGTTAATGGTTTGAAATATTCTTACAAAAAGTAACATATGACTAGTGCGCCAAGTATTGTATTTTATTGATTATAATATCATAATTCTTGAAAAACTGATAATAAAAATATGGAATAAATAAATGAATGGTAGTTGAAAAATAAAAATATTAAATTTAACATAAAAAATAAATTTGATTTCCAGTTGCAACCTTATGTTTAGAATTATTTGGGAAAACTAATTTTGTGATTAATATTAACTTAGAATCATTGAATGAATCTCTAATGGTACTGGAATAACTCGATTAATTGAAGGAGAATCCCAAACAATATACATAACATTATTAATTGATGTACACATCAATAATACAGTTTATTAATGGGGGGTAATTAGTGTAATTACACACAATGGGGTACCTAATTGCATTTAAACTCCCGCTATTTAAAATTTTACTATTTTGGTATTCAGAACAAAATGTAGCATTAATTTGACCTTTCTTCAAGGAATCAAAGATTGAATATAAAAAAAATTGATAAAAAATACAATCATTTCTTAAAAATGCAATAATTAGAGTAGTTGATGGTATTTGACAGTGATTTTTTTTCCGTGTAAAAAAGGCACAGGATTAAAATCCTTTTAAAATTGGATTAAAGACTAGTGAAGATTTTTTTTCCTACTCAAAGACATTAGAAAAAAAGTTTGGAAAAAATCGTTAACTTTGAACCAAGGCAACACATATAATTTATTCAAAATATTTTGAATAAGGTAAGTACCTTAAAGAATATTGAAAGTGATTTTTTTTAATCTTTTATTCGATGATAAGTGCACAAACATCCCGATTTCGCACTCACCTAAATAAAGCAATATAAATGCGCGTAGGTAAGATCTCTGTTCTGTAATTTATGCTCTGTAGGAAGAAAGCTTCGGATGTTATTTTCAATTTTTTTTTTATGTCAGTGTTTAATTGAGAATACATTAGTAAAGAATAAATCATTTCGGGAAAATTCAGGGGCCAACGACACGCCAGCGCTCAAATTTCCGCCACTGTGCGCCTGGGAGTTACAAGTAATAAGATAAAATTATTACACCTTTTCGCATTTTTCGTTCATTGTCTTTTTTTGTGGAAAAAGTGAATTTAACATTGGACTATTATCTACGTAATGTATTCGTTAGATAACATAAATACACCTTTGCCCATTTTTCGGAAATCATTTTCAGTAAATGGAAGTGTAGTTGACTTTAGGATTGGACTACTATGTGTTTATAAGAAAAATGAATAAAATTTTGTACATTTTCCGGATATCAAGAAATGTAGAAAATAAACCCGGCGGAAAGATTAAATTTCCAGGCCTGCTAGGGCGATTCGACCGTAACCCCGTCCAATGCGCTGGTTTCTGTACACACTTTTTTCATTTACGTCGAAGATTCCCATATTATTTTAGAGTGTAAGGTAGGGAAAATTTGGACATTGGTCCGTCCAATACACTGTACGCGAGTAGCAATTTGTGTACACGGCTTCTTTACTGACGTCGATAAGATTCTGACTATATTTCTGGGTATTGTGTCGTCTTAAAATATGTATGGAAAGGAATACCTACCTAGAAATGAATAGGATTCATGTATGTTCGTATTTTAAAAAGGTGTTGTCATGGAGACAGAAAATGACAGATGATTGTTGTTTTGTTGTCTAGCTGGGTAGCACAGATGGAAGTAATAAGAAGTTTGAAAAATAAGTTTATAATTACAAAGTGATATAATATTTTGAAGACGGACAAATAACTTTAAATGTAGTTTCTTTGTCAGCAAAGCAACTCATGATATTCGTATGTCACATTATTAATAAAAAATTACAACAAATAGACAAATTGTCTTATATGTATATTACTTTATTTAATAAATGAATTAATATTCACATAAGTCTCCACGAAATATCACAAATGCTTGGAAACAGATTTGGGAGGCGGGTAATAAGGGATAGCCAACACCTCTGTACCAGGTCACCCCAAGTTGCTATGTTTGGTGACTTAGCAGAGGTGCCCGGGTTGAGATTTGTCCGGGTCTTGGCGGCGATTGTACCTGCCCTATCACTGCGTGGCAGGCCGGATCGAGAAAGACTGGTCGAGGGAGATCTTCGATCTCCCCAGCAGGACTCTCTCGGAACATCACCTTGCACTTCAGTGGGAGGGTTGGATTCATACGTCCGTACTCCTGGACACACTGACCCCCAGATTCATACCCACCTCTCAACCTTTTTCCTTCTAAGAAATTCCTAACCTTCCTTTTCTAAAAAGGCCCTCCACACAGCATCGATCACCAAATATTACATAAGCCCTGAGTGGAATTATTCTCCCCAGGGCCTCATGTGTGGAGCTAATGTAAAAAAATGTTCGCGGCTAACAAGGCGCCTGTACATTTCTGTATGGATGAAATCAATCCACAAGTGGCTCGTGTGACATCACGCTCGGACTGCTCACTGCGGACATGCTCGCCGGTGAATGATCATTCATGTCGATAAGCGTACACCCGAACCATCGGGTATACTTGGTCGAAGACCCGAACAATAATTATTTATCATAAGACACATTGTTGGATTTAGATATCAGATTCTGAAATCAAAGTTGTGAGGAAATTGATGTGTTTTTTGGCCAATTATATCCAATTATTAGTTTGTCAAAGTGGTCAAAGTTAGTGTAGTCTTATCATTATCTGGGAGATTTACTCGTGCCATGTGAAATATTGGTACAATACGACACCTCCATCCGTGAAAAAAAGATAAGTATTTGAATAAATATTTCAATGCGCACTCATCATATCGAATCTTTAATTACTTCGCTATTATTAGAAACAAGAAGACGTTTTGTTTATTTATTGATCGGCTGTCAAAATTTAAAACTATTAGGAGATAGAAGACAAATCGTTCAGGACACACAGCATATCGTTTTATACATTTTAAGTCTCGCGGAAACATTTTATACGAGAATTTCCACCCATGACAACGCGTGTGTCGGACCTACTTTGACGCATAAGCGCATTGCACAATCACATCATGTTTACACGTCACTGAAGCGATTATGGTCGAGAAATGGACCACATTTATTTTTCTGAGATTGATAGCGGTCCAAAATTGGACCACATTTTACTATCATTCGTAAAACATTTATTTAAAACATTTCCTTAGCCAGCCATTTATTTTAAAGCGAAGCTATTGAAATGCTTTATATATTATGACTATAGATGCTGCAAATCCGAACTTCGTAGACTATTTTAGTATGATGTTAAAAATATTTTTTTTCCGACGATTTTTTACGGTTAAAATTGAGTCCCTTTTCTATAGATATGCAGCTTTCATTATCAAGTATACCACAGACAATCCACAGAAATCAAGAATATTCAATGTTGACACGAATAAGTACCCCAAATAGCAGTTTCAAAATAATAAAAAAACACGCAGGATATAAAAATTTTAATATTTTTTTATAAATCCTACAAATATGAGATAAACTGTAAAACACATGTTAATTCATTGGCTATATGGCACTATAATAATTTGACTCATTTGTTAGGTTATGTTAGGTTAGGTTACAGCGGATTTCCACTCAAGATGCCTTCAGATATAAGTATATCGATTTTGGTTGTACGGCCGTATATCCTCTTTGCATACTTACTTGAAGAAAAAATCTTCTAAATGATCAGGCCGGATGAATTGTCGCCGGATGAATTGTCGGCCGGATGAAGTGTCGGCAGGATGAACTGTTGGCAGGATGAACTGTCGGCAGGATGAACTGTCGCCGGATGAATTGTCGCCGGATGAATTGTCACCGGACGAATTGTCGGGTCACCGTCTCAAACAGCTAAAAATATTGGTCAATTTTCGTACTCTGTTTTTGAGAATGGATGTATGCGGTATCCATTTTAGGTATTGGTCTATAGTGATCCCTAGATATTTGGTTGAAGTTTTGATTTCAATATTAGTACATAGTAAGTTACAGTGGTGTTGTTGCGTGTTTGGTGCAGAGTGAATCCTAATGTTTATTTCAGGCGGCGTGTTTGGTTTTTTATGAAAAATGGTACGTATTAGAGTTTAACGCTAGAAGGTTATTGTCAAACCATGTTTTCAATTCATTGATGTCTGTGTTAGCCTTTTTATTCAGTTCTAACCATGTGTTTGCTTTTAGAAGAAGCACTGTGTCATCTGTATATGAGACAATTTCCCCGTATTTAGCAACTTCAAATAAATCATTTACATACAATATGAACAAAAGTGGTCCTAAAACTATGCCTTGTGGTATCGAGCAGTTACTATTACTTTATTTAATCATTTTACTTGTTGTGGTCTATTTTACAAAAAGTTTAGTTTTTCCAGGATAGTCCCATTCCATTTATTCCAATTGATTTTATTATTTTTATTAAGTTAGTATGTGACGTACTATCGAATGCTTTTTTAAGGTCAATAAATATTCCAATGATTTTTTTCATTTGAATCTAGGGCGGTATAAATATAGTTTGTTATTTTCGCAATAGTATCGTGGGTGCTGGTATTTTTTTAAAAACAATCCTGTTTTAATTTATAATATGATGTTGTTCTAAGAAGGAACAGATTTCATATTTTCGAATATTTTTGATATATTTGATAAAAGGGATATAGGGCGGTAATTTTGTGGGTCGTTTGGGCAGTCTGCTTTACATATCGGAGTTATTATTGTTCTTTTGTAATTATTTGGAAATACACCTTTAAAAGGCTTGTATTTATTATATGAGTTAAAGGGCAAATTAGATATTATTTTATTGTTTTTAATATGTTTACCTCTATGTTGTCATAACCGGGAGCAAAACCCCCCCTCTAAATCATTGATAATTTTTCCGAAATCAGTTTCTGTTATTTTGTTGATCTTATTATATTGGTGTTGGGTAGCGTGGAGATTATTTTTATTATTGTTGGGACATGTTCTGATGGCGTTTGCCAGATTTTTTCCAACACTTACAAAATAATTGTTTAAAATATTACAGCTTTCTTTGGTGTCGAATAGGACATTGCACGTTTTTTTCCATCTGAAATTTCGGATACACAACTGATCTTTTTATTTTTATTTATTATTTCGTTTAATGTAGTCTACTTTTTTATTATTGTTTTTGGCCTCTAGAATTAATTGGGAGTAGTAGCCGTTTTTCTTTTTTCGAAATAAAGATATTAAAATGTTTTTTATATTTTTTGTAATACGAAACAATTTATTTTTTTGTAGTTGGTTGAGTTAGTTTGTAAAGTTTTTTTTTCTAACTGCTTTTACGAATCCAATAGTGATCCATGGTTTAATTTTCTTTGTTTTCGAGTGTGATGCAAATTTTTATTTTCAGAGGTATTTAAAATATGTTCTGATAAATTTTTTCAAATAAAGATGCACATTGATTAGCGCACTTACTTCAGTCCATTTTTTTGTTATGAGTGATTTTTCTAATAGTTTGAAGTTTAATGTGGTTTTTTTGGTACTTAATTTAGGTAGGTTTTTATTTTTAGTTTCATAGTTAAAAAGGGTTGCGTTTATGTTTATCTTCCAAATTGTAGATTTGACATATTTTAAATATAATTTAGGTTTACATTACACCAAAATGTGGTCTAGACAAAATGGCGTTTTGTTGGTACTTCTCGGGTATAGTTGGGATGAGTCATCATGTTCAAGAAGTTTTTTTTCCTACTGAATTGTGGTTATTAGAAATATTTATGTTAAAGTCACCAATCGTAAAAATCTTTGTTAATTAATTGAGGTATAGATAAAGTTCGTTTGTAAAATTCGTAATGTTTGATTTGTGTGTGCGGTATATTGTTATGATTCTATAAATATAATTTTTAAATTTAATATCTATTTTTAAGCAGTTGACAAATTCTATGTTTACTTCTTCTTGTTTATCACTTCACAATCATTACGTTCGAACATAATTATTCTACTATTTTTTTTGATAGATATTTTAGTTGCTATAGATATCAATACGATATTTTATTTATTTGTGTTTCAATATAAGCTTTCTGGCCGCTAAGGTTCGTTAGGTACTTTATACCTCTAGACCGAAGGAGTCTTGCGTGGGACCGTGGATTTATTGTATAGTATATTGAAACCGAATACCCGTGAAATAAATAAATATTTTTTTGTTTTCTCATTCTCTCACGGGCTAAATTCTATAGATGTGAGTGTTGGTCTCTTTTTAGTATCGCTTGCTTCCGTTTCATCGAGTTTCAAATCACAACGGTAAAAAAGAAGTTTTCATTTAAAAAAAAACTTCTAAATGAATGTTACGCTTTTCCACACAGGTTAATGTTAAATTACTTCACCATAACAATAACTATTATGTACTCAAACTTGTGCTTACCTGTTTTAAATAAAAATGTATTATAACCTTCTTTGAAGGGTAAAATAAATATAAACTTAAAATCACTGTCAATGTGAAATGAACAACTTTAACAATGACACCAAAACTTTTATATAACACTAAAATCATCCATATCAGGAATACTCGTAGTAATTAACACGCCAACAGATTATTTTTAATATTTTGGGTATTTCACAATGAAACAATAACTACAATTGCACTAATTTACGACAAAAATGTTTCGAATCGTGTATTTGTTATCAATAGCTACAAACCGCGTGGTTCTGGACACAACTGTCAATTACTAATTAGGTTTATGTTATAAATATAATCAAAACAATGTTATCAACAAACATTTTCTAGGACAGGGCAGGTTTTGCCCATTATCGTACTTTTTTTGAAGTTTGCGTGTTTATTTATTTCTTAAGAATTTCTGGCTTTCATCCTAAGTGTGTTTTTGGCTATCATTTCAACATTGGTACTTAAGAGTAAATGCAGAAAGGGACGGCGAATTTCTGTGTACAAAAAAAATGTGCAAACGAAGATTTGTTTTAGGTGCCTCGTTTGTGGTACACAGGTGGTTGGGTCATACCGTAGGGTCCGTGTGCCCATACATAGTAAGCGCAAGGCTCGGTAGTATCCGCTCAATAAGAAGAAGAAGGAGAGATAAATATGAAAGTTAGAGGGAGCTCGCTAATATCAAAAACGATACTATTTTAGAGAAAATTGTGAAAATGTTTAATAATACACGACTTGTTTAAAATAGAACAAAAATCTCGTGGGGAATGTCTAAAATAGCATTTAAAAAAGCACTGCGAAAAAACCACTGATAAAATAATTTTCGGAGCATATTTTGCGATTTTTTTCTATCGAGGAAATTTCATATAATTGCCGTTTCGGCGTTGGGAATTTATAGATATTATCTTCAAAAATAACTTTTTTTTAAGAGCTTTAAAACTTAAAACGTTTAAGAAAAATATGCTGCTGCGTGGCGGGCCGGATCGACAGAGACTGGTGGAGGGAGGCCTTTTAACCTTTTAACCCATCTCCTTGCACCGCAGCTGAACACACTGACCACCAGATTTCTAACTACCCCTCATACATTTTCCTTTCCAGAACCTCCTCTCCTTCCTTTCCTTTAAAAAAAACCTACACACAGCATCCCCTAAGACGACAAAGCAGTGATGGAAATTATTTTCCTCAAGGCCTCCTGTATGAAGCTAATATAAAAAAATGCCCGGTCGCTAAGTCCTCTCCTGACAGTAACATAAAAATTGGCTTGTAGTGTATTTAGACAATCAGTAGGTATTGTTCTTCCGATTTCAGTTGTTCAGGAATTGCTGATAAGCGCGACAGATAACCAGTTTGTTCTTACCTGCTGAACAATCAACGATAATTTTATATTAATGACAGTTCAAGATCATTCGTCAAGATCTTAGTCTATTATGTGACTATAATAATGTACACCGCTGATAGCTACACTGTAATCTCTCACTCTTTACAGAATGAGAGATCACAAATTCCAACCCATGTCTATTTTACGTGATTTTTTAGGTACTTGCCAACCTTCCTCTTCCTCATCTCTTTCCCCTTGCCACTCACAACCCTAATATAGCAAATTTAAGTTTTCATTGAAACCTCCTTCTTCTTTGTGTGCTCCGACGTTGGTAATCGCTCTTGAAAATATCTCTCTGTCTTGCGCTGCCCGGAATAGCTCCTCCACACTTCTAATGCCGGTCCACTCTTGTATATTTCGCAGCCAAGACATTTGTCTCCTGCCAGGCCCTCGGCGACCTTCTATCTTGCCTTTCACTATTAAATGGAGCAAGTGATACTTCTCCCCTCGAAGTATATGACCCAGATATGAAATTTTCTTGATTTTTATTAATGTAAGCAGTTCCCTATCAGCTCTAGCCCGCCTGAGAATTTCTGTGTTGGTGATCATGTCGGTCCATGGGACCTTGAGAAACCTAACTCTTTCATTTATTTTACCAAATTCCACCCTCCAGGTGTCAGAATGAACGACATGTCCCCCACACCCCTCAGATGAGACGTATTTTACTTTACCCAGATGTACATCAGCATCAGCATATTCTGACAAAACAGGATTTGGCGCGCACGAACCTGCAAAGTTGATTCTGGGGTATTTCTCCCTAAAGCTGTTCGCCATTAGCATTCATACACATAACAATTTAACAACATTACTGATATGCAATTGCGTCAACATTGCTTGACTCCTTAACAAGGGAGAAACAATTTCTTTATTACGTGGCATTACAACGCATGCCGAGAATTCGCTAGTACCTAACTTTTATTTTAAAACATTATTTGATAATCTGGGCCTTACTTAGAGTATTTTGCCCGTGCTGAGGCCCCCATTTTAAAATAAAAGTTCAATAAGATATGAAGTAATAAAATACATAAAGGCGACAAAGAAAAAAAAGGCATATATTATGAGGTAGATGGTTTTGTTTATTTATTTGTTTTTTAAGACATACACAGTACGTTATTATACGAGTTATAAGGTATATTATATAAAATTATTACATTGGTTATGGTACCTATTACGTAAGTCCGCACAATATCATTAGATAATTTCGCCTGGGATTTGAACGGTTCTTAAAACTTAACTGATGAGTTAAGTAATAAAAAGGAAGATTATATACGAACAAGAATTACATGCTCACAAATTGTATAAAATGTTTAATGATAAGATAAGTGTAAGAAGTTGAAAAATGAAGTGTGTCTGGTACGCCTCATTGAAATATTTAAACCAATGATGGATAGTAAGTAATTCGAGACAATCTATTTTATTATTAATCAGGTCATTTTGAAACATCAAATCTGAAAATGTGCGTATTTTTTGTAAAGTTAACATATTATTTGTAGTTTTGTTGTATTTCTTGGGAAATGTCTCGAAAATTTATTCTGTGTGCTTTCTATTAAATCTATGTACACCTTATATTGAGGATTCCATATTGTGGAAGCATACTCCAGTGGACTTCTGACGAATGAACAAAATAACATGTCTAGAGTTTTAGCACTTATAGGAAACCCTGCATCTTGTAGGATTTTGATGAAATGTGTTCGGTGTGCTCATCAAAAATTAGTTTTCTGTCTAAATAAACATCTAGATCTGTACATGTAGACATGTATTGCAAAGGTTTATTATTCAAGTTGTAAGGATAGATAATTTTATTTTTATTTCTAGTAAACGTAATCGAGTGACACTTCAGTTATGTTCAAGGACAATAAGTTTGATATAATGATGTTTGTTTTATAATGGTATTGTGTATTACGTATATAAGTTTTATTCTTTTTTACGTTATAAAATTAATTATTAATTTAATTTAAGTCATAAAATACATGCGGACTCCCAAATGTATTAAAGTTCGCAATTTAATTTGACATTGTCAATTTATTAGTATTTTTAACTTTTACTTAGTCATTTGCCAATCCATAAATCTACCAGCATTGCCATTGTATAACGATTTCTTATTTACTTTGTGTCAACATCGGTTCGGCTATCGACAGCTTAACCGTGCTCAGGATATCGATATAAAATCATCCGAAGAAAAGCCTTTCGAATTAAGAATGCCAGAAGACCGAATTCTGAGTTGGACTACAGAGGGAAGACGGCAAGTGGGTAGCTCCAGGCAAACTTGAGAAAACAACTCCAGAGGAAAGGCCTGCTATGGACGGAGGCAGCGCCTAGTCGAGGCGATGAGTCCCCGGACCGAATAGAACAAGGGAAGAAGTTAAGATGAGGTGACACCTTATTGGACGTATTCGCAACACATGCTGTCCCTACACGTCTGATTCAGTCCATATTTTCTTTTCGTAGCTCTGTAAATAAATAAATAAATATATGAAACATAAATGTAATTTTTCGAATCCAATTTTATTCGTGATTAGAAAGCCGCATTGAGAAGATAGTAAATATCAAACGGAATTTGTAAATTTTACGTCTCGAGTGCACAAATGAAACTAACGAATAACTGTAGTCAATATCATCCCATTGAAGAATTTCTGAATCTGCCGATCAGTAGCCCGGCTGTTTTTTTTCATTTTTATTTTTTTATTGTATCTATACAATTATTAAATTATTATTAGTTTAAAAATATATACACTAATAATAATTTTAAATATTTTATACTCGTTTTGTCCATGTATATATAATATGGTAATTAATTAGACATCACCCGTCTCTTTCTCTCTATCACTTTGTAAGATGTTAATTATCCCTTTCACTGTTCCTGTATCTTATGTTTTGTCCCTTTCCATATGTATTCCTAAATAAGCTCACACAATGTATATTTTTGACATGGACATACAAATAGATGGACCTGCCCTAAGTGATAAAAGGCGTATTATTTCCCCCTCCCATTGGAACAATTTTATCGGAACCGGCTGGGCTTGCGAGAGCCTTGCGTGAATCTAAAAAATGTGACTTCATCATTCTTGTCCGGACCAGTGTCGAGCTCTCATCGGTATATTTTGCAAATTAACACGGTAAAAATGGTGACTTGTGTTATTAAAACATGTAATAATAGAAGTGAATAAGATAATAAACCCAATTTTCGTATTACATTCCATAGGTAAGCGTTATTTTAGGCTTATTCAGATCATATAATATGATAACACATCAAGATACATGGCGACGCGAAACACAAAGCCGCTGTTTCTTCAAGATACATGGTGATGCGAAACATAAAGCCGCTGTTTACTGAGGTAAGTAAATTATGAAGCATTTGTAAAAGTGTCTCAACTAAATACGGAAACAAAATATTTCACTCCGAAAGTAAGTTTAACTTTACTTTGCCAAATTTGGACTTCCGATATTTGTTCATATCGTGGCTAGCAATTCGCGCTCCCATGTAAAAAGGTCGATTCATTCAAAAGCAGATTTTACTTTTAAGAACTAAATAGTCATATTATAATGCGAGATGCCTACATACTGTTAGATTGATTTATTGGCGAATCACAGTCATCGCCCCCCTCTTCGCCCCGCCATAGTTAGTTCTTACCCCTCATCTGTATGTTCTGGTCTATCTATTTGTGTGTCTATGATTTTTGATCAGTTTAATTTTTTACCCTGTATATGCTTATGTTAAGCGAAACCGGTCGGTATTGAAAAAAATAAATAATTAAATCGTGTTTACAAACAAAGGTATTGTTTTATTTCAATATAGTAATTAATTAACATAACTGACGGCAAGCTTCAGCTAAGAACCGAACCTAATGCTTTTGAATTTTTATTCCACGACAGAGGGCAATTCCAGTTGTTTACAAGCACATTGCTTTTTGAACATGAGATGATCCGGGAGATAATGGAAGGCCTGTAAATAAATAAATAAATAAATTCTTACCTCCTTTGCGAGGTGTAAAAGTTGTTTGAATGTATTTGACCCTCCCTCCATTGCCATGGATTTGAAGGTTCCCTTTCCACTCTGCGCTTCAGAATCATCAGTTTCTTGGTTCTCTTCTATGGTTTTAGGAAGTAGAAAGGATAATGGATTGTATGAATTGAGCAGCTCTAAAGGATTGCCAGATTCTTCTCCCCTATCACTGGAAATAAAATCATTTTATAGAGTTAGAGCATGAATATTGAATACATGACAAAGGGATATATTATGGCATGGAAGCATGCCGACTGTTGCCGAGGTTCAGTCAAACTGTGAGGAAATCTAAAGTGACTATGCAATGACTAGCGTTTAGTGGGTAGGTAGAAAAAAGGCTAGTAGCCACTGTGCGTGTATGTGATTCGCAGTAGTATGGGTGAACGATTTTGGCCACTTTTGTTATTATTATTTTTTTTAACGTTAGCTTCACACAGAAGGCCCCGAGGAAAATAATTCCCCTCAGGGCTTATGTCATATTTGGGGATGCTGTGTCGAGGGTATTTTTAGGAAAGAAAGGAGAGAAAGTTCTGGGAAGGAAAAGGGTATTAGGGGTGGGTAGGACTCTGGGGGTCAGTGTATCCGGGATTGGCGATGAATTCACCCCCCCCACTGCACTGCAAGGCGAAGTTCCGAGAGAGTACGGCTAGAGAAGTCAAAGAGACTCCCTCAGTCAATCTCTCATGATCCGGCCTGCCATGAAGCTGGTGGGCAGACGCATCCGCCGCCAACGACCCGGACAAACCTCACCCCATTAACCCAGGCACCCCTGCTATGTCATCAAACGTAGCGAACCACTCGGGGTAACCTATGGCAGAGGTGTTGATTATCCAATAAATGGTTCCCGTACCGCCTCCCAAATTTCATACTTATAATTGTTCTTATCCCAGCTCCCTTGTTTCTGTTATACATGCAGTTATATAAACCAAACATATGGATAAAATACCATGTACATGTAAATACCATAAATGACCTAAAAATACGCTAACACGGCAAAAACAATGCATCTGGCAGTACAATGGGGTTATGAAGTGACTTATTATAATAATACCAACAGTAAATTATTAAATTATGACCGGTCAGTGGTTGAGTGGGCATCGCGTTTGGGTCAAGCAACATTTTCGGCTTACTGTGGTGGTAGTAGAAGATTTTCAAATATTGTCGGGTTATTCGTAACCTGTTTTTCTTTTCTTTTAAAAATTAAAAAAAAAAAAAAAATGGTCAGAAAATAAATTCATTCTTACCTGATTTGCGAAGTGAAGTTGCGTGAGAGTTTTTGGACTCCCACCATGGCCAATGATTTGAACGTTCTCTTTCCACTGTCTGCCTCAGAACCTCCTGCAACTTGGTTCTGTTCATTGGTATCAAGGAGCATGAAGGACGATGGATTATCCCAATTGAGCAACTCGTAAGGATGGCCAATTTCTACTACCGTACCACTGGAAATAAAATTATGGGTTAGAGTTTTTTCAATTATTTCTGGCTTTCACACTTCAAGGGTGTTCTAAGCCATCATTTAAAATTACAAAGAAAGGTAACGTGAATTTATATATTAATTTTATTTAAATGTGCAAATTTCAGAATTACATGGAAGATTGGATTCGAGTTCAGACTTAGAAGAGATGAGATTTTGAATGGAGGGGAGGCAATTTTAGATAATGCTTGATAGAAGAGAGGATATTTTTTTAGAGAGTGACAACCAAAAACCATGCAATCTAAAGTTCCCATAATTAGACCATAGAATGTACAATCTGAGGAGTCAAGGACGTTAAAAAGAAGAAACGTTAAACGTTAAAAAATGTTAACGTTAACGTTAAACTTGACACACCAGAGGTCTTTTTTAAAGTATGTATATTGTGTCTCTAGACTTTAAGCAATACATCCGAAGACCCTGTCCAAGGAATATCAGAACTGTTATTAGGTACAGTAATCACGAATAATAAAAACAAGGGAGACGGGCAATGAAATATTTTTACTGTTGTATGTAGTGTCCGACCGAAACTAGTTTTTACGGCCGAAACCGAAACCGAAAATTCCGTATAAGGTCGTGTTTTCGTGAAAAAAAAGTAAATCTTAATCAATCAGCCTTTATTTTCAAATTATACGAGTCATTAATACTAATTAATATAAATAAGAGTCATATTATATTAGCGCAGAAATAGAAGGCTTTTCCGAGTATACATTTAGGCACAATCAAGTTTTAAAAATAGTTCACCAAAGTTTGGTAATTAAACATAACTTGATTGACTGCCGTAATGTACCATATTATGAATATGAACCAAATTCATTTTTAGAAAATGAATTTTATAAAATTTATTATGATAAAACTATTCTAAGAGACAGAACAATTAGTCATAATAGACCCGATATAGTTTTACATGACAAAATTTAAAAAAAATAACTTATATTATTGATGTCGCTATTCCAAATTCTTGTAATATTCAGAAAACTGTTTCTGAAAAAATAAGAAAATATACAGATTTAGGAAATGAGATTAAAAGAATTTGGCATTCTCAGACTATAAAAATATTACCGTTTGTTATTTCAGCTACTGGCATTATACCTAGCTCTCTCATTCAAAATTTAGGCGTATTAGATTTGTCAAAGAATTTATATATAAATGCAAAAGGCAGTCATTTTAAATACATTTAGGATTGCGAAAGATTTTTTAAATATTTATGTTGAGGGATCAGTAGGATTTATCGGACCGGTTAGGATTTCATCAGAGCCGAACCCTCTGATATGAAAATATCTGGAGTCAGTGAAATATTTTTCCATTATGTTTCTGGTGGATTGACGTATTGTTCTTGTATTGTTTTGAATTTAATATACTTATATAGTGCACTTACATTGTGTGAATTTACTAGATAATCATTTGTGGAAAAGTGTGTGGAAGGGTTTAGTCTTTCATTTGGGAAAGATTTAACCCGGACATAAAATCTGGAGCACCGTATATCATTCAATCTCTAATATTTTTAAAAATAAACATAACATAATTATCACACCTTATTTCAAATAAATTATTAATGCTTTTTGAAAATCGCTTCGTACATAGTGTAAAAAAAAATAGTAGGTATTACCCATTTGAACAATATTAACAAGTCACATTAAATAAAAGGTAGAAAACAATATTACTTTTTTTAAACCTTATTTGTTTAGGCACACTAAATAAAAAAATACTCTTTCACCTTAAAAACAAAATATTTTCTTATAAAATTAAAACAAACACTTTTTATTTAACCACATAATCAAATAATTTCTTCTAAACTTTGGTCACATTGTATGACAGTCTTTAATGAACTACAACATAATTAAAATTAAAAAGTACCTACCTATCTACAATAACAAAATATTTTTAATGCAAATAATACAATGTATGAAAAATAAGA
Organism: Limnephilus lunatus; assembly: GCA_917563855.2. NCBI lineage: Eukaryota > Metazoa > Arthropoda > Insecta > Trichoptera > Limnephilidae > Limnephilus > Limnephilus lunatus. The sequence continues at coordinate 12,214,674 of OU830596.1, forward strand.
GGCGTTTTCTCTAAAACTAAGTGAAGAGCTTTCATCTTGAGAACAAAATAATTGCTTCTTAACTTTGGTCATATTGAATGGCACTCCCGAATTTAGTTTCGGTTTCGGCCTTAGTTTCGGCTGGATGGCGGCCGAAACCGAAACTAAACCGAAACTCTTTTTTTGGCCAAAACTAGGCCGAAACCGAAACCGAAAGTTCGGTCCGACACTAGTTGTATGTGCATATATAACGATCGTTCAGTTGATTAGTCAGATGTCTAATCGAAATTTGAGTTGAGTATGCAGTTATGTGTAAAAATGTAACCTCTTTCTCGTACAATACTCGGATTACTCATGAACACACCAAATGACCAAATCAATCTATCTTCTATCTTTTATATATAAATAAAAATGAATCGCCGATATGTGTGTACGCGCATAACTTCCGAACGACTGCACCAAATTGGAAAATTCTTTTTTTTTTGTGTTCGTCATTGTCAGGACAAGGTTTGTATAAAACTACTGGTGAGCTCTGGCATTATGAAGTTTGTATTATAAACTGCAATATGTGGCACGCGAGTTGTTTGAAAACTGAATGTACCGGGACTGAATGTATGGAATGCGGGAGAGGAACCCGGAGGGGGGCAGGGGAACCTGAGAGGGGGGCGGGAACTCGGGAGGGGGGTTCGACGGAGGAAGGGGGGAGTGGAGTGGGGAAAGAGGGAAAGTGGAGGAGGCGGAGGGGGAATGCGGGAGAGGAAGGGAAGGCAGCAGGAGAACGGGACAAATGGGAAAGGACACGCAGGGACAAACGATTTCTTTATTAAATGGCATAGCAACGCATGCCGGATACAAGCTAGTCAATTATAATTAAGAATTTTTTATGTTTTCTGGGTCTCTAGTAGGATATTTCAAAATATTATATTTATATTCTGGGCGTCATACCTCGCAGTGTTATTTTATATCATATATCGTAAGTAAAATACAGACATATGTAAATAATTTTTGATGGTGAGCATTAAATTATTGCTTTCCTAATTATCTCAAAACTTAGTATTTGGAAATGTCTGACTAATCAACTGGACGATCGATATGCGTTTCTCTACCTAGTTACTCATTTTGGTTAAAGAATAAATAAAATAAATGCATTAAATTTTTATAAGTTAATGGTATTGCGGTATGTTTTGTTTGATGTTATTAAGTTATGAAAAATTGTGTAGAGGTACCTTTTGTTTGAATCCAGACTGCAACCTTTTATTTTGGTATTATGCTGATCAACTACTAGTTTGAATAAAAGTATTGTTCTATTTACCTGTCCATTACAACAATCTTATCATAATCCATGACAGTGTGTAGCCGGCTGGAAACGGTGATGACAGTTTTATCTGAAAACTTGCTCCTGATGGTCTTCTGGATCAGCTGGTCTGTACTGCAAACAAAATAAATATTTAAAGACAAAAAAAAATAGAAACATTAAGTGGAACGTTCGCGCGGCCCGTTTCGACCCGTTTCATACAAATCTTAATTTTGTATTTGAGATCAAAATGCCTAACCGAAATGAAAAATTATTCCTTTAATCAAAGGGTATATCGAATACCATACTTTAAATAAAATAAAACAGTAAAATCTTTTTTTTTTAAATTTTTTATTTACTCTCAAATAATTGAGTGTATATTAAAATTTTAAATTGTGTGTTTATATTCCACATACAGTGGAACTATTTTAAGTTAAATAAAGAAAATAAAATAACACATATTTCAAAAATCAGAAATAGATTTTGACTTACTTGTAGTCCACATCTTCGGTGGCCTCGTCCAAGAGCAATATCTTGGTTCCCCTCAGCGCTGCCCTGGCCAGGCACAGCAGCTGCCTCTGCCCCACTGACAGATTGGCGCCCCCATCTAAGATCTGGTAGCTGAGCCCCCCAACCAGCTCCAATACGAGGCCCTTCATCTCCACCTGTAATTACAACACACACATTTTATAACAGTGTTCAGAAGAAAAAAAATGAAAGCTTTTTTTATTTTATGGATGCATTAATTTTTTTTAATATGACTTCTTCGCAAGAGTCCTAGTTGCTCCCGTCTGGATCCAGCGAGACTATGGCATCCACAATTGGGAAATGTTGTGAGGCTGAAGTTAGTGGGGCTGGGAAGGAGATGGGGAAGAGGAAGAGGAAGACGGGGAAGTATCTGGCTTTTTAGATCTAGTCACCAAACACGACTAAAGCCATTTCAAGCTACGTTTCAATTCTGAATGGTTGTCTTACACCAGGTTGATATAGAAAGTATCTTTCCCTCTGGAACGTGCCGCAAATATACTACATATTATTTTTAATAAATTAATTGTAAAATAATACCAATTAATCAAATAAAAATTATTTGACCACGCTGGGAATCGATCCTGCGACCTTCAGATTGCGAGTTAAGAGCCTTAACCCTCGACCTTGACTTACGACAACCAAGACTAGTGCCTACTCTAGCTGAATTAAATATTTATTCTATGCTTGATTCAAGCATACACTCATGAAAAAGCGTTCTCAAAACAAACAATTCAACACAAGTGCTGTTTATAAGCATGCTCTCGCCCGAAATGGAAGCTTTGCAAGCAAGAAAGAAAATACTATCATTCACGGGCAATTCGTGGGAATTCTTCAAATGGCGGGGAATTTCTGAGATTTATCAACAATTGCGTATTTTGCGGAGAAAATGCGGGGATTCTGGGCATTTCTTGATTATGCAACCATATTGAAAAACAATATTCACAATAATTGTGAGAAAGCACAAAAAAATCTATATTAATGTCTGAACGAAAGAGAAAATCCTAAATTGATCAAATAATAAATAAAAAAAATTATGTTTTCCATAGAATTTGGTTTCATTTTGCAGGTAATAGAACTTGTGAGGAATTTGAAAATTTATTAAGGGTATTTAAGTGTCCCTATTTTTCAAAGAAATTCGATAATGAATCATGAAAAGCAGGGTTTTTTCATCTCACCAACGGGCCATTTTCGATAATTTTACAAATAATGTTCACGCATAGCTGCCACGAACTGAGATCGGATCGAAATGAGCATGCTCATAAGCAAGCCTGTTCAGATGCGTTTAGAGCACTCCCCCTTCCACCCGCGAATTCAGTAGCACGCTCAATACTAGCAATATCGCTGACACACTGTAGCATGCCACTAAATAACATTTGTTCTTTAGTAGCATGATTTTGTGCTATTAACAAGCATGTCTGTCTGTACCATAATACATAATATGTTATATTAATTATCCACCACTACTTTTCGAGTATCGCGAGGAACACGTAAAATCATAATTATTATTCAAATTCATCAGAAGACATGAGGTGAATATGAAAAAACAGTTTTGAAGAGCTGAAAATCAACAGTTTGAGTAATGTATCAACATTACGGCACAAATAAAAATATGACATTGATTTCCCCCTTATTGTAACTATTATACCTATAATGCATAAATGAAAAATGTTACCTCGTCTAGGGCATCCCACAACTCCGAGTCAGAATGTCTGTCCTGGGGGTCCAGGTTCTTTCGAAGACTATCGCTGAATAGGACGGGCTCCTGTTGAATGATGCTCATGCTGGACCTCAGCTTGTGAAGGCCCAGGTCCTTGGTGTCCACTCCACATATCCTGATCGTCCCTTCCGTCTCTGCTAACCTGGAAATTTTGCAACTCGCATTGTAATAACACTATGTAGTCCTCGAAATAAAATCGGTTACTAGTCCTTCTTATAAAGTCGCGCAAATTGCCGGCTGCGTAAAAGCTTCACAAAAAATCGAATATTTTTTTGCACTATTTAGTTAGACACTTTTAAAAATATCTTATAATTTTTTTTTTTAAATCTATTTATCTATAATAAAATATATTTACATTGGTTTTATTTGTATGCCTGTCTCACTAGGGTATACCTGTGTCGAGACAGGCGTACAGGTATATAAATGAATATTGTAGTTACAAGGATATTTAAGGTAAAATACATATCACTTTGAATAGAATTAAAACAGAAAGGTGATTGGAAGGGTGGTAAATCTTTTAAAGAGAGTTATTTTATAAATGTTGGAGATGAAGTAGAGAAGTAAATTCTGCCTAATCTATTTAAAGGTCAAATTTGACAGGATTCCATTATTTTCATTTATTTTATATGGGTTAGGTTGTATGTGAATAGTTATTTTTGTCTATGTGTGATTTATTTTACAGGTGTTTGTAATAGTGTGGCGTCCAATACTTATAATCCATTTTTTAATATCTTGTTTGAATTTTGTAAAGGAGTCAGTTTGTCTGATCGTAGTTGGTAGTGTATTGCATAGTTTGCAAGCTATGTATTTAGAGTGTCTTTGCCCGAAGGTGGTTTTGAAAAAAGGAGTTTGGAAAAGTTCGTTGTTTTTGCTCGGGTATTGTGTATTGTTTGTGTAGCTTTGTATAGTGTTTTGTTGTTTTTGTGTAAATTAATTAGTATGGATTTTGAGTAGAGCTATTTTATGTCCATAACGTTGAAGGAATTGAATATAGTATCCATGCTGGTAGTAAGGGGCATTTTAAGAATTATTTTTATGATTAGTTTTTGTGCTTTAATGATGGGATCAAGGGCATTGGAATATGCATTACCCCAGGCTAAAATTCCGTATTCGATGTGAGATTGGCACAGTGAGTAATATACTGTTTTTAAAAGTTTTAGGTTAAGGAAATTGCGTGTTTGTTTGAAAAAATATATAGATTTGCGGATTTTGTTTATAGTATTATGTATATGTTGCTTCCAATTTAGGTGTGTATCGAAGGTTACTCCTAAATTATTCCGATAAAAAATGTACCATCCCTCCACTTAAATATGCTAATAGACCTTAATAATTGCGAAATCACACTTATTGATGTCTTCAACTACTTAAAAAATCTTCCCAGCAAATCTAGCACTGATCCTGATGGTATACCTGAAATATTATTGAAAGAATGTAAATCTATTGTATCTGAGCCAATTTGTTTATTATACAACTTATCACTATCATCTGCCACTTTTCCGGATTCCTGGAAGGTTTCCTATATAAAACCTATTTTTAAATCGGGTAATAAGTCGAACGTAGAAAACTATAGACCTATATCGATTTTATCTCATATTCCTAAAATCTTTGAGTCTATAATCACAAAGAAAATAACACCTATTTTCAAAAATGTGCTGATTGAGGAACAGCATGGCTTTAGATCTGCTAAATCTACCACTACAAACTTACTCTCCTTCACCAATACCATAGTCAACGGCCTAGAAGATAAATCACAAGTAGATGTTTTATACACCGACTTTTCTATAGCTTTTGACAGAGTAAAACATGCAATCCTCATGGCCAAGCTATATGCTATAGGTATACGAGACCCATTTCTATCCTTTATTAGTTCTTATTTAAGTAACAGAAAACAAAGAGTTAAAATAAATAACATTATGTCTATTATTATTGAAGTTACATCCGGCGTACCGCAAGGAGCACAAATAGCCCCGCTTCTTTTCAACTTGTTTATAAACGATATTATTAGTATTTTCTCACATACGCGCTTTTGGCTCTTTGCTGATGACAACAAGATCCTAAAAATAATAAATAATTACCATGACTGCCTTCTTTTCCAATCAGATATTGACTCATTCAATGACTGGTGTAAAATTAATTGCTTGGAACTAAATGTCGATAAGTGCAAAATTATGTCCTTCTACAGATCTAAAAATCCGATCGTTTTCGAATACAAACTAAATAATAATTGCCTAACAACTGTTCAATTTATTAAAGACCTTGGTGTCATTCTTGATAGCAAGCTTTCTTTTCGGGAACATTTAAATGTGATTATTAATAAATCTCTCAAACTACTTGGTTTCATCACTAGAATCACTTCCGACTTCAAAAACATAAATACCTTAAGAACTCTTTACTGCTCCTTGGTTCGCCCCCATCTTGAATATGCTTGTGTTATATGGTCTCCTTTTTATGCTGTCCATATTCGTCATATTGAATCCGTTCAACATAGGTTCCTAAAAGGGATTGCTAGGAGGCTAGGATTAGAGCGAGGCAATTATTCGTATGCTGAAATTGAAAAAACCCTAAACCTTTCTCCTTTAGAAGACCGTCGGAAAAAATCCGATCTCATCTGTTTCTTCAAAATTATTAACTGCATAATCGATTCACCTACATTACTACAACTCATCCCATTCAATATACCTTCTCGTAGACTCAGAAATAAAGACCTACTCTTCCTCAATCAGCACTCCACTAATTATGGTTACAACTCACCACTGTCCAGAATGTGTAGAATGGTCAACTCACGACAAGACCTTGATTTTTTTGGTATAAGCTTGAATGAATTCTGTCACTCTTTAAATAAATGATGATATTTTATATTTACTGTAATTTTTGCAAAGTCTTGACTTGACTTGACACTTCTATTTTCTGTTTGTCTTTGCTCTCATGTACCATTTTCACCCTTACAATGTACATTCCCAATTTTTCGTTATACTATGTTGTAAATTGGACGTAAGTCCGTAAATAAATAAATAAATAAATAAATAAATATTTGATAATGTTTACTTTCTCTAGGCATGGGCAGTCACAGTTCCGGTTTAGAGATACATTTTTACATACGTGTATTTTTAATGGCGGGGGTAGGTTTGACTTTGGGATATTGGTGAGACCAGACAGTAAGTATTTTGTTTTCTGTACATTTAGAGTTAATATGTTCGAGTCAAGCCAATATTTTACCTGTTGAATTCCTTTCTCCGCTTTGGAATAAGCGGTAAGCCAATCTTTTGCTTGGAAGAGTAGGAAAGTGTCATCGGCGAAACTGATAATAGTGGCATCGATATCTAGGTTGCATAACTCGTTAATATATATTAGAAAGAGCGTTGGACCTATAACACTGCCTTGAGGGACCCCGTAACTAATGGGCAAATTCTGGCTCTTTGTGGTACTGAGTTTAACGCATTGGGATCTGTCAGATAAGAAGCTGGAGAGGAGGCCTAATTCTTTGTTTCTAATACCCACATTAAACATTTTGCGTTTTAATTGGCTGTGTGAGATTTTATCAAATGCTTTATATAGGTCGAGAAATACCGATAGACATTTCAAGCCCTTATCCAGGTGGCCAGAAATATGGTCAGTGACTGTGGCTATAGCATCGTTGGTGCTTTTATGTTTTATGAATCCAAATTGCCGCGGCGATATTAAGTTATTGGTTTCGAGATATTCCGTGAGACTATTATTGACGATCTTTTCGAATACTTTTGAGAGGGAATTTAGCAACGTAATAGAACGATAATTACTAATATCAAGTTTGAAGCCAGTTTTAAAAATAGGGATAACGAGACCTTGTTTTAGAATGGTGGGAAATAGCCCTTGGCGGATGCTAATATTAAGTAGATGCGTTAATGTTTGAAGTATACCAGGGGTAATTTTTTTAAGAACATTGTTAGGTATTTCATCAATGCCGGTCGATGAAGAGTTTTTGATTGAAACTTCTTTCTCTGTCATCGTTTTAAGAACAAAGCGGGTTGGGAAATCATTATTGGTCGCGTGGTCACTTGGATCAAGCGTATCGTTATTTATTTGTTTTTTTTTTGCTAGTTCCGGACCTATGTTTGTAAAGTAATGGTTTATGTAATTGACAATTGTGTTGGGGTTCGATGTGAAGTCTACAGTGATATCTTTGATATTGAGAGAGTTTAAGGTGTCGGTGGCTTTATTTGAATTGGTAGCTTCCTTGAGGACTTTCCATATTTTTTTAGAGTCATTGTTGCATTCGGAAATTTTTTTGTTGTAATATAGATTTTTGGCTTTCCTTATGACTTGTGTGCAGATATTACGGTATCTTTTGTAGAAATTATGGAGTGTGATATCATATGGGTTTGTGGCACATTTTTTATGTATGGAATTGCGTTTCCGAATGCGGTTGATTATAGTACCTATGGTTTATCCAAGGTTTGAGAGGTTTGATCGCTTTAGGAATGGTGTTTGTGGTGATTTTGGTGTTTTGGACAAGGATGTCTTGTCGGTAGGTGGAGAAGTAGTTCCAGGCCTCCTCTATATTAGTTTTGTTATAGAGTGTGTCCCACGATTTGGAGTTAATCGTTTTGTTAAGATTGTCATAGTTTATTGTTTTCTTCGTTATTTTAGTTGGAAGTTTGCTTTGTACGTTGTGTTTGAAACTCATTGTGAAAGATGTGGCGTAGTGATGTGTAATGGATGACATGTGGATTTCGGAGGTGTATTATTTTCTCACCTCAATCATTTACGCAACCTGATTCGAAAAGGTTGGATTAAAAACGAACTTTCTGACATTGTGCAGAAAAGTTCCACAATGAACTGCACTGCAAACCATTCCCTTACTTTAGCGAACCGTACTTTACTGTGCAAGTTCTGGTTATTTCAATATGTGCTTTTCGACGGTCAATTAACGACTAATGTCGTAGTTTATTCAAAACATTCTGGAACCTGGTGCCAAAAATATGGTCACCTGGTTTTCCTCCAGCTCGTTGAAATGATACCCAGATCTTATGTTAGGGCAATCATTTGGATATCTATGAGAATTACCTGTAAAGTGCAGTAATTATGGATCTTTTCTCTGCCCCAGTTTTTCCGACAATTCCAATCTTTTCTCCGTTTCCCACAAAGAAATTTACGTCCTTTAGTACGTACTCAGCTTCTTCGCCGTTTTCGTTTTTCATGTAAACGTTCTTCATTACAACTCTACCTGAAAATATATGTAGAATAAAATGTTATTAAAGTTCATTCGGCTTGGACGATAAGTCGTTTACTTAAATGACCTTTTACATACTTACTAATAAAAAAACATTTCTATTTGGTGACCGTTAATCGGTTTTTCCGCAACATTACTAATAACTGCTAAAAACATAATTATTTTTTATGTTGGCTGCATTGAACTTTGGTTAGATTTGCGCAAGCGGGACGGCTATGTTTTACTTTTATTCGCGGCTAAAAATAGTGACAATTTAAAAAAAAAATTACGAGCAGTTCATTTAATTTTTTTGAACGTAATTTCCGATGTAATGATCAATTCACAATTATATTAGTACAATTGAACATAATTACTATTATTTGCGTTATTTTTTTCAGTTTAAGTGCTTTCATAATGTCATGTTTTCAATTTAATTTCCATAAAAGTAATGTTATTTTATTAATAACATAAGTGGATCGGGCGTATGGAAATAAATACCAAATTCGATTTATCAACTTTTAGACTATGCAAAGGCATCAGATTTCAGATTTTTTCAGTTACTCTCCTGGAATAAATATTATGATTTTAAATTGCATGAATGAGAAAAAAGTGAGTGAAAGTTTTCTTCCAAATTCATTAAATAAAAGGACTGTGTTATTTTAAACTTGTGTGTTTTTTTTAAATTTCTCTACATTTTGATTAAAAATAATTTAGGTAAGATTCTTTAAAAAAAAAAGTGTTTGAAGCTTAAATTGTGGCACTTTTTAAAGACGGAAGTATATTTCAGTTATAGAAATCTAAAAGGTAATTTTATCTAGTTTCTTTAAAGGCTTTTGTTTTTACGACATCTTCTCTAAAAAATTTAAATTGGCTACTAGCCCAAGAGACGGCGCAACTAGGCAAACAATTGAAAATAGATGAATTATAGTAAAAAAAACTACGTTTTTTGCGGGTTGATTTAAAAAAAAAATTAATACGGTTAATATTTACCTTCCCTAGGCCAAGTTGTAAGCTCGATGTTAGGATACTTATGTTCGAATGCAGCTGTGTCCGTTTCTTGAGGTGGTTCAGATGGATTGTTTGAGTATTCATTTATCCTTTGTACCTAAAAGGGGGATAGGATATTAGGACAAGTTGAGTTCTGTCTAGAATGGATAAACTTGCCCTGATCGAATGAAAATATATATTTACAATATTTACATGAATTTGTTACAGACCACTTTTATTTTATTCACACTCTACCGGTTTCGGAAGAACCCTTCCGTCGTCAGGAGAATATTAGAACTAACCTACGATATAGAATATTAACAAATTATACTCAAATGTTAGATGTTTGAATGGGAGGTAAGCAAAAGGGAAGGGGTAATTGAGGATTTCCGGGAAGAACAGAACGATTTAATTTATGTCTGTCAATTTTCTATATAGTAGGTTAGTTCCAATATTCTCCTGACGAAGGAAGGGTTCTACCGAAACCGGTAGAGTGTGAATAAAATAACAGTGGTCTGTAACAAATTTATTGGTTTTATTGTAAACTAGCTGACCCGGTGAACTTCGTACCGCCTCAGAATCAATAACTGTTGTGTTAACTTATAGCTGAATTAAACTCAGTTTTTTTATTAAGTTAAAAATTACACAACGAAGCAATTATCGACGCGCAACTGTCCGTGTTTTTTCAGTATCAGAGATAGCCTTGTGTACGGAAATATATTTTTTGTGATTTTCTTACTTTTCCACTTACTTACGGAACATGCGTTTCATTTTCTTTATACGTGTGAGGGAGATTTATTATACTTATTGTATTTTTCCTTTGGAGGGGTGCAGACTGAAGATATACGTTCACCTTTTGTTTCATTTTCGACTGTTGACGTTTAGCGTGTAAAAAAGAGGGGCAGCATTATATGTTTAAGAACAAAAGCAAAACAATCAGCGCAATTGACATCTGATGTTTTTGAATTTTTGGAATTCACTCACTATTCAATATTATACTTATCACAATATTGCTGCAGCTCTTTCAAAAGATGAAAATTCGCTCCATACAAAATATATGAGGAAAAAAATTTTTTTTTCGTTAATTTTTCCGATGTTTTAGTAGCTATTCTGCTATTCGGGGCGGAGACAAATCCAACTAATCAAAGATCATAAAACTCGGTCCAGCCACTTTTGAGTTATAAAAAATGGTGTAACTAACCTTTGACGTCGACTTTGACTTTGTTTTATACATTAAGATTATGGCGAGCCACAAAGTTTATGCTTTTTACAAGTATGAAAATATATTTATTTTAAAAGAACTCACAGATGTCATGTGATTTCCGACTTCTGCTGTCTGTCGCAATCCTCTCTGACACAACATGACCAAAACCATCACTTGAGTCAAAACTAAGCCCACATTACCACCAACCGTATCTGAAAACATAAAAAAAAAATCCAATGTTATATGATTTACTTCCATCCCAGTGATTGAGATTACTTAAAATATGTTCGGGAAAACTTCAATAAATATCGAAGTTCGCCGAGATTATAAGTTGCTTTATTTACGTTATTGTAAGGTTTACAATTAATATTTAACTGGACCGGATGTCCATACTATTGGAAGCTGTAATTTATTCTGAACCTGTGGGAATCTTAACGACGTTAGTGAAGAAAGCGTGTAAATAATATACGCCCGCGGCACGGTGTATTGGACGAACGTACGGTCGAATTCGCCCTAGCAGGCCTGGAGATTCGACCTTTCCGCCGCGTTCATTTTAATTAATTCTGAAGAACGTGTTACAAATATTTAAGATGTTTCTAAATGTTTCCCTCCCGAAGTTATTAATTCATCGTCTAGAAAAATAAAATCTGGTGCTTACCTACCGTTAACTTGATAAAAACGGGTTATAAAGTTTTAAAATCGTTCTACATAAAATATATTAATAGTAAGGTATTGTTTTTATTAATCTTAAATATTTAATTCTTAACTTACATTCCCAGGGGTCTGTTTGAATAAAAAAGTTATTATAGTTACGAATTTACCGGAAATGATTAAAATATGAATTTTGAGCAAACAAAAATTATTAGAGTTGTGTACCGCCTTAAGTTCAGCAAGTATTTTAGTTTTTTTTTATTTATTATTGTGACTGCTGTTTCCGATGACAATGTCATTTTCAAATTGTGGTTAGATGACTCTGATATTACTTATTTATATGGTTCTAAATGTAAATTTTGTGATGCCTAAATTGAGTGATCAGAAGGGAGGAAACTAATAAATAGACTAAGCATACAGGACGCAGGACAATGTTAGACATATGTAAAGGTTACGATGTGGAGCCAAAATCTGCATCCTTAATCCTTGATCATGAGAAACTCAGTTAAGTGGTACTGTTCGCTCAAAACAACCTAGTATTTTTTTATCTTGCTGGAGCAATGCTGATAAGTTACAAAACTGATTTTAGGACGGGAGAAACTTACAATTCATAAGTGGGAGGTAATAGGTAAAATTTTACATTTCATATCAAAAATATAAGTTTCACATACAAATACAGATAAAAATAAAATAAAGACATCTAAATAAAAACAAACAACAAGAAAAAACAAATAACAAAACAAACAATGAAAGGTATTCTGTTATTCTCATCTTCTAAAGAGTCTCCAATTAGTCATGGTATAGTAAAACAGCTTATTGCAGTTAAGAATTTAATACAAGAAACTGCAAGCGATTTGAGTCATTACTTCTTCTTCTTCTTCTTATTCGATGGCGCTACAGCCCATATCGAGCTTTGGCCTCCTGCAACAGTCGCCTCCAACTCCTCCTGTCCTCAGCGGCTAACTTCCAGTTTGGTACCCGGAGAAGCTGTGCTGCATCCCCTCTTATCTCGTCTTCCTACCTCAGTCTGGGTCTTCCCACTTTTCTCTTTCTACCTGTCATTACTACCTGCGTAAATTTGTCATACAAAAAACCTGAAACTTTTCAGTCAGTGACATTGTAAATACGAAAAATGTATAAACATAAATAATTATTGTTGATAATTATATTCAGGTACGCGTATTTCTTTACGTGTAATAAGATAACATGATAAGATATAGCTTAGCAAGAAATATTTGCTTCAATGCTATAAATATTATAAAGTTATTGTTAATATTACCGACCATCATTTTTAGTAAAAAGCAAGAAGCTGTAGGAGACAGCGGCAAGGTAGATACAGCAAATGACATCCATCCAGAATGCGAAGGCGCGGTTGGAGTTAGTAACCAGCGTCCAAATACAGGAGTGCAGATCCTGGTAGCGGTCAAACTCCATGGTCAGGGTTTCCACAGCATTGCCAGAAGAACGAATCGTAACCAGGCCAGACAGGGTGTCATGCACATGTGTCAAGGCTGGAGATCTGCCTGAAATTTTCATTCTTTTAATTATTTATAAAAAAAAGACAAACATTCCTGGGTAACGAATAACCTGATAACATTTAAAAATCTCCTACTACCACCAGAGAAAGCAGAAAATGTTGCTTGTGTCGTGATGGACAACATAGCCAGCTGAGGAATTGAATACGCGACGATTGGATGGGACCCAAACGCGATGCCAACTCAAATATTGAAATGTTTTTCTGGATTTGGTTGACTTAACGGCTTTTGGAACAGAAAACTTACGCCATTTTCAATAGATTTTTTATATGATACCGTAATGCCTCGGTGAATGATCTAAGCAAGTGCAATTCCGCAGGATTATTCCCTGATGATGATGAATGAGTATTTACCTGAAGATAACCGATCTCCGATAGGAGAGTGCACCAGAAGCATAAGTTGTTTTTTTTTTAAGTAAGAAGCGGACATTGGGTTTCAGTGCAGAAATGAAATCGGGTAAAATAATAGGTACGAGACATCGACACCCATTCTCAGGGGTTTGATCAAATGATTTATTATGCAACTAACAGGCAAAGTGTAAAACAAAATAATGAAAAACACCCAATATCGGTATTTATACATGACGATGGGTTGGGTGCACTTCACAAAAGAATCAACGGAAAGTTACGAAGTTACAAATTACCTACTCCTTCCAGTCTTTTAAGGCTTTGTCCTACTCCTGTGTATACCCTCTTCAAGAAATACAGAAGGATGCCAAACAAAACCGATGGAATGAGGAGCCAAGCGTTGACAGTGCACACTACCACTAGTATTCCCATGGTCTCTGAGAAGAACTGCAAAAGAAAAGACAACACATTGAGATTTCTCAGCTCGAGATAGTGCGGCCAGTAGAGGACAACCACTTTTTTCGGAACCGTTTTAAGGAACAAACCTAACGTTATAATACATATTTTTATTATCTTACCAGTAAGAGTGACCTGCCAAGATCTGCTGATGGGAAAAGGTACATTTTCACTTAACTAGTCTTATTTTTGTATCGATTACGTGTAATGTGACTGCTTATTTGTAGTTGTGTATGCCTCCCAAAACCCCCTGCGTCCAGAAAGTTTATTACTTCGAAGCCTCCTCTCCACAGTCTCCACTAAAACTGTCTCAATTAATAAGATGTTTACTTACGGCAAGGGAGTCTGACAGGGCTGGAGGAAGAACGGTGTCCACAGTGTCCATGTCCTCGGAAAATCTATTCAGGATCTTTCCTGAAGAATTTTTCTTGAAGAAACCCATTGGAGCCCAGGTGACACCTCTTTAAAGAAAATATAGAACACCTAAAATCTTCGGAAGCACTGAAGCATTTCATGGTTTTTAGAGTGATTTGTCACCAGTAGAAATACTGAAAACTTATACATGCATACAAAAGTATTTATGAATTTTTTTTTTTAAAAGATTAAAAAAATTAAACACGGGTTTTGTAACACTTACCTAAACATGGAATCGTGTAACTTTTTGGATGAGTTAATGCAAGTCCTGAAGAAAAGTAAAAGTTTTCCCAGTGTGAGAAAAACGCTCCCAACCATCATAACACTGTACACAACAACAGACCAATCCCTGGAAAGTCCTACTCCCTCCAAGTCGAATTCTCTCGGGATAGTGGAATTCAGGTTCTCGGAAAAAGTATTTTGCATATCGGACAGTGGAACGATAGCTGTTGGAATCACAATTTCTGTTGTCCATGTTGTTTCTGTTGTTTCTGTTGTTTCTGTTGTTTCTGTTGTTTCTGTTGTTTCTGTTGTTTCTGTTGTTTCTATTGTTTCTGTTGTTTCTGTTGTTTCTGTTGTTTTTGTTATTTCTGTTGTTTCTGTTGTTACTATTATTTCTGTTGTTTCTGTTTTTTCTGTTGTTTCCTTTGTTTCTGTTGACCACGTTGTTTCTGTTGGATATGTTGTAAACGGTGATTCTGTTGTCAACGGCGATACTGTTGTAAACGGTGATTCTGTTATCAACGGTGGTTCTGTTGTAGTTGGATATGTTGTAAACGGTGATTCTGTTGTCAACGGCGATACTGTTGTAAACGGTGATTCTGTTATCAACGGTGGTTCTGTTGTAGTTGGATATGTTGTAAACGGTGATTCTGTTGTCAACGGCGATACTGTTGTAAACGGTGATTCTGTTATCAACGGTGGTTCTGTTGTAGTTGTAATGTTCACAAAATTTAATAGCTCTTCCTTATTAACCCTAAAACAAATAAGTATGATAATACAGTTAGCGATGCGTTTAAATGGTGATTTTTTTTCGTTATTTGTTATTAAATTTTCATTTGCCACCATCAAGTGTTGTGGTAGATGTTTTTCGTAAAAAAAACACCCAATTGAATATTGTTGATGCAGTTGGTTCCCCACGTGCAATTAAGTATTACTGGCACAAACGGTTTGAGAACTTGTGGGAGCAAACAACGCAACAATTTCGACCCGTGACTCTATCTTACGTATTGTTATTTTAATGTTTGAATCAAGGTATCCCTTGCAACTGTTTTGAAAGCTCATTTTTACGATTTGCTCTTGTCCAATATTCAGTTTATATGCATATTTCAATAAATTATTGAAAAAATTTTTCATACCTATTAGTTACTTGCTTAAATGAAAATAGGTATCTGTATAATTCGACGGGACAATTTTTCGTTTCATACAAGCTAGACGGTAAAAACTTGAACACATTAATCAAATACTCGTAATATACCTGCGGGATGGATAGAGACGCCATATTTTTCAACCTATTGACTAAACTATAATATGTAATTTATTTTTTAATCTTACCAATCACTAACAAATAAATCACTGCCGGAGAAGACAGCTTGGCTCAGGACGACACAAGCAGCTACGGCGACAAGGCTGGAAACTCCAGAACTAGAGCTTCTTATAAAGGCCAGAATGCCACCTGAGTCCACAGAATCTATGTCTTGGTCTCCTCCTTCAAAACTCCCATTAACTTGCTCCAGGAAGTCCGAATCAGCCTCTTGGTCTCCTGCTTCTAAATTCCGTCCTTCAATTTCCTGGAGATTCGAATCATCCTGTTGGTCTTCTCCTTCTAGATTCCGTCCAACACCTTCCTTGGCGTCCGAATCATCATTTATTTCATTTTCGTTTTCATTTCCATTATCATTGTCATTGTCATTATCATTGTCGTCTTCATTTTTATCTTCATCTTCATTTTTTTCGTTTTTTTTCTTTAATTCCTGAAATAAATTGCATAATTTGAATTTGTTTAAGTTCCCGAGTTCCTTCAAGACTGCCTGCTACCTCTCTCGCTGCCAGAAAAGTTATGATTTAAGATACTCACGGCCGAAAGTTTTATGAAGAAAGATTTTTTTTTTTTTTGTTCATGTGGTGTTTACACAGTTATGGTTTTATTTTGAGAGGTTGAAAAAAATTAATCCATAATAAACATTTTTTTTAATTATAACACAACTTTTTGTTTTTGTTTTTTGGATTGACTGAGGATTGAACCTTCATCCCCAGGGTCTGGCTGTTAACTGCTTTGAACTATAAAATTTAAAAAAAAAAAATGTTCTACTGATAATGGACCTTCCTTTCTTAGGACTGAATAAGAAATCAACGCTAACGGCGCTAAAACCTAAGCCAAATCCAAATTGGATATGTTTTTTTACAATTTATTTCACATTTTAAACATTATGTTTGTTATATTCTAGTCTCTTATGAAAGAAAAGAAAGAGCTAGGTAAGTGTAGCACATAAGCACAGATGCCATTTATTGGATTATCAACAGCTCTGCCATAGGTCACCCCAAGTGGTTTGCTATGTTTGGTGGCTAAGCGCGGGTGCCCGGGTTCACGGGGTGAGGTTTGTCTGGGTCTTGGCGGTGGGTGATCTGGGGTACTGGCATGGTCGTTCGATAAGGATAACTTTTGGTAAGAGCTAACCTTCAAACAACAGTTGACGTAGAGTATATTAAGAACCCTTAGTCATTATGAACTGTTACTCATTGGTTAGTGATCTGAAATCATGCTAGGGAACGATGAGAAGTTACCGAAAGTTATCCTATCAATCTTTATCGATTGACTGTGCTAGGGGACCTGGACACAGTGATTCCAAGATTCCTACCCACCCTTATACCTTTTTTCTTCCCAGAACTTCCTCTCCTTCCTTTACTTTAAAATACCCTCCGCACAGCATCCCCTAAGATGACATATGCCATAAGGGAAATAATTTACCTCAGCGATTCCTGTGTGGACCTAATGTAAAAAAAATCCAGAGACATGAACATATAATAAAGCACAACGGCTAGTTCGATGGCTTTGAGCAGAATGCACACAAATGTGTTTGAGGTCTCACACCTCAGTATCGCCCCGCAAGTAAGACCACCATTCAGAAACAAAACGTTGCTTGTAATGGCTTTTGCTGTGTTTGGTGATCAGATCTGAACAACTTCCTGAAGTACTTCTCCACCTTCATCTCCCCCATCTCTTTCAGCCTCACAACATTTTATAATTGGGGATGCCATAGTCCCAATGGCTCTTGGATAGTAGGGAGCAGTTGGAGCTCTTGTGCGGCATTCACATTAAATATCACAAAATAATTTCTAACAATTACCAATATATTAATTTCAGATTACATATAAAAACTGATGTAAAAATTTACCTCATCTTGTAGCGGATCCTCAATGGTTTCTGGTAGAAGTTTAGATAAATCGTAATTGGACAGCATCAGTTCATCATATGTTCCTTCGAAAACTATCTGAAAGTAAAGAAAATATAGTTTAATAACAGTCCACATAACATCATAAATCAGTAACTGATTTATGTTACGTGTACACTCAGCATAGCCTTTGTGCGCAGTCAGACCCAATGTGCATCTCCATGTTTTGTATTACTTTCTTGACAGTAGCCCAATTTGGAAATGTATGCTGGATCCCAAATAGGCTGTTATGCAGGCTAAATCTGAGTCTTCTTTCTACCAAAGCCAGACATTGACACTATTGTTGGTGCTTTCCATTCTCAATTTCAATATGTGTGTCCTGAAGTCAAAAGTGGCAGTTTTAATATTTTTTTTACTAATTCTCAATGTTTTTTTTATCAATGTTGAGTGTTTTTCTAGCTCTATCGGGATCGTGTGGTTACCCAGGTATTTTGGTCAAGTTCCTGTCAAATTGATAGAATGAAATGGTGTTAAAGTTGTGAGCAGACTAGGATGTTTGGATGAGTGACGTGATCAAGGGAACCTTTAAACAGCAATCTTTATTACCTTCCCCGCCTCCATAAGACAGATCTTGTTCGCCTTTGTAAGCTGCTGCACCTGCAACGTTACCAGCAGAACTGCAGCATTGTCAAGCAATCTTCTGACACAAGATTCTAGTAAGATTTTGGAAATGTCTGCATCCACAGCAGAAAGGGGATCATCCAGAAGGTAAACTTGACACTTGCGGTACACGCAACGCGCTAGTGATATTCGTGCTTTTTGTCCCCCTGATAGAGCCACACCTGAAAAATAAGAAATAAATGTTCTGATGTTGGTGTACACGTATTAACAAAAGCGTAATAATGTGCTAAAAGTTTGAAAAAAATATGTTGATTTTCTCACCCAGCAAGTATACACAGCGGGTGCCCTATTTCAGGTCAGATCTATTTCATTTACAGATTTGTGCAACAATTTAACAAAGATGTCTACGTTTTATACTGGTTTTTGTAGAAAATGTTTCTACAAAAAAAACTTCTTTAAACGAAAGGCTTTCCCATTCTGCTCAAACTTTCTGTGCAGTCATTCCACCTCTTCATATAACTGACTATCTTTGTCGCTTCCACTGGGGCATCTACTTGATCATGATTTTCCTCCAGAGTCCTGTCATCTGGCAATCTTTTCACTTAGGAAACCCATTGCAATCTTTGGAACATACAGAATCTTGCGATAGTTTTGTGCTTGTCTTCGAGTTTATGGCTTAAGTTTTTTTTTGGAGTGGAGGTCCAAATCAGCTTTAGATTCAAACAAGGCAGTTGAGTGATTCTAAAATTGCTGTTTGCGATGGGTTGTTATTATATTGATTGGTGCTGTTAAAACAATGAATAAAAAAAAAAAGGTTTTTCGTACCTTTTTCTCCAACAATTGTCCTGTCTCCGCGTGGCAATATTTGAAAATCTCTCTCAAGCTGACATGCTTTTATGACTTTCATGTACCTCTGCTGATCCATTTCTTCCCCAAACAGAATGTTTTGTCTCAAACTGGCTTCGAAAATCCAAGGCTGCTGACTACAGTAAGACACCCTCCCGTTTACATATATAGAAGACCCAGGTTTTTTGTGGATTTCTCCCAAAATGGCATGGAGAAGAGTGCTCTTACCAGAGCCAACAGATCCAATTAAACCAACGAGTTCACCTGGAAAAACCTGCAAATTTAAAATAAAAAATTTCAAATAAAAATGAATAAAAAAGGAACTTAACAAAGGAGTAGATAAGTTGTAGTAAATATGTAGTTGGAAGATACGTTTTTAGATTTTCACGGCCAAAAGAATTTTCGTTGTTTGTTTTTGGGGTGTTATGCCGTGTTGCGCTACCTCCTTCTTTAGCCGACGTTTTGGACAGCGTTGCAGTGTCCATCATCAGTCGGATCTGCCGGATCTGCCCTGATGATGGACACTGCAACGCTGTTCGAAACGTTGGCTAAAGAAAAAGGTAGCGCAACACGGTATAACACCCCAAAAACAAGCAACGAAAATGTAGTTGGAAGTCTAAAATAGCATTCATTGCAAATCTTAAACATTATGTTTGTTATATTCTAGTCTCTTACGAAATAAATTTAAAAAAGCCTAAACGTAGCATATAAGGACGAATATCATTTTACAATAAAAAAGAAGTTGTCTTAGAGAAAACTATTTTTTCGAATGAACCCACGCATGAGAACCGTAAAAAACAAGTTGCCAGAAATATGTAATAGCAAAATAACTAGAAAGTCACTTACTTTCAAAGAAATGTTATCCAATGCAATAACTTTTTTTTCCACTCCAGGTACAGCTTCAATTTTCCAGACTGCGTTCAAATTAGACAACAGTAAAGCCACCAGGTTAGGAACCCCTACAGCGATCACATCTTTTTCCATTCTAGTTGCATCTTCATCCGTCCAGACTGATTTTAAGTAAGGCAACTGTGTATCAGCCAGATTCATATCCCCTGCAGTCATCGCATATTTTTCCATTCCAGTTGCGTCTTTGTTCTTCCAGGGTATATTCGCCCTGCGATTTGTATGCCCTGCAGCTCTAACATTTTTTACATGTGAACACCGCACAGGAGTCTCAATTGCTCCCCACTGTCCGGTGCTTGTTGGACTATGGCATCCCCAATTGGGGTACGTTGTGAGGTTTAAGGGAGTGGGAAAGAAATGAAGATGGGGAAGAGGAAGGTGGGAAAGTACACGCCCTCGTAATCCCGAATCCCCACTTTCAAAATCTTTTGTTATATCCTTGAATTTTTTAGCAATTTTTTGAAATAAAAAATCAGTGGCATCTTCATTCTTCCAAAACTGTAAATCATCAAGATTAGTTACCCCTGCAGCTCCATTCTTAATTTTTTTGTTCAAATTGGAGAACTGTGGAGCAGCCAGATTTGAAACCTCTGCAACTCCATTCTCCCAGTTTCCTTTCAAATCAGACAACCGTCGAGCAGCCAGATTCGAAACCCCTGCAGCCCCATTCTCCCAGTTTTCTTTCAAATCAGACAACTGTGAGGTAGCCAAATTCAAAACTCCTGCAGCTCCATTCTCCCAGTTTTCTTTCAAATCGGATAACTGTCGAGCAGCCAGATTCGAAACCCCTGCAGCTCCATTCTCCAAGTTTTCGTTAAAATCAGACAACTGTCGAGCAGCCAGATTCGAAACCCCTGCAGCTCCATTCTCCCAGTTTTCTTTCAAATCGGACAACTGTCGAGCAGCCAGATTCGAACCCCCTGCAGCTCCATTCTCCAAGTTTTCATTCAAATCAGACAACTGTCGAGCAGCCATATTCAAAACCTCTGTAGCTTCATTCTTCAAGTTTTCATTCAAATCAGACAACTGTCGAGCAGCCAGATTCGAAACCCCTGCAGCTCCATTCTCCCAGTTTTCTTTCAAATCGGATAACTGTTGAGCAGCCAGATTCGAAACTCCTGCAGCTCCATTCTCCAAGTTTTCGTTCAAATCAGACAACTGTCGAGCAGCCAGATTCGAAACTCCTGCAGCTCCATTCTCCCAGTTTTCTTTCAAATTGGACAACTGTCGAGCAGCCAGATTCGAAACTTCTGCAGCTCCATTCTCCCAGTTTTTGTACAAATCAGAAAATTGTTGAGCAGTAAGATTCGAAACCCCTGCAGCTACGTTCGCCCAGTTTTCGTACAAATCAGACAACTGTTGAGCAGTCAGATTCGATACCCCTGTAGCTCCATTCTCCCAGTTTTCGTACAAATCAGACAACTGTTGAGCAGTTAGATTCAAAACTCCTGCAGCTCCATTCTCCCAGTTTTCGTTCAATTTAAATAGGTGTGGAGACAGACTTACATCTTCATCTTCATCCTTCCTTCCCTCATTTCTAGATTCTCCTAAAATATAGGAAGTAAAGCTTTGACTATGACATCCCCAATTCGGGTATGTTGTGAGATTGAAAGGAGTAGGGAAGAAAATGAGATGGGGAATAGGAAGGTTGGAAAATACTTGCTTTCTTACTCCTAAACATCTGCTTTCAAAATCTGTTCCATTCACTTTTGTATTTCGTCTTCTTGAAATTTCTGTTTTTTTCTTTGATTTCTGATCATCTGTTTTTGAAGTGAGGTCATTTAAAATATCAGGAGTATAAATATAACTATGGTATCCCCAGTTGGGGTATGTTGTGAGATTGAATGGAGTAGGAAAGTAAAGAAGACGGGGAAGAGGAAGATGGGAAATTACTTGCTTTCCATATCCCAAATATTTTGTTATTCTCTTGGATTTGTGGTTGTCTTTTTTTGAATTTGGATTTTTCAGACTCAAATAATTTTCTTTTCCTTCTGTTATTTTGGCTACTTCTGGTAACATTAGAAATTCTTGTATTCTCATAATAGAAACTTTCATATCTTTGACTGCCATTATCGCCATAGGAAAGAATTCTACTACAGTCATCTTAATGAGTTCGTGCAGAGAAAACAGCATGTAGATTTTGGATGGCGTGATCTCATTTCCAAAAGCGGCGTACAATGTAATAGTAACATACGTGGATATTTTAGTGTTCAGTTTTATGCAGCAGACTGTAGCTGATCGAATCCACAGTGTTTTCTTAATCAGGTTAATTTCTTTTCTGAATAAATGAGAAAAAATAAAATGATTTAGTTAGTTTGTGTTGATCACTTGCAAATTACAAAAATCGTTTATAACTGAAATGCATGCTTTGGTAGGCTATGAAAAATAAGCAGGTAGGTAAAAGATTTTTTATCCCTTATAACTGTTTTATCTCAGATATTGTGTTTAGTTATTATTTTTGATTTCATATACTCGATACACAACCTAGGAGGCCCTCAGGTTCTCTTAGAAACTATTTGATTTTTGGGGATGCTGGTTTGAGTTTCTGTTGGAGATGTGCATGTGAGCCTTAGTTGTTACAATACCGATATTTTAGGTGGAGTAACATCAAAATGTAATGTATTTTTTTAATAAGTATGTTTCAAGTAGAGATGCCACGAATATTCAGCTACTATTCGGTATTCGGCCTATTTAACTACTTTTTTACTATTCGGTATTCGGCCGAATATTGTAAACCATTCGGCCGAATACCGAATACCAAATGATGAAAAAAATGCGTACAAATTAAAAATTAATTATTAATTGTCTACACTACAAATTTCATAATATTCCCAAATAGGTGATTTTTTATTAAATGGTGTCATTTCGTTATGTAGGTTTTACACGATCTCTTTTTTCAGCCCGATTCCAATTAGAGATCAGAGTCAACATTTTTCGCTTTACGCGATCGCTATTTTCATCTCTATTTTCATATCTACGATTTCAGTTGGCATCACATCGAACAGCATGGTTCATTTGCAGTGATGACAATTGAAATCGTAGATATGAAAATAGAAATGAAAATAGCGACGCGTAAAGCGAAAATTGTTGACTTTGGTCTCTAATTGGAATCGGGCTGAAAAAATATGTCGTGTGTTGTAGGCATAACACATTATATGGAACACAATTTGGTGTAACAATCAACAAATAATTTGTAATAGTGTTGTAACTAGACCTACTCGCAAATGAAACAAATACGTAGTTACCACACGCACTACAATGATCCAGGTCGGAACCTGTCACCCGCGAAATGTACTAAGTGTCACCGAATATTCGGCTGCCGAATATTCGGTATTCGGCCGAGATCCTAGCCGAATATTCGGTATTCGGCAAAATCACTATTCGTGGCATCTCTAGTTTCAAGATCAATTTGCTTTGAATCTATTTATTCAATGGGATCCACTTATTTATAAACTCTTTTTAAGGGAAGGTACTCACAAATAATGGTCTAGCCATCCTCTCCAGCACATGAACAAATAGTAAGATTAACCCGTTGTATTGGCCAATAATTTCAACCAATGTTGTGAATTTTGAATGTATCAAACAGTTTGATGCACAGGGACAAGAGATTTTATCCGGTGACTAGGGGCTACAGTAAGATAACTTACGCATAACAATTTCTGCCTTTCTAATGAAATTACAGTAAGTAGGCTCTTAGGTCCCATTTTTTTGTAATTCTTAAAAATTATATTTGACAAATTTACTTACAGCCTGGCTTCAGTGATGACTTTGGCAAAGCAATTCTCCCAGGCGTACATCTTGATGACCTGGATCCCCCGGATGACCTCGTTCATGATCCGGGTTCGGTCATCTGACTTGGTGGCGGCTTTTCTCTTTATCGTGGTACCCTTCCTGCTAAGCCATCCTGCGGGAAGAAATTACAAAACATTTCGTGGTCACAAACATGAAAATTACAGGCATATCTTAACTACAGGCAAGATATTCTTGTGTGTATAATGGTGCACTGGATGAATGAAAAATAATGACATTTTTAAACTGGACGTTTGAGGACATTTTCGCCAAAGTTTGAACTTTGAGTTTTTATTATATGTGACGATTTTGATTGGTTTTTTTATAGTTACTTTTATAAACAAAGAAAGGAAGTGTTTGTGTTTGAATACTGCTTGTTGAAGTGCTTTTGCTTGGATACACATTTTTATTTCTGTCCGCTGCATACACTAATAAATCAGAAGATTTTCCGACATGTGATCTGGCCACATACAGCAGTTCGTATGTATATTACAATTGTCGTATTATGTTTTACAGGTAAGGATTATTTTACTTTATTTTAGGCTCATTCATATCACATAATCCTCCTCAAGATGTGCCCAGGAAATTGGTGAAGTCATCACATCCGCGATGGATGGCTTCATCCAATCCACTGTTAAAGAAACTGGTGTAGGCTCAAAGCCGTGGTTCAGTCGACAATGCTCCGAAGCAGTGCGACAAAAAAACGAGGCTTACCGAGCCTACAACACATCTCGAACGTCCGAAAACAGAATAGTATATAACAAAATGGCAAAGGAATGAGGAATTTGATTTTTAATGGTTTCAGCACTTTTGTACAGGAGTTGTACAGGGCTCCAACGAGTCCACTTCTGGCAGATATTTTTATGAATAACCTTGAGAATAAGATTTTTAGTTGTAAGTCATCACTTTTGAATAATATTCTTACATGGAAAAGATATGTGGACGATATCTTCTATATCTGGACAGGAACAGAGCGGCAATTGAGTAAATTCCTTCTTCTTATAAATTCATTCCACAAAAGCATCCAATTCACTTTAGAGGTAGGTAATAACGCATCCATTAACTTTTTAGATTTAACACTAACTTCAGTAAATAACAGAATTGAATTCAACATTTTTCGTAAACCGACATACACAGATATAACAATACATAACATGTCAAACCACCCGGTTTCACATAGACATTCTGCCTATCATTCAATGGTGCACCGGCTAGTAAAAATTCCTTTATCATCTATTAATTTCACGATTGAACTTTCAAAAATTAAACAAATTGCTCTAAATAATGGTTATTCCACAGATTTAATTGATAAAATCCTAAATAAGAAACATAAACTCATTTCTACTAATACATTTTTATTTTGTACACCTGAAAATAATAATATAATAATAAATCCCGTTCAATGGCGCAGAATCTTATATATATCCAACTTTTCCTCACTTAGTACAAAAAACTTGCCTGCCCATATTAAACCCGCGTTGTATACTGATAACAATTTAGGTAAATTATTAAAAAACACTAAAGATAGAGATCATAAATTTAGCCACTCAGGCATTTACCAACTATGTTGCAATGATTGTCCTTCGTTCTACGTAGGTAAGACATCTAGAAATATAAATATTAGAATCACAGAACATTTAAGATGCTTAAATAATAATAATTTTTCAGAGTTTGCTAATCACCTAATTTCCACAGATCACACTTTTAATAAGGACACAGGGGTTAAAATTCTTCACCGTAAAAATAAATGCAAAAAATTAGATAACTTAGAAGCACTTGAAATCAGAAAATCCCTAAATAATAATCCCTAAATAAAATTTATTATGATAAAACTATTCTGACAGACAGAACAATTAGGCATAATAGACCCGATATAGTTTTACATGACAAAATTAAGAAAATAACTTATATCATTGATGTCGCTATTCCAAATTCTTGTAATATTCAGAAAACTGTTTCTGAAAAAATTAGAAAATATACAGATTTAGGAAATGAAATTAAAAGAATTTGGCATTCTCAGACTATAAAAATATTACCATTTGTTATTTCGGCTACTGGCATTATACCTAGCTCTCTCATTCAAAATTTAGGCGTATTAGATTTGTCAAAAAATTTGTACATAAAAATGCAAAAGTCGGTCATTTTAAATACATGTAGGATTACGAAAGATTTTTTAAATATTTATATTGAGGGATCAGTAGGATTTATCGGACCAGTTAGGATTTCATCAGAGCCGAACCCTCTGATATGAAAATATCTGGAGTCGGTGAAATATTTTCCCATTATGTTTCTGGTGGATTGACGTATTGTTCTTGTATTGTTTTATTCTTATATAGTGCACTTACATTGCGTTAATTTACTAGATATTCATTTGTGGAAAAGTGTGTGGAAGGGTTTAGTCTTTCATTTGGGAAAGATTCAACCCGGACATAAAATCTGGAGCACCGTAAATTAATTTATCTTTTAGTCCCATTCTAAATATTTTTCCAATAAACCGCTCTGTTCTTCCCGGAAATCCCGTAGTTACCCCCACCCCGTTGCTTACCCCTCAATCGAACACCTAAAATTTGTATTCTGTATAATAGGTTAGTTATAATATTCTCCTGACGAAGGAAGGGTGCTTCCGAAACCGGTAGAGTGTTTTAAAAAATAAAAGTGGTCTACAACAAATTTATATGTGTTTAGTCATAAATGTTAACTTAAATAACAATCACATCGAACCTTTCCAAAGGTGTTCCTGGGAATACAACTGGATGCAAATATGAACTGGAAAGAACATAAATCAAAAGTAGTAGCTTTTTTGTTGTTCTAAGCACACTTAAATATCGAGTCAGTATTCACCGTATGCTAAGGATGCGTATATTCAATGATAAAATGCGGAATAGTTTTTTGGGGAAACTCCGTAAACGTCAAAGATTTTTTTATCATCTAAAAATTACAAACTCTGATCACATGGATTCATGTAGACCCATATTTAAAACTTCTGACAGTGACAGAGGAGTAATCCTATTAGTTCGATCATCCCCAGAAAAGTTCCCACAAAAAACTAAACACATAAACTCGCTATAAGGTTCACAGAAAACTTATTAATACCAAAAGTTTCCAAAAGCAAACAAAACTATACTTCAAAAAGGACCCTACTACATGGCCCTTAAAGTATAAAACAACCTTCCACGCAACATTAAATAAGTAAACGATATTCTCAAAACACTTTCAACATAAACATCAGCAAAATCAAATGTCATTACACTATAAATGAATATCTTACATAAATTAAATACCTCTGTCTTTTATTTGCATATAATATGACGTGCGGTTGGGTTTTATAATAAAGGTAACGTGTATTTGTTGAATTAGCTGGAAGAAATAGGAAGTCCCTATAAGTTATACCTTTTGTATTTTCTGTATTTTTGTGCAATAAATGTTTTTTGAATACCTACGTATTTGAATTTGAATCGTTCGAAAAACAGTTAAGTTTTTGTTTATCTCCGAAGTTCTAATTTGAAGTTTGAGTAAAAACGTAATTGAAGTTTTGGAAACGAAGAATAAATCAGGATATGATCAATTAAAAACCAATTTAAAATTTTAACCTTTGTTTACATATAAGGAAAATTAAAAACACAGGTTCTTTCATTATAATCCTTGGAGGAAATATAAACAATTTAAACGAAATAAAAAATAGTTATTGTCTGTAAACCCCTGTAGAAAAAATTGACTTCTGTTTTTGATAAATCCGACAGTAGATATTATATTAATAATGGTTCCATGACAACTCAAGATATTGAAAAATACATGTTATATATACAGTTACTACAAGCGATGAAAAAACAATCCCGTAAACTTAACTTAATGCAACCTATTTAATCCAGATACCTACGTTTTTACGTAGGTATCTGGATTACGGCCAAAAGCATTTTCGTTATTTGTTTTTGGGGTTTTATGCCGTGTTGCGCTTCCTCCTTCTTTAGCCAGTTTTTCATAACTTTTCATGAATTCATATTACTTTTTAAAAGTGTGTTGGTTTTTCACTGTGTGATGAAGCCATACTAAATAATGCAAAATCATTCAAAATCATACGTTTTTGTTTTGAAAATTTGATCGCTTAGAAGTATTATAGATGCTTCAATTAAATACTGCGTGTAGAACATATCTTGGCCCTTAAAAATATCGGTCATTTTTTTAAGTCTTTTAATAAGCCTAGAAAAATATAAATTATAAGGTCTATAAAAAACACTTCAAACTCTCCTATTTATAAACCTCTTTTCGGATATAATTTTATTGTTTAATGTGTGCAAATTTAGTTTCATTTATAATAATCGCAAAAAAAATTGGAATTTTCGCCCGAACTTCACTAAATAAAATATGATATGCATTTTCGTGTTGTTATTTTTGACATCACGGTGACAATACGGCAGTCGACGAATTTGTAATATCAAAGTAAACCTTATACCGTCCACCGAAGAACGACTGGCAGCCGCCCCATTCTTCCGTCATTACTCCTCCGGACGGAGCGGAGAAACAACGTGTTGGGCTCGGCGCCGCTTATTTTCGTGAAATCAATTTAAAAATTCCGTTTTATTACAATAAACAATGCATAAAAAAGGAATTAATGTTTTTTACAGGCCTTTACGAAATCAACATGTAAAAAAAATTCTCAAATATCTTTTCCAACCTTTCCAAAAGCTTTTCCACAAGTATTTTTAAACTCCTCCCATAAAGGGGCGTGAATTCCTATTTCGATTTTTCCTGTACTAGTGGATCGCCTTAAGTTGTCGGGTTACCTTACCAACCATAGCCCAATTTTTATCGTTTTAGTTAAAGCTTTTTTGATAACGTACGAAGGTCACAGACTAATAATGATAAATGTCCAAAACAAATCAAAAACTCTTTGGCCACCATTTTTTGTCAAAAAGGATTATTTAGAAATATAAAGCATATTTAAAACATATTCAAAAAATCAAAAACAATCACAATTCAGATTAAATTCTAGAATAAATATTGACATATTCGAATACAATGTTAATTGTCCATATGAAGTTCGTGCGATTTTCTTTAATCGGTAATTTTTTTTTTCATGAAAGTTAACATTTGCTGTTTTCTCAACAATAAAAAAGTGTCATGATTAGTTTGCGGCTTTCGTATGTACGAGTAGCATGACAATTATCACTGTAAATAGACGAATCTGTAGATATCTAATATGGAATGTAATTTTGAAAATGTGACTAAGGATATTATCACTGTGAAGGAAAGTTGTCAGAGTCATAAACCATACTTGAGCCACATGCAGATTTTATATTCTTGAAAAGATTCTAAATACGAGGGCTGTCAGTAAACTAAGATCTCCAAGGTGCTGTGGTCGCGAGGAACAATTTTACGCGAGATCCGGAAAAACTGGCATGTAGCCTAGTTTCCTTTCGCCAAATCCCCACAAAGCTGCACTCTCTGCAAAACTTAGTCTCGGCGTGGCAGCCGTTCGCGATGAAACTTCCGCACGCCGCACCCACCAGGTGTGAATTACGCTCTATAATTAGATTTTTTGTGCGAAGAACAAAACCCTAATAGAAATTCATTATCAGCTATTTGAGGTGCAGAGAATTTAAAAGCATGCCAGACGGCCATCGGTTTCAGATGAAAAAAATGCCAAAATCAAAAAAACAATGATTGCAAATCGACCACTATTGACAAATAAATTGGGAGACCACAAAGTCTATCCAAGGTGGGTCCCAAAATGCTCACCAAAGATCACAAAGATCAACGGGTTAAGCAGCCCGCAGATTCCTTGAGTGCTACGACATCGATGGCGAAGAATTCTTGAACTCAATTGTGACTGGAGACAAGATCCGGATACACTACATACTACACGACCCCAGAGACAAGGGAATAATTCCAGTGGCATCATTCAGATTTGCCGATACAAAGTTTAAAAACGAATTACAAAGCGTAACTCACACCTGGCGGGTGCGGCGAGTGGAAGCTCCATCGCGAATGGTTGCCACGCCGAGACTAAGCGTCACAGAGGGTGCAACGTGGTGGGGATTTGACAAGGGGAAACCAGGCTACACGCCAATGTTACAGGATTACGCGTAAAACCATTCCTCGCGACGGCAGCGCCTTGGAGACCTTATTTTACGAACAGCCCGAGTACTTACAATTTTTAATATAGATATCTATCCATTTGTCCGTACGGAAAATCTGCGTCTCTGGCGTCATGGAAATCTATATATACTTTATGTGCATATGCTAGATTTCTATGGAGAAATTTAAAAAAAATACTGAAAAAGTTCCACGTCGGACTGCAAGAAAATGGCTCAAAATCTAAGCAGGGATTGTTTAAAAATAATGATAGCAAACTAACCTTGCAGCGGTATAAAGCATAGTAGAGAACCTACTCCAATCAAACCAGCAGTACCAATGTTCCAGAACAAGATGTAAATGACGATGGCCCCCTCTAATGGAGCTCTGAGAAGCTCCGGGAGGAAAGTGGAGACCACGTCAAAGCGGTTCACGTCGTTGTTCAAAAGGTTGCTCACTACCCCTCTCAGCCCTTCGTTTATTGAAGAATTAAACTTTACATCTAGTTTAAGCACCTGCAAAAAATTACCAGGTTGGTCAACCAGACTCAATAAAATGAACAACAACTGATAAAATTAAAAAAACATGTACTGGTAAAATCAACAAAAACAAAAAAAACATTCCCATCATCAACGTGATGGGAATCAGAAGACAGTGTTTCACCCTGATCACTGTCTACCGACCGGGGTCGAGGATCGTCACTGCAGAATTTAATGTGGAACTGGCGCAACTTTTAGGGCGGGTAAACTCCTTACCGGGTGCACTAATTATAACCAAGGATTTAAATATCAGACTGGACAGAAAAACCGACGGAAACACGATTAAATTTATCGATATTTTGGAGTGCTACGGATGTACGCAGTGGGTAAATATTCCAACCCATAATGCAGGTGAAATATTAGATGTTTTTATAACGCGGATTACTGACCCACCGCTAACAACCAAAGTCGTAGACATAGGACTCTCAGATCACAGGCTTATACGTACGGAAGTAGACTTTAATCCTTCCAAACCTGTTTACAAAACGAAGACGACCAGAGCATGGCGAAAGTTCAACTTTGATCTCTTCGAGGAAGAGCTAAAGTCATCCACTCTAGCGAAATACGATTTAAATAGCAATGTTACTTCGACATCCGGTTTAGTTGAAATTTATAATGGTACCTTAAGTGCTCTTATAAATAAACATGCCCCCTTTTCGACCAAAACCTGTGCTGTTCGCAAGTCTGATTCCTGGTTTGATGCAGAATGCCGGGAAAAGAAAATTTTTTGCCAAAATAATAGAATCATTCGGACTTCTCTCCCATTTCTACGCTTACGATCAGCAAATCTATTTCTACTGCGCACCGAATGAGAGAGATAGATTAAAAGATATTACCGTTAATTGCATTGCTGCCATAACAGACTGGCTGTCTTCGAACAAACTAAAACTAAATCCAACCAAAACAGAATTTCTCTGGACAGCAACAAAAAAGCGTCAGTCATTATTAGACAAATCTCCTCTCATTACTTCTGGCTGTAACATCATCCCTAAAAATGGCGTCAAACTCCTAGGTGTACATCTAGACCAAGATCTTTCCCTTAAATCCCAGATTAATAAAACAGTAAGCGCGGGATTCTTTCACCTGCGCCAAATCAAATCTATAAGGAGAAATATTCCGACTAAGGCCACAAAGATGCTGGTAAACTCTTACGTTGTATCGCGACTTGACTATTGCAATGGCATATATGCAAATCTCCCTAAAATATATACTGATAAACTTCAGTCAGTTTTAAATGCTGCAGCGAGAATGATAACCGGCGGTTCCAAATATTCTCACATTTCCCAACATCTGCGAAACCTTCATTGGCTTAAGTGTCCTGAGAGAATTCAGTTCAAACTCTGCTGGATGGTTTTTAAAGCACTACACGACATGGCGCCACCCTACCTGTCGGAACTGTGCATTCCGAATGATGTCAATACTAGGCAAGCAACTCTTCGATCAGCATCTTCAACAGCCATAGGTAGACTCTCAGTGCCTATGCGCAATCCCAATACCAATTTCGGAGACCGGGCTTTTGCAGTAGCAGGCCCAACAGCTTGGAACAAACTCCCTTCACATTTGCGAAAGATCGACAGTACATCTGAGTTCAGAGCAAAACTCACCTTTTCACATTATCATATCCCGAAAAATAACTTCATTTTTTCAGTAGTATTTCATTACTCAGTCCATGGGAATTACCTAGATTGATGTATGTATCTCCATTACCAGCTTTTACGTTGTTACGCAACTTTTGACACTATATTACAACTTATTGTGCGATTTTTTTTTTTTGTAATATTTTTCATGACTTACACTGACAGCACGGGCAGTAACATAACAACAAGTGTTTATAAACGTAAATAAGTATGTTAGTCATAAATAACTCATTTTAAGACAGTTGCAAATCATAACGCAAATAGAGCAGTAACAATACTGCTCTATTCGTATTATGACATTAATCGTAACAATATGTGATTATAAATGTAAATAAGTATGTTAGTCGTAAATAACTAATTTTAAGAGAGTTGCAGGTCATAAAACGAATAGAGCAGTAGCAATACTGCTCTGTTCGTTTTGTATTGTATTATGGCTTGCAATTACATGTACAAACTCGGTTATAAAAATAAATATAGTTCTAAATCACTAGTCATTGAAGTCTTAGTTGTAAGTCATTAGTTATCAATCTTAATTATAATATAAACCACTAATAGTATATAGGTATAGATTAAATGTATAAATGAATTAATAAAGCGCCCTTGAGGTGATTTTCTCACGAAAATGACGCTATAAAAATCATCCAATAATTATTATTAATTATCCCTACAAAATAGAGGACCAAATAACTAACTCTTCTAATTACTCTGACAGCAGAAATGGTGCCAGAAAACATTGCAAACAACTTGGTAAAGGGTTTAGAATTGTTAGCAATTATAGAATGGGAAAAAAGTATTCAAGATTTCTTCTCAAAAAAGTCTCAAAAGAGAAATCGGGGGCTCTTGTCTTCTTGGAGATTACTATGTAAAGTTTTTTTTTAAATAAGGTATGAATTCGGCTCTTGATAACATCTTTGTAAAACCTGTCAAATCTTTTCAGTGTAGAGTTGTGGAGCAGCAACAAAAGGAATTTCCCGACACAAAGTTAAACGTATATGGGTATGACTTTCTCTATACGTTTTCCTTTCATGTTTAATTTCTAATTTTTTCTTAATTTCTTCTTCTCAAGTTGGTTCCTTATTGCTCGTGACCCCTACTCCAATTTAGATGGTGGACAAGGCTCCTCCACTCGTCGCGGTTTTGCGCTGCGTGAAGAGCTGCGGATCTTGACGTACCGGATGCCAATGATATAAAATGGTCACTTGGTCCCTCCAGCGCATTGATGAGTGCTTCTTCCATCTTCCAATTGGCCAGTGACGACGAGTTTCTCCAAATTGAATTCCTCAGTTTGGCAAGCAACTTGTCCCAAGTATCTTATGATAGTTGATAGTGGATGCCTAATTTAAGAGGCATCAAGCAATTTGAAAGTCTATCGGGGAAAGCTAATTTAAGAGGCATCAATTTTTGGGATCTTTCGGGTATCTTTCTAATCTTGAATTTTTAGAAAACTTCTATGATATTCACTGTCGCCTAATTCAAATTTGAATATCTCTATTTCTCTTTTTGCTTACTTTTCGATAGATGAGAGAACTGCATCCCACACGGATCTGCATAGCCGTATGGACCAGTTGATTCAGGCATGGATGCATTACGGAGATGCTGAAAAACATACTGAATACCACACCAGAAGCGTAGAGATAGGCGGCTTGCTCCGTGATCTCAGTCTGTCCAGGGGAGAAGTAGGTTATGAGCAGGCCAAGGCAGAGGGGCTGGGCAATTCTGAAATATACAAACAAAATAATCACAAAAGCACATATGTAATTTTGTCTTTTACTAGGGCTTGTCACGTGTCATACCTGGCATAACCGGTATACGATGGACGCCCAAAGTCTAAAACATGTCTCTACCATGAAGGATCTTGGAATCATGTTTGATAGTAGGCTGACATTTCACACTCACATTCAGATGGCTTGTAGCACTTCATTGAGAATGCTGGACTTTGTTCTGCATACTGCAAGGAATTTTAGAGACACCCGGGTTTTCATAATTCTATTCAATTTCTTAGTAAGGAGTAGACTTTAAAGTGGGCCGGTAATTTGAAGTTCACACCAAGTAAAATATTCCCCCATGTTAGAGAGAGTTCAGAAAAAAATTCTAAGATTTCTGTACATGAGAGAGCATGGCTATTATCCATGGCTCTATCCTACCGACTTTCTTTTGGGTATGCTCGGAATGAACCATCTATGGGTCAGAAGGGATGTAAACATTGCTACGCATTTCTTCAGATTGATTAGCGGATGGTTTGAAAACTCAGCTATCATGGAGAGCATTCATTTGTATGTTCCCGATAGTTATCTTCGTCACCGATAACAGATACTGTTCTATCTTCCGGCCTGCAGGACTACCTTGCCAATGGTCATGCCGGTCGGGAGAGCAATCTCGGTGTTGAACAGAATTAATTCGGATATCGACATATTTAGCATTAGTGAAGCTGCCTTTAAAAGACAAGCTCTATTAATGCTGGTTTAGTTTGTAGCCTATATTCAATGTTGTAATACTGTTACTAATGTATTTTAAAAACACAGTTTTGAAAGAATAAAATAAATTGAATTGAATTGAATCACATAATAGTGCAAGATCCAAACTAAGTTCGACCTTTACCCATCCGAACAAACACATTGCAAATAGGCTGCCCGTTAAAATGAGGTCAAGCCTACCCTTGATTTAAATTAATGTAATAATTTATTTCGGATTGTTATTTTATAATCTTAGTTCTGTTATTTCATACGATAAAGGTGAAACCATCAGAAAACTAAAGTAGACAAGAGTGAGGAGGTTACGAAGCACTGCACAAAGATGAGACCGATTTTGTATCTCATTCTCCCGCAGGTTACATCCTATATATTCAAAGTGTATGTGTTTGTTTCTTTTTGGTGTCGCTTTTTCTTTTCATCGAGTTTCAAACCACAACAGTGCTAAACAAGTTTACACTTCAAAAAATTTTGAATTAGACGAATAGAGGATTACAGTATTTTGGATTGGGGTTCTTAAAGATTTATGATAACGGTAGGTACCTACTGACTGCTGAACATAATATTACAGTTAGACCACAAGCAACCGTGGGTGCACAGATGCAAGTCTCTTGCAGTGGTGAGAAGGTTACATGCCAACTTAGATTACTTAGAATGAAACCAACTCAAAAACCACCTTAGAATGGTCATTAAAAGCTATGAAAAAATAATTTTAAAATAGCCGATAACCTAACCTACCTTAACCTCTTTAACCAGTTTTTTATATTTTTTTATCATCACTCTTAATGACCTTTCTAAGGTGGTTCTGTGTTTATTTGTCTTTTCATTAAAATAAATAATGCCATCACAAAGTGAAAACCTCTCCGAAGAAGTTTTCTTCGAAAAATTAATTAACATAATTATCGAATGCCAGATTCAATTTTTCCGTAACAAAACAGAATAAACGAAATATATGCGCAAAAGGCCCGCTCAATTAATCTTATCTTTTTATTTTTTTTAATAGGTACATTCGGTTAAACGGCTGTTTACAAATTGTAATCTTTTATGCAACCAAATTTGTTTTTCAAATCTTTTATGCAACGATATTATATTTTAATCTTGAAATAAGCAAAAATAAGTAAGCAAGAAGACAACCAATGAAAAAAAGGTGATTTACGGATGCTATCAAAATTGTTTTCATATCTCCTTATCAATACCTATAATATTAAATCTATTTAATTCATTCATTACACAATTTATTCACGGCCTTGAAAAAACATTTGACTATCCGAACTAGGAAGGTTTCCATTGTAGGGTAGTTATATTGATGAGCCTAGTACATATTATTAGGGGGATCCGCTGCGCGACCCGTTTCGACCCGTTTCATACAAATTTTAATTTTGAATTGGTGGATAAAATAGCCCACAAAACTTTTTTTTTAATCAAAAGGTGTATCAAATGTCTAGTACGGATATGAGCTACTTTATTTAAAGGGTTCAAAATTTCAATTGATTTTAGAGGCAAGTTGGCAATTGTTTGTTGGTATATGAAAAATATATTAAAACAAAATTATTACATTTATTATAAAAATATTATGGAATATAAAATTATAAATAAAACCGGAAAAAAAATCATTAAGATGGGTGTAATTATGTAATAAAATGACCTTTTTACGTCGTAACAAAATTTTGTTGTATATAAATTAAATTTACTACCCAAAAAAAACTTCATGTTGCATATTTTTCTTATATTAAGATTTTTTCAAATAATTATATTTAACTATCAAAAAAATCCATAGTTGCCTCCAAAATGAAGCAAAATTGATTTTTTTAATTACCTACGTATCATCATATATAAACAAAATAAAACAGCATACATCCGTAAACTTTTGATTAAAAAAATGTTATTCAGTTCGGTTGGGTATTTTGGCCTCCAATCCAAAATTAATATTTATTTATTTAGAATTCTTTTTCTTTCGGATTTTGAATTCGCAAAGGACAGCTACAGTTTTGTGATTTACCTCATTCAAATTTCTGGGTGCCCGCGTTTTCACTGAAAAAAACATCGCCAAAATGCATGTTTTATTTTATTTTGTGAAGTTCAGGAACAAATATTAAAATATTTTCCGATCACTGTCTAAGAATCACAATAGGCCACATTTTTCACTAAAACCACACCCGAAAAAGGGTTTATGTAAGTAGGAGATTTTGCATTTCAACATTTTTTTACAGGTCACTTGCAAATTTTTTTTCAAGGCTTATTAAAAGATTTATCAAAAAAAAAATACCCGATTATTTCAAAGACCCAGATCTGTTCTACTTGCAGTATTTAATTAAAGCATCTAAAATATTTCTGAGCCATTTTGCGTGATTTTTGTTACTTTTCAATGCATCACCTTTATCGGGGCCTGTCCTGCGCTGGTTAGCTACTGGCGATAGTAAAAACTTTAAGGGTGCTAATTTGGAAGTTAGGTTAGGTTAGGTTAACCTAAATAAAATACGAAAAGTTTATTTAATAGATTGACAAAAATATTGAAAAGGTTACCTGAGTGTAATTTGGGATAGTAAAAATATCACGTTGACGGCGAGCAGCCTCCTACCATGTACTCTAATCAGTATGGACAGGAGCGAGGGCGATTTCTCAGGCAGTTTCGGTAATTGCTCGTCCCACATCTTCTGGTACTGGTCGCCGATCTTTCCGGCCAAGTGAGAGTTCAATGGGGCGTAGATATCTCCCATACCTAAGGGTCGTTTCAGACCTTTTTTGAATAGGTCGAGTAGCCACCTGGAAAAAATTATATTAAAATTTTGTGTTCGACCGAACTTTCGGTTTCGACCTAGTTTCGGCCAAAAAAAGAGTTTCGGCTTAGTTTCGGTTTCGACCGTCATCCAGCCGAAACTACGGCCGAAACCGAAACTGAATTCGGGAGTTCCATTCAATATGACCAAAGTTTAGAAGAAATTATTTGGTTTTGTGATTAAATACAAAGTGTTTGTTTTAATTTTATAAGAAATTATTTTGTTCTGAAGATGACAGAGTATTTTTTGTTTAGTGTACCTAAACTAATTAGGTTTAAAAAAAGTGATTTTGTTTTCTAAATTTTATTTTATGTTAATTGTTAATAATGTTCAAATAGGTAATACATAATATTTCAAAAAGCAAAAATAATTTATTTTGAATAATTATTATGTTACGTTTATTTTTAGTTCAAATATCAGAGACTGAATGACTATACTCGTATGATTTGAAAATAAAGGCTGACCGATTAAGATTGACTTTTTTTCCACGAAAACATGACCTTATATGGAAGTTTCGGTTTCGGTTTCAGTTTCAGCCGAACCTGAGACCGAAGCCGAAACTCTGTTTCGGTTTCGGCCGTAAAAACTAGTTTCGGTCGGACACTATAAAAAATACATACTTTTAAATGTCACCACCAACCGGTTGCATGATAGTTATTGGTTCCCACTCAGGCGTTGCGGATTCTATCATCAACGAGTTTAGTTCTTCATCATTGAATGATGGAAGTGGGTGGATTTTCAAAATTCAGAGATTATTTGTATATATACTTAGGATACCACACACGGAAAAAAAATTAAGTGATAAAATAAAATGATCGCCCCTAACATCTCAGACCATATGAAACTCCTCAGGTTGAGATGGGCTGGGGATGTAAAGAAATTACCAGATACACGCATCCCAATAAAAAATATGACAGGACACCCAGGTAAAAGGAGAAAAGTGGTAAGACCCAGGCTGAGGTGGGAAGACGAGGTAAGAGGTGATGCAGCACATTGCAGCTTCTCCAGGTAACAAACTGGAAGTCAGCCGCTGAGGAGGAGTTGAAGGCGAATGTTGCGGGAGGCCAAAGCTTGATATGGGCTGTAGCGCCATTGGAGAGAGAGAGAGAAATAAAATAAAATGAAATATTTTGAAATATCACGACCAACAAGTTAGTAGCATGGTACGAGTAGATGAATCCCACTCGTACGTTTTATTAGCTACCTTTTTTTAAAATATGGAAAAAAGAAGAAATAAAATAGTCGAAGAGAATATTGTTAAATCAGAATTTGAAATATGAGATTAACAAAAATTACTTTAAAATAAGTGCTCTCAGCGGACGAGTGGGTAAAGGCGTTTGTCCCGGTAAGATGAGAGATCCTGGGTTCGCGTCCCAATTGCGATCTTCAGTTTTTTTTATTTTTCTGTTTCTTCATCTTTCTCAAATTTCGTTTAGATTTGTTAGTATTATCTTATTTTCGATTTACGCTGACGAGAATAACCTACAAAAGTTATTACAAAAGAGAGTTTATTATAATAACAAATTTAAATATTTTACTTTTTTGAAATATTTTATTTTATTTTAGTTACATTCCTGAAATCAACAGGCATCAATTCAATTATTTCTTAGGATAAAATGATCAATTTAAGCCACAAAAATTGTGTTGTTGACCTATCTATTTCTGTATACATAAATATGTATATTGTATATATATATAGCGACTCTTAATCGAAAATTTGACACAGATAAATCAGAAAAAGATCCGATCACATCTTGGCCGAAGGCACATTCTTCAACAATTATTTTTTGCGCTATACATGTATACGTATATCAGCCACATCACGTATTTATCAAAACCCTGCCCCAGACGTGGGTTCAGTCCCACTGCTAGCTAAATCCTCCATCACAGAGCACTGGTAACATCTTCCGCTTATAATAATGGTATTAGGAATTTTTCAAAAATATGGTTCTTCGGGATTGTCGACAGTCTTTCTCATTAAAAATTAAAGAAAAATAAATATAATAATGATCAACTTACCAAAATGTGAAGAGTGAAAACAAGTTAGCCCCTTTCCTTGGACTCTGCGTCCTGTGGTGGGGATAGAAACCAGGGTCCATTTTTCATATTATAAACTCCCAGTAATCACAAAGTAAGGAATCCTAGAAAGAAATTAGGGCTATAGTTCTGTGAACAGTTGTAGATCTCGCGACCAAAAAAGCACGAGCATATTTTACGAGCAATTTTCTTTAGTTAATCACTACCAAAATTTCTTCTGAAATCGTAAGATTTGTAAGTAGGTACTTAAATACCTACATGATTAATTAAAATCACTACCAATATAGACTAGGAATTAGGTATTGGAGTTGGGATGGGAAAGGGGAGGAGAAGGATGAGGGGATGTTGCCGCGCAAGTAAAATGAAAATAATAGATACGTACAATTAATTTAATCATTTGTTTAATATTATTAAGTAATAAGGAAATACAACAAAAATAATGTATTGGGATCCGGAGGAATCAACTGTCCGGGGAATCAACTGTCCGGAGGAATCAACTGTCCGGGGAATCAACGGTCTGGAGGAATCAACTGCCCGGAGAATTAACTGTCCGGAGGAATCAACTGTCCAGGGAATCAACTGTCCTGAGGAATCAACTGCCCGGAGAATTAACTGTCCGGAGGAATCAACTGTCCGGGGAATCAACTGTCCGGAAGAATCAACTGCCCGGAGAATCAACTGTCCGGAGGAATCAACTGTCCAGGGAATCAACTGTCCTGAGGAATCAACTGCCCGGAGAATTAACTGTCCGGAGGAATCAACGGCCCGGAGAATCAACTGTCCGGAAGAATCAACTGCCCGGAGAATCAACTGTCCGGAGGAATCAACTGTCCAGAGGAACCAACTGTCCGAGGAATCAACTGTCCGGAGGAATCAACTGTCCGGGGAATTAGCTGTCTGGAGGAATCAACTGTCCGGGGAATCAACTGTCCGGAGGAATCAACTCTCCGGGGAATCAACTCTCCGGAGGAATCAACTCTCCAGAGTATTAACTTTCCGGGGAATTAACTGTAAGGGATTCAAGGGCGGGTCACTGAATTTTTTTTATATTTGAAATGTAAATAATTTGTCACAAAAATGTAATAGGTACTTACTTAACTAGATTTTTTGCACAGGACTAAAAATCACTAAAAGTGTTATCCATACCGTTTTAAAGAGCGCCAATCAATGTGGTCAATTCGTACAGTACCTCCCGACTTTTACGTCTCAAACGGCAAATTAAAATGATAATCTGTTCAAGAAATATTTTCGATCTATTTAAAAAAAATTATCAATTTTCTCCAGAAATACTACAAACACGTCCACTTTAAACTTCTCTCCATTTATCTCTTTAGCAACAATCGAACTCTTGGCGGAACAATATTATACTGCAGTTAATCACAGGTTATCGAACTAAACAAAC
The DNA here is from genome assembly GCA_917563855.2 of Limnephilus lunatus. Classification (NCBI taxonomy): domain Eukaryota; kingdom Metazoa; phylum Arthropoda; class Insecta; order Trichoptera; family Limnephilidae; genus Limnephilus; species Limnephilus lunatus. The sequence goes on from OU830596.1 coordinate 12,255,460, forward strand.
AAATCAGCCAATTAAATCGATGCGATAAGCGAATATAAATTATGAAAAATTACAGTTTAACCATTCAGACCTCGACAATATTCTATTTTGTTTCTGCTTTCAATTAAAATTCTAATAAATGGAATATTTGTGAACGTATCGAAAAACTGTTTTTAAAGGTGATGAAATACGCTTTAAAATATTTTTATTAGAAATAACCATGTAATTTTTTTAAATATATATTTTTTTAATGCAAACTTTAAATAGTTAAAAAATGGCTTTCTCACGTTTTTTCTAACTCAAATTACAGGTAATGAAAAAAAAATTTTTTTTATTAGAATATGTACGTTAAATACCTCACTTTTATGTCGTTTCATGTAAAAATAATTTTTACTAAATTAACAATTTTTTTCTTTTTTCAAATTGCGGTTGGAAGGAGTACAATTTAATTCTTTTGTGGTTAACTTAATTTTGAATTTATAGCTTGGTGTTTTTTTTTCTTTTCAATACAGTTTAGATCACATTTCTCACTATGTTAGTAAAAATGACAAAACCATTTATATGAGACCTACGTGAATTGTTCCGAAAAGCGAATAAATTAGCCAGAGGGGTTAAAATACATTCAAATTTATGACCTTGCAATCATTTCGTAATATTGCCATAGATGTTTGTATTATGTATAATAAAATATTAGACCATAATAATATAGTTATCTTAACACGTATGTCTTATTTTGTTTTAATCCGAATAAAAACAGCGGCCTTTATCAATAAAGTATATTTATCAGTAGACCTACATAATACTGATAAAGCAGATTTAAATGAAACCTTGATTGAAATTGTATTTAATTATTCTTAAAATAACAACAACATTGCACAACAGTCTCATATATTCGTCATCTTGGAATAACCCTTGATAGTAAACTATAATACAACCTACATATATATACAGGGTATTAAGGGACGTAGTTGACTTACTTTAACCAGTGATTTGCATTATTTGGAGCAAAAATGTAACCGAAATTTTGAACTCTCTTCTGTTTTTTTTCATTTTTTTTCTTAAAATCAAACAAAAAAATCTTCCGTATGTCGTTCCTGGTCAATCAGCCCATTAACCGACCAACCCTCACCCCGCCTCCAACTGTTTAACACCTACGATTTTTTGGTTTTTGTAGAAAAAAAAACATCAAAAATGTCACTGGAAAAAATATTTCATTTACATTCTTTTCTCCAAATAATATCAGTAATCACTGGATAAAGTAAGCTAAGTACGTCCCTTATCACCCTGTATACCTACATATTCAACAAATCTCTAATAAAGCTGCAAAAATGTTAGATTTCATCATTAAAAACAATAAAATACAAATCAATAAAAAAAAATTAGCAACTCTCAGTCGAAAATTTGAAACCGAAAAATCAGAAAAAGCTACAACCTCTAAGAACTGAACACTGGACGTAATCCTTTCCGGGCGATGCTCTTTAATGTATCAGTGCTAGAGTATCGCCCCAGCAATGCTTAGGTCCTGGGCTTAATTCCTAGATGCGACCGTATCTTTTTCTGTTTCAAATTATCGATTGATATTCGCTGATATTGTCTTCAGTGATTAAATATAACAATTTGAGGTTTTACTCAAAGTTAAAATAAAAATAAAGAAACAAAACTTAACAGCAACAATGTTATTAAACTATTCTATTATTTGCCTATGTACGAAGTCATCTTGAGTTTTCATATTTATTTGGTCTCCCTTATATAAATTTCACACGAACAAAATCAAAGCAATTCAACAAATTCTTATAATATCAGAGGCAGCTAAAAATGAGTCATTGAATGCCCCAAGTAATCACATAGATGCATTTTTCTATGTAGATTTATTCAATTTCCAGAGTTGCTAAACAAAATTTCATTTTATGTACCTGCACGCTCCTCACGCTCTTCTATCCTGTTGAAGTTCAAATGGATTAAATAGAGGTAAAACAAACTGTAAACATTTTATTTACAGTAATAATTGCAATAACATAATATTACAGGTGGACATTTTCATTTGCGAGCCTAACAAATATAAAAGTCCGTAAGAACGTGTAGATATCTCTGATATTTCATAAATACTTACGTAACTATTGGGTTTCTTATATTTATAATAAAATTCTGTTATCGATAGATCGGAATATCCAGGTACTTTTTCACCTTCCTCTTAACCATCTCCTCCCCCCCCTCTACTACCTTCAGCCTCACAACATACCCCGAATGGGAATGCGATAGTCTCACTGGCTCCAGTCGGTTAGTAGTGTTGTGCGGTCTTAAAAGAATTTAAAAAATAAACTGATATTTTTTGGTTGACATTTTAACTCAAGCAACGCCGGGTGCACTAATAATATAAGAATATCATTCAAGACCAAACTGCGTGACGTAATATAACCTGATGGAATACGTGCTGGATGCACTTCACTGCATGCCCCGGGCAGCGTTACGAAAGCGGTTGAATGCGAGATGACCACCAAACAAGGTTGCATCATACACTTTTAATGTAACCCGCTGTACGTTGCCTACATTTGGGAGAAACCGGTTTCCATTGAATGCACTTTCTTATATTATATATGTAACGATAGCACGTATCGATGAAAAATGTATGAAACCAAAACAACTTGGTCAACAAGTTTTCTGTGGTTTTTTACAGATAAAATCAAAAAACTTCTATTCATGAATCATTGCAGATACGAAAAATGCATTATACGTTTCGTCATAAGTTATTTTATACAAAACCGCATCTGGTTATCTGAATATTTTGGTCAGGGTAAGATTTTATCAGGTAAACTTTTTCTTGTTGGTAGCATAACATTTGACGGTCTGCGTGGCCAAGGGGTAAGTCTCTTGACTCGCAATCCGAATGACGCGAGATCGAATCGAAATATTTTTTTTTGTTTAATTTGTGTTTTTTCAGAATTAATTCATTAAAAATAATATGTGGTATATTGGAAACATACTTACAGTATTATATTATTATTATTATTATTACCCCCACCATTCAGAATTGAAACGTTGCTTGAAATGGCTTTAGCCGCGTTTGGTGACAAGATCTGAATAGCTAGGTACTTCCCCATCTTCCTCTGCTCAATCTCCTTCCCCTCCCCATTAACTTCAACCTCAAAACATACCCCAATTGCGGGAATGCAATAGATTCACTGACTCCAGACGAGAGCGGCCGGGACTCTTGTGAGGTATTCACATTAAAAAAATAACTTTCTCTTCGAAAACTAAATGGATTTTATTTGTTTTATCTTTGATACCGAACAAAAGTATATTGAGGAGTGTAATCGATGATCGGACAACTCAGAGCCTCCTTTAAAAAATCATTAAGTGATTAAAAAATAAATAAATAAAAGGTTAAATAGGTAATGTTAGGTTAGGTTAGGTTAGGTATATATAGCTTTTGATGCCTTTTTAAAGAGGCGTTGAGTTGACTTGATTCTGAGTTGGCATGGAATGGTGTAACCATGTCATCCCCGTTTTGAGGACTTAGAACAGGGGGAATTGTAAATCGAAGAGGTAAGTTGACGAAATTTATTTTTTGGGAGGCGGGTACTGCCGCCCCAGGAACCATTAATTGGATAACTAACTGCCATGGATCACCCCAAGTGGTTCACTACGTTCTACGTTTGATGACTTATAGCAGGGGTGCCCAGCTTCATGGGGTGGGTATTATCTAGGTCTTAGTGGCGGATGCGTCTATCCTGTATGGCGGGTCGGATTTGGAGAGACTGGTTGAGACTTTTTTTACCTCTCAAGTAGGACACTCTCAACCCATCGCTTTGCACCGCAGTTGGAGGTATGCATTCAATCATCCGTCACTCCTGGACACATTGATCCCCATATTCCTACCCATCCCAGTTATTCCCCTACTTTTTTTCCTTAAAAAGCCCTCCACACAATATTCCTAGGAACAGGACATGAGTCCTGAAGGAAATTATTTTCCTTAGGGTCTCCTGTGTGGAGCTAACGTCAAAAAGGTATCTTTTTTATATTTTTTTTATTTATTAACATTTAAACTTGCTAAACTACTAGTAGTTTGTCAGCAGATAGTTTAATTCAGATTGTTTTGTGGTATGTTTTCTTATAGGTTTTTGACTTTCGGAAAGAGCCCCCAAACTCAGGGCCAGTAACCCCCTTTCCCGACCTAGAGGGGCAACGACTCTGTAAGTGCTTAGGGCCTCAGTGCCTCTTAGTGCGGACCTGGCTACCCTTGGGTTTAGAACTGATTAATTAAATCAACTGCCTCAAAATTTGTATTCCTCTGTCCTCCAAAACATCAATACGATAATCACGACATTAATGTCTATCATTGTTGTACATTAATGTCAATTAATATTACCAAACAGTTTCTTGTAAACGTCTGTTATACATTTTAATTGTTATATCAAACGCATTAAATGACCTTGTAAAAACCCATAAAACTATGAAATACCATAAGAATTTACAATCAATGTTATTAATTGTTTTTGTGTTTAATTCGTAGAAATAATTTTTTTTTTTTTTAAATTTATTAAAATTAAATTTAATAATGTTGTCATTAAGTTCCTTAAGTATTTTAGTTTTTATTTTTGTTACAGCTGTTTCGGCGTACAATGCCATTTTCAAACTGTGGTGAAACCACTTTGAGATGACTTATTTATAAAAATTTAAATGTCAATTTTTGATGGTGTCTAAATTGATTTATTACCGGTTTAACCAATTTGCTGAGAAACTAATTGAGACATAAGACGCTATTATGTGGGGTACTTCGGAATCTATTTTCCGCGCATTAAATGTTAGGGTTTTCTTAATTGTTTAATAATGACGTTACTTCTATGACTCATTGTAGTGCGTTATATTGTTAAAGTTTTGTAAACTTACTTAGGAGTGGGGAATAAACAATTTTCTTTACTTTATTAAAATTGACATTTAAAATCTCAAGGTGGTTTAACTATAGTTTAAAATTGGCCTTGTATGTCGAAATAGATGTAACAGAAATAAAAAACTAAAATACTTGCAGAACTTGGTAATAACATTATTAAATTTAAATTTAATTTTTTTTTCAAATCAATTACTTACGGTTAACCATCACATAACCCTGTCTTCGCACACACTCCTTGCTTTATTCACGTTCATACGTCGACTCTTTACTGCCTCTTTGATTTATTTTATTGTGTCATTTCTTACTCATGCGTCCCCAACTTCTTCTGCCATGAATTTCGCGTAATACACTCTCTTAACACTCCTTTTATCGCCCCTCCACTCTAGATTCCCAAACCATCTACGCCAAGCATCCCTCTCCCGGGAATCGAAAGCAATCAGATTGGGAATCGAAAGCAATCAGATTGCTTTCGATTCCCGGGAGTATCCAGATACATACTTTTATGGGCAGTTATTTCATAAAATTCGAGAGTCCTGCGAGAAAATCTATTCAAGTTCTGTGATTATATCATTATTGGCAGTTGTTTCACATATCTGAAATAATAAAAAAAACACTTCACAGACCTTGAATATTGACTTTGAAATTTGATTAATTGTCAAATACTGTGGGTGAAATTAAGAAACGGATTTATAGAAAAAGCTGACACGACACGTGATCCCCCCACAGTTGAACACCCGAAGTAACAATTATTATGAAGTTATAATTTTTTACCAATTTCAAACCTAAAATCGACTTAAAACAAGTTGATATGGATATCAAATGAATTTATTTACAGTGTCGTTTTTGTGTACTTTGTATATGGACAAGTAGTTTTATCCTTGATGCATTTGAGAAAAATATATTTTATACCCCAAGTATTCGCTACTTTTGGTAACTTAACAGGGGTGCCCTGGTTCATGGTGTGAGGTGTGTCTAGGTCTTGGCAGCGGATGCGTTTGCTCACCTACTTTCCTTTTGGTTCTCCAGTTGTACTCTCTCGGAAAATCGCCTGGCACTGCAGTGGGAGGAATGGATTCATACGTCCGTCACTCCTGGACACATTGACCCCCACATTCCTACCCTGCCCACATACATTTTTCTTCCCAGAACTTACTCTCATTCCTTTCCTTATAATTTTTTTATAAAGACCCTCCACTCAGCATCCGAAAAGATGACATAGGCCCCGAAGAAAATTGTTTTCCTCAAGGCCTCCTGTGTGAAGCTAACGTAAAAAAACACACTGAGTGTGCGATTCACACTCTGCAGAAGTGAAACCTTCAGAAAACTAAAGTAGACAAGACTAAAGTGGGGAGACTACGAAGAACCGCACAAAGAGGAGACTTATTACACTATATCATTATCTCGCAGGCTAAATCCTGTAGATGTATGTGTTTGTCTCTTTTTGGTGTCGCTATTTTTCGTTTCATCGAGTTTCAAATTACAACGGTGCTAAAGAAGTTTTCTCTTAAAAAATCGGGAAATTCTTATCTGCTTATTATCGACGTAGTAATCTTTAGCCGTATCTATTTACAGGTATAGGTTGGTATAACAAGGATATATACTCGTATAATTACACCTTGATCGCGTACGATCGATAAAATAAATAGTAATAAAAACACGTAATAACATATTTTGAATAAATTATCAGTTCCGAGTAAATTATAAATTTTCCTATCATTTAAGTGTGTATTAGAATACAAATAAGTGCGCAACAAACTTCGCCTGTGATTCTTCATATAATACGGTGACTGGACTACTCAACAAAGTGGCACTTCATCACCCATTTGAAAAGTCATTTAAAGAAAAAACTAGTTTTAACAGCCAGCCCAAAACTAGTTTTACCAGCCAGCGGCCGAAAATTCATATCTCGACGAAAGACGTTCTTACGATCGTACAGGGCGGTTCCAATGAGAAAGATTAATTATTCTACATACCAACTTTTAAAAATAATAACTAAATAACGATTTTATTTCATTTAAAATTTGCTCTAATTTATACGTACATTCAAAAATGCTGAGAGGCGTGATGATAAAACCATGTATTAAAATTATGTATCTACCTACTTTTAGTAGATAATTATTTTTTTATCATAAGTATTTATAATGTCTAAGCAAAATAAGAAAGTTAAAAAAATCTTTATAGAATTCAAAAATTTGGCATTTTTTCAAATGGTCAAAATATTTTCGCTTTACAATAAAATGCAAATATTTGGAATATTTCTGAGCACATTCAAAAACTAAAAACTGTTTTAGAAAGGTGATAAAATACGCTTTCATATTATATAATTTGAAATAAACATATTTTTTTAAATTATAAAAATTTTGCATACAAACAAAAAAAAATTAAAAATGGCTCACGTTACGTTTCGTCTAACTAAAATTACTGATAATAAAAACACATACTTATTTTATTAGACAAATATATAACAAACACATATTGTAACTTCACTTTTTTGTCGCTCTATGCAAAAATAATTTATAAAAAATTCCCGAAGTTTGAAATTTTCTTTTCAATTTGCGATTCTAAACTTTGTATTCATAAAAGTGTAGGTACATTTTACTTTTTTGGTGGCTATTTTTTAGATTGAAGTATAAAGCGTGGTATTTTTCCTTTCTAACACTTATTAGAACATATTTCTCACCTATGTGCGTTGGGACAAATGTGGTCTACTGTGATTAAACGGGTTTTAACATATTAGTTTGTAAGACCATAAATGAATGGACAAACGGAAGTATTTTCGTCAGAAAAAAAAACGTGCGCGGATCTTTCTTTTTGTGATTTTATTTAAACTTAAATTAAAATTCTGAAGCATAGTTTTCCCAGATAATTGATTTATTTTACTGCATGATTATAAGATTTGAAATGTGTGTTGTATAATACAAAATTTTGTTTGAACATTTAACAAATCTGCAAACGACCCACGGTGTAAATTTATTATGCTAAAAATAAACATATTTTCTCGTAGGTAATTTAAAACACAACTTTACCAGATAAAAGAACAATCTTTCGAAATCAATTTATACTTTTTTTGTGTAAAAGAGTCAATACGGCTGAAATTTTATTTAAAAATGACATATTTCCGGTTTTGTCTGTTTATTCTCCATTAATACATAAGTACAGTATATGTATATTGTATTATAAAGTAGTTTTAAGTCAGGAGATCATCGGGTACATGTAAGAATAAGTTCCTTATGAAGGTAGTGATTGAATTCGAAAATGCATCCATGTCTTTATGATTGCCGTGATTAATTATACAGAGTATTATGGGACGTACTAAGTAATCCTGTCATTATTAGGAGTTCAAAATATAAACGTAATTTTGCTCTGTGGTGACTTTTTTATTTTTTTGTTTTGCTTAAAGATCGAACCTTTTTTTTCTTCCACATGTCACTTGTCACTCAGCCGAGTAACCGACTAAAATCTCTCATCCTGCCTCTAAGAGTCCTATACCTACTGATTTTTTATTATTTATATTATTTTCTATTATTTTCTATTATTTAGTTTTTAGCCATTTGCGCAAACCATGCTTCAATATACCTATTAATGCATGATGTGAATGGACTTTAGAAGAGAAATTATCTATATTGCTTTATTAATACCTAGACACGAGATGATATATGCCAAATCCATAAAATTTCTGCAAAGATAAGATAAAACACGCAAAAATCACAAACCTTCAAACCTTCCCGACCATTCAATTAAATGGATTATTTTTGCGGTAAACATACAAGATAACATTAAAACATTTTAAAGATTAATTTAAGGTATTTACAAGAATAGCATACTCTTTGAAACCGCGTGTTCATTTGAAAATAGTCGTACATATATTATAGTCTGTCAATTAAGAGTAGAAAAGATTAAAAATGGAACTATAAAATTTGTAGGCTGACAACACCAATTTAGCTGTCAAATATTATTAAAGCGCAATGTCAATGAATTTATAGACCGCGGCACATTTAAAAAAAAAAATTGTTCTAAAGAAAAAAAAATTAAATCGAATAAGCACTGCTGTTAAGGTATTATTTAATGACAATTAATCTCTAATGGTCAGTTTAGTTACACTACTTTTAGATATGAATTTCATAAAAAATAACTAAAATACAGGCTTTTACAGCAACAAAATAAGACAATAAATAAGCAAAAAAAACGCATTTCAATATTCAGTAGATACGACATTGTTCTTCGGGACCGTTTTTGTCAATGTTCTTTCAAATAAAAGTAGGAAAAACACCAATTTAAAAAAATATAACTACATAATCAAAGTGGACAAGGGATAAGGCACTCGAGTAGCGATACTGAGGTCGCGGGTTCAGATCCCGTGCTACGCAAGTGAATTTTATGTGATTAATTTGTGTTATAAATTCTCTTCCAACTACATTCAACCTCACAACAAACCCCAATTGGGGATACCATAGTCTCACTGGCTCCAGACGATCGGGAGGAGTAGGGACTCTTGTGTGGTTTTTACTAATTAAAAAAAAGTTTGGTTGGAGAGACTAATTGAGGCAGACATAATCGAGACCTCTTCAGCCGGACTCTCACGACCCCTTGCATCGCAGTGGGATGGGTGAACTCATACGTCTCTCACTCCCGGACACATTGACCCCCATATTCCTGTCCATCCCTCATACCTTTTTCCTTCCCAGAACTTCCATTCCTTCCTTTCCTTAAAAATACCCTCCACTCCCCAAAGACGACACAGGCCCTGGGTGATTTTTTTCCTCGGGGCCTCCTGTGTGGACCTATTGTAAAAAAAATTTATCAAGCATCAGATTTAATTCGGGTCTGAAATGGTTAACATGCATTCTAATGTTACTAATTGTAGGTATCTACTAAAAATGACGTTGAAATATTAATAAAGGTTCATGCGATTACGCAAGTATTTTAATTACATATGTTTCTTTAATAGGTAACATTTTTTTATATGTAACTAGCAGTTTAAAACCCGCTCCACAGGTTTTAGCTGCTAGGCCCTGCGGGCGGCTTTTACTTCGGCTTCGCGCAGTTTGAGTGTTAGTGACCTTTTTGTGAATCCGATATGAACTGGTTCCGAAAATAGCCAGTTCCCAAAGTTTCATCGCAATCGGATGAACGGTTTAGCAATGCATAAGTTCGTGATACCAGAGCTCACTATTTTATACAGAAACCATCGCGGGCATGCGCACATCAAATCCCCCAAATTTCATCGCAATCGAATGAACGGTTTAGCAATGCATGATTTCATGATGCCAGAGCTCCCTTACTATCGCGGGCATCGGCACTGTGCACTTCAAATTCCCTAAATTTTAATCACAATCAGATGAACGATTTAGCAATGTGTAATTTCATGCCAGAGCTCACTATTGTATACAGAAACCATCGCGGGCAAGCGCACATGAAATCCCCAAACTTTAATCGCAAATGGATGAACGGTTTAGCAATGCATAATTTCGTGATGCCAGAGCTCACTATTGTATACAGAAACCATCGCGGTCATGCGCACATAAAAATCCCCAAAGTTCAAAGATTAATAGCTTAGCAACGCATAGCGGACATACATATACACATACATACATACATACAAACCCAGAAACTCCACTATATCCAGCACTTTTCCTTATCGAATCCTGGCGTGCGCGTATAAATTTTATTTGATTAGTTTGTGTTATTTCACAATTAAGAACCATTTATTGGATATCAAACACCAAAAAAGTTGCCTTATTTTAACAAACTTTGATTTTTATATATATAGATATATAGAAGACTAGTGCAGACCCGTAAAAAATCACGGATAGTCTGAATTCTCGACAAATTAGTTCCAATTACTCAAACATATCTATAAACACTTAAAATGTAGACACTCAAAGTCAAAAACCAATTCTACTGTTCATTGAACCGGGAATCCCACAGATACGGCCTTTGTCGTCCTCAGTGACAGTCAGAAAATCCAAATTAACCAAAAATTACATGATATCAATTTGGCATAACGAGCCATATTATAATAATTACCTAGTAGATAAAATAAGAGGTATTTCTTAATTGTTTCTTTTGTGGTAGATTTTCCCACTAATGACTTATCAAGAATATAACGGGAATGATTCATTTCAACTTGAACCCGATTATGACATGGGGGATAATTTTTATTTATTTATTAATTATAATGTATTACAAAAATATGACAAGTAACACATTATTCCCAATGAGTTGAGAAGAAAACTCATTACGGGAAGGACAGATAGATATAAGTACATTTTACACAGATATTACACGTTTAAAAAATACAATATATTGAAAAGGGAAAAAAAAAATATATATATATAAATAAATAAAAAATGCATTGTCAAGAATAGAGATTTTAGGAATACTGAGAGACATCCATGTACACATAAAACATAAAAAACAAACGTATGAAGGCGAGCCAATATTCACTGGTTTAAATACATTTTCAGGAAATATTCTTTAAGCGTTTTAACAAATATTTTTTTGTTAGCTACTGAATGCTTTATTTCATTAGGTAATGCATTGTATTGTCTATATGCGATATATTGTAACGAGTTAATACCAAATTTAGTTGTGTGGGTAGATGATGCTAAGTGTATTTGATTTTGGGATCGTGTTTTGTGCTGGTGTATGTCTGAATTAAAGGCTGGTCTGATGTTAGTGTGTGCGGATCTATGTATGATTTGTAATATTGCACTAGTGATATTGTATTTAGGTAGAACCGTAAAAGGAAGTATGTTTGTCTTTGAATATATATGTTTGATATGTGTATCCCACGGTAGATGGTAGATATTCCTTATAGCTCGATTTTGAATCACCTGTATTTCTGATATTTGTTTTTTAGTAATAGTTCCCCAGATACTAACTAAATAACTCAGATGGGAGTGAATCATTGCATAGTAAGTGGCCCGTAGTAGAGATATGGAGAGAAGACCTTGGAGTCGGTACAGTACACCGGTAATTGGGGAAATTTTTGATTTCACATGCTCAACATGGGAATTCCACGTAAGTTTAGAGTCTATTAATAGCCCTAAATATTTCGTAACTTCCATATTTTGGAGTTTATCAGTTCCAAGTGAAATATTCATGGACCCATAATCCTTATTACCGAATGTTAGATAGTGCGTTTTTTTTATATTGAGGCTCAATTTATTAATACGGAGCCAATTAGCTAAAATTGAGACATCTACATTCATTAGAGACTCCAGGTCACTCAGGCTTTTACTGTGATAGTAGATTACAGTATCATCCGCATAAAGTTGGAGTTTTCCAGAGATCCCACATTTAGTTATGTCATTGACATATAGCAAGAAAAGCAGAGGGCCAAGAATTGATCCCTGTGGCACTCCACATGTGATTCTACCTAAGCCACTCGAGACCCCTTTGACTTCGACAAGACAAAATCTATCATCTAAGTAGCTTCGTATGAGGTTTAGGGGCTTCCCAACAATACCCAAATGTTCCAATTTCTTTAAGAGTATTTCATGATTGACCGTATCAAAGGCTTTTTTGAGATCTATAAATATGGCTGCCACATATTCACCCTGGTCTATATACTGTTGAAGGGTAGAGATAAAATCAAAGGTGGCACATTGAGTACTAGAATTTTTCCGAAAGCCATATTGTTGTGGTGTAAGGATATTATTCGCAGATATGTATTTTAGGAGTCTATCTTTGATTATGGTCTCAAACACTTTTGAAAATACCGATAAAAGTGATATAGGACGGTAGTTAGAAATACATGTTTTACAGTCTCCTTTATGTATAGGTATTATTTTCGCAAGCTTTAATTCATTCGGAAACTTTCCCGAGGACAGTGACCAATTAAAAAGTTCTGCTAGGTGACCCGCTAGTTCTTCTTTACAAGCCTTAAGAACTGATGGTGTTACTCCATCGAGTCCCGGTGCTGCTTTCAGCTTTGTTTTAGAGATGATCCTCAATACCTCATCTTTGTTTGTCCTAGCCATGTATAAGGATTGGCAAGCCTTCGGTTCTACAAGGACGGTATTGCAGTCGTCCGGGAATGACGGAATGGTAGCTGCTAACTTTTCTCCTATCGTGAGGAAAAACTCATTAAATGCCGATGCTATTTGATCCGGATCCTTAATTTCGCAGTCATTTACGATGAGGGATTCTATTTCGTTGGTTGGTTTATGTGCTCGGTTTGACAGAATAGAGTTTATGATTTTCCAAGTTTTAGTAGGGTTATTTTGGTTTTGTTGAAAGCTGTTCGCATAATATTTGTGTTTTAGACTTCGCCTATAATTAGTAATGGTATTTCTCAATCTCTTTTTAAGTGTTACAAGAGTAATATTACCAGGGTCTTGTTTCCACTGTTTGTGAATCTGGTTTCGTTCTTTGATTAAGGAATTTAATTTGGAATCAAACCATGGAGTATTCAGTTGTTCCCGACTTCCTAATCTTGTTTTTGGTTTGGTTGTACCTGATTCTATTGCCTTTTTAATGTGATAATTGAAACTTTTAAAAGGGTCTTCTGAGTTGCTTAAGTCGATCGTGAAATTGTTATCAAGAAGATAGGATTTTACTGACATACTGTTGATGATAGGTCTCGTAATCCGGGATTTGGTTCTATTATTAAAACATTTTTTTAAGTTGTTCTTATAGTCAACAATAAGTATGTTATGGTCACTAAGTGGATCATCAATATTCGATATAGTAGTCTGAATGTTTTGCCTATTTGATATGAAGTGATCTATAATGGTGCTGCTTGTATCAGTAACTCTCGTGGGAAATGTTTTGTTGTGTATTGAGAAATTGTAAGATTCTAAGATGTTGCAAAAATTTAATGAAGAGTGTGTGGATATGGATACGTCAATGTTAAAGTCTCCGAATATTAATGTATCTTGTCTACTTTCGTTCAGTATGTTTTCTAGGTGTATTAAAAAATCCTGCATGTTTGTGTTAGGTTTTCGATAGATAGCATAAATGTTGACTGGTTTCCTATCACTGCTACAAAGACTTATACCTAAGATGGAATTTTCATTTGAGAATTTTTCAATAATTGCACACTTCATAGTATCAATCACATATATTGCTACGCCGCCTCCCCCTTCGTTGGGGCGAGAGGCAAAAACACTTTTGTAACCACTCAAGGAGTAAAAATTTTCCTCTCCAACATTAAGCCACGTTTCAGTGATGACGAGGACGTGCACAATATACAGCGAACTTCTAACTTTTTCTTCGATCTCATCAAACTTATTACGGATGCTTCTCGCGTTCAAGTACATTATTCGTAGACAGTTCATCACGGGATTATAATCCTCGATGGTGAGGCACTTATGCTCACGTATGTTACACTCCATAATCGATTGTAGCAAGATCCTTTTTCAGTGCAGCTTGGTAGGCCGGGCAGTTGTCCCTGTCTCCAGTGGAATGAGCAGCAGGCTTACCAAATCTGGTACATGTAGCGCAGACAAAAATAAGATGTGTGATGTAGTATAAATCAAATAAGCAATAACACTGTACTTACAAGTTTATTGTAACAATTTACATCAGTACCATAATTTATGTTTACAAAATATTCGTAAGAAACAGTGGGAGCGAATACGTAGCGATTTATGAGCTGTTGCATCGTCGGCAATTCAGAACAGAATGGTTCCTTTTATTTCGTACTGGCACCTGGCAGTCGGTGATAGGTGAAAATATTGTGGGATTGCTATTGGCGTGTGATGAGCCAATAGGAATGATTCCGCGATTTAAATAAACAAAAATTTTAACAAAACAAAAAACGACTTCAAAAATGGACTAAAAAGTAAAAAAATAATTTCTTACGATTTTATTTTTGGAGTCGTACGAAATTATTTTTTTACTTTTTAGTGCATTTTTGAAGTCGTTTTTTGTTTTGTTAAAATTTTTGTTTATTTTTTTATTTTTATGACGAGCGTACGTAAAGAAGTTTTATTTGAAAAAAAAATCATCGAAATCTGTTGGCGTAATATTGAGTTATTCGTCCATTTGTCGCGCAAATACTTATTGCAAATTTAAGTCATATGTGGTTTTCTCATGGATCCCATTATCAGATCTAGACCAAATTAAAATGGGACCACACGGAAAGCACCAGCTTTCTAATGAAAAAAGAATCATCAATATCGGTTCACCCAATCAAAAGTTCTGAGGTAACAAAAAAAAAAAAATACCGTCGAATTGATAACCTCCTCCTTTTGGAAGTCGTTTAAAAAGCTGCGACGTTCGTTGCCACAATGTTCTTGAATGCTGAGAGATTTTTCTTTTGTTTCTATTAATCTTTAATAATTCTAGCGGATGGGTATATGCTGAAACGCAGGCCGCGCAAAATGTGCAGACCAGAGCAGGTCAGATTTTGTATTGTTGGACGTATGAAACGACATAAGCTGCGGGGCAGGCACGTGCCGCGCAGAAACCCGTCTGTTGTGCTCCGAGTTTAGGCGGGCAATTTCCCATGAGGATATCGATTTTCAGGTATTTGCGCTTTGAAATACTATGAATAAATAGTAAATTTTATAAGAAAAACTCTCTTTTAATAACTTTTTAAGGTTGTTCCCATCAATGTAACACATGATTGAGAAGAAGATAGCAATAATAATCTAAACGAAAATATGAAAGAGAACAAGACACAGAAAAATAAAAAGATAATTGTCGCAACTGGGATTCGAACCCAGAACCTCTCGTTTAACCGGGATGTGTGCGTTTACCAATTCCGCCATTGCCACCTTCTGTCAAACCGTCATATTTGTCTATCTAGTATTTCAAATTTTAGAATTAACAATATTATCTTCTACTATATATACTTAATATGAAAAAAAAACGTATCTAAACTACGCTATGTCACTTGCTTTGCAGCATATACCTGTTATGTTGGTCACCGATTTCTGCGTCGTCTATCTTGCGGCAAAATTTTTGCTCTGCACATTCTGCGCGGCCGTCTTACAATTGGTGTACTATGCCTGTCTGACTAGGTACTCCTGTGCTATGGCCCAGATGTAAGCGGTTAAAAAAGAAGAAGAAGGAACGATATGTAAGTACGGATGTTAGAGGAAGCGCGCTAATATTAAAACGATAATAATTCAGCGAGATTCTTAAAATGTTTGATAAAACACGACTGGATTAAAATAGAGCTGCATTTAAAGATGCACTGTATTTTTTTCATACCCATAACATGATAAATAATAACATAAAATGTGTTTTTATTAATTTTCAGAGAATATTTCACGATTTTTTTCTTTCGGGGGAATTTCATATAATTACCATTTCGGCTCTCCAAATGTACAGATATTATCTTAAAAAATAACATATATTTTTTTACATACTTAATAACTTAAATTGTTCAAAAGAAATATGTTATAAAACATTAGAAATTCGGAATGCTGCGGCTTGAGTGGGCGCAGTTAATAACAGAAATACAAATAACACAATATTAAATTTAAAATACAAGACGATTAGCATCGTACCATTGGAAACGCGTGCTTATAAGGGGAGGCGCAATTTATAACAAAATAGGTTTATTATAAATTAAAAATAACAACACAATGTTATGTTTCTCATTATCATATTATGTGTATTGCATAAATATGTCCTTCGGAACAGAAATTTAAATATTTGAAGAAGTTATTAACAATTTGATTTTGACAGTCGTGGGTGTGGGCGGTCACACAAATTACATGGTGCTTATTGAACAATGAAAAACAACTCGGTAGTCATACGGCGAAAGGATCCATCTGTTAATTTAAAAAATGTTCAGGAGAACAAAAATAAGATTTCGATCTAATGCTCCAACTGACATATTTGGACAATTTTCTCAATTTATGATAATTTATGCAGTCCCTAAGGCGTTGTCTGTTAGGCTTCCAAAAAAATTATTTTGATTTTCATGTGTTGAAGATTTTTGTTAAAACATTGCAATGGGATCTTTCGCCATCAATTTTTGTTTCGTGATTTTCAAATGTCTCGTTTTGCCTCAAGTGTCTCGCGCAAGGTTCAAATAAAACTATTCACATAATTGCAACAATTTTTATTATGCATTTATAGTTTTAATGTGTCTTAAATTTTGCAGAACAATATTAATAAGAAAAAAATAAAGATCAAACAGAACACGACTAATTAAAAAAAAAGAATGATTACATTGAAAACAAACTTAATATTAACAGTATGCATAAGCATGTGTGATTTATTTTCAAAATTTTCAAACTGTCACAAGTATATGGGTGTATGGGTGTTTTCGGAGTGAAACATGTTAAGGAATATTCATCATACTCCACAGGGATAACACTTTAGACTTTACACACAACAGTATTTTAACATAATAACGGTAATAAAAAAAATTGACACTTTTTTGTTTTTAAATTAGCTCCACACAGGAGACCCTGAGGTATTACTTTCCTCAGGGCCTATGTCATCTTTGGGGGTGCTGTGTGGGTGGTATTTTTAGTAAAGGAAAGAGAGGAAGTTCTGGGAAGCAAAAAGGTTTGAGGGGTGCGTAGGAACAGGGGGTTAGTGTTTGGTAGTCCAGAAGTGGCGGAAGTATGAATCCAACCCTCACTCTGCAGTGTAACAAAAAAATTGAAGATAAAATAGAAACCATCGAAAGTACGATGACATATTTACAAAGCCGCATCCATTTATTGGAGATTGACGCGGAACATAAAAACAGGGCAGCAAACTTTAAGTATCTGGAATTTTGCGGAATTCCTGAAAATAATTACCAGATACATTAAAAGGCATTATATAAAATTAATATAAGCAAGACAACAAACTGAAGTCTGGGATCTAAGGACATTTGAGGAGATCTATAGAGTTATGTGAAAGGAAAAACTACTCAAGCCAAGGACAACAAACCAAGGACAGTGATTGTTAAATTAAAGTCGGTAACACGTAAAGTAAATTTGCACTCTGCTATCAACAGATTTTTCCACAGTGAAAATTTTGAAGACAAAATGGATACAATTGTTATTGGTATGGCAGGTCCCAGGAACCCAATTTATATTTCTGAACTACCAACTTTCCAAGCCAAGCGTTTATGGTTCCTAGCAAGGCAGTTAGTACGCGAATGCACTTATAGGTACGTCTGGACAAAGACTGGGAGTATATTCGCAAAATAGGATGATATAATTCGTGGCCGATAATGACAAATTCGGAACAAAAAATAACTGACATTAAATGATTAGAAGGTATATTTTTTCCTATTACAGCACTAAACATCAAGCTACCTATAATATATATCATTTTCAATAACAAGCACTAAACATCAAGATCACTATCAGATCATCCCATTTATAGCCAAATTATATACAATACGATGTTATATTAATACTTGATAAATTATTATTAATACGATGCAATATGACCCAAAAACAAGCATTACCTAAATCAACTAACATCAAACATCGTAAATTAAAATATTTTTATCGTCTAATCTCCCTCCTTGCAATTGCACATATAAGCCAAGTACTTGTGATCCTAAGATAACATTCCATAATAAATCTAAAATAAAATGGTCTGATATGCTTATTTGGAAATATGTATACAATATTGGAAAGCCAAACACAGCAGACTACAAGAAATAGATGAACTCAAAAAACTTTACTGGAGTTTAAACAAAATTAATATTCTACGTCAAAATTTCCGTACAACAGAAAATCTTGATGACTTTCTTTTATTTTTAGACTATTTCATTAATTTTTATCTGTGAGATTTCATAAAATAATACTAAGAGAATACAAATTGAATGACTCTTATCTCGCAAAACAAATTACAGGATAATATTAATATCACACAACACAACAAATTTAATCAAAACAGTGGAGTGGTAGCTTACATTCGCGATGACATCCACTCTCAAGTTTAAGAAATTCGTATCAGCCACCACAAAAATCTAAAGGCATCTGCCGATAGCACGACGCGAAATAACTGGCTCTTTCGCCATTACACTGGATCACTAACTCGTGATTCGAATTAAAATATATTTAAGACTTCCAGCACTTAATAAAACCAAACTGGCTCCGAAGGCCCAAAAATCGACCTCTTGGTCAAAAACGCAAACTCACACCCGCCGCCATGATTGCCTGAATCTGACCATTTCCATTTTCTTTTCCGATCTCCGGTTGTCAGTTTGACCAACCACACCAAGTTAAAATTTAAAATCGAATTAAATTAAGAAAATTTCGCCAGAACTCCTTGCGAAATAGATATGTTACATTGGATATTTATGTATTTGAGCCATTTATATATCACCATCATTCCAGGACATTCATCAATTTCTGGATAATCTCGAATCTGAACTCAGAAAATGTAGTGACTTCAAACAACAAAATATAGTAATGGGGGTAAAAATATTAACACATTTGGTAATAAGCACAGACAATGTCACGATTACCTTTGCGCCATGGCAGAAAACAACTTCATAATAAATATTCAAGTTTCTACCAGGGTTCAAGATAATAGCATGGCATGTTTAGGTCACTGAATATCAGAAGTATTAGGTCCTCCAACGCATTTGTTATTCACAATACAATAACTGATCACTATACAACCGCAATAAGCATTCCAGATACAACTCTTAAAAAACTTGTAAACACTAACCAGTTTTCATCATCCATCTGCTATAAGGGATTAATAATTAAGCATCTAAATGATGAAATATGGTCAGATGTATGTAGAGTGACTAAAGTTAACAAAGCACTCAACTTATTTATTAACAAATCAAGAGTACCTATATAACAAAAAAAATTAAAAGATAAACTCATTGCACATAAAGAAATATAACTTACTCCTTGGATTAGCAGTGGTATTGTAATAGATATACACAAAAGAAATCGTTTACACAAAGTGGCGACAAAAGACCCACAAAACACTCTTAAAAAACAACAGAATTACCATAGGTATCGAAACATTTGTAAAAATTTTATGCGTCTATAAGCACTAAACGGTACTATAAGCATCAACTCGACCAAGATCCATCTAGTAAAAACTTCTATTTTTTTAAAGAAAGACATTTATTCTCGGGTTACGTTAATAATCTGACAATATTTGAAAATCTCCTACTACCATCACAGAAAGCGGAAAATGTTGCTTGTGTTGTGATGGAGGACTTAGTCAGCCGAGGAATCGAACATGGGACGCCTGGGTGGGACCCAAACGCGATGCCAACTCAGGCACCAACCAATCAGTCAACATGTGGAACATAATTTTTTTAACAAAATAAATTTGGCATTTTTACGGGCGTTTAGTTACTTAAAACAGGCAATCTGCCTAGCTAGGAACTAATATTAACCTACAAGACATAATAACACTTTTATACATTCTTTAATATTTTCAATTATGCAATTCCTATTATAACTATGTTATTTTTGCTATAAATATACAAAAATTTAAAATAACGTCAATTTTAGAAGTAAAATAGGGACTTTTTCGACGGCGGAAGTTGTAATGTGCACTTGTTTTTTTCTGCCACTTGGCTCTTTTAGAACTTTTATTGAAGACTACTGGTAGATGCATGCTTTTGGCGTAATCAAGGTAAGACCATTTTAAAACTTTTGTAGAAGAAATCTTGAAAAGTGTAAAATTGGAGATAGGTCCTTTTGTTTACGACTACCGAATTCAATTGTTTGGGTCTACAAGATGCCGTGTGATTTTTTTCAAGTCATAATTAATAATAACTAATGAAAATTCTTTGAAACACATCAATACCAACAGATTTGCTAATTTAATCAATTCCTTATTAAAAATAATTAATAATAACGTGTTAGTATAATAACGTGTATTTTCTTAATTAACATGTTTACAATAAATTATTTATAACAACGTGTAATTAGTAGGTACGTTTGCGGCACGTTCCAGAGTGGTAGAACCACGCATAGCTCTGGTGATTAGTGTCTGACCGAAATAGGACTTTCTACCGAAACCGAATCTTCGGTATCTGTCTCAGTTTCAACCGAAACAGAAAACGAAACTTTTTAGACATATTAAATATCAATCGTTTATTAATATTTGGCTTATTTTTTAAACGTAGGTATACAGACAGCTAACACGTGTTGAGGAGTTGACAATTTTCACGTTCTGTGTATGTTCTGTTCAAGTTGTTATTATAACATTTTAGGCAAGTTTCTTCATAAAACTAAAATAATCACAGAACTTTAATAGAACTTACACAGAACGTAAAAAATAACTTCAAATATTTGATAATAACGTTGATTAAACAACATGCGAATGTCAAGTAATAATGTGCAATCTATTCCAATCAAAATTGCCCACGTGAGTTCCATAATGTGGAATCAGGATGCGAGTTTGAATAAGATTAAGAAATGATTGCCTTATTGTGGGTATAAGAAGGACATGGTGTTATAAATCGATGGTAAGTTAATCTGCAAATTCTCGTAGGTAAACAATTCAAGGAAACTAGTGAAACACGAAGCACTTTAAATTATTTAAGGAGAGACTTGTCATGTTTTTCAACCTACGCAATTTTTTAAGTACCAAGTAAGGTGAGTGAAACAAAATTTCCTCAAGAAATTATCTTACATAGGCATGGGCGTAGCCAGGTTTAGGTTTAGAGTGAGGCAAAAAATAAAAATCTAGAGTAGGTACCGAAAAACAGTAGGCTCCTACAACATATTCATGCTTTAGACTCTTTGATTTTTTTTAGATGAGATCCACACATGAGGCCCAGAGGTAAATTATTTCCCTCAAGGCCCTTGTCATCTTTGGGGATCTATGTGGAGGGTTTTTTTAAGAAAAGAAGGGAGAGGAGAGTACTGGGAAGGAAAAGGGTGTAGGGGGTTGATAGGAATCTGAGTTTCAGTGTGTCCTGGTCATCCGCCTCCAAGACCTAGACAAACCTCACCCCATGAACCCGGGAACCCCTGCTAAATCACCAAACGTAGCCAACCACTTGGGGTGACCTACGGCAGAGGTGTTGGTTGTTAGGGAAGAAGGAAAAACAATGTATGAAGTGCTGTAAATTTGAAAACGCGACTCGGTCGACCATCCCAGAGGTCACGAATCAGCCAGCCAGAGTGGGGCAAACGCCCACCTTGCCCCACCGTGCCTACGCCCATGTACATAGGTACGTGTTTTTAATATTTTCACGGGTAATGGTCCCATGTTGTTTATTGTGATGATGTACTTGTTGTGAAAATTAAGCCAGCGTTTCCAACGACATTGCAGTTTGCATTGAATATTTGCCCTAGACACAGCAAGACTGTTCGCAACCTTCATTCGTTAAGGAAAAGATGCTAAAACAATAAAAAAAACTACAGCTTGTTGTTACTACGGTTGACTAAACTTTATAGTAGGTATATCAGTAAATTTTACAAAATTGATAAACAACCGTGTGTGTAAAAACCTTACCAAATAGAATCATAAAATAGAAACTGACATTTAACAACCATGGAAAGATATACGTTGTTTATACAGCCAAAGACATTAAAAACGTTTTCCTCAATACCGGTGAACTCTTAGCGTGGAGCTTCAAGTAAACATCTTTATATAGGTATATATAAAAAATCTCGTGTCACGGTGTTTGTGATCGCACTCCTCCTAAACGGCACGACTGATTTTTATGAATTTTTTAAAGGATATTTGGTAGGTATGAGAATAGGTCGTAAATTATATTTCATACCGCTAGGTGATTAGGGCGTCCAAAAAAAAAATTTTTTTTTTTTGACAAAAATTTTTTTTGGTATTTTTTTTAATTTAGTATCGAAAACCCCGACCCTACCAATTTTACTTTTTGTATGAATGAATTTGGGCAAACCATCGAGCTTATTTGTGTTGGCTAAATACGGACTGACAAAAAATATCGTACACTCAATTGCTCTTCGAAATTAATAATGATTTTCTTTATTTCATTTACCTACTTTAGGATAAAAAATATATTAAGTACTTTTTTCAGTTTAAATTTAACTTTAAAGAAATCAAAAAATGTCTATACATTTAATTGAGAAAATAAATGGATGGTGTTTTTTTTAACGGCGGTCATCGTCTACAGCGCTCTTCCTCTTTCTTTTCTTTCATCCGTTCCTCTTTCTGTCATAGATCCCATCCACACACACTTACAATATATTCGTTATTTTTTATTTAACAACCAACATATTCACTAGAAATAATTCATATGGCAGAACAACGTTTGCCTGGTCGCGTATTTCCAAAACCTATACCGGTTCAGTCGATGTAGCAACGATTTATATTTTAAATACACCTCTACAATGGTTATTTTCTATCCTTTGCAAAAATAAAAAATGTTCTAAAATCTAGATGAAATAATCTTTCCAATGTGTATATTAGAAATGAATAATTTTATTTCTAAATAATAAATTTTTGGTATTATTCCCATTTATTGTAAATACACCTCTATATTGGTTATTTTTAATCCCTTTACAAAAACAAAAATTGTTCTAATAACTAGATAAAATAATCTTTCAAATGTGTTTATTAGAAATTAATAATTTTATTTATAAATATTTAAATGTTGATATTGAAAATGTAAATTATCGTTGCCGCGACTGAACCGGTATAGGTTTTGGAAATACGCTGCCGGGTCCTTGTATCTTTGTATATATGTTGTATAAACTTGAATTTCTAATCGAATGTCGGTATATTTTCAAGATATTTTAAATGTGCTATATATTTCTTCTTTTTGAAGATGTCATTAAAAGAAATACTATTTTAGAAACTAGATAAATTTAACTTTTTTATTTGAAATGTACAGTTTAACTGGAATTGTCTAATTAACATGAAAAAGTTTAATAGGAATGAAAAAAAAACACAAATACATAAAGTGAAAAGGGTTTGGACATTGAAAGTATGATCGAGTAAAAAAAAACATTTGTAGGTCTGTCAAAATGCAAAGTTGACTGCTCTGTAGGAGAACAACTAAAGACATATTATTATTGAGAATTCAAATCAGAGTTCGTAGTCTTATTTAATGTGTAACTAAAAAACCGTTTAGCGGATGGGACGTGTTTTTTCAATTTGTAAGGCTATATTCATCTTTGAGTCGTAGGTGTGCTATAGATCTACTGTCAATTTATTTATACGCGGAGCATAAATATTAGTACATTTAACAATCAACAAAATATTATTTAATTTGTTGAAAACAAGAATTATTGTATAATTATCTATTATTTACCATCATTTGCCATTTTTTATAGTTTCACGATTCTCCGCAAAATTAGGCTTTTTGAGTAGGTTCTAAAATACAGATTTGTTCATTTGTTCATTCCACTTCAATGTAAACAATTATGTATGTTTTTCATCCGCATTGGAGTAATTACAATATGAAATGACCTTAAAGATTCTGACAACTCGCAGTTCCGGTACATTGGGATCACGGTCATTATTAAAAAATAATCGCTTGCACACATACAGTGATAAAAATGAACGAACTTTACGAAAAAACCTTGTAATTTTTATTATACAGCCTACTACTTACACGTCAAACATTCGTTAAGTTTGATCTCAGGTCGTGACTTTTATTAGCATCTGGTATGTGAAACTTTAGTTTATTTTTAAATATCTGAACATCTTAAAGCTGTGTACACACACAGCTATGAATCCGCGAGCGATATCTGTTTAACCGCGAGCGCTTGTGTTTTGTACCGCTACATGACGCTATCAAATATTTCTTTCTATGGTAGGGGAGGAGGTCAGATGAATTACTGCAATGCACTTTGTACTGAATCTGTCAACTTGACATCTATCATCCGCCGGTGTAGGCACCTCCGTAATTAAAATGATCGCTTTCCTGTTTTCGGCGGAGAAGGGGGTGCATAACTTTTCGTGTGTCGCCTCAGGAGCGGTTATGTCGTGATGTGTATTGTCTATGATTGTGGATGGTCTGAAGGGATTGTATGGAGAGTATTGGAGAGCGTTATTTGGCGTGCGATGATGTTTTATATCTTATAGCTGTGTGTGTACACAGCTAATATTACAATTTGAGGTTTTACTCGTTAAGTTAAAATAAAAATAAAAGGTGTGGAACATAACGCAGACGAATTTTTAGCAATAATTAATAATGATTTAAAATAAAACAATAACTTTGTAAACACCACTTCTATTTTTTATACTTTATGCCGATCGGGTTTCGCTACAACCGTAGCTTCTTCAGGGCAGTACAATACTCTACTGTATTGTAGTAGTAGAGTATTGTACTGCCCTGAGGAAGCTACGGTTGTAGCGAAACCCGGTCGGCATAAAGTATTAAAAATATAAGTGGTGTTTACGAAGTTATTGTTATATTTTAAATTATAATGCTTCATATCAACAAAAAAAAATTAATAATGATTTAAAAAACCGGGATACGTTTTGTGCGATATTCATTCAGCAGTGAAGGAAATACTAACCTGCAAATAAATATATTGCAAGGAGAAACTAAATAAACATCAACAGTGGCATCGTTATGTTAGTGCCAAATAATTGTGACATAATGTGCGAGGAAAAACTTCCTATATGTACAAATAAGGTTTTATTACAAAAAATTAAAATTATCTCTGTGTATAGAACACACTCATCAACTGTTTGTTTATTTAATACTAGCGAGTTCCCGGCATGCATTTCAATGCCACTTAAATAAATAAAAAAAACTGTTTCTGAGGCGGGTCCTTTCCCATTCATCCTCGTTCCCCTCCCCCTCCCATTTCCCTCCCTTTTCCCTCCTGCATACAATTTTCATAAAGCCAGAGCTCACCAGTATACATAAAAACCTTCGCGGGTGTGCCCACAACAAATCGCCAATGTATCATCGCCTTAGGCTGAATAGCATAGGACATTATTTCGTAACGCCAGAGCTCACTTTTATATATGCAAACCATCACCGGCATGCGCACATCAAATCACAAAAGTTTCATTGCAATCGGATGAGTGGTTTAGGAACGCGTAAGGGACAAACAAAGAAACATTATTTTTTATATATTAAGATAATTAAAATGCATATTTCCTCAAGATCAACACGACAACCCAGTTTATTTCATTTGCACAACATAAGCAAAACTCCCCAATTCCCCGTACGTGTGCGCAATAACACAAAATTTCACAACGTAGACTTTTTTTTTTTTTTTTAACTTTTTTTATTCTCATTTCTTTGTACATATAATGTATAATAGCAAATTAATAGTATATTATAACATAAAACATAATAACATATAGTATAAACAAGAAATGAAAACCCACTAAGATAGACTTAAAAAAAAAAACATATAAAATATAAAGTTAGTATTTCATAGTTAGAGTAAATGAAAAAGTTTTTTTCGACTATTATATATGTAAAATAAAAATATGGATAAAAACATACTGATTTTAAATTTTTTTTTAAATTTTTTTTTTTTTTTAGTTATTAAAAAAAAATAAACAGAAAACATATTGTACTGAAAAAGGTTTTTTTCGACTAGCAATAACCTTCAGAAATATCTAATAGAAGTTGTGAGTACGATCATAAATTAATGCAAAAATTTGTAATGTATCGCTAGCATCTCCTTTCCTTATTCTATATTCCAATTCCTCTCCTACTTACCTAAAATTAATTTTAAGACACAATAAGACTCCATCTCTAAGCAATATTAGCGTAAGTGGCTTGACTTCGTACGAGTATATTTGTATTCTGTCTTTATGCTGTTGTTTCTTACAAATAAATAATTAAATTTGTGCGCCATTAACCAGCGGCCGGGAATTTAAATTTCGTCGTACATGATTTTGTGATCGTACCCTTGCGTACAGGGCGATTCCGATGAGAAAGATTAATTATTCTCCTTACCAGCATTTTAACATAATAACTCAATATCGGTTTCATTTCATTCAAAATTTGCTTTGATAAATACCTACATTCAAAAATGCTCAAAATCGTGGTGATAAAACTATTAAAATTATGTACTTTTTGTAATTATTTTTTTATTATATAATTTTTCAATAATGTCTAAGCAAAATAAGAATGCAAAAAAAACTTTAATATATAAGTTTGAAAGACCGTAAATAAATAGACAAACTGAAGTATTTTCGTCACAAAACAAGGGCGTGAAGCTTTTTTTATGATTTTATTTGAACTCAAATTAAAATTCTGAAAAGTAATTTTCCCAAATAATTTTTTGATTTATTTTACTGCATGATTATATGATTTGAAATGTATGTTGTATAATACAAAATTTTGTTCGAAAATTTAACAAATCTACCATCGACTTACGGTAAAACCTTATTGTACAAAAAATAAACATATTTTCTTAAAATTTATATAGCTTTCGTAGATAAAAGACCAGTCTTTCGAAAACAATGTATAATTTTTGCGGAAAAGAGTCAATACGTCTAAAATATGATTTAAAAATGACATATTTCCGGTTTTGTCTGGTTATTCCCTCTTAAGCCTAATCTTTGGAAAAGCGAATAGGCATAATAGATTTAGGCGTCATAAATTTAAACATATCGTGCGTTCGCACGTCAAACAATAAAGATAACTATAATTGCGCTGTATTATCAACCAATAGTAACAAATAAATAAAATTAAACAATTATTCAAAAAGGCTTACATAAAAACAAAATATTTTATACAAACTATACAATGTCATAAATATAACAAATAACCTAAGTAAGTAAGTATACTAAGTATTCTCTGAGTAACAATCGTGACTCCACTATTAGGCACAAGAGCTCCTCTTTTCTGATAAGGTGTACATCACTAATGAATATTTGGTAAAATATATGATATTCAATTTAATATAATTTTAAAATACATAAATTAAATCTACATTTTATTTGTACTACTATTAAAAAAACATATTAAATACAAGTAGTGAGACTGAAGGGAGCAGGGAAAGGAAGAAGACGGGAAGATAAAGGTTGAGTAGAACTACCCACATCTGGTCACGAAACAGGGCTAAAGACATTCGAAGCAAGGTTTCGATAACGAATTGTGATTTTTCAAAAAGTGATGATGACTTTAACTACAATTTTTCTATGAAGATAAAAAAGAAAAATATTAAATTAATTACACGCCCGCCAACTTCAAGATCAACAAGAACAAGATCAATAGCCATCATCGACGGCCTCCATCGTCGAGGGGCAAGGCTCTCGATTAGGGATCCGGAGGTCATGTACTTAGTATATCAAATAATATATGGTATATTTGCGGGACCTTTCTGGGTGGAAGATACTCTCGCCACCGAAGAATCGCCCTAGGGTAAGACCACCATTCAGACACGATGAAATGAAAATTATGAAACGATGCTTGAAATGGCCGTAGCCGTGTTTGGTGACTAAATCTGAATAGCCTTGTACTTACCCACCTTCCTCTTCGTCATCACCTTCCCCTCCCCACTAACCTCGGCCTCACAATATATCCCAATTAGGGACGCCTGGCTCCACGCGGTTGGGACTCTTGTGTGGTATTCACATTAAAATAGAAGTCAGTGTCTAAGCATTTACAGGTAAGTTCTGGAAGAAGAACGACTCGATATCGTTCTGCCGAGATCAACTATGAGCAGGTGTTGTGCAAATGCTGCTAGTTCCGCCTGACAAAACCCGTTGTTGAAAAAAAACGAAAAATCTGACAACTTCTGAATACTTATTGTTTTATGAAATCTAATTAGGTATTCTAATTTATGTTTACAGAAGTAACATCGTGGAATCACATTCAAATAAATCTTTTTTAAATGAAAAAAATGCAAATTCCCACATGCTATTTATTGTTGTAACGGAATAATAACAGCAAAACATAAAATAAATAACGGTGGTTCAACGGACTAAACTTTTTTATCTAACAGGTTTATGATTTGAATTTGTTAGGAATGAGTTGTGAAAATAAAGGTCATGTCCAAGACCTGACGCACAACACTTAGCACGGGTTTTTTACAGAATTTTAAAAATTCATCAAATATAGATGTTAATTTTTAAGTCCTGTTAGAGTTCAATTCAAGTTTTGTTGTTTTATCACTATCAACCAGTTACTTCAGAGAACTGAAATAATATCAGAACTTGAATAGAACTTTCACAGAACCCGACAATTTATTTTTACTATTTGATGAACTTAAATTTAAAATCATCAAATTCATTCATTAAATTTCTGTGAAAAATACCATTTATGTGAAACTCCTATTCAAGTTCTGCTTTTATATTAGTATTTGAAATATTCGGCCCATGGTGAAATAATAACAGGACTTGAAAGGAAAATTCACAGAACTTGCATTATCGAAAAGATTTTCTTCAGTGAAAGTATCGACGGCCTCCGTGGTCGAGGGGTAAGACTCGCAATCCGAAGGTCGCGGGATTGAATCACGGCATGCCCAAATACATTTTATTTGATAAATTTATGTTATTTCACAATTAATACATTAAAAATAATGTATAGCGTATTCACTTCAAATAATGTATAGCACACACTCTTTACCTCCCTCACATTCATACATCGTCTCATACATACTCTTCTATTATTCTGAATTTTGACATGGCCCGATTCAAGTATCTGATTCACTTGATCGTGCCATTTCTTCCTCGGGCGTCCCCGACTTCTCCTACCATTCACATTTGCGTCATAAATTCTTCTTACACTATTTTCTTTGTCCATTCGCTTTACATGCCCAAACCATCTCAGGGTCCCTTTCTTAATCTTACTCATTATGCTTACATCAGCCTTACATTCTTTGCGGGGTGACTGGACAACTCAGAATGAAACCAACTCAGAAGCACATCAGAAAAGTCATTAAGAGTGATGATAAAAAAAAAAAAAAAAAAATGGTTAAGTTAGGTAAGGGTTAACGGCTATTTTAAAATGATTTATTCATAGCTTTTAATGACGTTTCAGAGGTGTTTCTGAGTTGGTTTCATTCTGAGTTGGCATGGAACCCTTTGCGGATATCCACGTTATAGAGTAAAAGATAGTCTAAGTATAGCCCTGGTGTAAGACCACGATACTGAATAACACAAATCTGAATAGCCATGTACTTCCCCATTCCCCACCTTCCTCTTCCCTATCTCCTTCCCGTCACCACTACTGTCAGCCTCACAAAATACCCTAACGAATGCCATAGTCACACTGGTTCCAGACGGGAGCAGCTGGGATTCTTGTGAGGTATTCACATAAAAAAAACATAGTGTGAAATTCACACGCGATACAAGTGAAACCTTAAGAAAACTAAAGTACACAAAAGTGGGAAGGTTACGAAGCATCACACAAAGAGGACACCGATTATACTATCTCATTATCTCGCAGGCTAAATCCTATAGATGCATGTGTTTGTATCTTTTTAGTGCCGCTATTTTTAGTTTCATCGAGTTTCAAATCATAACGGTGCTAAAGAAGTTTTCACTTTAAAAAAACAGAGTGTGCAATTCACATGCGGTAGAAGAAAACTAAAGTAGACAAGAGTGGGGAAGTTACGAAGCACCGCACAAATAGGACACCGATTATACTATCTCATTCTCTTGCAGGCTAAATCCTGTGTTTGTCTCTTTCCAGTGTCGCTATTTTTCGTTTCATCGAGTTTCAAATCACAACGGTGCTAAAGAAATTTTCACTTCAAATATCCTCTGTGTGAAATATTACAAGCACAAGAAACAAAAAGTTCATATGGTAGGAAGTTTAGGCTCCCAGGATGTTGTCTCCAGGCAATCCGCCGTCGGGTGTCAGATGAGCAGCTTCGTGGACTTCTTCGTCTCCACACCAAGGGAAACCGTACAGTGGGAGAGGTCATGATTTGCGTGGTATTCTTTGCAAGTAAAAACACTGGTTGTTTTTGTACTGGATTATTGTAACTATTAAGTTTATTCAGATGAATAGCAAGTTTACAGCGTGATTTGATTCTATTCTGAGCACTGGAGTTTCAAATTGTAGAACCACGTTGCGAGAAACAACAAGCCTATTTATTGATACAAAAATGAAATCTATGTGGATGACCACAGACAAAAATGCGAATAGACATAAAATGCATTGAAATGCTGAGTAAAAAGTGACACAGACGCGAAATTTATGAGTAAAGGGCGCGTATTTCCTTTTCCGTGTTCAATACGAGGCAACCATGCCTTGAAATCGACAAGGGTTTGTAACGCGATTTATCCACCTACTGTACACCGTACACGGGTTTGTAACGCCAATTCCCTTCCCAAACCCATGTTCAGTACGAGGCATGTTAAGTGAATGCATTATAGACAAGTTTGTACCTGTATTTATAACAGCAGAACATAGAAAGAAATGTATTAGAATAATTACACATACCCGTTAGACAAACCCTGCTTTGCCAAAAAAAACCATTCAAAATCTGGGATGTTTTTTAAAATTATGATGACATGCGAATTTATTTTAGAGAATTTATTTTATAAGGTTGGTACTATGAAGTGTTATAAGTACTATATTATAAAATGTTTTTATTTATTTTATTAATAAGGCTGTTTGCGTTTTATTGCCCATCTATTATATTGTGCGTGTATGCACACACTTCGTTTTTTTATGTTATAATCACGTTTGGAGGACGCGTGCCTCGTACTAAACACGGGTTTGAAAAGGGATTGGCGTTACAAACCCGCGCACGGTAAGATGCCGCTTGCCTTCTACTGGACACAGGTTTGGAAAAAAATGGCATTACAAACCCGTATTGATTTCGAGGCGTGGTTGCCTCGTATTGAAAACGGAAAAGGAAATATGCGTAAAGGACTCTACAAATCGAAATTAAGCAAAAAATATAAAATGAAAAGTGCTCAGTGCAAAATAAAGTTAAATATTTGAAATAGGACAATCACAACACACAACAGGTAGTCTTTTCCAATTCCTTTTATTTGGTACTTCGAACTTCGAAAGGACGATCTCCGAAGGTTTTCCAATCAGACCTCGGTTAGGTTGTGTATATATTTAATCCGGATTCAGGAAGTTGTAACCAGGAGTGCAAGCTATCACAGAAAGTTCAAAACACTCCCCAAGGTGGGCAGCTTTATAAATATCTCATCTCTTATAGGGCGATAGCGTATTAATTAACTTAGCAAAGATTTACTTCCTTACAAATTGGGATTATTGTGGTCGTCATTTCATGGCCTAGGGCTTTTTTTATTATAAAAAGGCAATAAAATTCAGGCAATAAGTTTCTCTAAAATGTAAATTCACGCCTACCTCCTTGTAATATTAATATTTATCAAGGCTTAAATTTAATGTTCTGTATTCGGTAAAATAATGTTTTAAAATCCATCTGTTTATATTCATATAAAGAAGACGGTCTGTGAATTTTATCTGTATATAAATCTACAGCTTCATTCTAAGACTCATGAAATTTTGCTCCCTTGATCTTCAAAATATTCGACGGCCGGTGTAATCCAGAGGTAAGGCTCTTGACTCGCACTCCAAAGGTCGAGGGATCGAATCCCAGCGTGGCAAATAAATTTTATTTGATTAATTTGTGTTATTTCACAATTTATTCATTTAAAATAATATATAGTATATTTGCGGCACGTCCAGAGTGGAAGATACTCCCTGTATCGCCCTGGTGTAAGACCACCATTCAGAAACGTTGCTTGAAATGGCATTAGCCGTGTTTGGTGACCAGATCTGAATAGCCAGGTACTTCCCCACCTTCCTCTCCCTATCTCCTTTCCACCCCACTACCCTCAGCCTCACAACATATACCAATTGGGGATGCCATAATCCCACTGGCTCCAGACAGGAGCAGTTGGGTCTCTTGTGCGGTATTCATGAAACAAAAAAAAATCTAACGTCGTTAATGCCGGTATTCTGTCATCATATAAAAGATGTATAAAACAATATTTGTCTTCTTTTTTTATGTGAATACCGCACAATTGCTCCAGTCTGGAGCCAGTGAGACTATGACATCTCTGATTGGGGTATGTATGTTGTGAGGCTGAAGGCACTGGGGAGGGGAAGGAGATGGGGTATAAGAAGGTGGGGAAGTACCTAGCTATTCATATCTAGTCACCAAACACGGCTAAAAGCCATTTCAAGCAACTTTTCAATTCTGAATGATGTTCTTACACCAGAAGAGTTATTCTCTATCTTTTATGGCATCGTTATCAAGATAACGGAAGTGATCTCCTGTCAAATTTGTGTGATTTATTTGATTTTTCTATGTATAAGGTCCATTAAATGAATAAATAATCATGATTACTTGCAGGAATTCGTGTTTAAAATTGTCTAAACTAAAATATGTGACAGTAAATATGTAAAAATCACACAAATCTGACATGAGATAACGTCCATTATCTTGATTACGATCCCACAAAATATATAGAATCGGTATGCAAGACGATACTGAGAGTGTCTTCCACTCTGGAACTATCTATATATTATTAAAAAGTAAATGTGTTCAAGAAAAATATAATATAAATCGGTAGAAGGGCGAAATGCGGGGGCTTAAAGTCATGTCCAATGACTCTTCGTAAAGTTCCAATAGATTCTTAAGTTCAGTGATGAAGGTCGAGATATATTTTTAAGTATTTCAAATGGATTCCTCTCTCCTTTATTACTGACATAATAAAATAATAATAAAATGTTTGTGATTTGAGAAATGATTCTTTCTACCAAAACTACACATACACACCTTCCCACGCGAAAAAAATTGGAGGTCAGTCATAAAATGGTCACAAAGGTAGGGACATAAATTAATTAAAAAGATAAAGTAATAATGATGCTTCCTTCGATATTCATCTTATGACACCTCAGAGACTTAATGCTTTTCAGAATGGTATTGAGCATAGGTTCTCAACGTGGGCGATAACGCCCCCCTGGGGGTTGACAATTTCTGCCCCCCAGCACAGTCGATCAATAAGGATCGATATGATAACTTTCGGTAATTTCTCATCGCTCCCTAGGACAGCTTCAGGTCGCTAACGTAGAAACAACAGTTTACGTCGAATATATTAAGAACACTTAGTTATCGTGAACTGGTACTTATTCATTAGTGATCTGCAATCATGCTATTGAACGATGAGAAGTTACTGAAAGTTATTCTATCAACTCTTATCGATCGACTGTGTTAGGGGGCCTGGGTACCTAGCATGGTCGACCGATAAAGGATTAATCGATAGTGTCGGTAACTTGTCATCGATCCCAAGAACGACCGTAGATCACCAACGATTAAACAACAGGTCACATCAAATAAATTAGGAACGCTTGGTCGTTGCGACATGTGGTTTTTTCGTTAGCGGCCTGCAAACGTGCTCGGGAGTGATGACAAGTTACTGATATTTTCGACAAAACCTATATCGACCATGCTGATGGGCGTAATTTCCGACTTTTTTAGCGATATCCCGAGCCCGGTTGCACTGTTGACAGCCGAGCCGATATTAACAAGGAATAAATAATAATTAGAAAAAATACAGATATACGCTGGCGGATCTTTCTACGGATTTATATTAAAACGTCCAACCGCTGTGTAAACATTAAAAATACTAATAAATAGATAATTTTGAATTGAAATACTAACTTTAATACGTATTGGCACTTTGAATGTACTTGTTGACTCTAAACGGGAGTTAATTAGTTAATGAGGTCTTTAGTCATTTAGTATTTGCGGAGAAGGTGTGGAGGAGGGAGGTATACTACAGATGCACTGAAACTGCGTACTATATTTAAATGTTTTTTTTGGAAAAGTGAAGCGTATTTCAAAGATGTGTAGATTTGTCACTGTGTTGAGTTGTGAGAACAAAATATTAAAATATTCCGGAGTTTTTCCTCATTGATCCTTAATAATTATACGTAAGTCCATACAAATAGGTACTAATGCGCACTTTCTCGTCATAATTTATTACCATAATAATACTCATTGGCGTAATGTATATGTAAGATATTTCAAACATATTATCATAACTTATCGACTACGCGTGATTTCAAATCGGGATATAACCACTTTGTGTTTTGGACAATGCGCAACGGTTATTGGTTTTTATGACAAAAAACGTTATAGGAAAACAAAGAGGATTATTAATGAATATTATAAAAAGGACCAGCGGAACGATGAAAGCATTCCCAGTGTCTATTAGACGGATATTTTTAAAGCTCGTGCGTACGGGAATGATTTTACTAGCAGAAAACAATTGAGTTGACCGAGAAAAAGATAAATCGGAGAACGCAGTGCCAAATTGGCACTGGAGGAGTTCGTTAGGTTTTGCTGCTACATATTATCTTTTTTATGATTAGGATTTATAAATAACTAGCAGACCCGGACACACGTTGCTTTGGCTAACGAAATACAATGCCAACCTAACCCAACCCTAATAAAATCCACACCACCCGCTTTCCAGCTGCCCGCTGCCCACTGCCTGAGTTGAATATTTGAATTTCTCGGCTTTTCTCTACTATAATAAGTATGTATTATTGTCAATATAATCCTTCCTCTTGAATCACTCTATCTGTTGGTGAAAACCGCATGAAAATCCGTTATGTAGTTTAAAAGATCTAAGCGCACAAACATTTTGAGCGACTTCATTTTTAAACGACTTCGAAAAGGAGTTTGTTACCTATTATTTTTTTACTTTTTAGTGCATTTTTTTAAGTCGTTTTTTGTTTTGTCAAAATTTTGTTTCTATACTGTGTAATGATGAATATTTGAATTTCTCGGCTTTTCTCTACTATCATAAGCATGTATTATACATTTCCTCTTAAATCATTCTATCTATTGGTGGAAAACCGCATGAAAATCCTAGTAGTATAAAAGTAGTTTAAAAGATCTAACATTTTGAGCGACTTCATTTTATACTATGTAATGAAAATGGATTTCAAAATACCTGAGAGATAAAACATTGTAGTATTATTTTAATCCCAGTGATTACATGAATTGTGTCCAGAAATTTCTAAGTAAGATTTTTCAGATAAAAAGTTTGCTATATTTACATTTATCGTAATATTTACAATGAATATTTAACTGGACCAGACGTCCGTTCTATAGGAGGCTCTAAATTATTCTGCTGCTGGACTGGCGTCACTGATGAATTCCAGCCGTCTTCGGCTCTTACCGTAACCTTTTTTTTACATTAGCTCCACACAGGAGGCCCTGAGAAAAATTATTTCCCTCAGAACCTAAGTCATCTTTAGGGATGCTGTCTAGAGGGTATTTTTAAGAAAAGGAAGGAGGGATCTAGGGTTCAGTGTGTCCAGGTCATCCGCCGCCAGATCCAAACAAACCACACCATATGAACCTGGGCACCCCTGCTAAGTCACCAAACGTAGCGAACCACTTTGGGTGACCTGTGGCAGAAGTGTCGGTTATCTAATAAATGGTTTTCAGGATGGCGGTACGCATTACTGCCATCCCAAATTAATTGTTCTCACATCAGACATTCTCAGTTCAATTTTCATTGACTTCCCGAACTACCGACATATGTGAATTTTCACACATGTAACAAAAATGATCAGAATACATACAATAACAATAATTAACCAATATGCTTTGCTTTATTAGTACATGATTAGCGTGTTTTTTGTCTTTTTTAGACCATATTTTTGTTACCTTCCCACGACCTCACTGCCATCTCAACGCCCCCTAATTTTCGCTGGGTCTTACTGCCCCACAGTCTCAATCGCTCACGTTGAGAACCTATGATTTTAAGGATTTTATCATTTTTTTTTCAATTTAATACATTACTCGCTAAGCCGGAAGCGAAACCTTTTTGTAAATGTAAACATTTATTATCATTCGGACAAAAAACTTTTAAATTTTATATCTTGTCCCATTAATGACTAATAAATATAATTACCCAAAATGTCAGCGGGTTACGAAACCTTTATAGTTTTTTCAGCACTCTTTTGGACATGTGATACTTTGTCAGTTTAAGATAGAAATTTCGAAAGCTATTATTAATAATGATGGGTTAAAAAAATAGACGTAAGTATTAATCAAGGAGTCACCGGACAGTGTGTCAGTTATCAGACGATCCCTGTATATTGATTATTAATTGGCCACACCTGCTGTCATACATCACATAACCCAAAATATATTATTTCTTATGTGTATCGAACGTGTCGACGAAAGCGTATGACAACCAGTGTTGCCAACTCAACTACTTCAAAATATGCTAAAGTGATGTGAAAAATATGCCAGAAATATGCTAAATTACTTTATAAAATGCCAAAAAATATGCCAAGACGTTTTTTATAATTAATATTCGTGCATTTTGTTCGATGTAACCTCATGTCGCTGTGTTTGCTGTCAGAAAATCGGTTTGCATAACTCCGATAAATTTTCTACGGCCATAATTGAACAGTGCTCGCAAACAAACAAAGCTAGTGAAGGTGAAGATTCTGCTTTCTGAATGTTCAAATTTTTTTTACTATGGGAAAGTTAATGATTTTTTTTACTTTTCGTTGGCTCTATTGATTTTCTGTGCTTTGTTGATAAAATATGTAGTTTCAAAATAGACATTTTTGCAATCATGTCGCACTTGCAGTACTTAGGGTGCATACATTAATTACGTGAGCACTTTTTCTTCCAATCTAAACCCCCCCCCCCCCTTGTTGAGATATATTTGGGCCACTTCGTATATTCTTTTCAAGTAACGTGAGATTTTGCTGGATCCCCCTCCCCTTTTTGAGCTCACGTAATTAATGTATGCGCCCTACAATAAATAGGCTTTTGATCTATCGTTTTCAAAAGGTTTCAACCACTCTTTAAAGTCACACAGTCTGACCGGTAATGTTGATTATACTTAGGCGGCATAATGGTATCAAAATCAAATAGCAGAAACACACATATTGCACAGTAATAAACTTTACTCTTAAAACAACACGCGAGACAAAATGCGACTAGTTAGGGGAATCCTATAGTATAGACGGTATAGAGAATCAACAAACGCCCGAAAAAAGGTTGTCCATAGTGCAAGTGAGGTGGGGACACTGACAAAGTTATAGATATAGTTTTGTTAAAAAATGGTTTTTATTATGTTCATGTTTCTGTAAAAATAAGCCAAATAAATATGCTATATGCTAAAAGCATAATAAGTATGCTAAACACGGAGTAATTATGCCAAATTTAGCATATAATATGCTAAATTGGCAACACTGATGACAACCCTGAGAATTCAAGAATGGAATTTACGCTTCCACATAATACCGTGCCGCTGCGCGTTACCCCTTCCAATAACCTACGAAACAAAGGGAGTGCTCTCATTGGCCAACGAAACACTGTGCATTTGGAATGATGTCTACAATGCTATTACATTCTACAATTAACTTATCAATTGAAAACATAAACGCAATTGATAATAAATACATGCTGCAGCATCATTGGACTCGAAAACACATCTGAATAACCACGTAATACTTCCACCAGGGACCCCAGACAGCAATGATCAAAATCAAGGAAATGTATTTACGTTATCCCCACCCTGCTACCAGACGCGGCGCCATTGGTCAATGCTGAACAAAGGAAATGTTTGAATCGTAAATATTTACGACAGCCAATTTACATTCCGAAAAACTCGGAGCTAAATTTCGGGAAATCGGGAATAATTTGAATCAAGAAATATATATCATCACCTAAAAATAGGTATATACTACAATAAAACCTCAAAAAACTGTCGTCTACCAGTGATTATTGCACTTTAAGAAAATATTTACTTCTAGATATTGTATCTTGTATCACATTTGTAAACTTGTACCTTTTCTTGTTGAAACAATAAAAATTATGTGAGACTTCGGTTTATTGGAACAGGACTGTCTTGGCAAAGGTTATCACACGGATTTTTAACACATCTGCTCGAAAATCATAGCGATTGGGAAAAATACGTAAACGCAAGCACCCTTCAGAAACAGGGAGGTTCTGTGTTCCAAAAGTCCAACCCGGATTTGCCCTATAAAACAAACGGCAAACCGGTAGGAAATCAGTTCAAAAACTCACCATCCTCTGGCTTGGCATCATGCCATCTCCCGTCGCCTACAGTTCGTTCGTCCCACGCCAGTTTTGCCGCGCTCGTGAAAACCACACCACAGTGATTCCAAAGTGCCTTTCCCAGTAAAGGATTTCTCCCCAGTCTCCACACCCACCTCAGTGCCGCCTAGGAACAATCCCGCCTATTGTCGCGCCCACGGCCGCCCGCATTCGCCGCTACTACAGTTTTCCCGCCAAATCCAACCGACAAACGACGACGCCGTCATTCTCCCGCCTTTTCCAACCGTCGTCTTGTCTCGCGTCCAACGATCACCCGCCTACCGGGTTCACGTCTCCCTACATTCAGTGCCTTCTCCCGCAAATAACTTCAGTTAATTCAGTGGTTTGAACTTTCATGCAATTCAGTTTTTTCCCCGTGTCTGAGGCTCGAGTTGATTCCGCCTGAAAGAAGAGTAAGGCTCATCGCTCGCCATAGGACTACCCCGCATGAGACCACCACTGAATCTCCACTCAGACCATCATCACCATCACCACCGTTCTGACCAGACCCTGTGCCACTCCAGCAAGACCCTCCAAGTCGTAAATTCTTTTGCAAATCACTAATAATCCTAAAAATCCCCACCGTCTTTATCTCAACAAATCCATCATGCTTTCCCTCCCTCCCCCCGAGGTACTCTCCTTCTTCGACAACCACCCCGACCCCGACAACATGTCCCTAGAAGACCAAGACCATGTGTTCTTACTCATGCTCAAACACCACAAGAGTTCCCGTACCCTCTCCCCCTGCAGTTCACCCCAGCCCGACGCTGAACTCACCTCCTCATTGAATATCCCCCCAAGCTCGCCCCAGCCAACCTCCCCAAACCACCCCCCTACCCCCCTTCAAACCGATACCACCACAACTGCCCTACAAACCGACCACCCCCCTTTCACCCCCCAAACCATTGCCCCTCAAACCAACCGTCCCCCTACCGCCCCCCCAACCGATCGCCCCCTCACAGCACCCCCCCTCACAGCACCCCTTACCGATTGCCCCCCCATTGCCCAAATCAATGCCCCCCCTACCTTCCCCCCTACCACCCGCCCCCCTACCGACAACCAAACCGTCTGCGCACCATCTACCCCCCAAACCGATGAACCCCATACCACCCCTCCAACCGCTCACCCCCTGACTGCCCCCCCAACCGATCAACACCCCACCACCCCCCAAACAAACCGACCCTCCACCGTCCCCCAAACCTCTCCTCACGGCTCACTCTCGCTCAACACCTCCGGCCCAACCTTCCCCCCCAACCCCCCAACCAGGGGGCAAAGGTTCCACTCCGTCTCCTCACACCCCAGCGACACCCAGTCAATCCAACCAACTGCTGACAACTCAGGCCCCAAAAAGGCCTGGGAACCCCTCAAACCATCCCGCAAACGAGTCCGTCTAAAGAAACCTCCCCCCCCGTTCATCCTCACAAAATGCAAACAATCCCCCCCCCAACAACAAACGTCCCCTCCCCCACACCTCCGGCAAGCCCAACGCAACCCTCACCCATCAGTTCACCACTTCTCCAACCCACCGATCTACCACCCCCCTCCCCCTTGTTCCCCAATCCCTCCCCAAAGCCCCCCCCCCTTCTCACTCTTACCCCCCTTCTCTCTCTTACCCCACCCCAAAAACTTCACCTTCCCCCTCCCTCCCCCATCCCAAACTCCCCAGTAATTAAACAAAACACCTAAAATCACACTTCTACAACCATTTAATAACTCACGATGAAAGAGAAAGGGGCCTAAATTGGCCCGGTGCTCTGAACGCCATTATTTCAAAAGTCAAAAGTCAGTTCAAAAACTACCAGCCAAGAAGTAACAAGTCTCCAAGAAACTGAAGTCTCCAAGTTCTAACCTACTTAAAAAGTGTTTTTAATCAGTATTAAATTCTGTTCTACCTTTCTCCCAGTATCCCATTATCCTGACCCCAACAGTCTCCAAAAGTCTCCAAAGTGCAAATCAATATTAAATTAAGTAACTAAATTCAGTTTTGGCCATTATAACTAGAATCAATTTTCAATGTTTTACAACAGTAATAGATTCAGTTTTGCTAATTTAACTTAGAGTCATTAATCCAGAAGTAAAAGACATTGGCGTGCCAAGTTGTGTCCAGCTCCCTATTTTGCAATTTATGTACAAACGTCTAGTACATTATGGAAAAACAACAATAACAAAATTTTGAAAAATCGCGACATATTAAACAGATGAATTGTGTGTGTCCGTGTGTCAAAATAAGCAGTGTATTGCAAATATAATCCCGGCAACTACCAGGCAAGAGATTGAAAAACCGAGGGGATACAAGAAGGCGCTGCAAAAAAGCACTACACCTTTGCTCGATGGTGTCATCCCGAAAACCTTTCTGGATGGAAGGAGATCTCACCCCAGAACAGTGCCAGATCTACGAAAGCGATTTGTGAGGTAAGTACCGACGGCGCCTCCCCCCCCCCCCTCATTTTTTTATAAATTCAGATTAAAAACTCTTACCTCACGAAAAAATTATAATATCCACCTGTGTTTTGTACCAATAAAATTTAAGCTCGTGTAGCCTCTGGTTCTAGATGCGACGGGGATTCCCCTGGCAGAGACATCACGTACAACTATGCACGCATTCAAAATCAACTTAGGATACGATCATAAATCAACGTAGGATGTCTTCAAAAAACTAACTGGGTGTTTTAAAATCAAATTAATAATCGATAGAACAACGTACGATTTTGGCACCCCCTAAAACTGTCGCCCGGGCTGAGCAGGCGCCCCTGTTTGCCCCCCCCCCCCCCCATCATATGCCTTTGCCCAGAATACTAATGGAGGGAAACAATTATACCAAGTCAGTGGACGTCTTCAATTTATCTTTAAGCAAATATAAAATATTGTTACTTAGGCAATTCAGTTACGTAAAATAAATACTGTATTTTTCTTACTATTTATATGTAAAAGCCCCGAAAAAGGGCGTTAATAAATAAATATTGTCATATTTATGTAAGGATGTTTTATTTATTTTATCCTTCATTCACTGTTCATATATTTTCTTAATCTTAAGTAACCTACCGGCCTTTACAGTCTGACCATAAATATACCAAAGTCTGACCTCGAAAGGAAGTCCACAGCAAAGGCTCCCAAACTTTTTGAGATTGAGATCCACATTTTTCCCGAATTTTCCAAGTTACCAAGTAATATAAAAAAATTGCGGTTCACCGAATATAATGAGATATATGCTGAAAACATGGTTACTAAATAGATACTTATGCTGGTAACAATCTGTTTATTCATATTAGAATTAATAATAACATTATGTATGTATGTTTTACACTGTAATTGAACAAACTGAATTGTAATTGAAAAAAAAACTGTGACCAAAATACTTATTTTTTCATCCATGACTGTAAATTAATAATTTCAAAATATATGTATTTTTATTCACAATAATTGTAACTAGCAGTTAAAAACCCACTCCGCAGGTTTTTGCTGCTAGGCGGCTTTTGGTTTGGCTTTGCCCAGTTTGGGTGTAGGTAACCATTTTATAAATCCGATAAGAACTGGTTCCAAGAATTGCCAGTTTCTCGGATCTACTGTGATCCAGTGACAGCTAGTAACCGAGTTAAAGTAACCGTGACAGGAAATAACGTCATATGTAATCTCTCCATATCCGGAAAGATACTTAAATTCTATAAATCTGTTGTACTTATACCTAGGGAAGAGACGTCTACATGCGAACTGCTGACGGAAGTAGCGACATCTTGAATTCGAAACCGAATTATAACAGTAGCTTTGTGTGAATTACACGTACACAGATGTTATTTGTAGCGCGCGGCGAATATCGTGGCGTCCGACATGCATT
Source organism: Limnephilus lunatus (assembly GCA_917563855.2). Classification (NCBI taxonomy): domain Eukaryota; kingdom Metazoa; phylum Arthropoda; class Insecta; order Trichoptera; family Limnephilidae; genus Limnephilus; species Limnephilus lunatus. Next base: position 12,298,004 of record OU830596.1, read on the forward strand.
CGTAGCTGGGTTCTGAAATTCAATCACGCAGACGTTACGATAATAACACTGTTCGACGATCATTGGGACCTACCAACTTTTGCTTCGCGATTGACTGTTTGGGAACCCCTGGTACCACAGATTAAAACGAGGAGTTACCAGGAGTGCGTACAATCACCAACGGTTCAAAACCCTCTCCAAGGTGGAGGTGATCCAGTCTAGAGGCTGGAGTTATTCGTACGAGTAAATTTTATTGCACAAAGTACCCACTACAAATTATGTACTCTTACGAGCTTCGGGCGATAATTGCAAGGATATTGGTACGAGTAATTGCACATTGATTGCTCATTAAAGTTTTGATTCTTGGGAATTTATATTTTAAATTCAATAATTATGACAGAATAGGGTGTTAGTTAATTTAAGGGGGCAGGCCACTGTGGGTGGGCGGTAAAAGGGTGTATTTTCGTAATTATTTTCAAGCAAACGATGAATGGAATTTTTTTATAAAACTCACAGTCAATACAAACGTATTAAAGAAAGTATACACATTTTTGTAAACGAATCTAAAGTATGGTTTGTGGTGTACGCCGCTTTCAACAGGACACTCCGACTAAATTGCTGCTCGATGGTTGACAGCGATTAAGCCACACGGTTCATCAGAAAAATAAAATAAACACATATTTAGAAACTATAAATGGCACCACATAGAGGAACTTTTAATCTACAAAAAATTGGCGGACCAGCGAATTTTATTTCCGGTTTTAGTCGAAAATAATCATCGTTCATAAAAAAAATAGAAGGGGGCCCTTTATAAAAAAAAAAACTCTTCGTGGTGCCATAGAGACTTGGTTTTCGAACAGTTTAAGACTTGGTGCGTGCAAATTGGATGTATAGTTTTTTTTTTAATATGTTGTCAACCAGGTTGAAAAAAGGAGTTTCGAGAAAAACGCGTTCATAATTTTGCTAAAGGATAATATACAAACTGTTTTTAAACGGTTTCACATAAAATGCTGTTTTTCCGTCAATTTTACGAATATCTTTAAAACATTTGGTGAGAGCATTCTAAACAAATAGGTGCATTTTAACAGGTACAAAAATTTCAATTTTTTATACAGTTTTTTGGTGCATTAAGATAAATGAGCTATTTTGCACTTTGAGAGGCGGGTATGGATACCTCCGCCCGGGAACTATTTGTTGGATAATCAACACTCCTGGCATAGGTCGCCCCAAGTAGTTCGATGCGTTTGGTGACATAACAGGGGTACCTGGGTTCATGGGGTGAGGTTCGTCGATGTCTTGCGTCTGGCGGCCAATGCGTTTGACCAACTAGTAACTGCGTGGCATGCCGAATCGGGAGAGATTGATTATGAGAGACCTTTTGACCTTTCCAGCCGGAATCTCTCGACCCATCACCTGCACCTCTGAGGGAAGAATGGAATTCATACGTTCGTCATCACTGGACACGTCAACAACGTCATCCTACCCACCCCTCACACATTTTCCTTCTCAGAACTTACTTGCCTTAAAAGACCCTTCACACAGCATCCCCAAAGATGATATATTTTCCTCCGGGCCTCCTGTGTGGAGCTAAAGTAAAAAAAATATATGTGCTTTAAAAAAAATTTCACAGTCCATCTTTGGGTTCAAATACGTTTTTACTTTGGTTTATCAGTCACTTACAGGCACTGAATAGACCTCACACTAGAAATTCCTTTCATGTACAAGGTGCGGCAAAAAAAACAGTGCAGTTTTGAATGGCCGGTACATCCCGTGTGGTAGGAGTAGAAACCTTGGAGTAGTCTGATTGTGTTGGGAGGGTCATGCCGTTTTTATTTGTTGCTATGGTTTGGTCTGGACAACACCGGGGCTTTGCAGTCCGCACGTATCTTGAAAATGGAAGTGACGAGGCCCACTTCCATCTCATTTGAGCTCAGAATAAACCAAATTTTCGGTACTGGGCTGAAAATAACCCAAAGCAACTTCACGAAAGACCTCTTCTCTCCCCAAAAGTGACCACGTGGTGTGCATATTCCAAATTTGGGGTTATTGGGCCGTATTTTTTCGAGGAGAATGGATGAACCGTGACTGTCAAAGCTCAACGTTATTTTTCCATGTTAAAACATTTTTTGAAACTCAATTGGAAGAACTAATGGAGGAAACAGATCTGGGAGACATCTGGTTTCAACCGGACGGTGCTACGGCCCATACTGCTCGAGTTTCAATGACTAAACTGCAACAGATGTTCCCTGCGCGCCTCGTTTCTCTGAGGGGTGGCCCGCGCGCTCACCTGATTTAAGCATTTGCGACTTCTTGCTTTGGAGCTATCTGAAGGAAAAAGTTTTCAAACATCGGCCTAACACCTTGAAAGAATTCGATTATCGAATTCGGGAGGAAATCGCCGCTATGCCCATCGAGATGTGCCAAAATGCAGTCTAAAACTTCAGAAATCGCCTTCATCAATGTATCGCTTCTGGGGCCATTATCTTGCTGATGTCATCTTCAGGACTTGATGCACAAAACGGCATGATGTACCGAATAAAATAAAATAAACCCCATTTCTGTAAGAGGCGCCGTTTTTTTTATCAGCCTTTCAAAACTGCACTGTCTGATTTGCTGCACCCTGTATATTTGACTAGAAATTGGTGTCGCCTCTGACCTAGTACGTTTCGAGTCTAGCCCATTCAGCACATGCTCTGTTTCATGAGGATGCGAGTATTTTCGCAATTTTAAATTTAAGCAAAGAACATTAGGTTAAGAAACATTCTCAAGTTCAAGCTCATAGTCCTGTAAAGGTAGTACAAAAACTAATTATTAAAATAATTTTGAAAAAACAACCAACATCCCTTCAGCATTATTGTTCAAAATTTTCGAAGTACCAAAAATTGAAGACCTCTATATAAAATATTCAAAGAAAATGTAATCAAAAATTTTAAACTTAACATATCATTTAGGGTATAAATTTAATTTCCAAATTCCTCTATTTTCATTACAACAAATACACAAAAATTATATTTACAAAGATTTAAAATATTTGAATGGTTCTTCCCGAAGAATTAAAAAAAAAAACAGATTTCGTATCATTCAAGAAAAAGGACAAATTAATCTTTAAAAATTAACAACCATCACCAATTAAAATGTTTCATTTCATGCCATATTAAAATTTAACGTCACAACATCCTAGTACTTAAGATTAAGATTATATTCATTGTAAACTCTAGTATATAATTATGAAATAACTCCTACACCAAGCTCAAGAGCTAGTACTCTTAATTGCAACTCCATTGAAATATGTTTTTCAGTATTTTGTTTTGCCATAATATTATGTTCAATGCTGTAACAAGTTATAAATTAAATAATAAAAAATAAATAAATGGTCTGACTTTTGGATCACAAAACACCCCCACATCTTCTATCTTGCTTGCAGGACTGGAGTATCTTCACATAGCTATGCACACTTAAGCCAGTTATATGCAATCTTTTTATATTAACAGAAGACCCTAAGATTTCCCAGAAGCCGGGATATTCCCCTTGTATATATATATATATATATTTTCTTAATACCGTCAGAGGTAGTGTTCATCAATAGAATTCTATTGATGAACTTTGCTTTTTAGCAAGGGACGGATTTTCCGATTGAGCCTTTTTATTATTACCGTGACGATCCACGGCTACGGTACCAGGCCCTCTAGCACGGTCGATCGATAAGGATTGTGTCGATAACTTTCGTAAACTTCTCATCGTTCACTAGGACAACTGCAGATCACTAACGTACAAACAACCCTTTCAAAAGATGAGATACACAACAATTTCCTCCAAAGGAAAAAGAAATCATTTTCTTGCATCACTCTCACATTTCGCACCGTGACGTCTCCGTAGACCCCTACAATACTACCAGCCGGGACGATAATTTTGAAACTATGGAATATAGGATAATGTTGTGAATTCCAAAAATTAAAAAATGTCAAACTTCAATAAGCTGATGATTTTGTTTTTGCTCTGAAGGCTCCGCAACCGGGCTCGAAAAGAAGAAGATGGAGATAACGAAATTTCGAATGTTAGAGGAGAGCGCTAACATTTACAGCGCCAAAATCGGTGCGATGCTTGCGAAAATGTTTAATGAAACACTACTCGTTTAAAATAGTGCAAAAATTTCTTAGGGAGCATCTTAAGTATTATTTAAAGAAACATTGTAAATTTTTTCACCAATATAATTTATAAGATAACAGAAACAGACTTGTTTTTAATAATTTTTGGAGCATACTTTACGATTTTTTTTCTATCGAGGGAATTTCATATAATTTGCGTTTCGGCTTGGGCAGCATCTAGACATTATCTTCAAAAATAACATATATTTTTTTAAGAGCTTGAAAACTTCAAATGTTTAAGGGAGATATGTAAGAAATCGGTGGAAATTCGAGTCGCAGCCCCTTAAACATAACAGTGCTGCAGTTTTTTCTTACACACTAAATAACAACAGTCGAAAATAAGACAAACGGTGAACGTATGTCAACCGATTATTGGTTGAAACAGTTGGTTTTCCAAATAAAATTAAATAAAAAATTTCAGTTTTTTCAAAATATTTTATTTATTTATTCACGCCTTGAAGGCTTCTACAACATCACGTTATTAAACATAAATGAGTTATTCAGAAGAATAATTATAAGCATGTAGTATATAACATAATAAACTTTAAGGATATAATAACAACTTTAGCGTGTTCAATATGAAGATATATGTAGTTTCATTATCATGAAAAGTTGTATAAATGAGTTAATTTGTTTAGTATAATAATGGTAAAACAGTAGTGCCTTATTAATTCGATGACACTTCAAAAACTTTTTTGAAGTTTGCACTCTTTGCTTTTATGGTCCTCAAATAAAGGTCATACAACATTGGAATTTTTATATAGTGGTATGCGTATTTTTTACAAATTCTTACACCATTAATCGTGCACATTTTAACTTATTTTCCATGATTATGCTTGTTAGCCCCAGAATGGTTCAATCCACCCCTGCTCTGAGTTCACTGATACAATGCAATTCGTGTATTAAAACCGCAGACGTGAAATACTTTATGGTAATGAATTGAACATTACCATGCACGAGTTTCAATGTTTTTCGTTCATGGAAAAACAAGGCATATTTACTCTGAAATAAGGCAAAAGCAAGACACATTTTACCGCAGAGATTAAAGGTGATAAACATATCTTTTACCCTGCATACAAGTGTCTACCGGGGAACTCTGGCGTCATGATCGTAATTCATAGAATAGTCTTTACAATGTCAATTCCATCGGGAGCTAGGTCATTTTCAATCACAGGTTCTCAAACTTATTTCGACCACAGCCCACTATGAGATAGAATAAAATCTATAGTATACCACTATAGTATAGAATAATATGCGTATTTTTAATCGTGCATAACCGAACTACGTGTCAGAAGATCCGCAAAGATACAAAGGCCGGTGGTAAATGAAATTTCTATGATTAATATAGGCATTAAGTATGTTGACAGTGGTTGGGGAAGTCCCAAAGACATCACAACCGAGTGAATCAAAATCCCAAATCATAATATGATGAAATTAGGATGATGAAATACGAGTGTTTCAAATTGGCTAAAATGATTTAATTTGCTTGAATGAGAGAGAAATTGCGTAGGATTGTTTTACAGGGTTAATTAAATTATTTATTTGTCTAGTTCAGGGGTGGGGAACCTGCGGCCCGCGAAGCTTTTTGATGCGGCCCGCGAGCACTTTTGGTGTGGCCTGCTGAAAGTACCACAAAAATTATAGTCAAAAAGCGAGAATAGTTTTCTTGAATGCACCTATGTTACTAGAAATCAGTTTAGACACAAATAAATTTGCGATATAACATCCTGTTTTTTGTTTTCTTTTTTTTTTACGAAAGTGAAATTAATATTGAAAAAAAATTGACAGAATTGATGATAACTCAATTCAGAAATGAAAAAAATATATTTTCTCTCTTTATACATTGTCACACTTCTGCCATAAAAAATAGATTAATAAAAATAAAACCAGTTCATGTAAATTATTGTAAATAGATAAATAAATCTATAATTTAATACAACTCTTCCAATTGCAAATTCTTCTCCTGACGCGTTTCGAAGGAAACCATCCATGTGTTTCAAGTGCAAAGATCGGAGTAAAACCATTTTCGTGTTATGTGTGAAGTATCAATTAAAGCTGGGGACTCGCGTGCAGATTCACTCTGAAGTTTAAACCAGTTTCATGTTCCGAATGATCCGTAAAAATTCCAGTTGCGGATTAATCTGCTAATGCAATTCGAAAAAAACAGTTCTAATATTTCGAGTGGGGTTAAAATTTTTGTTTCAAAGCATATTCTGCAAAATTCGCAATTCGTTAGAAAATCATACACATAATATGAGAGTAAAACTAATTACAAATATTATTTAAACTTGCGATTTTAACTTAGAATCAATTTTAAGTTAAAAACATCAATTTTAAGTTAAGTGTTCTGAGCACAATGTAAAAATTCAAGATTTGAAATCCTCTGCTGAAGCATTTCAAGGAAAAGCATTTTCGCTTTCCGAGTCCGAGAGGACTTTTTCAGAGAGGAGGAGAAATTTCTAGTTAAAAAAGGACCCCCCCCCCCACGCAACTGACATTAGGGCTTATTATTAAATTATATGTATGTGCCTAATAAGTACACTCGAGGGAGATCCTATGCACTTTTCATACTCCAAAAGCGAGGACTTCTGCCCTTCAGAAGGTGCCAATAAACAGAGCGACTCAACTGCTTAACGATTCTGTTCAGCAACTATCTTTTGACGCATGACAGTTATATCTTTGAAAGTTTTCTATCTTTTGACAGTTCAGAAACTATCTTTTGACGCACGTCACAAATTATTAAATCTGCTCCCATGACCTTTTTATATTTGTAATCTTCTCCGGAACATATTGATGTAAAACCGTTTTATAGAGAACATGAAGAAATCTTAATATATAAAACAAAGTCGGGTTAGTTACACCATTTATAACTCAAGAACGGCTGGACCGATTTTTGTGATCTTTGATTTGTTGGATCTGTCTCCGCCCCGACTAGCAGAATAGTATAATAAATAGAATAATATAATAAATAATTATCGTAATAAAATTCACGAAAAAAAAATGATTAAGTAAATTCTCATCTTTTGAAAGAGCTATAGCAATATTGCAATATATTCCAAAAATTCAAAAAAGTCAAATGTTAATGCGCTGATTCTTTTGCTTTCGTTTTTAAATATATAATGCTGCCCCTCTTTCTTACACACTAAATGTCAATAGTCGAAAATTAGATAAACAGTGAACGTATGTCTGCACCCCTCCAAAGGAAAAATACATTAGTTATGATAATGCTCATAAATTTATCTCACACGTATATAAAGAAAATGAAACGCAATTCTCGTGAGTGAAAAAGTAAGAAAATCACAAAAAATATAAATCTGTACACAACGCCATCTCTGATACTGATAAAAACAAAACACAAACAGTTGCGCATCGATAATTGCTTCATTGTGTAATTTTTAACTTAATAAAAAAACTGAATTTAATTCTGCTAATAAGTTAACACAACAGTTATTGATTCTGAGGCGGCACGAAGTTCGTTGGGTCAGCTAGTAAGTAAATAAAACTCAACAATGTGGAACTTCATCACTCCTGAATTTAAATCTTAAAAGTGATGAAAACAAGATTGGTTAAAGAGGTTACGTTAGTTTGTGTTATGAGCTATTTTTCATCACTTTTAAGGCCTTTTCAAAGTTGTGTTGAAATGCCACTTTGTTGATTTGTCATGAAACGGTTTCTTAACATGGTAGGTATTATTGCTTAGAATTCAATTTTGAACCTCACTAGGATAAGCCTATACAGAGGTTAACAATATATTATGAACTTTAATAACCGCAAATTTACTTCGTGGCGTCATTTTAAATAAAATAAAATAAATAAATTTGTACTTATTTGTCTATACATGTTTGTCTATTCTTATATTTATTAATTTTCAATCTATGTTTATCCTAACGAATTAACAATTTGGGAGGCGGGAATGGTTACCGCCGCCCCGGGAACCTTTATTGGATAACCAACACCTCTGCCATAGGTCACCCCAAGTGGTTCGCTACGTTTGGAGACTTAGGAGAGGTGTCCGGGTTCATGGGGTGAGGTTTGTCTAGGTCTTGGAGGCAGATGACCAGGACACACTGAACCCCAGATTCCTACCCACTCCCTAAACCCTTTTCCTTCCCAGAACTCGTCTCTCCTTCCTTTTCTTAAAAAAAACTCTACACAGCATCCCCAATTTTCCTCAGGGCCTCCTGTGTGGAGTTAAAAAAACGAAGATACTAGCATGTCGATTATTTTGATTAAATAGTGGTGCATACGTAGAACATGCCTAAACGTGCAGATAGAATCATATGCCAGGCCGTAATTATATTATATTGCATAAGGTTCTAACTACATGTCCCACTTGCATTTCAAGATAGGGCCATGCTCTAAATAAATATTTTCCTTTAAAATATGTTAAACTAAAATACTTACATAATATTGAACCTCAAAATCAGAAATTTGTTAAATAGATTATGAGAATTCGTCTTTTCAAATGTTGACATCTTAGGATACGGAAAAGCGAAGCTATCCTAGATAACTCCACTATGGCTCGTAAAATCTATTAACTATCAGATACAAATAAAAAACGTTGGAGTCATTATGGATTGTTGAATTTCTACTCCATTTAGGTGCATTTAACGCAAGTCTAATGGCTTTGTTTTGAAAGTTTTGAATTTTATTTGTGTGACTGGGAGCAGCATGCCCCCAAACTGGGCAAGCATAGGTGAAGCCTGGTCCTATGGTTTTGTATAACAATAATTTGTTGTCCGTTGATGACTTTATGAAAGTTATAAATAGTTCATCTTATCGTCACCTCAGTTGCATTTTTATCAGAAATGATTTTAGAAACCATTGAATTTGCTTATTTCTATAATTTTTAGATCCATTTCTGTTGTATTTCCGTAGATGTTTTAAATATAATAAACCGAAGATTGTCCTCCGCAAGAAATAAAAAAATCTGCTCACAGCCGCAGTATAGTTTTAGCTCTCATTTAACCCAACTCTTAATAATATAATGAAAGTAAATAATAATCGGATAATGTATGTATTATACTTATATAGTGCACTTACATTGCGTGAATTTACTAGATAATCATTCGTGGAAAAGTGTGTGGAAGGGTTTAGTCTTTCATTTGGGAAAGATTTAACCCGGACATAAAATCTGGAGCACCGATAATACGAGCGCCTTATATATCTCTTTTGTTTCCAAAATGTATTTTCTTTTATGTATATTGTTTTTCTTTTGCCTTAATTTTCTTTTCTTTTATATTTCCTTTGTTTCCAAAATTTTTATTTTCTTTTCCTTCTCTTTTTTCTTGTATACTCACATAGAAAACACTGTTTTTTGTATATTCGATGCTTGATTCTAGAACCTAATACACGACTACTATCCTACTGTATCACAAATTATAATTTTGTGAATTTTAACTTTTACTTTAACTATACTCAATATATGAATGATCATGTGCATAAATACCTAATGTAAACGAAACCTGTCAATTTGACTGTCCTAGAACGGGAGACCTTCCTAGTTGGACAGTAAAAGCTTCATTAAACTGTGAATGTACCTACTTTTATAACAAATAAATAAAAAAATTAAATTATTTATAACTAAATAAAATTATTTATAACAAATAAATAAAATTAAAGAAAAATCTATAGACAATCCAATATAATTATGCTAGAGTCAGTAAACTCATGTTTAGGAACTCTGTATACAAATCAACCAAAAGTTTAAAAAAAAAAGTTAAAGTCATCGTACCAGACAAAACCTTCAGCAAAACGTCAATAAAGCCACAAAATTAAATGTGTTCATGCCTTCGACCAAGTATACCATACGTCAATGGTTCATGCCCTTTAATTCATATCCAAGGGCATCTTTGAAGAATTTTCACTGACCTTGTGGCCTTTTGCTGTAGTTAAATGCTAAATGCTTCTTCCCATTGCAACTAGTAAGGTGATTGTTTGTTTGGTAGCAGTATGTTAGTGGTACAGGTAGTGTGACACTGCAAAAGTGACAGTCACCTTGCATGTGACGTCTTGTCGGAGGAAACAGCTGACTCAGACATATAATAAAGTAGTTATTCCAGAGGCGTACCGTTTATGATTAATGAATACATTTTTTTTTTAAATTAATTGTATTAAAATTGAATTTATTAAACACTGATAATAAATAGGTATGATTTTTTTATCATATTTAATTAATGCTGACTAAACAAAATTCATGTATCTTTTAATATCTAGTGTACTCACTACTCACTTATATATTTATCCATATATTCCTACTTAAAATTAAGTTAAATTCACCTATTTTTATAATTTAAATAGGTAGGCGGAAAAGTAATGCACAATGCTTATACAGCGCGAACAAAATGACCTTCAGAAGCGCGCTAGGTGGAATATGGAAGTGACATTCCTCTTCTATAAGTACGCCCAATATTGAGGTCGTTGAATTCATCCAGTGTATTTTGAGAAGCGTAAGTGTGGAGACGTGTTTTGTTTTAAAAAACTTAAATATCGCACATTTTAACTTTTTTAAATATCGCACAAGAATCCCGACTGCTCCCATCTCTTCATTTAAGGTTTTACGTTCAAGAAATTGGGTTGCCCATCTAGAAAAAAAAAATTTCAAAAGCCCCAGCACGACGCTGGTCTATGTTGCTGATGGGATTAAAATACAACCTCAGAGTAATATTGTTCCTCTGAGACTACAACGCGTGCACGAGCGTAATAAGAATAATAAACAATGTGTGCGAATAAATTATACAGGACTCCTTTTCATTTATTATACATGGTGTTCATCACGGTGATCAGACAGCTGATCCGCCGACAGTTGCCTCTCCGAAATGATATTAATATAAAATTATAATTTTCTTTGTATTGTTGTGTGTGGTGTTGTCCTATATATCATGTTTATTTACTTCAATGTATATGTAGACTCTTTTACTCACAATATTGACGTATGTGTCACCTCTTTACTAAGTATTTCGATGTTTTTTTTTGTCTATGCGCTCTTTAGTCTGTGGTCATCTGACAGCTTTCTCTTTTTCATTATTCTTTTTTACCAATTTCAAACGTAAAATCGACTTCTAAAATGGGATGAATATCAAACGAATTTATACACGGTGTCGATTTTTTTTTCTACTAATGCTCTGGTATACACAGTATACAGAGAAGCAGATTTTTCCGTTTGAATGAAAATATATTTTATACTTTTGTTATTCGGTGGTACATCCTCTCTGAACATCCCTTCGGGGTCACTTAGTTATATTTTATGTAATTAGGTATACGGTATTTTCCCTAAACCGTCGTCACATTGTATATAAGTACGCCGGGGGGGGACAATTGTCGGCGGATCAACTGTCATGGAACCATTCATCGCTTTGCCCCACAAAAGATGCCCAGAGGGAAAAAATCCTCAAGACCTATGTTATCTTTGGGGATGCTGTGTGGAGGGAAGGAAATGATATGAGGGATGAGTAAGAATCTGAGTGACAATGAATACAGGAGTGAAGGATGTATAAATTCATCCCTCCCACTGCGGTGCCAGCCGATAGATCGAGAGAGTCCGGCTGAAGTTGTCTAGGTTAGGTCTCACTCAAACAGTCTCTCCCACTTAGATGGGAAAACGCATTCGCCGCCAAGACCTAGACAAACCTCACCCACCACACCTTCTAAATCACCAAACGTGGCGAACAACTTGGGCTGACCTATAACCAGGATGTTGGTTATCGTTGGTGATAGTTCCCGGGGCAGCGGCACCTTCCTAATGATCTGCACCTTCCAAACCTCCTAGGTGACGGCCGGCGTAGTCCAGCAGTAAGGCTCTTGACTCGCACACCGAAGGTTGCGGGATCGAATCCCGGGATGGCAAATAAATTTTATTTGATTAATTTGTGTGATTTCACAATTTATTCATTTAAAATAATATATAGTACTTATATTTGCAGCACTTTCCAGAGTGGAAGATACTCTCAGTATCGCCCTGGTGTAAGACCACCATTCAGAATTGAAAATTGGCTTGAAATGACATTAGCCGTGACCAGATCTGAATAGCAAGGTACTTTCCCACCTTCCTCTTCCCTATCTCCTTCCCCTCCCCACTACCTTCAGCCTCACAACACATTGGGGATAACATAGTCTCACTGGCTTCAGACGGGAGCAGCTGGGACTCTTGTGCGGTCTTATTTTTATTAAAAAAAGTATCACTACATAAAAATGTATTACGCACTATGTAACACTACGTAAAAATGTATTACGCACTATGTATCACTACGTAAAAATGTGTTATGCATTATGTATCATTACGTAAAAAGTGAATAAAGTTTCACAGAAAATGCCGAAATCTCCGACCAAATCTCATTACCATCGACCTTGATAAAAGAAATTTGTGGCGGTAGTTTTTAACCGTTTATTGAGAACAGGTTGTGAATGAAATATAAAGAAACATGCTGTAGGCCCATAAAATATACAATCATGTGTCAAGTACCGACACTAGTAACGTGTGGATCAAAACGAACACACCATAAGTACAGTCATAAAATATGTTAAATTAACATTATATTGACTTTTTACTGAACAGATTTCTGATCGAAACTAAATGCTCGCTCTTTAGAAAAACATTTCCGTATGTTATATTAGCTTGCAGAAGTACCCGGCGGTGCCCGGGCTTCGCGCTGAGATTTTTGAAATCTTATGTAGATTCTTCCTCTTATTTTGAAGGCCAAGTGTGCACAATTTCATTGATCTCGGAATAAAACTATGCCTATATAAAAAAAAAACGAGTGCGCTTTAAACCACACGACTGAAGTAAAACTACAAGACAAACCTCGCCCCATGAACCCAGGTAACCCTGCTAAATTACCAAATGTAGCGAACGGGGTGACCTATCACCTAGGGGAGACATTGCGGTGACCTACGACCCTGGGGTGACCTACGACCTTGGGGTGACCTACTACCTTGGGGTGACCTACGACCTTGGGGTGACCTACGACCTTGGGGTGACCTACGACCTTGGGGTGTCCTATGAACTTGGGGTGACCATCCTTATCCTTATCCTTATCACTCCCCAAGTCAAGCGTGCGTAAAGGCCCGATCACCGTTCGCATCGATCACCGTTAACATCAATTATACCGTTCGCATCGATTACCGTTCGCATAAAATATATATATACTTTTTCGTAACGCATTCACCAGTTTACCCCCCATGACGAGCGAGCGTAAAGAAGTTTTACTTCAAATACGCCGCCCGTCAACCAACCACAGGCACTCTCCTTTACATAAATAGATAGAATAGATAGATAATATGCACTTTTTGATGGACTTATTATTTTAATGAAAACTTCTTTAGCTCCGTTGTGATCTGAAACTCGATGAATCGGAAAATAGCGACACTAAAAAGAGACAAACACATACATCTATAGGATTTAGCCTGCGAAAGAATAAGATAGCCTATTGGTCTTCTTTTTGTGCGGTGCTTCGTAGCCTTACCACTCTTGTATACTTTTGTTTTCTGAAAGTTTTACATCAACCGCGTGTGAATTGCACTCTTTGACTTTTTTATATAAATATATGTATTAACTTTATAAATCATATACGACTTCAAAATGTTTGATTTTTTTTTTCGAATTATCGAACTGTGGTTAACAACCACAGACCAAACAATATGGACATTTATTTTATATTACATTCATATTAATATTATTTCAAAACTCTATTTCTCTTGATGGAAATCAAGGTGCATGATAAAAATAACTGTGTTTATTTGAAAATTGCAGACACATAAATCTAACCAAATTTCACAACCCCAGTGCATACTGATCGAAAGTTTTTTGCCGATTGCCTACCATTAAAAAAATAACTGTTTCACATTGCCTTTGTTGTTTTTCATTATATGAGCTAGTAAAATATTTTTAGTTTTTGTAATATTTAATAACAAACACCATTATTTTTATATCGATCGTCAAGTTGATTATTAAGACATCTCCAAATACTAAGTTTTGAGATAATTAGGAAAGCAATATTCGAATGTTCACAATAAATCAAATATTATTTACAAGCGCCTGTGTTTACATATTAATAGATATGCTTTAAAGTAATACCGGTAGGCATAATGGTCCGGTACATTAGTTGCCATTGTGAAATATCCAATTAGTGACCCAGGAAACATTTTGTTTAATTCACTACAAGTTTTTCTGCATTATAATTGATTTGGTGGTGTTTATGAGTAATCTGAGTACTGTACCAGATAGAGGGTTCACTTTTACATATAACTGCATATTCAAATCAAATTTAGATTTTTCAGAGATATCTGACTAATCAACTGATGACCGATAACTGCATATATATTTTGTTTCTCACATTTGGTATCGAAATAATACATTATTAAATCTTGAGTAAAAGTCCTTTCTAAAGTTTATTTTTTTAAAGTAAAACTTCTTTACGCACGATCGACTTGGGGGGTAAGCTGGTGAATTACGAAAAGTGTGATGCAAACGGTTATCGATGCGAACGGTGATCGATGCGAACTGTGATCGATGCGAACGGTGATCGGGCAAGGCGTACATACTGCACAAATAAGGTAAGGCGTACATACTTACCCAAGGTCGTAGGTCACCCCAAGGTCGTAGGTCACCCCAAAGTCCTAGGTCACCCAAGATCGTAGGTCACCCCAAGGTCGTAGGTCACCCCACGGTCATATGTCACCCCAATGTCATATGTCACCCCAATGTCATATGTTCTTTTATAAGTGAGTGAAATTTTAATTCAGTCGTGAGGTCCAAAGCAATCTTGTTTTTTTAAACCATTGAACGCTTTTATAATTACCGTGAAGAATCTCGGTAACGGCACCGTGACGGCTAAAAAAGTAATAAACACACGTTCCTTAGCGCTATAATACTGCAGCTCTTTCTTACACATTAAATAATGGTGAGACATACAATATACCTACATGTGTCTTTTTTCTTCAGATGAAACAGATATATCTTATTACGGCTCACCTACTGCGACGAGAATTGCGTCTGATTTTGTTTATACGTGTGAGGGAGATGTATGTTTATACGTGAGAGGGAGATTTATATCAGGGAATTTTACCCCAAATATCCAGTTAACATTCTTTGATGATTTACTGAGTGGTTGGCTAAGGGACACGGAAGCTATGAGTAGTTTATGGTCAGACCGAATGCCATTCACATTTTTTGTTGGTACTTGCCACTCGATTTGAGATTTATTGTATTACTTGTGTTCTCTATTTAATGCAGGTGCGTGCAAGTTTTTTAGACGCAATGCCGCCTCATGGAGCCTCATGAATGAGTTTTTCTTTTGCCCTGCTTAATTTATCTTACTAACTTTTTTTTGCATTTTGTTTTTCCTGTTAAGCACTTGCATACTGCTTAATAATAACGTCTGCAGGGACACTGGAGGTCTAGATTCGTTCAACATAAATAAATGTAGCTTCGTTTATCAAAAAAAAATGGAATCTTGCGAGAGCCTTGAAGGAGTAACCATCTGTTACTTATACCAGAGCGGGTAAGTGGTGGATAACCTCCAATGAGAGGGAAATGTATGATAATGATTGTATGGGGTAGTGCAGACATACTTTCACCGTTTGTCCCATTTTCGACTGTTGTTATTTAGTGTGTAATGGCCGTTATACACGACATCTTTTTTCAGCCCGATTCCAATTAGAGACCAAAGTTAACATTTTTCGCTTTACGAGATTGCTATTTTCACCTCTGTTTTCATATCTACGACTTCAATTATCATCACTGCAAACAACACATGCACCATTCTGTTTGTTGTGATGCCAACTGAAATCGTCGGTATAAAAATAGAGATGAAAATAGCGATCGCGTAAAGCGAAAAATGTTGACTTTTGTCCCTAATTGGAATCGGGCTTAAAAAATATGTCGTGTATTACGGACTTAAGAAAGAGTTGCAGCATTAGGTATATGATTAAAAACAAAAGAAAAACCATCAACGCATCGACATTTAACGTTTTTGAATTATTGGAATTACTTATTATCCTTGTGACTTTTACTTCTCTACTTCATCTCCAACATTTATAAAATAACTCTCTTTAAAAGATTTATCACCCTTCCTATCACCTTTCTGTTTTAATTCTATTCAAAGTGATATGTATTTTACCTTAAATATCCTTGTAACTACAATATTCATTTATATACCTGTACGCCTGTCTCGACACAGGTATACCCTAGTGAGACAGGCATATACATAAAACCAATGTAAATATATTTTATTATAGATAAATAAATAAATAAAATAAAATAAACTATATTTTATACTTTTAAAGTTATCGTCACGGCTGGTAGTGTTGTAGGGGTGTACAGAGATGTCACTGTACAGTGCGTGAAAGAGACGCAAGATTTTTTTTTTCGTTTGGAGGAAACAGACTTAAATACACTATGTATCTAATCTTTTGAAAGAGCTGCAGCATTATTAGAATAAATAACGTAGGTTCCTTTTTGTGTTTTTTATAACGTCCGGTACCGTAATCGTGGATCTTCACGGTAATAATGAAAATTGCTTGACGAAACACTCCACAAACCGTAGGTACTCGTTGTTTTGTAAAAAAAAAAAAACAATTCAGTTTAAAAATACCCACACAGTACTAGAATACCATAATAATGTGCAGTTCACACATCCTATTAAGTATGGTTGCCTCCATACCTCCCTACCAAACCAGAGAATAAGAGTCGTTCAGTCGTTCTTTTTTAACAGTGCGTTAAAGACGTATCTTGTAATAAATGTTCGTATAATATACAAACAAATAAACATCATATTCGCTTTAAATACAAGTGTTAAAAATAAGTTTTAAAATTAACAGACAATAAATAATTCACTTTGTTGCAAATATTAAAAAAAAGTATGAGCAGTAATTTTGATCCGAATAATTTAAACATTGTAATATGAATGAAAGATAACAGTTTTTAACTTTTAATTTTAAGTCCGTGTTGTAAAATTTGATTGTTATTTGATTATGTTTTCAATAAAATCGTGATTAAACGTGGAATTTTCCACTTTAAATTTGTAATTTATTTTATCGAATACATAAATAAATAATAATAATATAATATATAGATAGGTACTGTGAAAATTGAATGAATGAAGTGATTTTTAGAACGTACCTATTTGTGAAAATGCATAATCTGTAAACCAAATTTAACAATTATTTTTATCGCGAAAAACATCATAGAAATATTGATACTTGTAGGCATTTATAAAAAATCAAAAAATCTATAAATTTTAAAAAAAGGTTATTTTGAAAATAAAACGACTTACAATACAATATTCGTAATTCAAAATATTAGTTAAATTTTGAGCTAGTTTGAAATATGACGGTTTTGTTAAATTAAGTTAAAAATAAACGCTTTTCAGCTTTACTTATACAATTTGGGAAGTGTATATGGGTACCGCCGCCCCGGGAATCATTTATTGGATAACATACACTGCTGCCATAGGTCACCCCAAGTAGTATGCTACGTTTCGTGAATTAGAAGTGCTTAGTTACATGGGGTGAGGTTTGTCTATGCATTGGCCGCGGATGTGTCTGTCTACTTACTGCGTGGCAGGCAGGATCGAGAGAGATTGGTTGAGAAGGTCTTTTGACCTCTCCAGCCAAAATCCCTCGATTCATCGCCTTGCACCGCAGTTGACAGTATGGATTCATATGTCCGTCACTCCTGGATACACTGGCCCCAGATTCCTACCCACCCCTCATACCTATTCCTTTCCCAAAACTTCCTCTTTCTCCTTTCCTTAAAAAAAACCTCTTCACAGCATCCCCTAAGATGACTTAGGTCCCGAGGGAAATTTATTTCCTCAGGGCCTCCTGTGTGGAGCTAATTTAAAAAAAAAAAACAGATTCGGAAGAACTAGTTGATGCAAACCATTTTCCCTCTCCTGCAGGATTCTCTCGACCCATCGCCTTGCATCGCAGTGGGACGGATGAATTCATACATCCGCTACTCCTGAACCCACTCACCCCCAGATTCCTACCCACACATCATACCTTTTTCCTTACCAGAACATCCTCTCATTCCTTTCCTTTAAAATACTCCCACATAGCATCCCCAAAGATGACAAAGGCCTTATGGAGCTATTGTAAAAAAATATTCATAAATAATTTAATATCTCGATCGTACACAACATAATAAATACCTAATCAAAATTTTCTTAAAACCGTTCGGTCCAGTGTTGAGACAATGTTTGAATTTATCACGTAAATGTACCCTGATGTGTTTAATTATTGTAAGTATTAGATTAATAGAGGCAGATGTAATAGATACTAGAAAATTAAATATCCCCACGTTTTAGCATTTAATAATAAATTAAACTTTGACTGAACCCGAAAAAAGTTCAGTTGTAAAATATCATGTAAAAAGTTTTTCGTATATCATAATCTTAACGATTTCTTAATAAAAAAGTGTTGAAATATATTCATATTAGTGAACATAGTGCAATCTCCAAATAATTGTAAGTATAAAATATTTATTTTGTATTACTTGTGTTTTTTTTCATATCATGTTTTTGACCTAAATATTCCCACAAATCGGCACAAAAAAAGGCAATAAACGTACATTTCTTATGCTGATGGCTGCATACTGGTTCCAGACAGGAGCCATTGGGACTCTTGTGCAATATTCACCCAAAAAAGACAGTAACCTTCGTTTTATTTTGAAGGTCCAGGCAAAATTTCATTCATCTCGGAATAAAATGTAGATTTTTATAATCATCATCCCGCCCGACACAAACATACATATAAACACTCTCCTTTATATTGTAAAATTAAAAGATTTTTTAAATTTTATTTTATTGTTATAAGATAACAACTTGAAATACCGCTCTCAGGAGGAAAATCCTGATATAATTGTTTTCGTTTATTTATCTTGTTAGCGCTGACCTGTGAAAAATTACGGAATTGTCCGAATTCTCACAAAAACACTAATAATTTTGATTTTTTTTTTGTAATACCTCATAAGGGTCTCAGCTGATAAATGTAATAGTTAATGGCAAGGAAATTTTTTTTTATATGAATACCACACAAGAGTCCCAACTGCTCCCGTCTGAAGCCAGTGAGACTATGTCATCTCCAATTGGGGTATGTTGTGAGGCTGAAGATAGTGGAGAGGGGAAGGAGATGGGGAAGAGAAAGGTGGGGAAGTACCTGGATATTCAGATTTGGTCATCAAACACGGCTAACGCCATTTCAAGCTACGTTTAAATTCTGAATGGTGGTCTCACACCAGAGTGATACTAGGAGTATCTTCCACTCTGGAATGTGTCGCAAATATACTATTATTTTTAATTAATAAATTGCGAAATAACACAAATTATTAAAATTAAATTTATTTTCCCACGTCGGTACTCGATCCCGCGACCTTCGGATTTTTAGTCAAAAGCCTTACCCCTAGAGCATGCCGGCCGCCAAAAAATGGCTATTAAGCCTCGGCAACCCGAATTTCTGCCGATTAATATAACATAATTCCCTTAAACATTTGAAGTTTTTTTTTTTAAATGTTATTTTTTAAGATAATGTCTAGATGCTGCCCACGCCGAAACTCAAATTATATGAAGTTCCCCCGATAGAAAAAAATAGCAAAGTATGCTCCAAAAATTATTAAAAACAAGTCTGTGTCTATTATCTTATAAATTATATGTGTAAAAAAATTCACAATGTTTCTTTAAAGGATACTTAGGATACTCCCTACGAGATTTTTGCTCTATTTTAAACGAGTCGTGTTTTATTAAACATTTTCGCAATTTTTGTCGCTGTAAATATTAGCGCGCTCCTCTAACATTCTTAATTTCGTATCTCTCCATCTTCTTCTTTTCGAGCCCGGTTGCGGAGCCTTAAATTAATTTTCTGTTCAAAATATCACATTAAAATGTATTTAGTTACTTTATCAATAATCAGTTAAATTTTTTAATAAGACACTTAAATTCAAAGAAAATTTGAGTTCATTGGACCAGTGGTCGTGATGGGAACAAACACCCCCACCCAGATAACCCACATTAGTATTTTTTCACTTATTTACAAAATACATATTTGATTTACGAGACGACTAACTTAGTTTTTTTTAATGTAAATTGCAAGTGACTGAAGTGATAATGAGGGAAGCAAGGTAAAATGAATTAAGATCTGTCCTAGAAGCGTGTAATAATAACCTATTTTGAATGCACAATAAAACTTACAGCCGTTTTTCCTCAATTTATCAGTTTTAATTAGCGTCTCAAATAGTAAGAAGCTAATGAAAAGTGATGCGCTAAAAAGTTATTGTATTTTTCAAATATTTAGACAATTAATTTTTCCCGCGTTAAATTTAACGTTAGATTTTAATATTTGTATATTTAAGAGTCGTTATGGCTTTTTTTACGAAAGACGAACGATAAAGCATTCTATGTGATAAATTATGCAAACCTAAAATAGCTACGACACGAACAATCTAGAAATTCACTTCTGGTCACTACACAAAGCCATTTCTTTAAGGCCCAGCGTTCACATTTCTATCGAATTATTACATATTTTCCTTAAATACTTAAAGTTTTAATGCTCTTAAGAAATATATATGTTATTCTTGAAGATAATATCTATGCATTTCCAACGCCGAAACAGCAATTATATGATAGTCCCTCGGTAGAAAAAAATCGCAAATCATGCCCCGAAAATTATTACAAACAAGTTTTTTCAGTTATTTTACAAGTTACATGAATGAAAAAAATCTCCGTTGTTTATTTAAATGCTATTTTAGATAATCCAAACGAAATTTTTGCTCTATTTTAAACGAGTTATGTTTTATTAAACATTTTAACAATTTTCGCTTCAATTTTATCGTTTTTAATATTAGCGCGCTCTCTCTGAAATTCGTACTTACATATCTCTCCATCTTCTTATTTTTTGAGCAGGTACACCGCGCCTTTTAGGTTGTAATGTATTTTTCAATTTCTTTGCAATTAAGACCATAAATTTTGCCTACGTCAAAATTAACTTTAGCAATACATACCTATTATAATATTTGTGTATTTACGAATAGTAATGGCTTTATTTTGTGTACGAAAGACGAACAATAAAGTATTTTATATGATATATGATGCACACCTAAAATAGTTAAGACACAGAAGAGCGGTGGATAAGTAAAAGAGGAAGATTGAATTCAATTGATAGTATCTAACAATCTGGAAATTCAGATCTGGTCAATAAACACAGCAATGTCTTTAAGCATGGTTTTCATTCACCAGGAGGATAATTTCAGAGGCGTGTGTAAATAATGCATGGCGGGCCGGTTCGGGAAAGACTTGCTAAGAGAGACCTTTTGATCTCTCCAGCCAGACTCTCTCGAGTCATCGCCTTGCACCACAGTGAGATTCATACGTCATGCATATCCCTCATACATACTTCTTCCTTTCCCTGAAAAGACCCTCCCACAGAATCCCCAAAGATGCGATGGGCCCGGAGGGAATTTTTGTCTCAGGGCCTCTTGTGTGGAGCTAATGTAAAAAAAATACTGATCTAAAGAGATCTTCCATTCTGAGAATATTCAACCGAATACATATTTGCGTTACTTATGTACATCATGATTAATGATTCAACGATTTTCAATCATTAAAGTTGTTTTTAATATGTCTATTTTTGAAACTCACAATTCACGATGGAAATAAATAAATAAGCCAGGATAACTTTACACAGACAAACTCGAGCCGATTCACAAGATCTGTACTACAACATACCTTTTACCAACCTACACCTAAAACGACATTTGGACAAATAAATATGCAGTACTTCTCTGTAAAATTATTTAAATTACTCCCTCTTACAATAAAAACAACTAAAAAAATAACCGACTTCAAAAGAAACATAAAAATATGGATTATGGACATGGGAAGGAAGAAGATAGATGAAATTTTGCAACCGAACAAATATTAATGTATTATTGTACTTTCTTTTAGATTCAACTTATAATTTTCGTCTGTAATATTTTAACATAGGTATATAATTATATTCAAACAAAAAACTTGTACAATGTGTCCTTAGAACGAGGTACCCCAGTAAAGACACATTTTTCTCTGAAAAATAGTAAAAACAAAAAAAAAATCCATTATAATAATATAATAAAACAAATATTAAATTTATTTCCACTTTCTTTTATTTGACCGTAACCGGTTTCAGCTTGTCAAAGCCATCTTCAGACTGGTACAAATTATTCTTAACCTTCGGTTTATGTACACAACATATGGGGAAGGAAGAGAGGGGTGGTCTACAAAGATTTTATTCAATTATATGGGTTTTCTTACAATTTTTCAGTCATATTTTACAGTCAAATTTGTAATTATTTTGGTTATTCCCAGTGGGCTTAATTACCTCCGGTTCTTACTTACTTACTCTTACTTACTCCAGCCTTACTTCAATATTGTTCGGGAAAACCTCACAAGTAATATGAATTATTAACGACCTAATTTTATTGTTGTCAAGTCGTTATTATATTTATCATGATATGGAATTATTAAATTAAAGTAAAAATAATTTTAATATTTGTTTTATTATATCATTTAAGTTCTTATGAGCGATCACAATTCGTCAAAAAAGTGGCATAAACGGAAGTAATACTGATGTACGTAGGTTCATTTGCCTGCTACACAATCATTGAGTAATGTTTGGGAAAAAACAGACATTACCTGTTATCTAATGAACGCGGACCTTAAAGTCTGAACTTGATAGAAAACCGGTTGTCCAAAATGCAGTCTATTGGCTTTTGTAGGTACTTTGCTAGTAACTTTTGTCCCGTTCGTGGCGTGGGCGCAGTTTTGTTGTCGTTTGTTTCCCAGATTTACTTTTGTAATGTAACACTTGAAGAATGAGCTCTGGCGTCATGCAATTGGTAAGGCAAGTAATAAGCGAGTTCCCGACATACGTTGCAAAGCCACTTAAATGAAGAAATTGTTTCTCCCTGCGTGTCCTTTCCCGTTAGTCTTTCAACTTCCCTTCCTCTCCCGCATCCCCTTCCACCTTCCCATCTCCCGCTTTCCTCCGACCCATGAACCCTCCCCCCTTCCCGGATTACCCTCCCCTCCCGCATTCTCGCCCCTACTAAACTACATGAAATACACACATTCTTCAAAATACTCGCGCGCTATTGTAATTTTTTTATGCAAATTTCATAACACCAATATTCACCATTATTATATAGAAATCTTTCACGGACGTGCGCACATCAAATCCCCAAATTTTCGTCGCAATCGGATGAACAGCAAGAAAATAATTTCACAACGCCAGAACTCAGTATTATATACAGAAATCACCGCGGGCTTGCGCACATCAAATCCCCAAAGTTTCATCGTAATCGAATGAATAGCAAAGAAATTAATTTCGTAACGCCAGAACTCACTATCATATTTAGAAACCATCGCGGGCGTGCGCACCTCAAATCCCCAAAGTGTCATCGCAATCAGATGAATGGTTTAGGTAAGCATAAGGGACAAATAAAGAAACATTAACTTTGTATGTAGAAGTTAAAGATAACTAGCGGACCCGGCGACATGTTGCTGTGGCTAACGAAACACAACGCCACGCCATTACCCAACCTTTATAACCAAAGCCATCTGTTAAATCCAATCCATACTGCCCGCATGCCAACCCGCTGCCCGCTTCCCGCTGCCCCCACACGCTTGCCAGCCCGCTCCCTTTATTTATATATTTCAACCAATTAACACAAAACCTTGACAAATTATATACATAAAAACCTTCCTCGTGAATCATGGTGAAATCTATTTGTGAAATCTATTGGTGAAAACCGCATGAAAATAAGTTGCATAATTTAAAAGATCTAAGCGCACAGACATCCTGATCGACTTCATTTAATACCATGTAAACATATACCGACGGTCCCGAAGAACAATGTCAGATGCGGAATTTCGTAGTTTTGCAGTAGAGCTGTTTAAAGTTTTGTTTAAAGTTTCTGGATTTTTACTATTTTTGAGGTCAAGACAGATAGTGTTGTTTTGATTTTGGCATTACATTAAAAAATTCCAAAAATACAATTTTTAAATCAACAAAATGAGCCGATAAATAAGCCAACCGAACGATTTTGTCTCACTTACACTTGCCTGACATCGTAGATCTCCATCCAATTTGAATTTCGAAAAAATAATTTTGTATGGAAATATAATAGGCTTTGATAAGGCAAATATTTGAATAACGAAATACGCCCACTAGCCACTTCTTGTGTTATTATTTATTGTATTACTAGCGAGTTCCCGGCATATGTCAGTAAAGAATGCCACTTATTAAATAAACTGTTTCTCCCTGCGTGTTCTTTCCCATTTGTCCCGTTCCCCCTCCGCCTCCCCTTCCTCTACCGCATCCCCTTCCCTTCACGCGTTCCCCCCCGCCTTTTCCGCCTTCCCTCTTCCCACTCCCCTCTCCCGATTCCCCCGCCCCGCGAACCCATTCTCGAGTTCCCCTTCCCCCTCCCGAGTTCCCCTCCCCCCTCCCTAATTCCATACATTCAGCCATTGCAATTTTTACACAAATTTCATTATGCCAGAGCTCACCGCTTAATTTATACAAACCTTTTCCTGACAATAACGAACACAATTTTTTTGTATCCATTTGGTGCAGTCGTTCGGAAATTATGCGCGTACATACATTTCAGCAACTCATTTTTATTTATATACCTAGATAGATAGATTATGATAGTAAATTTAAATTAAAACGACCGATATACACTGGATTTTTTTAAATTTAATATTTCATTATATTAACAAAGTGGGTCGGGTAAGATTAATTTTATAAATAATAAATACTAACTAACAAAAAATTGTTAAAGTTGTCTGTAAAATCATGAAAAATCAAATTTTCTAATAGCCGAAACTTTATAATTTGGAACACATATACATAAAAAAAGCTACATCCGTATTCCATATTTGCTACAATTTTTTTTCATTCAATTTGGTTTGGTATTTTGTCCAACTTAAAGTTTGGTATGAAAAAGCGCAGCCGTCTCTTAAGGCCATTCCAGTAATAAAACATTAATCATGAAGTAATAAAGTAACTAATATTTATAAACAAGCAGTGATGAAGGTTTTAAGATAGAATAATAATCTTAATTTAACCAGGTCCAAAACCGAGGTTGAAAAACAGAACCCATGAGCGCGATAATTTACTTTCGAAACAAGTATTTTGATGAGATCATTGAAATGTTGCGGTCTCATTATAACAAAGAGATTTATGTTGTAAACTGATAGATGGGAAGACTGCACAGATAAATCAAGTTACATTAATCAGTTATTTTTAGGTGAGAAAAATCAGATTATTCACATTTAAGGCGTTCAGCGCATGAGTGTAGTGACATCCATAATCCATACTGTCAATCCATAATTCAATATGGTATAATAGGATGGGGGGGACGCCTATAAAACTCACACACAATCTCTTTACATTGCGCAAAAACTAACAACTCATATTCAAAGAATTTAAAGAAAATTAAATACTCTTTTCCTGTATCACTCAACCTTACAAGTTTTCAAATAGGATATCCTAAACAAAACCGTACCTTTCAAAAGCACAGCAAATCTCAGGCAAAAATACATGTTACCAATTCAGATTTGTAAAAAATCTTTGGGTCAACAAAACTACAAATACTTGCCAGAAAATATAAGATCCCTTAATGATAGATTCAAAGAATTCAAAACCCAATTTCAAAAATGTACTGAAAACCTTTACTAAAAAAAAAGGAAATAAAAAAAATTTAGAAAAACATTTTTCTTTTTTTCTCTTATTCTTTATATGTAATAAATTAAAAAACAAAAAATTCTAAATAACTGAACAAATAATACCTCCTCCCATACACACAAGCATTTGCTTATTACGGGAGAACATTAAAAAGAAAAAAGTAATTAATAATAAAAATAATAAAAATTAGTAAATAGACTAACTACCCAGTTAGAATCGAGAATAATTCTCCACTAACCGGGAATGACCGAGGGGACAAACTCTAGGGGACGCCCACGCCGAGAGTACCTGGACGACCTGCTGGTGGACGTGCGCTGCTCATCATATGCAGAATTCAAAAGAGCCGCACAAGACAGGGAAGAATGGAAAAGAAAATTAAAGGAAATTGCTGCAAACCAATCCCAGGATTGAAACCAGAGAGAGAGAACCGGGAATTGAAATTAGTTAATTAAGATTGTTATGTATTATTTTATTATATTGTATTTTTTATATTCCCTTAAGATTTAGGTGAGAAAAGTTAGGTTATTCAAATTTAAGGCAGTCAGCGCATAAGTACAGTGATATATATACCCTTATAAATTTAGGTGAGAGTATTTAACATATTAAAATTTATGGCGGTCAGCGCATAAATATAGTGACATATAACCTTATAGATTTAGATGAGAACAGTTAGGTTATTCAAATTTAAGGCGGTTAGAGCATAAGCGTATTTTTAGTGTTAGTGTATTTTTCGACCACCATGCTAGGCACATACCCGTGTTATGGTGGTCGATATGATATGGAAATGTTTTTTAGAATAAATAAGGAAAATTAGGTTTGAAACTCTACTATTTGATAAGTTTTAAATTTAGTTCTGAATGAACTTAAAATTTTCAACCTTGGACTAAATTTACTGGATAAAGCTCAAATCAAACAGTTATTTTAACTCTGAATGTAAAATAAACTATTAGTTCTTTCACGTCAGAGGAGCAATTCTGTATCTTTTGTGAATACTGAAAAGATTCCATATTTTTTATTTTTTTTTATTTAGTAACTATATTACATTTTTTAAACATTTTTATAAATATACATATGTATATATTTATATGTATAATAGATAGATATATTTATTGTCCTCCTCACTAGAAGATCCTTTGCTGAGGGGGACTAGGTTTTGGATAAGTTTTCAGCGACTTCTATGATTCAATTTCATGTTTTGGGTAAGGTTTTTCAGAAACTTCTACGACGATGCTTTATATATGCTAGTAAGTTATTTTTCCGGTAGTTCCTTAAGCCAAGATTTAATGTCCTAAATGTAGTTATTTTTGGTTTTAATTTGTTTGATACTAAGTGAGAGTTTGTTATATAGATACCTTTATTGCTAAATATTCAGAACTTCTTTGTCCAAAGGTAGAGTTACACTTTGGTACCTATATTTAGTATCTCTGTTTGTTGGGCTCTGGTTTTATGAGAATGTGAGGTGTTTGCCTGTGAATCATTTTTAAGGTGGTGTACCAGAATGTTTTTGGCATAGATTTTCTGTATACTTGGAACGTCAAACTGTTTAAAAATTTCTGCTGTTGACGTCCTTATGGGGACCTTTAGTATGGTCTTTATGATGCAATTTTGAGTTTTGAGTTTTAGAATTTATTAAATCGCCTGTCAAGTTTGTGTGATTTTCTATGACTTTCTATCACTTTTTCAATGGGTGATGTCATCTGTCGCCTATTTAACTAGTTTGAAACACGGATACTGTAAGTATACCTACATGGTTATTCATTAATTAAAAGTACGTTTAAAGTTGTATACTATAGGTTCGAGATCTGCACAAAATGTGTTCTTAGTTTGGGCAAAGTAAGTAATTTGTGCCTAAAAAGATTGAAGTGCGTATTCGCAAATGTAATGAGAACATAATATATATTTTAAGTTAATATAGAAGTAACATGATACATATTTTAAGTTGGGCATAGCCTGCCTCACTAGTCGAACCTGTATTGAGGCAGAATTTTTAGTAAATTGTTTCTCTTATTTTGTCTGTGTCATGATAAACAACGTACATTAAATAAATAAATAATCATGTATAATTAGAGTATTTCGTGTTTTAAATGCCCTAAACTAAAATATGCGACAGGACATCCGAAGTGGGCTTACGTCACCCATAGAAAAAGCAATTGAAAGTCATAGAAAATCAGATAAATTTGACAGCCGATTCCGTATATGGGAGCTTTCTCCTATCCACAAAAGATACGGAAGCGAGGTCTACACAGAAGCCGTAACCTCTGCGTCTAGAACAAATAAGCTTATTTACCTCTTATTACCTTCCAACAATGAGGAAAATGCTTTGTGCGTAGTTATTAGAAATATTTAGTATCAATTGATATAAGCAAGTTAACCTCAAATGGTCAATCATGCGATTAAAGCCTACTCACCTTAACCGATTATTACGTTTAAATTTAACCTCTTATAATTGAATTGGCATTTTTCCAGTTTTATTAATTCACCCATCCAATTAAAATACCACCGCTAAAGGTTGACTGGTTTTATTAGCTGGCTTCCCGAGAATTATAAAAATATGTCATCTTGTTTGTTTGATGTTAAAGTTCTATAAACCGAAACTCACGATGGAAATGACTCCGCGTTTCATGAACCATTCTAGGCATTCCAATCCTGGTCGCTAATTACATTTTTCTCATACGGTATGCTTATATTGCTTATGTATGAAATAAGGAAGACCCTGTTAAAAATTTAATCAGACGATTTTTATTTAATTTAAATCAAATGTATAAACGTTTGTATTAAGTTCTGCAAATAAAAAGTATATTATGCACATGGCACTGGATTTAGTAAAAATGAGGGTTTGTCCGTTTCGAAAATTATAAATAAATACGGGTTACGGACATCCACTTATCTTGGCTAATGGATCAAAATATATTGATATTGTTTATAATCTTATGTATAAATATGGCTACGAGTAATTTGCCTTTGTTATACCTGTCTGTCTGTATGTTTTATACCTATGTACTGTAGTTACTAAAAAGTTATTATTCTGTATCTATTTTGTATATTGTGGTTTCTTGTTATAGTTGTGCTCTGACAAAGTGCTTTGGCAGTGCTTAAAATTATGAATTATTGTTGTAAATGTTTCGGCTTACAAGACCATGTTTAAACTGTGGTTAGGCTATTTATATATGATTCTATTTATTCCCACACAATTTCAAATTTTATTGCGCCTTAAATGATTGATTACCGGTTAAACCGATTTACTGAACAAAATATATTTTTAATTTTTTTTTTATTATTTTAGTACCTACATAAAATTGCGACAATATATTCTCTATTTTGTGGGGTAATTGTGAAATCTGTTTTTCCCATCTCAAATCTTTGTGTTCTGATTAGTTTAATGATGACGTGAATGCTATTGACTTATTTAAATTTGTTACATTGTTTAAATCTTGTGAACATACTGAGAAGTGGGATATGCATAATTTTCCTTACACTATTAATTAATGTTACGTCAAAGTTCGTATATTGATTTATAATTGTTCAAGTAAATTTAATCTAAGATTTCTTTCTCTACGTAAGGGTCTAGGCCTTTTTTTATTAGTGGAACGTGATTATTCACTAACACTAAGAGATGTTCTGCGAATTTTGAAGAAGTGCATTTATCAATAATTATTATTAGCCTGAAACACTCATCTACATTGAAAAAATCTCCCGAGAAAAGATACATGTCGCCGACAGGACTCGATTTTAGTTTATCAATTAAAAATAATAATTAAGTGCATTTTTTTTTTTTACAGTTAATACCGCACATGAATCTCAACTGCTCCCGTCTGGAGCCAGTGAGACTATGACATCCTCAGTTGGGGTATGTTGTGAGGCCGAAGGTAGTGGAGAGGGGTGGGGAAGAGGAAGGTTGGGAAGTACCTGGCTATTCAGATCTGGTCACCAAACACGGCTAAAGCCATTTTCAAGCAACGCTTCAATTCTGAATGGTGGTCTTACACCAGGGCGATACTGATAGTATCTTCCACTCTGGAACGTGCCGCAATTACTATATATATAATACTGTGTATTATTTTAAATGAATTAATTGTGAAATAACACAAATTAATCAAATAAAATTTATTTGCGCACGCCGGGTTCGAACCCGCGACCTCCGGATTGTGAGTCAAGAGTCTTAGCCACTGGACTACGGAGGTCGTCATTATTATAATATAATATATTTTCTATTATTATAATATAACATATTTTCTTTGAATCTAATTGAAAATAATAAAAACACTTTTAAATTATTTAATTTTTTTAAATTTAACGGAGTTCTACGAATTAATTTCAAGAAAAATGAATAATCAGTCAAAGATAATTTTTATAAGCATAGTAATTGATGGCTTTGATATTATCATATACCGTCATATTTAGTCGGTTTTCGACCTTCATCGTTGAATGCAATCAGTCACAAATGATGGCTTTGATTTTATCATATACCGTCATATTTAGTCGGTTTTCGACCTTCATCGTTGAATGCAATCTGTCACAAATGATGGCTTTGATATTATCATATACCGTCATATTTAGTCGGTTTTCGACCTTCATCGTTGAATGCAATCTGTCACAAATGATGGCTTTGATATTATCATATACCGTCATATTTAGTCGGTTTTCGACCTTCATCGTTGAATGCAATCTGTCACAAATGATGGCTTTGATATTATCATATACCGTCATATTTAGTCGGTTTTCGACCTTCATCGTTGAATGCAATCAGTCACAAATGATGGCTTTGATATTATCATATACCGTCATATTCAGTCGGTTCTTGACCATCATCGTTGAATGCAATTAGTCTCAATTAATGTCTTTGATATTATCATACACCGTCATATTTAATCGTTTCTTGACCTTCATTGTTGAATGCAATCAGTCACAATTACCAATATACCCAGAAGGGTCTCAAGATCAACGGAGTTGTCATTAATAACATAAGATATGCAGATGATACTGTATTACTAGCTGACAGTATCAGTGACCTCCAAGACCTATTAGATCTTGTTAATAATGCTGGTGAGCAACTGGGCCTAACACTCAACGTCAATAAAACTAAATGGATGACTTTTGGACGACTAGATCACTCTGGATCAATGATACAGTTAAATGGTTGTAATGTCGAAAAGGTGGAGAGATTTAGATACCTCGGCAGTATCGTCACGGAGACTCTTGACCCAGATATAGAGATTAGGTGCAGAATTGAAGCAGCAAGAACTGCGTTCATAAAAATGAAATCCCTTTTCTGCAATGACAATATCAGCTTAAAACTAAGGCAGAGAATGCTAAAATTTTATGTGTGGTCGGTCTTGCTGTATGGTTGTGAAACATGGACCTTGAAAATAAATACCATGAACATGTTAGAGGCTTTCGAAATGTGGCTTCACCGGAGAATGCTCAAGGTCCCATGTACCAACATGATCACCAACACAGAAATTCTCAGGCAGGCTAGAGCAGATAGAGAACTGCATACATTAAATAAAATCAAGAAAATTTCATATCTGGGTCATATACTTCGAGGGGAGAAGTATCACTTGCTCCATTTGATATTGAAAGGCAAGATAGAGGGTCGCCGAGGGCTTGGTAGGATACAAATGTCTTGGCTGTGAAATATACGAGAGTGGACCGGCATTAGAAGTGTGGAGAAGGTATTCCGGGCAGCGCAAGATAGATAGACCTTTCCAAGAGTGATCGCCAACGTCGGAGGGACCTGATAAGGCACACAAAGAAGAAGAAGTCACAATTGATGGCTTTGATATTATCATATACCGTCATATTTAGTCGGTTCTTGACCTTCATCGTTGAATGCAATCAGTCTGATGCAATTAAATTATTACTAATTTGTTTTTGTGCAACAAAGTTAATGAACTCATTAGATAATTATTAGAAATGCAATCTAAAAATAACCGTTCAAGTCGAATACATACGAGTATATCGTAATACATGATTTATCAGCAGGTATGGAGTGACGTGACGTGATGGATTCTCCTTGACGGATGACTTTGAATGATTGATTCGACCCTAATGGATTCATTGAAGCATATAGATATTTATATACCTCACTGTAAAGGTTACGTGATTACACTGACCGCAAGTTGGTGGGTTTTAGATTTGGCAAAACCCAAAATTATCTTTACTCAACAATTGATCACGTCATTATTGACTCTTAAATATATGAAGTGGAAAAAAAATCGTGTCTACAAAACTATACGTTATGTATTGTTATCTAGACATACGTAAGTAAGGATTTAGTGGAGAAGGCATGGATTGATGTTGAAAGAAAAGTACATTTGTTTTATGAATACTAGGAGTTAACAAATTCACCAAATTTAAATAAGGGGGCATCCATTAATTATGTGAGTACAAACGGGGGGAGGGAAAAAAATATAAATATAAATATAAATTTTGGCGCAAATTTATCTCACCGAGGGGGGGGGGTCTAGATTGGAAGAAAAACTGCTCACTTAATTAATGGATGCCCCCTAAGAATCCTTGGACATTCTGTAGAAAGAATAATACTTATTGTCATCACTTTCATGCAATTCACTGGCGGCGACGAACACCCTACAAATAATTTTTCTTTCAATATATGGGGTGAACCCAAAATCTTCTATTATATAATTTTTTATTCCTATAGAGAAGATTGTCTTCATCGCTAGAGTCACTTGACATCGAAAAAAATATCAAGTTCAGTAAATTTCGGGTAGCGCCGTGTACGGAAACCAGTTGTAAAGAGCAGTATATCCGTAGGCTACTTATGGTTGCGTCACAGTCGCGTAGTTTGTAAATATCTCCATGCACGAAGAACCTTTTGTCTAATATTTCAGCGTTGATCAAGATTTTTAAGGTTTTCATGGTTCGCATGCGATGAGAAACATATTTCAAAATCTTTTTATTTATATGTTGGTTCCACACTATTAAGCGTACATATAATATAGCTACGAGTTTGGTCACCACTCTCCCACAACTCAAAAACGAAGTAAAATAAATTGACTGTATATATTTGGTATAGGTATTCAGACCATATTGATCATTCATTTCTTTAACTGGATATGGAAACTCACGTACGTGAAACCTTACAAAAGTTACCCAAGGCAGTTTACTTGATTTCCTTGAATTTCGCAATTAAACCGATTTTTGGCCTTAATTTCTGTAGTTTAAAAAAAATGCTTTACAATAAATACGTGTTGTTTTAATAATGTTGAGTTTTGGTTTAACACACAAGGCATGTCCTCAAAATTCTCTACTAACTCTCGAAGCCGCTTTCGCCAATAAAAATATAGTATTAACCGACCCTCAGCCGTTTTGTAAAAAAGGATATTAACATTTTTTTTTGGTTGCCTCGTGCTTAGTTAATTTGGAAATTTATTGAATTGAAAACTTCTTTAGTACCGTTGTAATTTGAAACTCGATTAAACGAAAAATAGCGACGCTAAAATGAGACAAACACATACATCGATAGGATTTAGCCTGCGAGAGAATGAGATAGTATAATCGGACTCCTCTTTGTGCGGTGCTTCGTAGCCTTCACACTCTTGTCTATTTTAGTTTTCTGAAGGTTTCAATTCTACCGCGTGTAAATTGCACACTCTGTTTTATTTTTTTAAATAATAAAAATCAATTTTCCCACGCCTGGTTTTGAACCCACGACCGAGTTCAAAGCCAAGGAGCTTGCACTATGCCACGGAGGTCAATAAATTAAAATTTAATAGTCAGAAGTCTCAGAAGGTACCAAATAGATTGTTATTATTACACGTTCCGCCCACATGTGATTTTTTTCTGTTAAAAGAAATAAATTGTACATTCCAGAAAGCCCAACTTTACGTGGCTGTAAATTATGTTGTAAAAAGTGGTTATAAATTTTTTGTCTATACTAGAGGCATCTTTTTGTGTGTGAAGTTTTATTTTTAGAGGTCAATGTTCCCATTTAAAAGCACGTGCTGATAAAAAAAATGGTTTCAGCCACATTTTAAGGCGAAGCGCAACGTGTTGTAAAATTCAGGATCAGGCCGTTAACAATAACACTCCTTATGTAGATGAAGTTAAGGTTTAAATTCCCGTTTGACACAAGCCGCCTTTTTTTACGTTAGGTTCACACAGAATGCCCTGAGGAAAATAACTCCCCTCAAGGCCTATGTCATCTTTAGGGATGCTGTTTGGAGGGTCTTTTTGGGAAAGGAAGGAGAGCAAGTTCTGGGAAGGAAAAGAGTATTAGGGGTGTTTAGGAATCTGGGGGTCAGTGTGTCCAGGAGTGACCGACGTGTGAATCCATTCCTCCCACTTGTACCCAAAGGTACTCCCTCAAACAAATTGTAAAAAGTTATTGATGAAGAGTGTTTTTATTATTTTATACGGTGCTCCAGATTTTATGTCCGGGTTAAATCTTTCCCAAATGAAAGACTAAACCCTTCCACACACTTTTCCACAAATGAATATCTAGTAAATTCACGGAATGTAAGTGCACTATATAAGTATAATAAATACAAAACAATACAAGAACAATACGTCAATCCACCAGAAACATAATGGGAAAATATTTCACCGACTCCAGATATTTTCATATCAGAGGGTTCGGCTCTGATGAAATCCTAACTGGTCCGATAAATCCTACTGATCCCTCAATATAAATATTTTAAAAATCTTTCGTAATCCTACATGTATTTAAAATGACCGACTTTTGCATTTTTATGTACAAATTTTTTGACAAATCTAATACGCCTAAATTTTGAATGAGAGAGCTTGGTATAATGCCAGTAGCCGAAATAACAAATGGTAATATTTTTATAGTCTGAGAATGCCAAATTCTTTTAATCTCATTTCCTAAATCTGTATACTTTCTTATTTTTTCAGAAACAGTTTTCTGAATATTACAAGAATTTGGAATAGCGACATCAATGATATAAGTTATTTTTTTAATTTTGTCATGTAAAACTATATCGGGTCTATTATGACTAATTGTTCTGTCTGTTAGAATAGTTTTATCATAATAAATTTTATAAAATTAATTTTCTAAAAATGAATTTGGTTCATATTCATAATATGGTACATTACGGCAGTCAATCAAGTTATGTTTAATTACCAAACTTTGGTGAATTATTTTTAAAACTTGATTGTGCCTAAATGTATACTCGGACGGCGCTAATACAGAACATCCCGATATAATATGTTCTATAGTTTCCGGAAAAGCCAAACATTTTCTACATAAATCATCAATCTGATTTGCATCTTTGATGATATGCTTCCTATAATTTTTAGTATTAATGACTCTATCTTGAATTGCAAGCATAAAGCCTTCTATTTCTGCGCTCAACTCTCCAATACTCAACCATTTGTTTGACGAAAAATTGTCAACATATGTTTGGTTGAGATAGTTGAAGTGTTTTGCGTGAAGAATTTTATTTGACCAGGAATCTAATAATTCCTGGTTGGTATTTATAAGAATGCTGAAATATTTCTATCTGCCTGGCAAATTATTTTATGCATTTCTGAACTATCAGCTTTCCTATGGAAAAAATTTCTTAGCATTTCTACCTGATTATGTTTTAAAGATGTTATTTTGACTATACCTCTACCTCCTAAATTTCTAGGTAAATTAATTCTTTCTAGAGCTGAATTTGGATGATGGGAATGAAATTTTGTTAACGTAGTTCTAATTAATCGTTCTAAGCTATCTAAATCGGTATTAGACCATTTAATTATGCCAAATGATTAAGTTAATAGAGGTATTGCCCAAGTATTTATCGCCTTTACTAAATTTTTAGCAGATAGATTGCATTTTAAAATTTTTCTAATCCTAGTTTTAAATTTAATCCTAATATCATTTTTAATACTAGTATGATCTAATCTACTTGATTGCGGATATCCTAAATATTTATAAACCTCATCCCCTTTCATACTTTCAATTTTGAAATTTCTAAATATACCCTCGTTTCCATCTACAATTTTACCTTTCTCTATATGGATCGTTCTACATTTATCTAAACCAAAAGTCATTTTAATATCATCTGAAAAAATTTTAACTACTTTAATCATTTTCTCTAAATTTGGTTCAGAATTCGAATATAATTTTAAATCATCCATAAATAATAAATGAGAAATTATATTTCTCTCTCTATTATTACCTTTAATTTTTATTCCAAACTTGCTTTTAATTAACATTTTAGATAGAGGATTTAATGCTAAGCAAAACCAAAGAGGACTCAATGAGTCTCCTTGAAAAATCCCTCTTTTTATTGAAATACCCGGTACTATAATTTTCTTATTTTTCAAATTCAAAAGCAAATCGGTATTCCAAAATGCCATAATTTTTTCCAAAAAGCTAATAATAATTGGGTTAATTTTGTATATATTTAAAACTTTTATCAGCCACGAGTGCGGGACACTATCATAAGCCTTTTGGTAATCTATATAACAAATATGTAAATTACGTTTTTGGGTTTGAATCTGTTTTAGAATTACAGAATCAATAACTAATTAAATAATAATTATCTATTATTTTTATTATACTGTTTTTAGATTTCGTGACAACACAAATATTACACTAATTATTGTGTTGGTGACCTTTCCCATCATATGTTGGGAAACATTAGGAGCATTAGGGATCTATAATAATAAATCAATTAAGTTTTTATATAACATTTATTAAAATGTCAACGCCGCTGATAATATAATTCTTTTGACGGAATTACCCAACTCAGCTCAGCGTTCAAATAATAAAGTGAAGTCAGTGTGGTTTTTGCGGGTTAAAATAAAATCGTGTTTTCAAAATGTGTGATGTAAAAAATGATGTTTATTGACATTGTAATATAAACTCATTTTATTTTATTAGGCAAACTTACAGGTTTAACATTAGGTACATAAATAAAAATATAAGAAATTTTATTAATTAGGTTATTACCCAATTAATAATAATGAATGTTCACATCGCACACAAATCTTAATATATAAAAATTAATGTTTCTTTGTTTGTCGCTTATGCGTTCCTAAACCGATTGCAATGAAACTTTGGTGATACGCATGCCCGCGCAGGTTTGATGAAATTATTTCCTATACCATTCATCCGACTGCGATGATAGTTTGGTGAGTTGTTGTGCGCACACCCAAAAAAGTTTCTATTTATTCAGGTGTACTCTGGCGTTATTAAATTAGCATAGAAATTTTACTAGAAGACGCGAGTGTTGTTTCGAAAAAATTTAATTTGTGTATTTCATATAATTTAGCGGCACTGAGAGAAAGAAGGATGGGAGGGAAACCGGTAGGGGAGGTTCGTGGGGATGAGTCGAGGGAGGAGGGAATCAGGGACGAGGAACGCGGTAAGGAAACTCGGTGAGGTCGCGGGAGGGGTGGAAGACGGGGAAGGTGGAGGGGAAACACGGGAAGAAAAGGGGACGTGAGAGGGGAACGGGAGCAGGAACGGAGACACGGGAAAGACACATAGGGAGAAACAATTTCTTTATGTGGCATTGCAACGCATGCCGGGTTCTCGCTAGTATTAATTAAAAAAAAAAGTTAATGTTTATATAAATAGGAGCTAAAAAATAATAATAATATGCAAGCAGCGTGCCAATTTTGTGGTTAGGTGATAAGAAAACCAAATAAAAATAAAAGAGTTCAAAAACAACTCGAAAAAATTCCAAAGGAATTCGCGAAAACGATATTTAAAAAATCAGGTCTCACAGCTCTCAAAATTAATTTGTTGAGTAAATAGTGTTGCGTCAAAGGTTTATGAAGGTGTAAAATTCGAAAATTTTAATATTGATGTCACGCATATGTAATGTTATGACAGTACGAAATAAGTAACCAGAAATTTATTAAAAATACACTGAACAGATTATTCCTAGAACTGTTATCGACACTGATTTTATTTAAAACTGATTTGGCCAATTTAAATAAGAGATTTGACTACTTACTAACGCTTATACAAATTTATGTGCGTATTAATAGGTTAAGGTCTAATTTTTTGGATAGTAAGCTTAACAACGTTTGGTGACTTAGCAGGGGTTCCTGGGTTCATGGGATGAGGTTTGTCCGGGTCTAACATATCTTTGATCCATTTTAACCAAAGTAAAGCAAAATTGAGTTTACTTCGGGCATATGCTCACTCCCCCGACACGCTTCTATATATCTTTCTAGTCAGTGACAAAAACAATCATGTTTGACGTCCTGCTGAAAGTTGGTAGATTGAGTGAACTACACGCATTAACACATTGATGTGTTGAAAATTTGTTCACTTTTTCACAAAGAAAGTAGGTCTGCTTTACGCACATCAAAATATCGACACGAATTAACATGTTTCTCGAAAATTCAAAAATACACCCTTTTTGCGTACTTTTATAGCTAGGTGTCGTTATTAATGAACTGAACATTAATAATAAAAATAATAATGAAAATACTTAAAACCTTTTAACCCCTCAGGCTAAATTGTTCTCTTTCGGAACAACTCATAGAAAACGTTGTGTCGCCCTTACTATTATTATTATTTTTTTACAGAGTTATTTTATAACTAACTAACTAACTAACCATCACGCCGTTTCCCCGCAGGGGTAGGCAGAGAGGACGGACCGCCAAACAACTCGGTCTTGGCACACACTCCTTGCCTCGGAGGAGTTTAAAAATACTTGAGAAAATCTTTGGAAAAAGTTGGAATAGGTATTTGAGATTTTTTTATACAGGTTGATTTCATAAAGGCCTGTAAAAAACATTAACTTCTTTTTTACGCATTGTTTATTGTAATAACAAGGAAATTTAAAATTGATTTCACGGAACCAAGCGACGCTGAGTCTAGAACGTCTATTTCCCGTCACAGACGATACAAAATAGGTGTGCCAAGTACATGGTTCTTACGCCGATGGCATAAGGTTCACTTTAAAAATCCAAATTCGTCGAGTGCCGGCCGTATATCAAAAATAACAATGAGAAAATGCATAAAATTATTTTGTGAAGTTCGGGCGTAAATATCATTTTTTTGCGATTATTATAAAAGAAACTGAATTTTCCAATAAAATCATATCCGAAAAGGGGGTTATAAGTAGGAGAGTTTGCACTTGAAAGTGTTTTTTTTATAGACCTAATACTTTATTTTTTTCTAGGCTTATTAAAAGACATTAAAAAAATTACCTAATTTTTTAAGGCAAGATATTTTCTAGACGCAGTATTGAATTGAAGCCTCTATATTAGGTACGTCAAAGCTATCAATTTTTCAAAACCAAAATACCTATATGATTTTGTATTATTTCGCATGGCTTCATCTTAAGATATACATCACATTTGAAGTCGATTTTGCTGCACAACTAATGTTTGTTTTATAAGAGCTCTCGTTTTCGAGAAAATCAACTCCAAAGATGGAATTGTTAGGTAAATTTTTTTTTTAAATCCGTGGCTGGGGGCGTTAAAATCAGTTGTTTAATGTATTTTAAAATCCCAAATCTCCACTCCTATATCCATTGTAATTTTATCAAATGTTCAATTTTGTTTAAATATAGTCCATTACTTCTCCAATGTAAAATGTGTGTCCCTTTAAAATCTAAAATTCAAATCATCATCAATCAAAAAGTCCATGTCATAATAACGATTTTAATAGACAATGGACACGATAACAATAAAATATTACTCAAAAGATAAGTAAGGTATTCCGCAAACAATATTAAAGTAATATTCAAACCCGAGGTAATAATGCCTACTGGTAATTACCAAACAACCAGAAAATCAACCGTCAAATATGACTTAGCAACAAATATGGGAAACCAATATATTTTTGACAAAATCCTTGTAGACCCCCTCCTCCATGTGTTGTGTACATAAACCGTA
This sequence comes from Limnephilus lunatus, assembly GCA_917563855.2. Classification (NCBI taxonomy): domain Eukaryota; kingdom Metazoa; phylum Arthropoda; class Insecta; order Trichoptera; family Limnephilidae; genus Limnephilus; species Limnephilus lunatus. The sequence continues at coordinate 12,337,675 of OU830596.1, forward strand.
GTTTAAGAAATAATTTTACCAGTCTGAAAATGGCCTTAACTTTTTCAAACCAACTACGGTCACAAATAAATTAAGTGAAATATATTTTTTAATTGTTTTAACACAATATTTTCTAGCTCTTACTATTTTGTTTATGTTTTATTTATTTATTTCAGTTAATTAAAAACAGTTGTATACTGTTTTCCAAGAATTAGAGACCTTTACATGTTTTCTAAGACATGGACGTTATTTCTCAAAGTATGTTGATTCATATAGCTCAGACTTTCCGCTACAAAACGATTATTGATCCGGCTTGGTAGCTGCTTCAGTGCGACATTTGCATCCGTTTGAGATCCCGTCCCCCGTCGCCCGCTATGTTTATTAAATTTTTCGCTTTCTCAACCAGTTGCCCTTTTTCCGTACATTCCCCCATACAGACGATTTTTGGGGAAAAATTGGCGTAAACAAAGTGTTCGTTGGATTCGTACCTACTTTAAAACAAACTTTAAAAGAGCTCTACCAACAAAGGCACCAATGAATTCATTTTGAATAATTCGGCGTTCTCTACCATTCACTTTCGCTCCTTATAGCATCCGTTACAATATATTCACACCTACACAAAGGCAAATATTACATATAGGTGATCATTTTGGCACATTTTGCAAGCAATTAAATAAATTTGTATTTAATGAAAACAGTTTACGGTTCTTACAGGAGAATCTGAAAATAAAAATAAAATAAGTAAAACGTAGATATGCTTGGAGAGACCAGACCTGCAATAATTGACCAAATCCACTGAAATAACACAATATAGGGATAACTCTATGAAACGGTGGTGGCGATTTTTTACGCTCTTGTTTGATTTCAGGTGGAGGTTTTCTGTGGTACTCACTTTTGTAAATCAAACGCTTGTTTTGTGTTTGTTTGTCTGGTCATAATTTATTATTCTTTTATTTACATAATCCTGATTTTTTATAAGATTTATATTGTGATCTGCTTGTTGGAACACATTTTTTTACGTAAGAATGGAAGCTACCTTCCTTTGTTCTTCTATAGAACTATTTGAATAATGGAACAAAAAAGAAAATAATAAAATTAGGTAGGTACTTGCCTAGAAGTAATTGCCCATAGAACAAGTACCTACTCAATAAGCATCAATTTTAACCATAGCTCCCCGACAAAAAGGGCTGAAATTAAATGAAAGTTCTTTTTAGAACCCTATAATAGTTAAAATTGATTATTATTATTTGTGAGATAAATTATTTTTAAAAAATAAAAAAGAGAGGTGAAACTAGCTATTACACATATCGTAATCATCCATTGATTGTTGTAGTTAGTTTAGAAACAATAATATAATAAATTGAAGTAAATCATTAGAAGATATGCATAAGAAAAAAAAATAACACTAAATTATAAAATGTTCATCTTCTTGATCCTCGATCGATAGCCTCTGCAGTTCTTGTCTTCAAGAAAGATGGCTTCTTTTTGATCCTTGGCCTTAGTAAAGATGACTTATTTTTTATACTGCTCTTCTTAGATGTTAGTAGTTTATTTTGATCCAGTTCTTCTAAGATGTGATAGCATCGTCCATTGGTAGAAGACACAATTTGGTAATGGGCCTTTTCATAGACCCTTGCTGCGTCTTCAAGGTGACTATACGGGTTATCCCATCTTGTCCAGGGTGAGTGGCGATGACACGTCCCATCCTCCATAAATTTGGTGGTGCGTTGTCGTCTTTGATGATAACTAAGTCCCCAATCTTTAGTTGTCGCCGGTTCCCATCCGTCCATTTAGTCCTTTGCTGCAGCTCTCCCAGATATTCAATTCTCCATCTTGACCAGAAGCTCTGTCTTAGTTGGCTTAGTTTTTGGAAATTATTAAGCCTGTTTATGGGAATCTGTTGTAGGTCAGGTTCAGCTACAGCTGACAGGTTATCACCAATAAGAAAGTGACCTGGAGTAAGTGCGAAGAGGTCGAGGGGATCGTTGGATAGTGGAATTAAAGGCCTAGAATTTATGCAGGACTCTATTTGGTATAATAACGTACACATCTCTTCATATGTTAATGAAGAGACGTTTGCCACTCTTTTTACGTGATATTTCACACTTTTTATGTTAGATTCCCAAAGACCTCCATGATGAGGACCTTTAGGTGGGATAAAAACCCACTGAATAGACATATTAGTTAAGTAATTAGCTATTTCCTTTTGAGAGACATATAAATTATACATATTTTTCAATTCATTATTCGCTCCAACAAATGTAGTAGCATTATCAGAATACAATTTACTAGGTTTTCCACGTCTGGAAATGAAACGCTTTAAACAATTAAGAAATGCATCTGTAGTCAGAGCGGTGACCAGTTCTAAATGAACTGCCTTAGTAGAGAAGCATATAAACAAACAAATATAAGTCTTGACTGAATTGGATCTCCTACTGATTCCAGACTTTATTAAGATTGGCCCTGCGTAATCCAGTCCTGTAACAGAGAACGGTCTACATGATGACACTCTATCCTCTGGAAGGTCAGACATTATTTGATGACTTGTTTTTGGACTGCATTTGAAGCACACAATGCAATTTTTAAGTATTTTTTTAATAGCATTTTTTGCCATTATAGGCCAATATTTTAGTCTAATAAGTGCTAGTAACGTTTGAGTACCTACATGCAAATTTGTATAATGAAAATGTTTAATGATTAACTTTGTTAGAGGGTGATCGTGAGGTAGTAATATCGGATGTTTTTGTGCTTCATGTATTAGTTTTCCTCTGGACAATCTCCCATCTACATGCAATAAATCCATATGTATAAATGGGTTTAATGATTTGAGATGACTGGTTTTATCTAAGTTTTTTCCCGCCTTTAATGTTTTAATTTCTTTTGAAAATGAATAAGATTGAGTGACTGTTATTAATGATTGTAACGACTTGTTTAATTCTATTATTGAAAGTTGTCCGCTAAATGTATGTTTTTTTTTCTTGTATTATTAATGAAACGTAGGATATAAGCAGTTACTCTTTGTAAACGCGTGAGAGAAGAAAAACGATAAAACAATTCCCAATCTTTATTCATACTGACGGTTAAATTTATTTTGCTTTTTAATTCCGGTGGATCGATGCAAATTTCCTTATAGTTCGGCCAAGTTACTTCATCTTGAGTTAACCAATTAGGACCTCTCCACCAGATTTCTGAAGAAAATAGACTTTTAGCACTGGTTCCTCTTGATAAAATATCCGCAGCATTATCTTCGGAGTTGACATGCTTCCATTGACTGGTTTCGCTTCTTTCCTGTATTTCTGCAACTCTGTTTGCAACAAATGTATTCCATCGCGCTGGTTGATTTCCTATCCAGCATAGAGTTATAGTGGAATCACACCAATAAAATGTTTTATCCAAAGGTATACCTAGGGATTCCTTTACTTTTTCAACAACTTTTGTTAACAGAACAGCACCACATAATTCCAATTTAGGCAAAGAAATCGTTTTTAATGGAGCTACTCTTGATTTAGCTGTGATTAATTGAGAATGCCGTTTTCCTGATTGGTCTGTGGATAGCATATATACGCAAGCAGCGTATGCTTTTTGAGATGCGTCACAAAATCCGTGCAATTGTATATTTACGGTTTGATTACATATAATTTTTCTAGGTATTTGAAAAGAATTTACACCTTTTAAATCTTCTAAATATTTTTTCCAAAGCTTCAGAATTTCTATAGGTATTTCTTCATCCCAAGATATCTTTTCTTGCCATAATTTCTGCATAATAAGTTTAGCATTCACGGTTACTGGTCCTAGCAAACCTAATGGATCGAAAATACTAGCAATCAGTGACAAAATATTCCGTTTATTATAAATAGGATGTGACGGTAGTTCCACGTGATATACAAAACTATCTTTTTCGCAATTCCAAGCTAAGCCTAGAATTTTCTCTCCTTCTGGTTTATCCAAAATTACCATATCAGTGGCCTGATCGGCCTCCGATGACAAATCAGAAGAATTAGACCGCCATTTTCTTAAGTTCATACCGGCCGAATTCATTATGGAGATTAACTGTTCTTTTAACAAATTACAGGATTCCACATTGTCTGCACCTGTAATTAGATCATCTATGTAAAAATCTCTCTCTAAAATGAGACTAGTTTCAGGATATAACTGAGTGTTTTCCATACTCAGCTGCTTCAAGCAACGCGTGGCTAAGAAAGATGACGGTCCCATACCATAAGTTATCGTATTTAACTTGAAATGGCCCATTTCCTCTTCTGGAGATGCTCGCCAAAGTATTTTTTGGAAGACGCGGTCCTCCTCTCTAATGTTGACCTGCCTGTACATTTTCTCTATGTCAGCCGTCAATGCCACTTGATATTTTCTAAAATTCAACAAATGGGTATATAAATCATTTTGTATTATTGGACCAACCATTAACGCGTCGTTTATTGATATCCCGCTGGAGGTTTTTGCGGAGCCGTCGAACACCACTCTTAGTTTGGTAGTGCTGCTGGTTTCCTTCTTGATTGCATGATGAGGTAAATAGTAAGATTTTTCTTCATTTGAAACTGGTTCAAATTTTGTCATATGACCTAAGTTTTCATATTCTTCCATGAATTTAATGTATTGAAGTTTCAAATCCATATTAGAAGATAATTTCTTTTCCAAGTTTAAAAATCTTTTTTCTGCCATAGGCAAGGAAGTACCTATTTGATCTATACAAGGTCGGAATGGTAAGCTTACTTCGAAATGCCCATTTTCATCCCTTTTTTGGGTTGACTTGAAGCTCTCTTCACAAGCCTTTTCTTCATAATTTTGGTGCTTGATGGACACCAATTCCTCTTGTTTCCAAAATCTTTCAATTTGATTGTGAATCATATTTAAAGATAAGTGACACGAGGATGATTCTTGCTCTTTTTTTGTAGTGCACATTCTAATTGGCCCGGATAATATCCATCCAAGTTCAGTGCGTTGCAGCGTAGGTCCAGTTTTTCCTAATCTCAATTGATCAGTGGTCAGCATTTCCCAAAATAGTTCGGAGCCGAGTAATATATCCACATGACCGGAAGTGGAAAATTCAGGATCGGCCAATTTCAATCCTGGTGGTATGTTTGCCTCCCTTTTTGGAAAAGAGGTCTGCGGTAACTTGCTGGTGATTTCTTGTAATACCAAGCAAGTAACAAGTTTTTTGTAATTAGAGTTTATTGATGACAATTCAAACGAGAGGCTCTTCTTTACATTTGTTATATTATTATGTAACCCAGAGACCGGCATATTTAATGACTTGTACTTTATGTTTAATTTTTTAGCAAATCGTTCAGTTATGAAATTCACCTGAGAACCATTATCCAACAATACTCTCGCTGAATGAATAATTCCATTACTGTCCTTAACGTTCACCATTGCCGTTGATAACAAAATTGTTTTTTCTGCTTCTCCAAAAGTGGAATGGTTTGAGACTGGTACTTGATCTATGCCATTCTCAGTGTTTTGATCCTCTTTAGGGAAAATATGGAGTAATGTGTTGTGTCCTGCTTTATCGCAAGTTCTACAATTATTCTTACTCCTGCATTCTTTAGTTGAATGACCTACATTTAAACACTTGATGCAAGCTTGTAATTGCTTGATTTTCTCAAACCGTTCATGTTGGTTTAGTTTCAAAAACTGTTTACAGAAATAAATCTTATGATTTTCCTTACAAACAATGCATTTCAACCTTTGCGACAATAATGAAACTGAAGATTCCTTTTTGTAACTTGACGGTTTATGATGCGCGAATATTGGTTTGGCTGTGGAACATGTTGCTTCCGATGCTTCCAAGACTATCGCTCGATCTGTTAAACATTTTAAAAATTCTTGCAATGTCGGTATTTTTTCTTTAGTTGGATATTGTTCCCAATAGATCCGGGTATTGGAATCTAATTTGTTGGCCAAAATATAAATTATTATTACATCCCAATACTCCGTGGGTAGACCTATGTTTTTCAATGAATTCAAATGTAATTGTGTTTGATCTAATAAACTTCTCAAGGCGACGTGACTTTCTTGTTTTAATTCCTTGAGCTTAAACAATGAATTTAAATGTTGATTAGCTATTACACGCTTATTTTCAAATCTATTTGATAAAACCTGCCAAGCTATTTCGAAATTGTCTTGGGTAATTTCAAGTGCGTTTAATATTTGTGATGCCTTTCCTTTTAAACAATCACGCAAATAGTAATGTTTCTGAAAATTATTTAATGATTTATTATTACCCACTATCGTGACGAAAGCATCCTTAAAAGATAACCATTTCGAATAATCACCACTAAATTCTGGGAGCGAAAACGTAGGTAATTGGATCTTAATATTGTTAGTATCATCAATTTTTTCAATGCTTTTTATGGATTTTTTTGCTAACGTCACTACTTGATAATATTGCAATTCAAAACACTCAAGTGGGCTATCCTCTTCATCTGAGTTACTATCAAACTCTTCGATCTGAGATTGTATATTCTTAAAGCGATTTAACAGTGTGTTTACCTCCTCCAATCTTGTTTCCGTTTCTATTACATCAACTGAATCACTTAATAGGTAATTCTTAAATCGTGTTAATTGTGCCTTCAATTCACCGCGCTTCTTCATCAGTGATTTTAATGTTTGTGGCATAATGCAGAATTTTTTACACAAACATACACATTAAATTATTTAAAAATAAACTTTTGTTTGTTCCACCTTTGCGGGAGTGAATAATAAATAGATTACAATAAAATAAATTATATTATTTAATAATCAGTGGTAATCATAGAGTAAATTATTTGGAATCTACCTACTGGTTAAATTATATTAGGTTGACAATATTTTATCTTGTTGATTATAATATCACGCAAAAAGAGTGGCTCTTGGTGGCGAATTCTTCGCGTGATTTTACAAGTTATATTATAATGCCTTAATACCTTAGGAATATGTAATGATGAATAAGAATGATGTAGACCGGACGGCTGGCTGGATGAGCTGGTTTTCATCCGGCTCGAAGGACCATATGGCGCTTTTTTACGCTCTTGTTTGATTTCAGGTGGAGGTTTTCTGTGGTACTCACTTTTGTAAATCAAACGCTTGTTTTGTGTTTGTTTGTCTGGTCATAATTTATTATTCTTTTATTTACATAATCCTGATTTTTTATAAGATTTATATTGTGATCTGCTTGTTGGAACACATTTTTTTACGTAAGAATGGAAGCTACCTTCCTTTGTTCTTCTATAGAACTATTTGAATAATGGAACAAAAAAGAAAATAATAAAATTAGGTAGGTACTTGCCTAGAAGTAATTGCCCATAGAACAAGTACCTACTCAATAAGCATCAATTTTAACCAGGTGGGTTTCCGGTACTAAAAAAATCATGATTGTAATGTATTTTAATCCCTGTGATTAAGGTTACTTGAATTGTGTTCGCAAACTCCCAAATAAGATCGAGGTTCATTGATATTACTGTATTTACGTTATCTTAATGTTTACAATGACTATTTAACTGAACCGGACGTCCTTTATATAGAAGACTTTTAAGTAAATCTGCGGCTGGGAGCGACACACAAAGCCTAGCTATTTGCCTTCAGCTATTACCTTAACCGTTCATACATGGCAATGTCTATGGCAATCGTAGTAAACAACACAAGTAATAATTGCTCTTTAATTTTAGCAAATATAAGTGATAAAACCGAAGAAAGTCTTTAAAAAGTGCACAAATCGATTCTGATTTTCACCTTCACTATCTACCAGCAATACAGTTCTGTGTTCTTGTTTATCCAGTGCTCAAACGTTAATTAAAAAATAACTTCAAAATCAATCACACTGACAGAAGCAAAGGGCCAACTTTACACAAGCAGGCCGAACACGCAAAATGACCAGATCAACTCAAGTTATGGATGTGTTAACTGAAATGAAGCAAGAATTTAAAGAGCTACGAAAAGATTTCACGGACTTTAAGGCTACAATTGATTATTGTGCAAACAAAATCGACGACTTTTCCAAGCAAATTCATGAAATGGATAAAAAAATGAAAAAAGTTGAAAAAAATGAAAACGATATTTTTGTTATCAAGAGTGCCCTACGAGAAGTGCAGAAAAAATTAAACGATATTGAACATACAAATAAGTCATGCAACATCGAAATTCGAGGAATCCCAGAAAAAAATAATGAAAATCTACTGGAAATCATAGATGAAATTGGAGCAACCGTCAAACTCGACCGCGCTGATCTAGAAGTTAACAATTTCTACAGAATTCGGCGGGACCCGAAAATTCCTAATGACGTGCCTCCCTATGAACGAGTACGCCCAATAATTGTGAAATTCAATAAACAACTAAAACGAGACGATTTCCTTGCGGCCGTCAAAACATTCAACATAAAACACAAACTCAAAGAAGACAAACTAAACACCACCCATTTGAAGAAGTTCTCAACTCAAAAAAAGGAGCCCATTTTCATCAGTGAACACCTTACAACACACGAAAAGAATATACTTCGGCTTACGAAAAGATTCGCAAAAGATCATCAGTTCGCTTTTGTGTGGACAAGAAACGGGCGATGCTTCCTCAGGAAGTCTTTTACCTCCAAGATTATAGTGATTTCCCATGAAGATCAGCTAACGCTGGAATTACTGAATAAACAGCCCGATTTAAATCAACAAACTGCTGAAAGGAACACTGATTGATAATTTTGCCTACACGATAATCATTTATAATAAATACCCAATCTATAATGATAAAATGCCTTTATATGAATATCAGGGGAATGAGGACCAAAATTGATGAAATATACGAAAACATCCTTATCAACGACTACGATTTAGTAAGTCTAACGGAAACATGGCTGAAGGAATCGATCTATGACCAGGAATTAGTGGACAACCGTTACGAAGTATTTCGGAGGGATAGAATACACAAGACAAAAAAAGACGGAGGAGGAGTCATGGTTGCTGTATCAAAAAAACTAGAGGCGAAGAGGATGGCGCACTGGGAATGTCAAGCAGAAGACTTGTGGATCCAACTCAATATAAATCTTAATAACAGGAGTGTCAAACTAAATATTTTCACAGTATATCTACCACCATCTGAAGAAGAATCCATTATAAGCTCATTTTTAAGCAATCTTCGGAATGTCTACCTAACAACACCAAACCAACACATTTTAATATTTGGCGATTTCAATAAGTCTAACATTCATTGGATCCCCGATGAAATAAATAATCTATTACCTTTCACCTCAAACACAAACACAATCACCACTGACATCATCGATACACTGTCATTCTGTAATCTCAAACAATTTAACGGAGTAGCTAATCACCAATCCAAAATATTGGATCTCATTTTGTCGGACAAACAAGATATATCAGTAACTCACTCTTCATTTCCACTAAGCAAAGAAGATCCATATCACCCTGCTCTAGAAATTAATTTTCTTTTCAATTTCCTACCAAATCTAGAAACCTGCAACATCTCAAGACCAAACTTTTATAAAGCCGACTATGACTCAATCAATGCCTTGCTTTGTGAGATTGATTGGGAATTCATCAATCAGGGCAAAATAGATCAATCTGTCGATCAGTTTTACAGTATACTCTACCAGATTATCTCTTCTCACGTTCCCATTAGAATGAATAAAAAACACTTCCCTAAGTGGTATTCACAAGATCTCATTCGTTTGATAAAAGAAAAAAACAAATTTCACAAAAAATATAAAAAATATGGCAATGAACTAGATCATTTATCATACAAATTAATTAGAACCAGAACTAAAAATGTAATTAAAGTTTGTTACCATAAACACTTAGACTTGATCAAACAAAACTTAAAAGCTAACCCAAAAGATTTCTGGAAATTCGCAAAAAGTAAGTATAAAAACACAACTGACATACCAAAAGAGATGCACTTAAATGACGAAAAGACTACCAAAGGCCAAGTTATCTGCGAGCTCTTTTCTAGGCATTTCCAATCAGTTTACAAACCACCCAATGCAAACTATTTTCCACAATTCCCTGAAGACTTCTGTAATGAAAGCCTCGGTACGATCAATATTTCGCCTACAACGGTTTTAATCAAATGTAAAAATTTGAAAACTAATAAGGGATCAGGTCCTGATGGTATTCCTCCCATTTTTTTCAAAACATGCAGAGATTTCCTTGCCAGACCACTCAGCCTACTTTTCAACAAATCACTACAAGACGGTATTTTTCCAGTCAAATGGAAAACGGCTTTTTTAACTCCCATTTTTAAGAAAGGTTGTAAGAGCGATATAAAAAATTATAGACCCATTTCTAAACTTGACTGTGTGGGAAAGTTATTCGAGTCAATAATATATGACTGTCTACTAGCTCACGTAAGTAAATACATTATCGTTGAGCAACATGGATTTTTCCCCCAGCGTTCCACAACCACAAACCTTCTTGTATACTCCCAATTCATCCGCGATAGCATCGAAAAGCATTTACAAGTAGATGCTATCTACACGGATTTTTGTAAAGCATTTGACCAGTTAAATCAAGCACTACTTATCAAGAAGCTAGAAATGTTTGGCTTTAGTGGAAATACTCTGAAGTGGTTTGAGAGTTACATTACTGAAAGAAAACTACAAGTAGTGGTAGGAGGATACTCAGCTGACCTTTTTACTGTAACATCGGGAATTCCGCAGGGCTCTCATCTTGGACCCCTGCTATTTTTAATTTTTATTAACGATATAGTTTTAAGAATAAAATTTTCAAAATACCTCCTGTTTGCCGACGACCTAAAACTGTACAAAAAAATCAAATCACTGGAAGATTGCATCGATTTGCAAAAAGATCTATCATCACTACACGAATGGTGCACACTAAATGATTTGTATTTTAATAATAACAAATGTGCTGTAATTTCCTTCACAAAGAACAGAAACAAATTTTCAAACGCATATCACATTAACAATATCGTTTTATCAAACATAACTTCAATTAAAGACTTAGGCGTGATATTTGACTCTTCACTTAGCTTCAATAAACATGTAGATACAATTTCAAAAAGTGCATCACAAATATTAGGATTAACTCTTAGAATCACAAATTGCTTTAAAAGTGAAGAATTACCATTAACATTATATAAATCAATTGTGCGAAGTATTCTCGAATACGGATCCACTATTTGGTCTCCCAATTATGAGATTCACAATTATAGAATCGAATCCATACAAAGAAAATTAACCTGTGTTATTGCATATCGCGAAGGTTTATCTGATCAATTTGGAACGTATAACGACCGAATTCTACACTATAAACTACACTCTCTGACAGGAAGACGGAAACTTTCCGATTTATTGCTTCTGCACAAAATTATACATGCATCAGTTGATACACCAAACATTTTATCCCAAATAAACATCAACACACCATCAAGAAATTCAACAAGGAGGTTGCAAGATATTTTCTATATATCTACCTACCACACAAATACAGGATATTTCTCCCCTTTACCACGAACATTAAGACATTATAACACTATACACCGCTCTAATAATGAAATTGACATTTTTAATAACCCATTCAAACACTTCAAAAAACATATTTTACCATCAATCGTATAAAGATGATATTGTGATGAAGCCCTTTATTCAAAGACGTGTAATATTGTACCTACTAAATCCAGGTGCCATTAATAAATTGTTGGTGATTCTTTTGTATTCTACATTTAACTATTATTGTTTGTTATTCAGTTTTGCATATTTAAGAGTAACAAATTATTTTTAATACTACTTTTGTTGTAATTTAAATCATCCATGTATGTAATTTTTTGGGCATAATTGCCTGTTTTATGTACTTAAATAAAAATAAAATAAAAAAATAAAATTAGACTCGAACGTCGATACATGATACTCTTCTAAGGTACTACTTAGCTGGCATCTGTCGACACACCACAAAACTACGTATAACTAACTATACTAATGACCTTTATTGAAGGATGTTGAAACTACATCTAACATACACCACAATGATGATTATTGATAGATCAATAATAGATATCTTTCCACCAGTCTAGGCCTTCGACCTATCTACTTCTTGTATACTTCATACCTTTAATAGATATCTTTCCACCAGTCTAGGCCTTCGACCTATCTACTTCTTGTATACTTCATAGATGTATGTGTGTGTCTCTTTTGAGTGTCGCTATTTTTCGTCTCAAATCACGACGGTGTTAAAGAAGTTTTCACTTCAAAAATATATTCACCTTAAGACTATAACTTTTCGAAATCAAAATTAGCGGTGGGATAAATCTCAAGAAAATGAATGAAAATGAAACTACGTACTTTTTATTCACGTTCTAAGTAACAAATTGGTTCAATTGGCACTGAGAACTAGCGCGATCGGCACATTCGTTAGATAGACACATCATAAAACGTACGCAGTATTAGTCGTAACGACTGAGATAAGTTTTCATGGGTTAAAAATAGCTTTATAATATACTCGTATTCATGCTGTTAAGGCCCGGCTTCCCGCATTTCTACCGATTTATTACATATTTTCCTTAAACTCTTCGTTTTAAAGCTCTTCAAAAAAAAATTATTCTTGACAATAATATACCTATATACATTCCTTACGCCGAAAGGGCAATTACATGAAATTCCCTCGATAGGAAAAAATCGCAAAGTATGCTCCGAAATTATTATAAACACGTTTTTTTTCAGTTGTTTTATAAGTTATATGTATGAAAAAATTCAATGCGTTTTTTTAAATGCTATTTTAGACACTCCACACGAGATTTTTGCTCTATTTTTAAAAGTTCGTGTTTTATTAAACATTTTCACAATTTTTGCTTAAATATTATCGTTATTAATATTAGCGCGCTCCCTCTAACATTCGTATTTACATATCTCTACTTCTTATTTTTGTGCGGGTACTACCGGGCCTTACGTAGCATTGATAAGCTTGACGCAATGGTGAAAAGATTGCTTTAATTTATGTTATGATCGTCATTGGATCGACACCTTTCAAGATCAAGTGAAAACGGTCGTTAGAATTCGGCGCGCACACAAATTACGTGTTTTGAACGCTGATTGGACGCCGTGTTAACAAGGTCCACCTTTCGGAATTTGGCCACACATACCATCTTGCCAAGTATTCGCAAGGGCACACAAATATTAATAAAAACATATTATGCTGCAAAAGCTATTTATTCACAAAACCAATATATGTATAACACATCAGTCATAAACATGTAATATATATGAAGGTACCGATTTTAATTTTATTTAGGTAATAAAATAATTAATTTTACCTTAATTATAAGTAAATCTATATTTTTTGTTTAATTTTAGCTTACTTTTTTTATGCAGCATTATATTTATATCATTTTTAATGTATTACGTATATTTTTTTGTTTTTTAAAATGGAGACCTCAGCACGGGTGAGCTACCCAGTGAGGCCGACATTGCTGAATTGTATTTGAAATGATAGATATTATATCAAAATAATAAATAAAGAGAAGGATTTTCATATTAGGCTATTTTTTTCGCTTTTGGGAACAACTCATTTGGGTCTCATAGAAATCGTTGTTTCTCCCTTACTATCATCATGAAATATGATCTAAACGGTTTTATAAAGAGAAAACACCACGTTTTGTAAGTTTTTAGATTTTCACGGCCAAAAGCATTTTCGTTGTTAGTTTTTGGGGTGTTATGCCGTGTTGCGCTACCTCCTACTATAGCCGACGTTTCGGACAGCGTTGCAGTGTCCATCATCAGGGCAGATCCGGTAGATCCGACGATGTGTAATTGTTAGTGTAAAGTGTGTGATTATTTACTTGGAAGCGATACCGTGTCGCCAGCTTCAATTAAATTGAAGCTGGCGACAATGAATTTTCGTCAGTTTTCATATTTAAGAGGGAATAACCAGATAAAACCGGGAATATGTCATTTTTAAATAAAATTTTAGCCGTATTGACTTTTTTCCACCAAAAAATATAAATTGATTGTGAAAGATTGTTCTTTGAACTGGTAAAGTTATGTTTTAAATTATGAAAAAATGTGTTGATTTTTAGTACAATAATGTTATACCGTAAGTCGTTAGCAGATTTGTTAAATTTTCAAGCAAAATTTTGTATTATTTTACAAACAACACACATTTCAAATCATATAATCACGCAGTAAAATAAATCAGTAAATTATCTGAGAAAGCTTTGTTTCAGAATTTTAATTTAAAAAAAGATCTGCACACATGATTTGTGACGAAAATACTTCAGTTTGTCTATTTACTTACGGTCAAATAATATATTAAGATTTTTTTATATTATTATTTTGCTTAGACATTATTGAAAAATTATAAATACTTATGATCAAAAAATAATTACAAAAGTACATAATTTTATTAGTTTTATCATCACATTATCTTTCAGCATTTTTGAATATAGGTATAAATTAAAGCAAATTTTGAATGAAATAAAATCGATATTGAGTTATAATTTTAAAAAGCTGGTACGGAGAATAATTAATATTTATCATTGGAACCACCTGCACGATCGTAAGAACATCTTTCGACGAAATTTGGATTTGCGACCGCTGGCTGGTTTAAGGCCCTTTTTGAAAAAGTTATACCTAGATAGAGATAGGCATTTTGAATGTGCTTGGTATAAAAAATTTGTGATTTAAATATTATTATAATATTATTCTGATAAATCAATAGATGTCCAAATAATCAACTGGACGATCGATGTATCCAAAGGATCAGGACTTTTCAACCTTCCTCTCCACATCTCTTTGTATTCTGCTATTTCCATCCACCTGACAACCTTTCCCGAAATGGAAAATTTAAAATTCATTTTTAAAAAATTAACCTAAACAAATCCATATTAATATTAAGAAGATGTTATAGCAATGAGGTTTATAATTTTATGCGCTTAATGTAACGAAATAGAATAAAATTATCATGAGATAATTATCACTATCATTATAAAATACTATTTTAAATTTTTCAAGCAATATGATTTTTGTCTACTTTATTTAATAAATATCTTTAAAGTTTGGTCGCACATATTATTAGGCGAACGAACAAAAGTTGTGTGTCAGTAATAATTTAAAAACAGCTTAAAATTGCTGTAAATTTTGGCCGGTTGGAGATAAATTTGCAAATGTATATATACTCTAAAAGGGAATTAAATTATTTACAATTTTTTTTATAAATTTCTTTCTTTGATGAATATTTTAGACGATATGAAGGAATGTTTGATGAAAAATGTGAGGTAAAACGATTATTTTAGAAAATATCTACATTTGTGGAGAGTATAACTCAAAAACGGCTGGGATTTTGAAAATTACGTATAGAATAAAAGTTGTAGATAATTTTATGAACTTTTACTTATTTTTAGAAAATTTTCCTCTGCAAGCACCGTTTTTTGAGATATAAGCGGAAACCCGAAAATTGGGACCTTCTCGCTAGCTTCCTTCTAGCTCACCACATAGACGTCAGGACTTTTAGTATGTTTACACCCTAAGCACCCTGAACAAGTTTCTGAAGGAATCGCTCAGTTCCCTGCTCACGCACTCTACAGTCTACACCTCCTTTGTCTGGACTATATGCCCATTTTTAAAGTGTTTTTAAACATTCTTACCCAGTAGATTGTACCTACTGCACCCACACTCATACTTAGCCATAACAGCTGATATCAGAGTACAATACAGTTACTGTAATAGCTCGTTAATATTTTCTCATCAGGTACTGACGTGACAAGGTATTCAAGCAAGTCTTAATATGATGCATTAACTTTCCTTTTCATTTCATTAACGTTCATTGTTTTACAGTCGCTTGCAATTATAGAACCGCCAGCTTTATTAACAAAGTTACAATGTGTTTCATAATCGCAGAACTTCATTAAAGTATTTAATTTTCAATGGTAACCACACGATGTAAAAATAATTTAAGTAAAGTAGTTTTACAGAAATTCAAATGTAAAATTGTCATCAATTAGTTATTTTGTTTTTTTTTTACATGTGAAAGGTCTCCGTTAAGATGAAGTCATACTAAATCATGCAAAATCATAAAGAATCACGTGTTTTTGTTTGGAAAATTTGATCGCTTAGAAGTATTATAGATGCTCCAATTAAATACTGCGTGTAGAACATACCTTGGCCCTTAAAAATATCGTTATTTTTTTGTAAGTCTTTAAATAAGCCTAGAAAAAATAAAGTATAAGGTCTATAAAAAAAATCCAAACTCTCTTATTTACAAACCCCTTTTCGGATATGGTTTTATTGTTTAATGTGTTTCTTTTATAATAATCGCAATAAAAATTGATATTTACGCCTAAACTGTAGAAAATTGAATAAAATTAAATAATTTTTGGCGATATTTTTTCCCACTGCATTAAAAGGGGCATTACTTAACTGCGAATATAATCCCTACGTCATCTGCAGAAGGGCCCATAGCGCGTAGTATATTCACAGTTAGTTGCCGCCCGGATTTCAGACAGAAAAGACGTTGCTCTGTTCTCCGCGTCGCTTCGTTCTGAAAAAATTGTACTTGTGGACCGTTGTTGGCTACTGATTATGGTTTTTATTGGTCAACAGTGTCAACGCCCTAAAGTCCTTAACTCTCCCCGATTCCGAATGGGTCCAGTACTAGGGGATCGCCTTATGATGAAGCCATGCGAAGTACCTAATGCAAAATCTTTTTTTTTACATTAGCTCCACACAGGAGGCCCTGAGGAAAGCAATTTACCTCGGGGCATATGTCATCTTTGGGGATGCTATGTAGGGGATCTTTTTTAGGGAAAGAAAGGAGATTAAGTCCTGGGAAGAAAAAAGTATGAGGGGTGGTAAGAATCTTAGAGGTCAATGTGTCCAGGAGTGATGGACATATGAATCCATCCCTCCCACTGCGGTACAATGCGATGGATCGAAAGAGTCCGGCTGGAGAGATCAAAGGGTCTTCATCAACCGGTTTCTCCCGATTTGGCCTGCTACGCAGTAGGTGGGCAAACTCTAGTGCCGCCAAGACCTAAACAAACCTCTCACCCCATGAACCCGGCCACCCCTTTTTAAACGACTTCGAAAAGGAGGAGGTTATCAATTCGACGGCATTTTTTTTTTATTATTATTTTTTTTTATGTTTGTTACCTCAGAACTTTCGATTGGGTGAACCAATATTGATGATTCTTTTTTATTAGAAAGCTTGTGCTTCTTCCCGTGTGGTCCCATTTTAATTTGGTCCAGTTCTGACAATGGGATCCATGAAAAAACCATATATGTCTTAAATTTGCAATAAGTATGTGCGCGACAAATGGACGAATAACTCAATATTACGCCAACAGATTTCGATTATTCTTTTTTTGAAGTAAAACTTCTTTACGCACGCTCGTCACTAAAAATAAACAAAATTTTAACAAAACCAAAAACGACTTCAAAAAATGCTCTAAAAAGTAAAAAATAATTTCGTACGATTGTTATTTTTGGAGTCGGTGTCAGCCAAGATCTCCACATCTCACCTATGTATGTATGTAGTTACCTTGGCTGACACCGACTTCAAAAATAAAAAACATACGAAATTATTTTTTTACTTTTTAGTGCATTGTTTTAAGTCGTTTTTGGTTTTGTTAAAATTTTGTTTATTTTAATATCAATACCGCACAAGAGTTCCAACTGCTCCCATCTGAAGCCAGTGAAACTAAGGCATCCCCAATTGGGATATGTTGTGAGGTTGAAGGTAGTGGGGAGGGGAAGGAGATAGGGAAGAGGAAGGTGGGGAAGTACCTGGCTATTCAGATCTGGTCACTAAACACGGCTAACGCCATTTCAAGCAACGTTTTAATTCTGAATGGTGGTCTTACACCAGGGCGATACTGAGAGTATGTTCCACTTTGGAACGTGCCGCAAATATACTATATATTATTTTAAATGAATAAAATGTGAAATACCACAAATTAATCAAATAAAATTTATTAGTTACGTCGGGATTCGATCCCGCGACCTTTGGTGTGCGAGTCAAGATTCTTACCCCTGGACTACGCCTGCTAAGTCACCAAACGTAGCGAACTACTTAGGGAACCTGTGGCAGGGGTGTTGGTTATCCAATATGCAAATGTGAATGACAAACAAGAATAAGTAAAAGGTAGAATACAAAAGCATCACCAAAAAAATATTATTGACACCTGTGCTGATGGGACAATGATTTAGAAGGTACAATATTGCCTATCTTTGTATAAAGGGCTTCAAACCAATGTAAGCTTTATATGATTGATGGTAAAATATATTTTTTGAAGTGTTTAAATGGTTTACCGCTGTGTCTCAGATTTCGTCAAATTTTATCCACTGTTATTCGTGGATGGACACCCCAATACCTCATGCAATAATCAAATTTGTTTGACTATCGTGTGAAAATTAAAACTAAAAAAAGATTCTGCAGTTAGTAATAAAAAGAGATCACATTTCGCATACATGGATAATAAGTATACAAAGTATAGGTTGAGAAAATGCTTAGCTGTATCGGCGGTAATAAGAGAAAATGCACTTTTTTACGTTAAACAAAATTTGTCTTTATTTGGAGCAGGTACAATCAATTTGCAAGTATGACACAGTTCAATAAAAGTAAGACGGTGGGTACTAAAGTTCAACAATAACTTTATGGGTACTTTTACAATAATCCAAAGGAAACCTAATTGTTCCCTCAACCGCTTTTTAAACATTTTAACAAAAGGGTTACGAGTATTCACTCTGGATTAGTTGAAAGTATTTCAGTTCTGCCAGAGATTTTTCTTTGAAGTTGCGCGGGTAGAAGCGGGTGGCAAACTTAACTTTCTGGAGTTAAAATATGAGCTTATATCATTCAGACCATCTGTAGCATCTAACCAATCGCATCCCTCGCCCCTTATTAGTAAGGGACGAAGCAATGAGGAAAAGAAAAAGTATCCGAGATTGAATAAAGAGACGAAGTATGAATGTGAATGAGGCAAGGAATGTGCAAAGCTGTGTGGCGGTCCATCTTTTCGGCTTACCCCTGCGGAGAAAGGACGTAATGGTTCAGCATCTCCAAATCTCCAAAGATGACTATATTGCATGGATCAATTTGTAGATTTAATCACAGCAATGTCTGTATTACTAAATTTTTGTTTTGAAAAATGTACTTTCTGAATGGCTTCAATTTGCTAATTTATTGAGACATGGTGATACTAAATATGTACATTGGAGGTTATATACCACTTAGGCTGGGCGCACACATAAGGTTTTTCCATCCGATTGTCTGATCCGATTGCCTTATCAGACAACCGGAAGGCCTTCGCGCCATACACTTCTTATGAAAATCGGATAAACACCGCACACATCCGATTCGAAAACCTGATCGGTAATAAAAATAGGCCACGCCCTTCCGCGCCGGCCGTCCGATCCTGCACGCGTGCGGTGCAACAATAATAATTGTCTGATCAGACAATCGGAAAGCAAAACCTGATGTTTGCGCCCGGCCTTACCCGCCCCGGTATAAGTAACAGATGGTTACTCCTTCAAGGTTCTCACAAGATTCTAATTTTTTTTTGTTAAACGAAGCTACATTTATTTATTTTGAACGAATTTAGACCTCCAGTGTAAATTAAATATGCACACAAAATAAAATAAACATAATTATTTTTTTAAAGTAGACTTTAATTCAAGTAGCACAAGGATAAGCAAAAGGATAGCCATACAACTTTACATCGAAAAATGGTTGCCACAAGATGTTGTAACGCAAAGAACTTAAGAATTTACACGTAGATCATATCGATATTTTTGGGTTATTACGCCGTGTTTCGCTACATTCTTCTTTAGCTAACGTTTCGGATGAACTAAATAAGGAGGTAGCGCAACACGGCACAATAACCAAAAAATAAATCAACAATAACCAAATTATAATTCTTTTGGCCGTGAAAATCCGAAATCATATCCCTCATCGATAGTTATTGGTCGATGGTAGAGTATGAAATTCATTATATTATAAATAGCAGACCCGGCCACAAGTTGCTGTGGCTAACACAACGACACGCCATTACCCAATGTCATCTGTTAAATCAAATCCACACCGCCCGCTTTTTCAGCCGCTGCCCACTTGCCAGCCCGCTCCCTTTATTTATATATTTCAACCATTTTACACAAAACCTTGAAAAATTATATACCTACCTGAAAACCTTCCACATGAATCACTCTATATATTGGTGAAAACCGCATGAAAATCCGTTGCTTAGTTTAAAAGATCTAAGCGCACAGACAGCGGGAGCGACTTCATTTTATACTATGTAAAGATAATTGAGTGTGTTTTTATCTGTATAAATTGCATTTTAAATATCCCATATCGTAGAAATATGTTTTTTCTAATCAATTGTTTATTTCTTTGTTCACAGATTTTCATCGCCAGCTCACACGAGATTTACGTTCAAATGTGAATTTACACATCAAATTAAAATCATTGCCAATAAAATCTATCGTTTCAATCAGCCCAACGAATTATCGAAGTTTTTGTTATTAATGTTAAATTAAATATTATTAATTACATTGTTAAATTATAGTTAACTTTATGGATATTGATACCTTTTTCATATAAAATTATTAATTTATTTCGTGCACTTCGAAAGCAATTTTCATTTCTGTTTCGAGCCATACTTCGCAGCTAAAATTGTCTGTTGAGTGAATATATCGAGTGTTTAAAAAAATGGATTGATAATATTTTTATGTGATTTGAATTTCAGATATTAATTAAAAATTAATTAATATTAATTACTTATAAAGTTATTAAAAAGACACAGCTTTAAATCAAAGTGAATAAAAAAGTAGGCAAGGGGAAATCAGTGAAAATGTCCGAAGCAGAATTCGATCTGATCAGAAACGGAGAAGTGTCCGAGGTGGCGGACTGGTTCAAAGGACGAAGCGTGCTGGTGACCGGGGCCACAGGCTTCTTAGGCAAGGTCCTGGTAGAGAGGATCCTCAAATGCTGTCCTCCAGAGAGGCTGTATCTGCTGCTGAGGCCGAAGAAGGGGAGGGATGTGAAGGAGAGGCTGGAGGACTTCTTGAATTGTCAGGTAAGGAATACTGCTCTTAGCTCCGTTCTGGCGTCTTTCCGTTTAAAAATAATCATTTCGGTGTATCTGTATAAATCTGGTTCAATGAACATTGAACAATGAAAATTGAAACTGACGTGGGAAAATGTTAAAAAAATGGTTAAGCCAAAGAACTTTTTTGTAGATACTAAGCTCTGTTTTCCGCTTTTCCTTTTTTCCAATATAATTTTATTCTTTCTTTCATTTTCTCTATTCTTTATTTTTTATAAATTTTATTAACAATATTTTTTCCAAAAATATATTTTGTTATGTACCTAACTATATTTATAATGTAATAATGTGTATATTTTATGTACCTGTTCAGTGTTCAATTTAAAAAAAGTTTATGTTAAAAGAACCCGTTGACAAATTGATATCAATTAGTTTAACGGGACTTAATATTAAAAATGTACTTAAATAAATGATAAAGGAAAAAAATTAAAGTAGGTAGGACCAAAATTATTTAATTAATAAATTAATAATTCTACATTAGAATTGTACATTTCTTTAGTTAAAATTTTGACAGAACAACAGAAGTTTTCAAGTTTTCTAACGGTCTTTATTCTGTAAAATTCTGATGGTCTTTTGAAAGGGAATGATTCTAAGGCAAATATTTTTTTATAAAAACTTTCAGATTCTAAAATCCTACAATCATAACAACCTTTGATTTTTTTTTGATTTTGTATTTTTATTAAAATATCTACTAGAATTAAATAATAGCATTTCCAATAACACGTGTTCTCAATTATGTTCTATGCGAGCAAACTGAATCTAAATTTTTCTAATAAACAATAAATAGCAGTACTCTCAAGACCTCCCAGGTAAGCGGTTCCATGACAATCGTCACCCGGCGTACTTATATACAATGTGCAATCGTTTAAATTACACAAAATATAACTAAGTGACCCCGTAGGGATGTGCAGAGATAATGTACCGCCGAATAACAAAATAATTAAACATTCAAATGCATCAAGGAAAAATCTGCTTCTCTACTTATTGTGTATACCAGCGCATATCTAAGTACAAAAAAATCGGCACTCTATACATTCGTTTGATATTCATACCAACTTATTATTAAGGCAATTTTTTACGTTGATTTAACGTTTGAAATTGGTAAATAATGCAAAAAAAATATAATTTTATACTAAATATCATTTCGGGGGAACAATTGTCGGATCACCCAGGTAAGTATATTTTATACATTATAACGCAGCATCACATTGGCAAATGCATTGTACGTGTAGGTACATATTACAGTTTTATATTAGTGATCGACGAACCGGTGGATGCAATCTGTTAGCCATATAAGTTGTTATAATAGCTTGTCTAGTCTGTAGTTCGTAGTAAGATAGATCATTGTAGAAATATATCGTAAATTTGTGCAGCGCACTTGGGGTGATTTTTCACAAAAAACAGCGCTATACAAATCATCCAAATATGATTATTATTATTACCTACCTAAGCTTTTCTCCATACTACAAATCTAGTAAACACACATCTTTGTAATTTTTGGAAATATAGGTTATGTGGCTATAAGACAAAACTAAAAACATACTGCGGTGAAACATAAAATAACATGATAATTATTATTTTATTAATTATTCCGTTCCAGATATTCGATGGCCTTCGTGACAACTTCCCAGAAAGATTGTCCCAAGTAGTGGCCATTAAGGGGGACGTCCTCCAGGAGGGACTGGGAATTTCAGCAGAAGACACAGCCGAGCTGCAGAAGCATTGCAGAGTCGTGTTTCACTGCGCTGCCAATGTCAGGTAAGCAAACCCTAAATAATACATTTTCAAATTTCGTCGAGATATTGGATATTTTCAGGGTTTTTATATTTTTGTAAATCATTTTTTTGTCTATTTACGCTTAAAGTAATTATCTCAATTTAAGTTATTCTTCCAAAATGCGATATTACCTATTTAGGAATGAGCAAACAATTTAGTAGTAAGATTTATGTATTCGCGTAATTTCTTCTTTTTTTTAAATTTGCAAACAAAATATTATTCTCCCACGGTTTTTTCACAAACAAGGTCCGAACAGTGAGATTAAATAATATGTCTTTTGGCTGGTTTTATGTAAACACATTCCCTACGAATTTGAAACAAAATAACGCCCACAGGGAGGCGTTTCGCCCACGTTGAGAACCAATACACTACGCGCGCGTTCAAAAACGACCCAGGATGTATTCAAAAACTAGCTGGTCGTTTTAAAATGAAATGTCAAAATCATAAGGGTATAAGTACCTACACAAAATATTTTAAAAAAGTAGGTTAATATAATGGTATATGAAAATAATATATTTAAAAAGAAAACGGCAGATATTTGTGCGGTCCGCGCTAGACTGATTTGACTACCGGATGCCTTAGGTTAGTATCGGAACAGTTCGTACATTAGAAACGAACGGCGATGGATGATACTGTTCTAATATAATACTTAACTGACATCTGTTGGCATACCAACGGCCGGCGTGGTCGAAGAGTAAGGCTCTTGACTCGCCATCCGAAGGTTGCTGGATCGAATTTAAATTTTATTTGATTAATTTGTGTTATTTCACTATTAATTCATTAAAAATAATATACCTATAGTATATTTGTGGCACATTCCAGAGTGGAAGATACTCTCAGAATCGCCCTGGTGTAAGACCACCATTCAGAATTTAAACGTTGCTTGAAATGGCTTTAGCCGTGTTTGGTGACCAGATCTGAATACCCAGGTACTTCCCCACCTTCCTCTTCCCCATCTCCTTCCCCTTCCCACTACCTTCAGCCTCACAACATACCCTAATTAGGGATGCCATAGTCTCGCTGTGAAATAATGTTTAAAAGAAAACGAAAATAATTACATAAAAGATATAAAACCTGCATATTTTTCAATAGTAAAATAACTGTCCGAAAATAAAAAAATTATATATCTTTTTTCTCCATCATTTTGAATATTTTCCGCCCACATAAAAAAAATCATGCCTCCGAATATTAATATGGAGACATGCAAACTGATTTTAATTCTATATAGCCAATGAATTCACCATCTTTTGTCGATTATCACACATTCGTAGGATTTATAAAAAAAATTATAAAATCGTAGAAGCAATACTAGATGGAAAAATGTCATTAGTACCTACAAGAAATGTCAATTATCTACATATATAGTTACAATACTTGCTAGATATATTTTTTTTTATAAAGAAAGACAAACATTCCAGGGTTACGTATAACCCGACAATATTTGAAAATCTCCTACTACCACCACAGTAAGCCGAAAATGTTGCTTGAGTCGTGATAGAGGACTTAGCCAGCCGAGGAATCGAACACGGAACGCCTGGGTGGAACCCAAACGCGATGCCCACTCAACCACTGACCGGTCAATATTCCTTTTTCTTTTCACACTTTTTCGAGCCTGGTAGGATGCCTGATTTTTTTCACAATTAAATAAACCACTAAATTAATAACTAAATTCTTGGATCTTGAAAGTGATGAAAAGGTTCTTCGTTTATAGGCAAAATAAAAAAAAACTGGTATCTCAACTGCCAATTACCTAAGTATTTAAGTTTTGAATCACCCATTTAAATTGTTGGAACTGACAGGAATTACTGATCATCTGTCAAACGAAAGGCATAAATTAATCTCAACAAAGGTAGGGTCTGAACAGGTGTATCTATTGTAAACCTGGTTTTTGACGGATGGAATGACGTAACCTCAATAGGTTTTTGAGAGAAACTAAAACTTGATAAATCATTACGTTTAACCTACAAAATTGTATAGTTCTACATAATTATTATTTTGTTTTGGAGAAAAATCTATATGCTTTCAAAGTAATGAAGTTTTAGTCTAATGAAATGCGAATATATCAATGTACCTACTCGTATTCTTCTTCTCATTCATTGTTGAGGATCGTGACCCCTACGCCAATTTCTATGGTGGACAAGGCTCTTCCACTCCTCGCGGTTCTGGGCTGCCTGGAGAGCCAAGAACACCCTAGTACCTACCCGACGCTAGAGATACTTGGTCTCTCCAACGCAATGGTGACCTTCCTCTGCTTCTTCTGCCTTCATTTGCCAGTGACTATGAGTTTCTCCGAGTTGGAGTCCTAATTTGACGAGCAACGTGTCCTTAAGATACATTGTAAGCAGATATTTGAAAGCCTATCGTGAATACTTAGCTCCTCCAGGATGGATACATTTGTGCGTCTGACTGTCCATGGAATCCTGAGCATTTTTTCTAAGTATGCATATTTCCACGACGTACAGAAATATGGGGAAAATCAATGTTCGGACGAGTCTCATCTTGGCGGTCTTCGTTATGCTCTTTTCACTCCAAATCTTTTGCATTTTACTCATGGCGTCTTTTGTCTTGCCTTGTCATGTCCTTTGACGTACTGGCCGGTTGTATTTAATTTTAATTAATTTCTTGTTCTATAGGCCACATACATCACTTTTTTTCCGGTTTAGGCAAATATTCTAAGACATTCGGTATTTTATTTTTTTTAATATTATTTTTGAAACCCTGGCGATTTTTTGAAAATTTCAATCCTAAAAATCAGACCATTTTTATAAACCGGAAAGACGGGACTTAAATTTATGGGTGCGAAATAACGATAATTACATAGCCGAAAATCATTTAAAAAAAGAACGTTTTCCATACAAATAGCAATAAATTGTACGGGGTTCTCTTCGTAAAATCTGCAAAAACACCGCCATCTTTATCAAAAAATCAAACCAAAGGATAAGTTCGCATAGAACAAACAATAAATCTAGTGAACGATAAACGCAAATTCAAAAATTCGCAAGAAATCAAAGTGTTGCCATATTAAAAAAAATAATCAGTGTGGAATTTTATAAAATTAAGGGAACATAATCGGAGACCGGAAATTTTCATGTAGTGACGTCACGAGCTGAAATAATGGATTTATTTATTTAAAAATAAAAAAAAACTATACATTTCTAAAAAAATTTACTAACATTTTCGTAATCTTAGTAAAAAAATCTATCCACACGATTTTTCCCAAGTCGTTATGAAATCTATGCAAGTGACCTATTGTACACTTGAAAATTTGGCATCTTCTATAATATAGGTATACATGTAAAAATCTAAATTTGCTTGCTTGGCTGTACCAATGTATATGAGTATATAAGTTGTCTGTGCGTTGCTAATCCATTCATCTGATCGCAATGAAACTTTGGGGATTTGATTTGTGCATGCCCGCGATGGTTTCTATATATAATAGTGAGCTCTGGTATTATAAAATTTATATTAAAAAAATGCAATAGGTGGTAAGCGAGCTGTTTGAAAACTGACTAAATGTATGGAATGCGGGAGGGGGGAGGGGAACTCGGGAAGGGGGTTCGGGAGAAGCGGGAGAGGGGAATGGGGAGAGGGGTGGTGGAGAAGGTGGAGTGGGAACGCGGAGGGGAAGGGGTCTCGGGAGAGGAAGAGGAGGCGGAAGGGGAACGGGACGAATGGGAAAGGACAATCAGGGAGAGACAATTTATTTATTAAGGCGCCATAACCCCGCTCTAAAAGAAGAAGATGGAGAGACATGTAATTACGAATGTTGGAGAGAGCGCGCTAATATTTAAAACGATAAAATTGAAGCGAAAATTGTTAAAATGTTTAATCAAACACAACTCATTTAAAATAGAGCAAAAATCTCGTGGGAATGTCTAAAATAGTATTTAAAGAGACACTGTGAATTTTTTCGTACATATAACTTCTAAAATAATAATATATAATAATTTTTGGAGCATACTTTGCAATTTTTTTCAATCGAGGGAATTTCATATAATTTACGTTTCGGTGTGGAACACGTCTAAATATTATTTTCTAAAATAATATAGGTATATTTTTTTAAGAGCTTAAAAACTTCAAATGTTTAAGGGAGATTTGTAATAAATCGGTAGAAAATCGAGTAGCGGCGGCTTAAGTGGCGTAGCAACGTATGCCGGGAACTCGCTAGTATATTATAATTCGTAGAGTGTGGCGTATGTGCAGAGACCTAAACATAATTTCGTTAATATTTCTAGACATAATAAGAATTTATTAACGCCAGAGCTCAACGTTTGCCAATTTTTCATCAGACAAACAAACACATTTTCAGCATACGCCATGATTTTGTTGGCTGCAGTGCTGATAATATACTTGCTTTATTTACAAAACACAGTTTCACGATGACTAACAGCTGATTCATTATGCAATATACAACATCATACCTACATAATTATACTGGTAAATTAATGTTATTCTAATCGTATGTGATTCGAATTATTCCTTATTGCCTATCTCTTTATGGTCATTGTAGTACGACACGTTAACGCGATATTTATGCGGACAAATCAATAAAATTAATGCTATACAGGATTTTCCCACTAACTATTATTATGTTTTGTTACCGTAATGCAGTGGCGCACCCAGGGAGGAGGGGCCCCTGCATTACCATAATATATATAGGAAGTTTTTCCAAGAAGAACGGTAGCAATTTATGAGTGCGTAATGCTTACCTTTTTATAACATTAGCTCCACACAGGAGGCTTTGAGGAAAATAATTTCCCTCGGCCCTATGTCATCTTCGGGGATGCTGTGAAGATAGTATTTTAACGAAAGGAAGGAGAGGAAGAAAAATATGGAGGTCAGTGTACCAATCAGTGACCCACCACGGTGCAAGGCGATGGGTCGAGATAGTCCGGATGGAGAGATCAAAGGGTCTCTCTCATCCAACCTCTTCCGATGGTCAGTCCCCTCCATCGCCAAGACCTGTACCACCTACCCCTGCTAAGTCACCAAACTTAGCGTACGTGGGGTGACATGAAGCAGAGATGTTGGTTATATAATAAATGGTACCCATTCCCGCCTCCCAATTAAAGCTCGTAGTGGTTGTTAACTTTTTCAACTGGCTCAAGCACTGTCAGCACTGTGCACTTAAAGAACATTTTTTTCTCACAACTATTACCGACAGCACCTCATCGCAGAAAAAAATATTGAAACGGAGATCCCTAATTACGTATCCTAAATTTTAAATGGCTTGTTCAAGAACATCCGTTAAACCTGTGTTTTATGTTTATTATTTAAAAGTAATTATTATGCGTAGCATAATATTATTTTCGTTCGTTTAGCTTGCCCCCCACAACCAAAATCTAGGTGCGCCACTGCCATAATAATACTTACCGTTGTCCTTGAAATTTCTATACAATACATAATAAGATATCACGTTAGTGTTATTAAAATAAAGACAGAATAGACATTTAAAAAAAAAACAATTCAAAACACGTGGGTATTTAAAAATAATAAATTAGACACCTCTAAGCCAAACATCATAAATTAGGTATATAAAGGAAATCCTTTATTAGTATTCTTAAAAGGTGGGGTCAATAGATTTGTATAATTTTTTGACATTCCATTGAATAAATAACAGGTATTTTGTCTTTAACGCTTAATCGCTTTCACGTGGTGTGACAAAAATTGGCGTGGAAATAGCCTAGAAAAGAGTATAAACTACAATATTTCTGTGGTGATAACAAGAGGACCAAAATAATTTAAGGGAACTTAAAAAGGCGCTGTCTGTGGGTTGTCACATTAAAAATAACGTATATAAATTTAATGGTATAGGCATAATATTATAAATGGTTACAAACAAATTTTATTGTGTTATACCTACTCATAAAAACCAAGCGATTGTTTACTGTTTACCAGATAATATATTTTATTATTCATGTTAGTATTTTACATGATAATATCTCAAGTTTTTCCAGAATAGCTAACTAACTAAAGATTAAAAAATCTACCATTTTGGGAATAATTTATTGTCAAAAAGTATATTCAAACATTACCCACACTCAGGCAGCGCCTTAGTGGGTTTTCATTTCTTGTTCATACTAATTGTTATTATATATTATGTCATTATATAATATTTGCTATTATACATTATATGTATGTACAAAGAATTGTGAATAAATTAAGTTAAAAAAAAAAAAAAACAAACAAACAAATATAAACTGATTTTATTATTTCTATACAAACCTGAACACATACCCAACATAAAAAACACATTTTTTTATCGATTTTTTTTTCTTTGGTACAATACATACAATAGATACCTACATAAATTTAATGAAAGTGTATAAAAGCTTAATAAATTATTATTATTAAAATTATATTTATATTTATATATATATAAATTTTAGCCTCTTTAATTATTATAGCGTTAGCCAGATTTTTTCTAACATTTACAAAATAGTTGTTTAAAATATTACGGCATTTTTTAGTTTCGTGTTGGACATTATACGTTTTTTTCCCATCTGAAATTTCGGATATACAACTTTTCTTTTTATTTTTATTTATTATTTCGTTTATTGTAGTCCACATTTTTTTATTATTATTTTTAGCCTCTTTAATTATTTGGGAGCAGTAGCTATTTTTCGTTTTTCGAATTAAAGTTGTTAAGATGTTTTTATATTTTTTTGTCATATGAATGAACAATTCAAATGAGTTTTCAAAAATATAATGACCTTTACACTCATTTAAAAACGTAAAATATAGTTATTTTCACCATTGACAGGCGCTGCCGAAAGCCACCCTCAAATTTCATGGAAATTTTTTTTGAAATCATTCAGAGTAGTTAAAATAATCCATAATTATTGATAAAATTATTGGAAAATAGATAAAAGAGTGATATTGGCTCAAGCGATTCTAATCTTGTCCTTCACAAAGTTTCTTTATTCACAAGGGTTAAACTCGCATTAAAAAAAACAATATTTTTGCGTGAACCACAGATGAGAGGTTGATGGGTGGTTAATCCGTATTTTCATGGAAGATTTCGATACATTTTTTCTGACGAATATTTCAAAGCCCATTGTATAATTTTAATTACAGATTCGACCAGAAGTTGAAAGGAGCCGTGACCACAAATACACTGGGAACAAAGAAGGTCCTTCATCTTGCAAAGGGAATGTTAAATCTGGAGGTAACATTAAACTCTTTATTCTATTACTAGATTTGTACAGTTGTTGATCTTTGTAAACCTGACACATCAGTCATTTTAGCTCGTTTAGGCGAGAAAACGTAAAGTAAGCTATTTTCAAAAAATTTTCATGCTTTCATGAAATTTTAATACCTATTTCAAAAATGCTATGTTTATTTCAAATAATAAAATTGGAAAGCATACTTTATCACCTTTAAAATTTTTTTTAAAGGTGATAAAGTACGTTTTTGTATGTTAATTTGGGAGGCGGGTATGGGTACCACCGCCCCGGGAACTTTACTTAACCATTTATTGGGTAACAAACACCTCTGCCATAGGTCACCTCAAGTGGTTCGCTACGTTTGGTGACTTAGCAAGGGTGCCCGGGTTCTTGAGGTGAGGTATGTCCGGGTCTTGGCGGCGGATGCGTCTGCCCACCAGCTGCATGACAGGCCGGATCGGGAGAAAATGGTTGAGAGAGTCCCTTTGACTTCTCTAGCCGTACTCTCTGGAAACATCGTCTTGCACCGCAGTGGGAGGGATGGATTCATTCATTCAGTCCGTCACTCCTGGATACACTGACCCTCAGATTCCTACCCACCCCTCATACCCTTTTCCTTCCCAGAACTTCCTTCTTCTTCCTTCCCTTCCTTAAAAAGACCCTCCACACGGCAACCACTAAGATGATATTGACCCTGGTGGAAATTACTTTCCTCGTGACCTCCTGTGTAGAGTTAATGTAAAAATTTAAAAATTGTCTTTAATTTTCAGTTTTTTAAATATTTTTACATATAAATCGCAACGACATTGTGAAATTTCATTGATCTTCGGAATGCTTCCGAGGTATTTTAAATCTAGTACATGTTTCTTATTTTTGAATTAATCATAAAAAGAGAAAAACCATTTTTAAAATAGATAAATTGATCTTTGAGATGTTTGTATTATTTGAAATAAACATTTATATTTCTAAATAATAAAATTTTAATATCAACCATGAAAATGTTAAGAAAAAAAACTTATAGAAACATTTTATTTTTTATTATATATTTATTTATTTTACATTTACACAATATAACATAATATAGCTTACATATTGTTAAACTCTCCTAATAAAGCAAATGCTTGTGTTTAGGAGAGGACAACTTGGTAATAACTTTAGATTTTTTTTAAAACTAGACTGGACTATAAACTATGTATATAAATGGACCAGAAACGTCCATAATTTTGAAAGAATTCGATATTTAGAAAAACAAATCTTTATTTTTTTTTAATTATTTATTTGGCTTTCACCCATTAAGGATGATCTTAGCCATTTCTTAAAGTTAGTTACATTTTTTTTTAATTATTTACATTTCCAGTTTTCTTAAAATTAATTAGTTACAAACACAAATCTTCGGTTTGGGGAAACAATCATTTGACTGTTTATGCCGTTTATACAATAAAAATATATAAATAATATTTCAGCTTTCAACTGTCAACGAAAAAATTCGTCAGTTTGTTATACAGTTTGACTTTTTTATTTTAGCCATGGTATTAAGTATGTTGAGACAAACTAAGAAGAATAATAATTATTGTCTCTTTCCAACGACGAACCAATCGCATATCTCCCCATTATAGAAAAAAATATATACAAAAATACTAAAACTAACAATAATAAACCCAAAAACTAACAAAGACAATGAATACAAAAAATAATATATATGGAGGAACTGCTGAAAACCAGCTGCATCCCAGGAGAAATCCTGAATTGTAGCTGAGCAGTGACCTTTTCGTCAATAGAATCAATGAAAAAATAACAAAATATGTAATATTGTAAACAATCTATTGATGAATAAACGCTTTATTATTATTAGTAGCTTTTGCCCCCGGCTTCACTCGCATATTCGTCCCGTCCCCCCCCCCCCTCTCCCCCCGCACTACCGCTCCCCCTCCCCCAATCAATCAACAATCAAATACGCTCCGTTTCGCATTCATAATATTAATTCAGCTGTTGGCTTAGGTCAAAATGTAGATTAGTACCTATTTTATATTTGTATCTGCCTACTTAAATATTCATATTAGAACACTCACATTTGATATTAAATATTATAACACACCCATTAAATATTCATATTAGAACACTCACATTTGAATTTTCGCCATCAAAGAAATCTCCATAGTAACCTAAACAAATAACAAAATGACAGCTTATGTCAAACATTTACTTAGCAACACGCTTTGCCAATAAACGCATAATTTTAATTTCATAATACCACAACTAATTCATAACGCCAGAGCTTACCAATATATTACTGCCTATGTTACTCGCAAATAATGTAGCTTTCGATTAGTGAAAGAATTTTTATATTCCATTCGGTATTTATTGCGTGAAAGAGTAAGGACCATCCATACAAACTTTCGCATTTATAATATTAGTAAGATTATGTATGGATGCCCCGGCCCGATCTGTCCTTCAGTTGAATATGGTGTTCATGGCTAATAATGTCCTTCGGAAGCTTGAGAGGTTAAAAGTTTTTACTTATGTAATGTTTGGTATTATTTACATGCACTGTTAGTTCTGGGGGTTACTTTTCAATAACAGTAGATCCTTGATACCAAACTGGTTTATTATGAGTATACGTATTTACAATAATTGTGCTACAAGACACATGACCTGTCTATACTAGCGGCTAATTGAATCTAATCTGAGCGATAGGCTGGCCAGAACCACTCTCCACGGCCACCGCCTACTCGGGCACCCCTGTCGGCAATTGATAGAAGCACTTTCCCTGCTGGCATCTGTCGGCATCACTTAGAAGCTCTTTCAATACATTGCAACTTACAATATTTTCAATAAAAATAAATGATTACAGGATAACTCAAATGATCAGAAAATATATCCATAACCACCACCATCTTATTATTATAAATATTACTTTGTAGTCTTTCGTCCACGTATCCACGTCGTACTGCCACTGCAACAGGGAGGTTCTCGAGGAGATAAGCTACGCGGCCCCCCACGACCCCGAGAAGATCATCGACATGGTCAACTGGATGGACGAAGATATTCAGGATCTCATCACACCCAAGTTAGTCCATTATTCTACTTGTTTTGCTGATATCAATGCCATAATACCTCTCGAATAATGTCAAAATCTTGTCAAATTTTGCAGCCAAGTATTCGCATATTCGGAAAAGCTCTTTCACACGGTTCGAAGACCGGATTGAATTTTTTTGTAGTGTATTTTTTAAGATTTATTTTGTAGAATTCCATTTTAATATATTTTTTCCCTCCCCCATGTCAATGAAATTAATGATCTTGGCATTATTTTCGATTCAAAATTTAAAAAAAAATTCTATTAAAGGTTTAAAAATGCTTGGCTTCATTCTCCATTACGACATAGATAATCAAAATGTTTCAACATTAAAATTCTTATTTTCTTCTTTAGTTCGAAGTCAAGACGAATATAATTCTCCTATTTGGTCTCCTCACTTTAAAATTCACTCTGATTCCTTTGAAAAAAATCAGCAAAAACTCCTTGGTTAAACTAACTAAACTTGGTCTACCTATAGAAACAATAAATTACAACAACCAAGAGAAACATGTTATAAATCAGTAGAAATGCGGAATGCGGGGGCTTATATATTTTTACGTAAAACTCGAACTTCATAACAATCGAATTTATTTATTAAGGTTTCATGTTGTCCCAAAATTAATATTTTATGTAATTTGTTGTTCTTAGTTTTTATGCAACTAAATTAACCTAATTATTTTATTTACTTATTTTCAGATTGCTTGGTGGACTTCCTAACACTTACGCGTACAGCAAAAGCCTCTCAGAACAACTGGTGGCTTCTTATTCCAAAGATTTTCCCATTGTAATAGCGAGACCTTCCATTGGTAAGTTTGCATTAATGTTATTATCATACTAATGTCGTGATAGTTATACAAGTTATAGTTATAAAATTTGTTGGCTAAAATAGCTACTCTGACATTTACGTTTTATTATACCAGAGTTTAGCGTTTGAGAGTTTTTCCTGCCTCAACTCACGAATTTTCCCTACATAATCAAAGATGGACATTGTAATCGCATATATTCTGCGAATCAATTTGTGGAATGTTATCAATAATTTTAAAAATGTTTCTCACACAACTATGGTGAAAGTAAAGTGGTAAATATCTATGTATATATCTATTTAATATTGTATAATATGTATGTTTATCATAAATTTCCCACGTAATATGTATCTCACATAAAAACAGACACACACGTCACACACACCCCTCATCACACAATGCAGGATTTCATATACTGAAATCACTGAAGGCCGCCTAGTTTCATGTTGACTATCGGCCGACTCTTCCCGGATGAGGTTTTTCATGGTTTCCTCATTCCCGAAGGCAAATGCGGAAGAGCTCCAAATAAAAGGACATGACCGACTCCTTCCCACTCCCTACATAACACAAACAGACATCTATGTATTTATGGCCATCGTGGCTGCCTCTGATGATGAAGATTGATGTTGAGTCTGGACAAAACATGCAATTTTAGTAGGGTTTTTAGATAACAATTTTTCCCTACCGATGAAATATAAGTCTATAATAGCCAGGTAACATTTTAAAATACCCAAATGAGGTAAAAATTGCAAGGCGCATATGACGCCGTTCTATTTATAAAGAACATTAACTTTAAATTAAGTAAATTTAAATGATTCATCTCTTCAAGAAATATAAGAATCTAGTAAATAAAAAATAAATAAAAAGATTAGGATGTTGTAATGTTTTTATTATGACTTAAACGATCCTATTATATGTCTCTATATTCCTTCAATCCGAATCCTTCTCACTACTAACTTTATTTTAACTCCACACATCCTTATTACTCTCCCGATGCTCATGATTATAATGATTACTTTAATCCTCTTAATTGTTCTACTTCGCTTAACTTTCTTAGTTCTTACCATCCTGAAAAAGCTCAACCTCATGCTTTCAATAAATTCAAATATCCCAATGATTGTAGTTCTTCTAAGTGTAATTATTCCCTTTATAACTGTGATTTTCCTAAACACTAGAGCAACTAAACATCTGCAAAAATCATCTCAAACATTAATTGCTACGGTTTTCCCATTATCCTCATACATCTACTTAACTTACAATGCCTCTGTTGTATTCGAGCCCCCACTATACACAGACGTTAAAAATGGACCCAGCTAACTCTATCGATAACTTCCTGAACATCACGGTTCAAACGACAAACGATATAAATACATTTAATGGAATTATCTCAACACCTAAAGCACTAAAAATATTTGCAATGAACATCCGTAGCCTCAATAAAAACTTCGACAATTTACTTGTACTCCTAACAGACTTAGGAAATGAATTTGATATAATTGTTCTGTCAGAGTGCTGGATAAATGCAAATTATATCCCGAAGTTAATCAACAACTACTCCGTGTATAATACAACTCGGCACAGGTCCCAATCTGATGGGGTTATAGTTTATGTCAAATCCTACTTAAACCCAACAGTGTCTGAAACTACAGTTGACCATGCAAATTGCCTCAAAATCACAATTGACAACTTAAATATCTTCGCCATATATCGCTCCCCAAAGTCCAACAATGTTTCATCTTTTCTCTACTCTCTTGAAAAAAATATTGTTGACACAACTAAGGATCTCATCATAATTGGTGATATCAACATAGACATCCTAAACGAAGCTAGCCCTCATACTACAAAATACCTAAACCTAATGGGTCTGCATGGCCTTATACCATACATCAAAACACCTACCCGAGTCACACTCACTACTAAGACATGCATAGATCACATCATGGTCAGAACAAAGCGAACCGCTAAATCAATTGTATTTGAATCTTCTGTAACAGACCACTACTCAACCATCCTAGAATTACACAACTCAAAATCACCTCCCCTTAAGTCTATTAATCCTACTCATAAAATTGTAAATATGGATCATCTGATAAAGTCTGTAGAACGAGAAAAATGGGAGTCTACCCTGCTCTCTGAAAACGTAAACACAGCTCTTGAAACGTTTACTGCATTACTAACTGCCCACATTAATCAAGCGTCTTCCCCACCAAAACAGCCTCCAACAAAAAAAAAGATGCTAAAACCTTGGATTACGAACGGCCTTATCTTCTGCATACGTAAAAGAGACAGACTTCATAAACAAGCACTAATTAACCCAGACCCCCAAGTCCTACGTTTCTACAAAAAATATCGTAACATTTGCAATAACCTGATAATAATAACCAAACAAAAATATTATAAAAAAAAAAATTGAAGATTCAGGTTATGACAGTAAAGTAATCTGGAACGTAGTCAATGACATTTCAGAAAATAAAAAAACCTCACTCAATATTCAATCTCTAGTTATTAATGGGAAAAATACCCAAGTCCACGAAGACCCAAAAACCGTAGCCGATCACGCCAACCATTATTTTAGTAACATCGGCAT
Organism: Limnephilus lunatus; assembly: GCA_917563855.2. Lineage (NCBI taxonomy): Eukaryota > Metazoa > Arthropoda > Insecta > Trichoptera > Limnephilidae > Limnephilus > Limnephilus lunatus. Next base: position 12,374,107 of record OU830596.1, read on the forward strand.
GAACTTAGCCAACAAAATTCTTAAAGCCACTAATAAAACCCAAAACCTTCTAACTTCACGGGTAAGACAACAGAACTCTCTTCATCCCTCACTTATCCTAGCCCCCACATCCACTAAAGAAATTCTTGACACAATACTTTCCATAAAAACAAATAGTGCAGCGGGTATTGACAAAATTTCACCATACATACTAAAAAGTATCGCTCACTTTATTACCACACCGTTAAAACATATTGTAAATCTAAGTTTCAATAGCGGCTCCTTCCCCAACCAACTAAAACATGCAACAGTTATCCCAATATATAAGAGTGGCGACAAAACAAATATCGAAAACTACAGACCCATTTCTTTGCTAAGTGTCTTATCAAAAATCATTGAAAGAATTGTTAAAAGTAGACTTATCTCCCATCTTGAAACCCAGAAGATTCTCTCACCCAATCAGTTTGGCTTCCAAAAAAAAATTAGTACAGAATCTGCAATCTTAGAATTGACTGAGAACATCACAAACAGCCTGAACGAAGGCGATTCCTGCCTAGCCATATTCTTAGACTTAGCCAAAGCATTCGACACCGTTTCCCACCCCATACTTCTAGAAAGATTGTCTCAAATAGGCATCCGGGATTCAACTCTTAACTGGTTCTCCTCATACCTAACTGGCAGATCACAATCCGTGAAAATTAACAACGTAGCCCTTAGTAACCCTTTACCTATCCAATTCGGAGTCCCACAAGGAAGTGTTTTAGGCCCAATTTTATTCCTTATATACATCAATAAACTCTGCAACCTACCCATAACGGGAAAACTAATATCCTTTGCAGATGATACTGTGCTTATAGCTCGGCATAAAAATTGGAAAGGAGCATTCGACATAGCCCAATACGACATAGGCCTTGTAAAGAATTGGTTAGATGACAATCTCCTCACCCTCAATGCTGGTAAAACCAAATTCTTAACCTTTAGTCTGTCTGCTGCAACCCAACCTACCAACAACCATAAAATAACAATTCACTCTTGTCCAAGACCCTACTCTTCCTGTACTTGCCCAAATTTGGAAAAAGTATCCCATATAAAATACCTGGGGGTCCTAATTGATCATCATCTTCGTTGGGATCAGCACTTAGCCACTCTAACTCCCCGAATTCGCAAGCTGTCTTATGTTTTTAGAACTCTTAGAAAAATCCTTACTCCCACAGTACTAAAAACAATCTACTATGCTCTCTGCCAATCCCTATTAGTACATGGCATCATAATTTGGGGCGGCTGTGCTCATAAATTTATTGATCCCTTACAGAAAGCCCAAAAAACGATATTACGTGCTATCAAAAAGCGACCTACAACATACCCCTCCACTCGACTATTCACCGAATGTAATGTCCTAAACATACGACAACTTCATCTAAAATCTACCCTAACGTACTTCATGTTTAAATATAAGAAAAAAACCCTTTTACATCATAATTACACCACTAGAACAATAACCAACCGACACTACAACGTACCTACACTACATACCACGTCAGCTCAAAGACATTTCATATACCTAGCTCCTAAAATATTTGACCTTCTCCCTGAAAAAATAAAAACCGAATCCCAACCCCACACCTTTAAAAAACTTTTATCACAATGGATCCTTACTTTTAGAAACCATTATATATAAAACTTGTAAGTTTTAATACTATTATTATCAAATTAATTTGTATAATTTAACAACATTTTTTTTTAATTAACATATAATTTTATAACTTTTACTTACATTGAATTTTATTGTCGACCTAATTATTATTACTATTCTTTCGCAATTAAATTGTATAACTTAACAACAATTTTTTAAATTATCAAATAATTTTATAACTTTTACTTACATTGAATTTTTATAATTGTAATGTATAGTAAATAGGTATTTAATATGGAAAGAATACGATAGATGGCGGTAAGCATTTAGCTTGCGCCATAGCTCGCCAGATGGCATTAGTGTACAAGAAGTGGTACTAGAGATAGACATTACAAGCTCCCCAGGTGGGAGCGCAGAGATATACCTACCCCCGAATAGTAAACAGTCGTAGCTATCCAGCTAGGTTATTCAAAGTAATAAACACATTTATATTTAAAGAACCTTTGTAATAATTAATATCTGCCGAGGAAAGGGCAGATATAACAACTGGCGCAGCCGTTAAAGTATAATTGTTTGGAAAGTTACGCGTGCGAATAATAATTTGTGCTGGGCACGGAGGACTAAGTCACTGCGGAAGTGACTTGCAGTTTTGTCAAAGGAATCGGAAGAGATTCTGCTCGGGATTAAGGAGCATTTGTTTCCGTGGCTACGGGCTGGAAGAAGATTTTTTGTTCTAGGAACAAGAAGAAAAATACCGCAAGGAGGCGATCTGGTTGTGGATCATTGGATTAAACGTGTCAAGGACTAATCATTGGATTAATCGTTTCAAGGACTAATCATTGGATTAATCAGAGGACAAGGATACAACCCAGAGGAAGGGAAGGAGAGGACCAGACCAGAAGAGTTCCTGAGTTAAGTTCTTTTGTTTCTTTGAGAGGGATTATTTGTTATTGTTGTTGTTTTTTTTTTTGCCGATCTATCTGTTGGGAGTTATGGAATCGGGTAGAATACCTCCGTTTTGCCATCTCTCCGGAGACTGGGAGTTGTTTCGACTTCGGATAGAGCAATTTTTCGTGATTCATGATGACAAAGCGTCTGGTGAGAAAAAACGGGCTTTTTTATTGAATCTCCTAGAATCAGAAACGTTAACCTTACTAATTAATCTGTGTTTTCCAAGTAAAGTAACGGACTTATCTTTTGATAAACTTTTAGCGCTTCTCGACAAACATTGCAACAAAAATCGTTTAGTTTTTAAAGAACGGGAGAATTTTTTTTTAGCGAGACAACAAGAAGGCGAGACGGTAAGAGATTTCGCGGTAAGACTTCGTTCTTTAGCAACGTATTGTCAATTTGAAACGAGGCTTGAAAAAAATCTTATAGACATGTTTGCAATCGGGTTGTTACCGGGTCGCGCGAAAGAGAAAATTTTTGTGGAAGGGCAAAAGTTATCGTTTAATGAAATAGAAGGACTTGCAGTTAGTATGTCAACTTTGGATAGTGCTAATACGGTTAAATCAGAAGTAAATCTGGTAAAAAAGCGAGTTACTAGCGATGGGTTCAGGCGAGATCAGCGTAGGGAACGATCGACGAGCCCCAATGGTAGTTTTAACAGGAAACCAGCATATAGGTTAGGATCAAATTCAGGTACGAATTTTAGATCACCCTCTGGTAATGTTAAAAAACAGTGTTTTATTTGCAAAAGGAATGATCATCTATCGTTTGATTGTAAATTTCGTAATGCGAAATGTTTTAAATGTAAGGGCGTTGGGCATTTACAGAAATTTTGCAAGAATAATCCTATAAATCCCATATTTGAAAATCACAGGGATAGTAAAGTTTTAGTTGCGTCAATTAGTCCTATCACTGCTGAAATTGAAATTAATAACAAGAAGTTTACGGCAATGATTGATTCAGGTTCATCTTTATGTGTGATGCCAGAGTGTATTTTTAAAAGACATTTTAGCTCAATCATTTTGTCACAAGACAAGCGAATTATTTCAGGTTATGGAAATAATCGTTTAAAAATCGTAGGAAAGGCGATTTTTGATGTGAAATTCAAGGGTAGGAACAAAAATATTAATTTTATTGTAGTAATAAATGGAACAGAATTAATTGTGGGTAGAGATTTCATGGAATGTTTCGATCTTGGGATAACTTCTCAGGAGACAATTAATTCAGTGACAGTACAAATGAGGAATTTACATGTTGGACAAAAATGTCTAGTCAAGGACTTTCGTCAGGTGAATAAAGTTTGTTGGGTTAGAGGTACTGTAGAAAAGAAAGTGGGAAAAAAAGTTTATATCGTTAGAATCTGTGGTACTCCGTTGACTTGGAAGAGGCATATTGATCAGTTAAGGAGTTTATCTGTGAAATGGGAAGAGGAGAGTGTAGAAGATAACCCACCCACCGCGTCTGAGGTCACGAAATGCGCTTCAGACGAGTTGGGGACCTCAGCTTTGTTGAAGGGGCTAACGGGGTGTTCTCTTGATTTCAGATTACCAGCGGAAGATCGAGAGCAAACTACTCAACCAAGACCTTGGGACGGGAGGCTCCGCTCAAGGCGTTCATAGAGGTCCCTCCCAGAGAAACAGAAGTACTTAAGTTGAAGTATTTAAAATCATGACTTTGTTTGGTTGAATTTAGTGTATAAAATCGTGTAAAAATGAAATATTTAAAATCCCATTTTTGTCAATTGTATAGCATCATTTGTAAAAAAACATGACTTGTATTTATTGTAGCCAGGGGCTTGAGATTAGGTCGGGGAGGGTGTAATGTATAGTAAATAGGTATTTAATATGGAAAGAATACGATAGATGGCGGTAAGCATTTAGCTTGCGCCATAGCTCGCCAGATGGCATTAGTGTACAAGAAGTGGTACTAGAGATAGACATTACAAGCTCCCCAGGTGGGAGCGCAGAGATATACCTACCCCCGAATAGTAAACAGTCGTAGCTATCCAGCTAGGTTATTCAAAGTAATAAACACATTTATATTTAAAGAACCTTTGTAATAATTATTATCTGCCGAGGAAAGGGCAGATATAACAATAATCGACCTAATTATTATTATATACTATTCTTACTATTCTTTCGCAATGAAATTGTATAATTTAACATCAATTATTTAAATTAACAAATAATTCTAAAACTTTTACTCACATTGAATTTTATTATCGACCTAATTATTATTTACTATTAATTTTACTATTATTATTATTAAAAATATTTATTATTACATTTAAAAACCATGATATAAAATATTTGCAACTTGATCTAATTTGTATAACTTAAATTTTTACTTTACAACCATAACATGTATAATTTACTTTCTGAAAACTTCACCCGCCATAACACAGGGACATCCCTAGCATGGCGGTTGAAATAACACAAAAATAATATACAATGTACAATATTCTTATATTAAATAAAAAAATAAATAAATAAATAAAGGTCTGACTTATCGATCGACTATGCTAGGACCCCAGCTGATCACTGCCCAGATATCTTAATTGTGTCTGTAATAGACTGATTGTACCATGATTTATTGTTGCACATGTCCACACGTAGGTATTGGCTATACACTGTCAGATAGGGACAGGAACTTGAATAACAGGTTGGGTGGAGGAAGGGAGATGTATGCAGTTGCGTCAAAATATATAATAAAGATTTATTAATTATTTTTTCAGTGATCGCTTCATGGAAGGCACCAATGCCAGGATGGATAGAAAATCTCAACGGGCCAACTGGGTTACTAGTAGGTGCTGGAAAAGGTTGGTTATATTTGAAATCAAAATCATTTAATCTTTCCAATATCCACATAGATTTTCTTTTCATTTAAAAATGATTTCCTCTACTAGCTCTACCTAATTATTTCAAATAGTCCCTTCTTCTCCAAACAGCTGTCTCACAACGACCAATGGTCCAATTATAGTTTTAAGGTTCAGGCAGGGAATTTCTTGTTCTATTCTATTCTATTACTAAAAATTTATTTATCTATATAAAGTATGTTTACATTTGGTTTTTCGATGCCTGTCTCACTGCCTGTGTCGAGACAGGCGTAGATGTACATAAATGAATATCATATATAAGAATATCATAAGAATAATTTAGGTTAAATACATATTAATTTGAATACAATTAAAACAGAAAGATGATTGAAAGTGTGGGTAAATCCCATAAAGAGAGAGTTATCTTATAAATGCAGGGGGCCTAGTCCCTATCTTTTACGTTTTACTAACAGCCTGTTAGCTTAACTTGGTGGTTTGAGCAAAGTTGTCGCAACTGGCTAAAAATGGTAGTCAGTAACTTTTCTGTTGAGGTTTAGTTTATTTTATCGTCACGACCGACAGAAAAGAAACAGAAAAGTTACTGACTACCATTTTTATCCAGTTGCGACAACTTTTCTCAAACCACCAAGTTAAGCTAACAGGCTGTTAGCAAAACGTAAAAGATAGGGACTAGGCCCCGAAGAGATGAAGTAAAGTAGTAAATCCTGTCAAATATATTTATGGAGTTCGATTATACAGGATTTTATTATTTTAATTTGTTTTATATGGGTAAAGACTAAGGACGTATGTACGTCCAATACTTATAATCCATTTTTTTATATCTTGTTTGAATTTGGTCATTGATTCAGTTTGTCTAATCATAGCTGGTAGTGTGTTGTGTAGTTTGCAAGCTATGTATTTAAATGTCTTTGTCCAAAGGTGGTTTTAGAAAAAGGAGTTTGGAGGAGTTCTTTGTTTTTGGCTCGGGTATTGTGTATCGTTTGTGTTGCTTTGTATAGGGTTTATTGTTTGTATGTAAAATAACTAAGATGGATCTTGCGTAGAGCTGTTTAATGTCCATAACGTTGAAAGTATTGAAGATCGTATCAGTGCTGGTAGTAAGAGGAAGTTTAAGAATTATTTTTATGATTATTTTTTGTTATTTAATGAAATGTTGAGTTATTATTATCATTATCTAGTTCTATCATCATTATATGTATTATTACGTCATGACCGAACGAGGTATTATGAATTCAGTTCATATTATGATTTGAGTTCAGTTCAGCACCGATAAATCAGCGTTCATTGAAATATAACTTTTACATTTTACAAATTGGTAGGCGGATATGGGTATAGCCGCCCCGGAACCATTTATTGGATAACCAACACCTCTGCAGGAACAGGGGTGCCCGTGTTCATGGGGTGAGGTTTGTCCGGATCTTAGCAGTGGATGCATCTGCCCACCAGCTGCGTGGCAGGTCGGATCGGGAGAGACTGGTTGAGGGAGACCTTTTGACCTCTCTAGCAGGACTCTTTCGGAAAATCGCCTGGCACATCAATAGAGGGATAGATTCGTACGCCCGTCACTCCTTGATCCACTGACCCCTAAATAAATAAAAATCACCTTTGCTCTTGAAGTCGAGCGTTTCTAGAATCCATTTTTCAAGCGATTTTTATGGCTATTGTGTTGGTGGTGATATAAGGGACAATAAGAGGCTTCCTCTGAACTTGAAAGGCGGCTTTGTTGCATTCCTTTCTGTAATGTTCTTTAATATACTATGTTAATTACAACGCAAGTTCGTCTTGTATTCTTATTTATTTAATTGGATTACAGCGGAATGACTGATTGTTGGTAACGTGTAATTATCCGGGAGCTCTTGGTTTAGAAGTGAATTAGCATTCGAAGTGGCACCGGCGAGCTGTATGTTCGGAAGCATTCGGCTACGCCCGAATGTCTCCGAACGAACGATAGACATATACAACACTTTCTAAAATGGAAGGCTATCCAAATAAGATTCATAATTGTTTTATTAAAGAATTCCTTTTCTGTGTCCAGGAGTCATCAGATCGATGCATTGCAAGGAGACCTACCACGCTGATATCATGCCAGTGGACATCTGCGCCAACGGTATCATAGCTTTGGCATGGAAAGCTGGAATTACAAAGTAAGGCCTTTTCATTACTTATATTTGAAGTTTCCGTAGTTATCCAAGATTTTACACAGATTTTTTCTAGAAAAGAATCAGACAGAAACATTCCCCCTGTTTTAAAAGTTATGTGTGCAAAATGTCATTATGCAATAATTTGTAGGTTTTTTTTATAAAAATCAAACCTATTTGGTCACCTCACCTTAAAATCCACATCAATTCCATTGAAAAAAAACTGCATAAATTCCCAAGATATATTAACTATAAATTTGGTCTACCCGTAGAAAGATTAAATTACAACGATAAAAGAATTAAAAATTTTAAAACGCTAGATAGAAGACCTATTTCCGGCTAGACTTATTTTTAAAGTTGTTGATGGTATTATAAGCAGCCATGACTTATTATACATAATTGCCTTCCATATACCAACAAGAACTACTCAATCTAAAATTATTTTTAATTGCAACAATATCAGGACTGAGTCATTTAGATATTCCCTAGATTGCACGCAGTTGGGAATGCTTCCCAAGAGGTAGTAAGTGTTCAATTTTTATAAGAAAAACTTTCTTTTTATACTTTTTTGAAGGTTATTCCCATCAGTGAAATATATCATATTAGAATAAGTTAACAATAATAATCTAAACGAAAATATGTAAGAGAACAAGACACAGAAAAAGACAATGGTCGCACCTGGGACTCGAACCCAGACTTTTCCGTCTAACCGGGACGAGCGCGTTAACCAATTTCGCTATTGCCACCTTCTGTCAAAACCGTCATATTTGTCAATCTCATATTTTCAAATTTCAGAATTACATTATTATCAACTAATTATTTTTCTCCATATTACGGGAAACTAACCTTTTTATTGGAAACAATCATTCTAAGAATTGGTTTGTAACCTGGATAGCGTCTCGGATAGATATATCCGAATTTATTTATATGGAACAATTGACTTTTACGAAAGTCTAAATGAATATTCAATTTTTATAAGAAAAACTTTCTTTTTATACTTTTTTTAAGGTTATTCCCATCAGTGAAATATATCATATTAGAATAAGTTAACAATAATAATCTAAACGAAAATATTGATTAAGATAGGATTAATTATAAAGACAATCTTATTATAATTTATTAATTTTTCTTTCTTAGTATTTATTAGTCTTTTTCTGTGTCTTGTTCTCTTTCATATTTTCGTTTAGATTATTATTGTTAACTTATTCTAATATGGTAGTAAGTGTGTTCAACTGTACGGAATAAGTTACAAATAGGCTATAATAACAAACCTCAAAAAAACAACGTTAGTGTAATACCTACTATTCTTCTGCATTGGTTCTACATAATTTGATTAGCATAATATCAAGATTATCATATAAATCACGTGTTTTGTAAATGCCCGGATATACGCCTATATAAATAAATAAATAAACAAATGCTGCCTGTTCGGTGTCCGTCCATCCAAACAATCTCCTTTATATGAAAAAGATAGATATTTTCAGCAATTATTTTTAACTAGCTAACCCGATGAACTTCGTACCGCCTCAGAATCAATAACTATTGTGTTAAGTAATTAGCTGAATTAATTTTTTTTTTTTTTTCAAAAATTACACAATGAAGCAATTATTGATGCGCAAAGGTCCGTGTTTTGTTTTGTCAGTATCAGAGATGGCGTTGTGTACGGATTTATATTTTTTGTTATTTTCTTACTTTTCCACTCACTAACGGGAATTGTGTGTCATTATCTTTATACGTGTGAGGGAGTTTTTTTATAATTATTGTATTTTTCCTTTGGAGAGGTGCGGACATACGTCCACCGTTTGTTTCATTTTCCACTATTGACATTTATTGTGTAAGAAAGAGGGGCATCATTATATGTTTAAGAACAAAAGAAAAACACTCAGCGCATTGACATTTTTGAATTTTTGGAATTCACTCACTATTTAATATTATATTTATCACAATATTGTTGCAGCTCTTTCAAAATATGAGAATTCGTTCCATACAAAATGTATGAGGAAAAGAATTTTCTTCATAATTTTTTTTCGTGATTTTTTCCGATGTTTTAATATCTAGCTAGTTCTGCTATTCAGGGCGGAGACAAATCCAACTAATCAAAGATAATAAAAATCGGTCCCGCCGTTCTTGCGTTATAAATGGTGTAACTAACCCAACATTGTTTTATGTATTAAGATTAGTTAAAATAAATTCAAAAAATTAAAAAAAAAAAATAATAAGAAAGGACACTTATGATGGAAGTGTCACCACATAACCGCAGGAAGTGCCACTTACTTTGGTGATTGCGATGTACATTCTTGTTATTAATTGTTTTGATCAAAACTACTTATTCTGATACAACAAAGCGTAAATTGTCTCGGAGTACGAGACATGCACCTCGTAATTTGTTGCTTTATAATTATAATCGATTATGGCATATTTTCAGATCAAAAGAAGCAATGGTTTGCAACGTGACAGCATCAGGAGTCAACCCCATAACGTGGGGAGAAGCGCTTAGTCTAGGTAAGTAAAGTTCTTACTTGTAAAGTAACTATCTTGTACGAAAGAAAAACACTCGTCACATTGACCAGTAATAGAATCTGGCTTCCTATTATTTAGTCACTTTGTTTGGGAATTTGAGGTTTCTAAAAGGGTATTTTTGAAGTGATACTTCTTTAGCCCCGTTGTGATTTGGATGAAACGAAAATGACGCATTACAGCACCTGCGAAGCATCAAACTGCGCTCATTGGCCGCTTTGATTATGATTTATTTATTTATTTATTTATTTACGGACTTACGTCCAATTTACAACATAGTATAACGAAAAATTGGGAATGTACATTGTAAGGGTGAAAATGGTACATGAGAGCAAAGACAAACAGAAAATAGAAGTGTCAAGTCAAGTCAAGACTTTGCAAAAATTACAGTAAATATAAAATATCATCATTTATTTAAAGAGCGACAGAATTCATTCAAGCTTATACCAAAAAAATCAAGGTCTTGACGTGAGTTGACCATTCTACACATTCTGGACAGTGGTGAGTTGTAACCATAATTAGTGGAGTGCTGATTGAGGAAGAGCAGGTCTTTATTTCTGAGTCTACGAGAAGGTATATTGAATGGGATGAGTTGTAGTAATGTAGGTGAATCGATTATGCAGTTAATAATTTTGAAGAAACAGATGAGATCGGATTTTTTGCGACGGTCTTCTAAAGGAGAAAGGTTTAGAGTTTTTTCAATTTCAGCATACGAATAATTGCCTCGCTCTAATCCTAGCCTCCTAGCAATCCCTTTAAGGAACCTATGTTGAACGGATTCAATATGACGAATATGGACAGAATAAAAAGGAGACCATATAACACAAGCATATTCAAGATGGGGGCGAACCAAGGAGCAGTAAAGAGTTCTTAAGGTATTTATGTTTTTGAAGTCGGAAGTGATTCTAGTGATGAAACCAAGTAGTTTGAGAGATTTATTAATAATCACATTTAAATGTTCCCGAAAAGAAAGCTTGCTATCAAGAATGACACCAAGGTCTTTAATATATTGAACAGTTGTTAGGCAATTATTATTTAGTTTGTATTCGAAAACGATCGGATTTTTAGATCTGTAGAAGGACATAATTTTGCACTTATCGACATTTAGTTCCAAGCAATTAATTTTACACCAGTCATTGAATGAGTCAATATCTGATTGGAAAAGAAGGCAGTCATGGTAATTATTTATTATTTTTAGGATCTTGTTGTCATCAGCAAAGAGCCAAAAGCGCGTATGTGAGAAAATACTAATAATATCGTTTATAAACAAGTTGAAAAGAAGCGGGGCTAAATGTGCTCCTTGCGGTACGCCGGATGTAACTTCAATAATAATAGACAAAATGTTATTTATTTTAACTCTTTGTTTTCTGTTACTTAAGTAAGAACTAATAAAGGATAGAAATGGGTCTCGTATACCTATAGCATATAGCTTGGCGATGAGGATTGCATGTTTTACTCTGTCAAAAGCTTTAGAAAAGTCGGTGTATAAAACATCTACTTGTGATTTATCTTCTAGGCCGTTGACTATGGTATTGGTGAAGGAGAGTAAGTTTGTAGTGGTAGATTTAGCAGATCTAAAGCCATGCTGTTCCTCAATCAGCACATTTTTGAAAATAGGTGTTATTTTCTTTGTGATTATAGACTCAAAGATTTTAGGAATATGAGATAAAATCGATATAGGTCTATAGTTTTCTACGTTCGACTTATTACCCGATTTAAAAATAGGTCTTATATAGGAAACCTTCCAGGAATCAGGAAAAGTGGCAGATGATAGTGATAAGTTGTATAATAAACAAATTGGCTCAGATACAATAGATTTACATTCTTTCAATAATATTTCAGGTATACCATCAGGACCAGTGCTAGATTTGCTAGGAAGATTTTTTAAGTAGTTGAAGACATCAATAAGTGTGATTTCGCAATTATTAAGGTCAATAGTATTAGCATGTTTAAGTGGAGGGATGGTACATTTGTTATCGGAATAGACAGAGGAGAAATGTTTAGCAAAAAGATTGGCAATATCGAAATCGTTGGTAGCGTGAGTTTCATTAAAGAATAAACTTGAAGGGAGATCGTTAACAATACGTTTTTGTTTGACAAATTTCCAGAATTGTTTAGGGTTAAGATTTAATTTTGTCTCAGTGAGTTCAATGTACGATTTGTAACATGTGGCAGATTCAATTTTGGATAATTCTCTTAAATGAGAAAATTTTTGATAAAGCAATAAGTTGTTTGTTAATTTGAATAACTTGTGTATTTTCTTTTTTTCAATAATCAACTGCTTTAATTTCACACTGAACCAAATAGGAAATTTAGGCTGGAAATAAGTTCCCCTTGGAACGAACAAGTCTATAGCATGAGTTAAACATTCATTGAATTTAAATACAGCATCGTTAATATTGGTATTTGATAACATAGAAGTCCAGTCATATTGGGCAAGATACCTGTTCATGCCAGTATAGTCACCTTTGTTAAATTTGTAGTGGTAAGTAGCTGTTGACTTCAGAGTATCACTTTTGAAAGGATTAGAGAAGTTAATGTCGAGTGGTGGGTGATATTTATCTATTGGTAATATTGAGTCAGTAGCTTCACATACACAAACGCTAGGCATGTTGGTAAATATCAGATCAAGACAGTATCCTACACAGTTATTGATCGAGTTTAATTGGAACATATTCAAGTAGGCATAGAAATTTACTATTATAGAAGCTTGAAGGGAAACATTATTAAGAGTTTTCACACCCTGACTATCATTAAGCCATACTATTTTAGGTAGATTGTAATCACCACAAATAAATAAGAAATCGGCATTAATGGAAACACGCTCAACTGCTTCAGTATGTGACTTATAGATTTCTGTTGAAGATGAGGGAGGAATGTAGACACAACCAATGACAAGTTTCTTGGAACCAAGTAGAACACAAATAAATAATTGTTCAGATACATTATTAGACGATTCTAGAAAGTGACAAGGGTATTTTTTTTTAATACATATCATTACCCCGCCTCCTCTACGCTTGTTAGATGAGGAAGAGCGGTCACAGCGAAAAATATTGTAGTCGTGTAGTCCAAGTTCGGTTGAAGCAATATTATCTGATAGCCATGTTTCAGAAAGACATAAAAAATCATAAGGGCATATATTAACGGAGCATCTAAATGAGTTAAGCTTGGTATTGAGACCACGAATATTTTGATAATACGACGAAAAGTTAGTATTAATAAGGTGTCGATTCTGATTTAGCCTAAAAAATTGACACGAGATAATTCGCGTCTCTCAGCGGCTTGGCGGGCAGGACAGTCAGGGGAGCCAGTGTTGTGAGTGGCCGGTTTTCTGAAAAATTTGCATGTGGCACATGCTGGTGGCTTTTCGGGAGTAGGGCAAGCGTCGCGATTGTGTCCAAGTTTTCCACAGTGAGAACAGGTAGGTGTGTCAGCGTTACATTTCGACGCTGTGTGGCCATAAAGTTGACAGTGTCCACATTTTAAACTGTCAATCCAGTCCCTTACAGTATGTATTTGCCAGTCCATAGCAAGTTTGGAGAAGCGAATGAGGGAGTGACGAACAGAAGGAGGAACTCTGAAGACATGCGTACATGATCCAGTACGAGGTCCTACTTTATGAGAGAACTGTAGTGTTTCTTTTAATTCATTTAGATGTAGACCAGTTTCTTCGTGTGTTTGCTGGTGTATAGCCAAGGTGATGTTTTCTAGGGGCACAATTTGAGGAAGGCCATGGATAGCTATCCGAGGAAGTTTATGCGAAGAAACTGCTGCTTTCAGACCAGCATCGGATATGGTCGGTGCATTGGCAAGTTTAATGGCCTCTGCATCGGTACTCGGATGCACGACTACACCTCCGTTCCTAATTTCACGTATTCCCGTGATTGTGATTCCCAAAGATGATGGGTTAGTTGATGTTTTGAGGGTTTCAAGGGTACTGCTGGTAAGAAGTGACTTGTCATCTTTGGGGAAGATAAGTACCGCTGGTCTTGCGGGAAGTATAGGCGCATTGTTTCTCGTGTTCGGTGGGTATTTGGGGAGGACTTGGTTGGACGTAATTGAGCTATATGTTCTGTTCCTATTTTCGGGTGTTTGATTAGAACACATTTGTTTGTAGGTCATCAGTTCTCCTTCAAGGCTCCCTAGTTTTATACCCATTTGACCGACATTACCCAAAAGATCGGTGAATTTGGGGGCGAGTTTTGATATTTGTTCCTTTGTAAATTTGTTAGATGTGTCCATTAAGATGACATTCAAAAGGTTTAAAATAGCGGTTGCCTTTGCCAGGAATTGTTGAGCTGAGTTTTCTTGATCCATTGTTATATTGGCGGTTGCGCCTGTTAGTAGGCAAAATCAATAACACAGTCTGCAGCGCTACTCTACTAATAATAGATCTAATATAGATAGTCTTAGCACAGGTATATTTATAGTGATTATAAAATGTCAATTATACTGCGAAATAGTCTTAAAAAAAAAAAATCACTTCGGTATCACTAGGATTTGAACCGCCGACCTTCGGATCTCTAAGCAGCCACTCTAGCCACTCAGCTATCAGCTATGTTTATATCCTTGAGAATTATGTGTAATATAAATTGACTTTGCACAGGTATATTTATGGAGAGTATAAAAAGTTAGTTTTACTGCAACAATATTGATGCACTACACAATTATTGATTTAAACACTATTTAATCACTGTAAATTTAGAGAGATTTTGTTTCACACGTACGGGTTTCACTTGGGGGATACGTTTAGCGATGAATTGTGTGGTTATTCGGAGTTTTAGACAGTAAATTTTGTATGTATTAGTGGAGCGTTTTATGACATGCACTCTGTTGGAAAAAATAATGTTAAATGAAAAAAAATAAAATTAAGTAATTAAATACGACCTTCAGAAGGTAATAGTAAAAAGGCCAAATGAGCCGTAGTACTGTCACTTTTCAAGGCTCCTATTGGTTGAGATATGAAATGGAAATGACACTAGATCTGCACTCATTGGCCGCTTTGATTATGACCTCACTTTTCAAGGTTCCTATTGGTTGAGATTGTTTTGGTAAAGTTTCGCATCTACCGCGTGTTAACTGCACTCGATTTTTTTGTTGTTAATGTCATGACATTATGTTTCATAAAAATAATGATGAGCGTTGGTATCTTGAAATACAAAACAAATAACAAAATGATAATATTAATTAATACAACCATTCGTAACAGTAATAAAATCGGAATTCCAGCAATTTTGTTGAACTACAACTCTATTAAATGATCTGAATTGTGCTTAAATTGTTGAGTAGTAGGATTTTCACTGACTTGTTATTCCTTTATAAATTTCTAAATGTTGCATTTTTTACAGTCCAATATTACTGCTGGCATCGATAAGCTTTCAGATTTCATTACCTACATTGAAGTAATAAAGTCGGGATTTATTTCAGCGCAGAAATTCTGAATACCATCATGTATGTACTCCTCATTGGCAGAAATGATAATAATAATTTTAGTTTATTTATTCAGCTTAATTTTATACCCTGAAGATGCTTGTGCAAAGTGAAACTGGTCAGTGTTGAAAAAATTAAATTATTAATATCATTATACAAAGTGATTGTTTTACTTCAATTAATAATAATACTTGGCTAATTTATAAAGCGCCGTTTAGTAAAAGACTATCTACCAGATTGTTCTGCAATATAATCAATTTCAGCCTTGAGTGCTAGGAAATTTTTAAATGTTCGGTTTGGAAATTTCACGCCCTCAATCAAAAAAATATCTGAAATTTTATTTCTGCAGTATATTTATTTAAAATTGGTACCTATTTGGAGAATAGTTCATTTCATGACTTCTGTATTTGTCTACGGTCTAGTGATATATAAGTTTTAATTTGAACATTGTTGTGTATCTAAAAGCTTCCGGCTTTCTCACATAGATGGCAGTATTAAGAACTGTCTTAAGTCTCCGCTAGATGGCAGCTAACTTAGTACAAGAGGTAGTCAACAGAGGGTCTAACAGGGCTGAGAGACCCTTCAGCAGATTTCTCAGGCCAGAATCCAATTCGCCAGTTCCTAGATAGGTCGGCTATCGTGGTCAACTCTGTACTCGCGAAATATCAATAAACCAGGTTTATAACAAAGAATATTACTCTACCCAATTTATTAAATCTCCTTCCAAGGTGATTTGGAGAACTGTTGGTGATCCACCACAAACATGCATTTTTTAATATGTAAACCACATGATCAATGATTTGAAAAAAAAAAATTTCAATATTTTCGGTTAGCGGAATGACAATAACAAATAATTGGAGAGATGTGAGACGTCTCGTGTTAAACAGTGATACTACTAAGTTAAAATTGTGATCATCCGAAGATCCCGCCACGTGGGAACTTTAAAAGAAATGCAATAATATCTCTTCAAATTGGCCACATTTTGACCAGCAGGAGCTGGCAGTTGTTTGTAAATTGGCAAAAATGCGACCAAAAACAATAAATTATTAAGAGTCAGTACATATATTACATACTACGGGCTACAATTCTGTTATAGATTACATACCAATGGTGTTGATGAAGTGATAATAAATAATACTCTCTTTATTGTCCTGGAAAAATACCACTTTATTGAACTGATAAATACAAAAATAATGCTGACAGTTTTAACACTTTGCTTCCTGTATATTTACAGTGATACCAACAGTATGTTATTACTAGACATCGGATTATATGCATTTGCATATGCAAATGCATATAACCCTCTAATTACGGCGATAATGCATATTTTAGCCTTTTTTTCCCAATCGTGCATATTTAGCATTTGAAGACGCATCCACATCCACAGAATATCGCCCTCATCTCAACACATTTCCACACGTTACCATATCTATCCTATCTGGTATCCCATAAAAAAATTGGAAAAAAAAAACCTTCCTCTACTTAAATCAATAGAAATACTGGAAACAATGATTGAACTCGCCAACGCCCTCTCCAATTGAATATCAGAAAAGATTAGTGAAAAGTTAGACGCTATTTTGTTTAAAAACCTGAGTCTTAAAGACACGAAGAACATTAATGCCTACATCAACGGCACAGGTCATACATACCCTGCCTAAACAGGTATCTCCAGAAATGGCGCCAAATTTTTTAAATTTTGTCGGATGACGTCAGTTGACGTAGAGAAGTCCTTTTCGGCGTTTTGGGTGACAAACATCAAAAATACTTAATTGTATATGGTCACAAAAACTATGCATAATTTTAAGAATATTTCGCTGTTTTTGTATCGTCTTTAATTAAAATATATAAAAATAAAAATGTTTTTTTTGATTTTTCGTTGTGCATATTTTAGGCATATCAAGAATTTTTAGTGCATATTTCGGCCTTTTTTAGTGCATATTTTGGCACTTTGTTAGTGCATATAATCCGATGTCTAGTTATTACATTGCCATATAAAAGACAACAGTTAATGTTACAGATATTTTTAATATGCCTGTACTGAAGTATAAAGCAGTATCCATTGAACACTTCTGGTTTGGTATATTTATGCTTCAGTACTAATGTATATTATTTTTCTTTCATTGTGTTTTACTCATGCAATCTTATAATTTTTCTTTTCACTCTTCTTTCTATATTGTACTCTGACTTTAAAAAATTGTGTGTAAATGGCATTTCTGCCGTTAATTCTAAATAAATAAAATAGAAATACAAAAGATTGCTACAGGGGCAGTTCATTTGTGTATTTTAAAAGTAAGAAAAAAACTATATAATTGTCACAATACAATAAAACTATAAGTATATACATATGTAACAATTCTAGTGCTCTACTAGATCGTGTATCCAACACACTGGATTGAATAAAAATGACATAAAAAACATTCAGAGTTTGGCAAACATTTGGACAAAGAAACTACACTTACTTTGCAACAAAACTCCACAATATTCTTCCCCAAGACAATGAGTACAAATTAAGAATAAAAATCTGGCTGAAAGAGGTCAATGAAAAAATCTTAAAAAAGACACTGATAACGATATCTGATTAAATAACTAGTCTGCCTCAGCACAGGATCCCCTAGTGAGGAGGACTAAGAAATACCATATCTAAACTTAATTTCATTGTTTTATTTTGTAAGAACAATATTTTATAAAATAAAATGTAAAAGCCCCTAAAAAGGAAGTAAATAAATTAAATAAACATCTTCGGTTCTGACCGAACTATTCTAATCTTTCATCGGCAAAAAATATTTTATTGATAGATATTATAATAACAATTTAAACTGATATCAATCGTTTTAAACCTTCGTTCATACTTATTGAATCATTGTTGTATAATTCTTTCAGGGCGCAAGCACTTGTACAAGAACCCGTTCTCCATCACGCTGTGGTACCCAGACGGTTCCATCAAAGCCAGCTGGCTCCTGCACGTTATCAGTGTGGTCTTCTTCCACTTCCTCCCTGCATACTTCATTGACATGATGCTGGCCATATTCAGGAAGAAGCCCTTGTGAGTAGACGATGATGATCATTTGCTTGAAAAGGTCTAGCATGGTAAAATTGATAACTTAACAATATTGGATCGATAGGCTTAACTTCAGACAGTTTTATATCGACACCCTTATAACGGTTTCGTTGTCGACAGTCAAACAGATATTGACTCGAAATAAATAAGTTGTCATTTTACCATGGCAACACTTCAATTTGGGGGTCGGATATGGGTACCGCCGCCCCGGGAACTATTTATTGGATAACCAACACCCCTGCCGTAGGTTACCCCAAGTGGTTTGTTACGTTTGGTGACTTAGCAAGGGTGCCAGGGTTCTTGGGTGAGGTTTGTCTAGGTCTTGGTGACATATGCGTTTTCTCAGATACTGCATGGCGGGCTGGATCGGGAAATACTGGTTGATGGAGACATTTTACCTCTTCAGCTAGTCTCTCGATCCATCACCTTGTATTGCAGTGAGAGGGATGGGTTCATACATCCACACTCCTGACAAACTCACCCCCAGATTCGTACCCACTTCTCATGCCCTTTTCCTTCCCAGAACTTCCTCTCCTTCCTTTCCTAAAAAGACATTCCACACAGCGACCCCAAAGATGACATAGACCCCCGATGGAAATTGTTTTCCTGAAGGCCCCCTATGTGGAGCTAATGTAAAAAAAAAACACTGGCAGGTATTGTATATAAATATAATATAAATAAAGACAAATAAATTGACAATGTGGAATTATAATATTATCTTTGATATGCTTTGGCAGTCCGCATAAACTGTTTCACACTAAAAATGGAAATTTGTTTAGGAGGTTTTAACAAATTAATTCCCTTTTTACTTGCATGTATGGACTGCCAATGCAAATCATATAGTTTTTAGCCATAACTTACTATATTGGATTCAATTGATCGCGTATAAATACCACTTCTTTCAATTCTAAGAGCTTCGTAAGTTCACCTCCCTTCATCCACAAGTCATACATAGCATAGCATTACGAATGACATTAATTAACTACAAAATTTGCACAAAGTGTTTTAGTTTCAAAAATTTGTCTATTTAAAAAAAAATTAACATTCTTTGCTGAAAAATTAGTCTTTAGAGGTCAAAATTGGCTAAAACTAAATGAAGTTCGAAAATTTTGCTGATTTTTGACAAAGATCGATCTGAGGCCGAAAACTTGGTTTTATTTTTTAACATAGCAAAAAGACAGCCACCAGATACCATTTATTCTAGGAAAAACATACTTTGGCAGTAGGTACAGGATTGTAGATCTTTTTTGGCCCTTCCATACCTCACACCATGCTGCATACCATACCTCACCTCATTTGAGGTTGGACACCTCAATAACTTATTTCAATATTTGAGTACCTCGTACAAACTAATTCTGAAATCGTGTCCTACCCAACTGACTAGTGTGGAGAGAGGTTAATTCGGCTAAACTTAAATGTTATCATTCACAATATTCGCATACAAACGCACACAAAAAGCTAAAATATTTAATTGTCTTTTATTCCAGCATGGTCAAGACCCAAAAGCGCATATCCGGCGGGTTGGAAGTCCTTCAATACTACACAACCAAGGAATGGATCTTCAACAACGATACCTTCAGGTCTATAGGGTCCTGGCTGGGCCCCAAGGACAAGCAGGTGTTCTTCACGGACATATCCGCCGTGGACTGGGACATCTACATGAAGAACTACATCCTCGGGGCTCGCGAGTATTGTTGCAAGGATGATCCGGCAACTTTGCCCAGGGCTAGGCAGCTCTTGAAGAAGTGAGCACATATTATATTTAATATTTGAAGTCTTCGTAATCAAGGGGTGGACGAGAATTGGTGGAGGCCATAGATTGCGAGGCATTATAAAATAAACGCAAATAATACTCGCAAACAATTTATTTTTCATCCAGAATATGAGAATTCTGCCGAACTAGAATATACATAATGTGTTTTCATAGCTCCACACAGGAGGCCTTGAGGAAAATAATTCCCCTCAGGACCTTTTTCATCTTCAGGGATGCTGTGTGGAGGGTCTTTGACGGAAGGAAGGACATGAAGTTCTGGGAAGGAAGGGGTCAGTGTTTCCAGAAGTGACGGACGTACGAATCCATCCCTCCTACTGCGCTACTGCGGTGCAAGGCAATGGGTCGTGAGAATCCGGCTGGAGAGGTAAAATGTCTCCACCAACCAGTATTTCCCGATCCGGCCCGCCACGCAGTAGGTGGGAAAACGCATGTTTCAACAAGACCTAAAAATTTTCAGAGGAGTAATTGACAGGTATTTAATCAATTTCTTTCTTGTTCTCCAGGCTGTACTTCCTCGACCAACTGTCCAGCGTGTTCTTCTACTGCCTCACATTCTGGATCCTGTGGACCTTTTCCACACCCATCTTCAACCTCGCAGAATCAACTCTTTCCTCGTCTGGCGTTCTGTTCGGCATCAACACGGAGGACCAAACCGTTCATAGTTCATAGAAAATAATTCTCACTTATAGAAGATGTTACATGAACCAATGCGCAACATACATTAAATAGAAATATCTAGAAAGACAATATATTGGGACATATTTGGCTTCGTCGGGCAGTTTGCAACAAGCAAATAAATAATTTAACTTGTGGCATCATTTTAATTTAAAATATGTAAATGACAATAATAAACTTTTTTTAAATAATAATAAATAATTTTCAGTCAAAAAGGCATAATAAAGTATATGAAATCAATTGTGATAACAATATCGATCGTCCATCATTGAAAAACAATATTTCGTTTGTAAGCCTGTCTGTTTGTGAGTATAATGTTTAAATTATATAACTAACTACAGTATAAAGATAATGGCAACACACGATTACGATCGAAAATAACAATTTGTGAAACCTTCAGTAAACCGTTTGGTTGAACTTAAACCTCTGAGTAAACTTCTTGAGATACTTGAATAACATGGCTGTAAAATATATATATAAATTACTCGGCGGATAGCATTACTTAACGGTGGTGAAATAGTTAATATACTCTGTAAGCTCTAAACGCCAGTTATTCAGAGATGGCGATTGCTCACTTGAAATAATAAAAATAGATTTAACAATTAAGGGTTTTGAACAAAAATTAGTTAGACTGAGAACTTTTACATTTTTACACCTACATAGGGCAATCAACTTAACATGTGTTCAAAAACCATCTTGGCGTTTTAAAATCAAATGAATAATCGATAGAACAACGTGCGCTGAACAGCGCTTTGTGAATCTAGTTTTTATCGGAAATATAAATTACGATTTGGCACCCCCTAAAACTGCCGACCGGGGCGGGGGCCCCGGTTTGCCGTCCCCTAGATCAGGGGCTGCATAGAGGTGGTTCTAATAACATCGTTTAATTTGTCATTTAATTTGACGTCAACCAACGATGTTGTTCTTTCTGTCATCAAAATTTATTCAAAAAGCTGAAACGGGCGACAATCAGCATTTAACAAGTACTGTTCAAATATCAAAACCTTTTACTTCTGAGGTCCACAATTTTTTATCAAAATAATTTTTAAAATAGTATTTTAAATGCTCTGTTCACAGATATGTTTTGAAACTTTTGGTACTGATTTTTTAATTGTTACATTCAGTGAAAAAAATTGTTTTGTCTACATTAGCTATAATAAATATATATTTATAAGACTGAACTCATTGAGATGTACTTTTAATACCAAGCCTTTTAAATAAAATTATTATAATAATAAAATAATCAGTCTTTGTTTGGGTAACACCCTTGTAACACAAAAAACCAATTGGATTATTTTTTACATTAATTTCCCTCAGGGCCTATGTCATCTGAGATGCTGTGTGAAGGGTCTTTTTGAGGAGAGGAAGGAATGAACATTGGTCTTGAAGAAACTTTTTGTACCAATGTAAATATATTTTGCTATTATTATGTTATTATGCTAAATATGTAGTTTTTTTTCTAATTTTCTTTGTTCGTTTTTGCAATGTATTAGGTACTTTTTGTGCTGTTTTTGCAAAAAAATTAATTAAAATTTCAAATCAGTATTATGAGTACTCTCTAGCTTTTTTACGTACCTACAAGGTTATCAATTTGCTGAATTATCCTTTTGTACTACAGAATTGCTCTTACTGATATATTTTGGAAAGGTAATTTCGCTAAAGCATAAGTTTGTCAAAGTGATTTAATTTTGTTTATCTCGTTCATTTATTTAATTAATTTTTTGTCTCACAAATACATTATGTGAACATATAATTCACCTATCTGAAGGATTTTAACCAACAACTCCTGGGCATATTTGAAGTACAAAATTAGATGTTATTTTGAAGACCGATGATATTTTTTCCTATTAAAAACCAAAAAATATTCTTTGTCGCCACTGATCACACTCCTACTTGTGGCGACAGGATCACGTGATAAGCGGGCTATTTCGTGTGTTACCGTGGAGCCGGAACGAGACGGAGTGTATATAACGTGACTTGCTAGGCTATACCCGACTACAAGTGATGGAAATTTTTGACGTAAAACTTCTTTACGCACGTTTGACTTGGGGAGTAAGCTGGTGAATGCGTGACGAGAGCGTTATGAAAAGTGTGATCGGGCGAGGCGAACGGAAGTTGAGAGGGAGATATAAGTTAGTGAAGATAGAAAGAGAGAGAGTGAGTTACGTTTCATATATTATTGTAGGGGCAAGCGAGAGAGGTGCGAGCACACATTTTCTTTCTCTCTTATTTTATAATTTAGTGAAGTTTTACTTCAGGCATGTGGTCTAAAGCACAATATTTGTATTGTTGAAAATGAAAAAAAATCATCAAATTGAAAAAAAAAATCATCAGACAGCAAAATGACATTTACATTTTTTTCTCCAAGTACCTAAATCGATAATTCATATTTTATTTGTATGCTTACATTAATAAATTTGCAGGTTAGTAAATAAAAATGCAGGTTAGTACAAGAAATTTTTTTTATTTGACTTAAGTTTAAGTTAAGCACGCAAAAATGTATATATGAAAAAATAAGCAACATTTTACAAATAATAAACAAAAAAATCGTTAATAACATTTTTACAAAAAGAAAACCACGGGTAAGTGCATTAATTGTTTTCCAAGCATTCTAAAGATTCCAAAATTCAAAATTGGGTGGTCACATTACCATTTCATTACTTATCATTTGAATTCGAAGCACATATTACAAATCTAAAAATTTGTTATCCCACACAGGAACTTTTAATAGTTTAAGGATAATATTTTATTTTTATGGTAAAATTATAAACAATTAATAAAATTATGGAATTAATGTTAAATGTCTACCTCAACCTTTGTGAATTTTGTTACTAACTGGCAATAGCACAATAATTCTACAATTACAAAGAAACATAAATTTATAAAGACATTCAAAATTCTAGTATATTCTGACTTCTTCGTTTTCATATAAGACGTGTGAGAATTGAGATTTTTATGAAAAGCTTTTTATGAAAGGCGGAATCTGTGGGCGTTTTGGGGGTTTGGGAGTAGTATCATTTTGTAAAATTACGAAGTGCAGAGAACTCAATCTCTATTTCTCGTGAACTGAGGGTGTATATGTACCTGGGGAGTGTTTTTTTTCTACCCAAAGTGTGGGCTGCCTATCGCATTAATACTTTTTTTTTTTTTAATATATATTTTCTTAAATTTTTGTTTATTTTTTTTTGAATGTAGGTATTTTTGATTTAAAATGAATTTTTGATATGTAATACTAAATTTTTTGTATTTTTGGTTGCATTTTATGCTTTTTTATTTGAGCCCACACTTCAAGGGGGGAAAGTAATGGAGATGGGATAGGAGAAGGTCGGATTTTCGTCGGGTCTTAGACGCCCGAGACAAGCTATACTGGGGTTTGGATGTATAGGAAGTTTTGCATAGAAAGATTTGGCTAATTCTACCATGTGTTTTTTCAGGAGTGGGATATTCGTATCAGAGTTAATAATTGAATTTCGGACAAACCAGGGGCTTTTTGTGAAATTTCTAAGTGTGACATTTTGGAATGATTCGAGTCGTTTCGTGTTTCCTATGGCCCAAATGGGTGAGACATAGATGATGGTGGGTCGGATTTGTGTTTTGTATACGAGTAGTTTGTTTTGAATAGAAGTCTTTGAATTTGAGTGGGAGTAGGGGGGTGCAAAGAGCCCGCTATTTTTTTTGCTTTGGTCAGTGTGTTTTTTATATGTGGTTTCCAATTTAGTCGTTTGTCAAGTGTGACTCCAAGATATTTGGCGGTGTTTTGCCAAGGTATGACCTGGTCGTACATTTTTATTTCCTCCCTGGGAGCCCTGTCACTCTTTCTGTGGGAGAAAAAGACGGCTACGCTTTTTGAGGGATTCACGTCTATGCGCGACAGGTCATACCAATCTTGGAGTTTGTTTATGTTGATTTGAAGTCGGTAAGTTATCATCCTGGAAGAACTGTATCTCACCATAACGGTGGTATCGTCAGCATAGAGAGGTAAGTGAGTTTTTGTCAGCTGAGAGGGGAATATCATGTGTATAGATATTTAGGAGGGTTGGTGACAGTCAGGGGCGTGCACTCCATATAGGCACATAAGCACTGCCTACCCTGCCATATTTGTAAAACATAAGCTTGTAAATAATAAAATAATATTATAATTGATTAAATTATTGCTAAAAATAAATACATACTTTCAAAAATAAGTCCGAAAAAGCCGAGCAACCAAAACTACGCGAGCGCCACATCAAACGGCATACTACAAACGCGGCATAAACTGTAACTAGAAACTACACGCGCACCCTCCGACTGCCTCACTAAAATGCGGCATAAGCAGGAATTATTTGTGACTAGAGCTAACTTCATACAAGATATAATTCAATGTTTACAAAATGCACAAAGCATAGAGTAGAACTGTCGTTTTGAATTTGCCTCTTTGAGGTTTTTTGTTAGTATTAAGCAGTGCTTTCTAGAACAAAATTAGCAAATGGCAATCAGTCACGACAAAAACATCTGTTGTTATGTATTTCTATGAAATAGTTGTCTTTCATAAATGTTAATTGTCGGTTCAAAAACGTTTGTCGTACTTTAATTCTGAAATTATCTGATAAAATATGGAAAATTTAACCTGTGAAACTTGTTGTATTTTCCTACTTCTGATAAAATATGGAAAATTTAACCTGTGAAACTTGTTGTATTTTCCTACTGCCTACCCTGATCAAAAACTCTGTGCACGCCCCCGGTGACAGTAGTGAGCCTTGTGGCACCCCTGCTGTCATGAAGCGTTTTTTGGAGAGAGTGCCCCTGTATTTCACTTGGAAAGTACGTAGGCGGAGAAATGATTTGAAAACACCGAGGAGATGAGGGTCGATGCCTATATCGTGGAGTTTAAGGAGAAAACCGTATGTCCAGACCTTGTCAAAAGCTTTAGCGATGTCTACGAAAATGGCTCCAGTTGAACGTTTGGAGTTAAAGCCTTCGATGATGATTTTTGAAACTCGTAAGAGTTAATGGAGGGTGGAGTGTTTTTCTCTAAAACCGTGTTGCTCTTCAGGTAGGGTTGATACCTCGTTAATGTGCTTGAGGAGCCGAGTGAGTAAAATTTGTTCGTAAATTTTTCCGATATTTGAAAGTAGACTGATTGGACGGTGATTCTCGCAAAAGAGCGGATCTTTTCCCGGTTTCGAGAGAACAATAACGTGCGCGGGTTTCCAACTTTTGGGGAAATAACGCAGTCTGAGGGCTGTCTTAATTAAGTTTACTATTGCTAGTATTCCTTTTTGTGGGAGTGCTTTAAGAGCGAAGTCTGTGACGCCGTCTGGACCGGGAGCTTTCTTATTTTTCCGGTCGTTTATGGCACGGATAACTTCGGTCGGGGTGGTGAAGTGGATATTTGTGGGGAGGAGGTGATTTAGTATGCTATTAATTTTGCGGTTTACATTTGCTATGTGATTTAGATTTGCGTGTTTGAAGCTGGGACTGAATTGAATTTCTAGACTGTCAGCGAACGCATCCGCTTTGTCGAGATCGTCAAAAACTAAGCCGCTTTTGGCGTGGATTGGATGATTTGGTGAAGGGGTGGTTGGAGAGTTTTGGATAATTTCCACAGGGATCCGTCCTGAGGATTTATCTCTTGAAGTTTCATGTTCCACGTGGTACTTGAATGAGTTTGTAATTTTTTTCTAATGAGGGCTTGGGTACGATTGAGTGTGGTTTTCAATCTGAGATCTTGGTATTTTTGCCAGTGGCGGCGAAGAATATTTTTGGTTTTGATTAAGTCTTTAATTGAGTTTGGGAGATTTTCACTGAGATTAATTTGGGGGCATTCAGGGAGGGGTTTAGAGGAGTCCTCTATTGCGGATATGATGGTCTCTGCAAAATTATCGACCGCAATGTCTAGTTCTATGGGGTTTTGGATGGAAGGATTTATGATTAATTTTTCCCCGACTCTGTGCGAAAAATATGTCCAATCAGTTTTCTTGTTGATTTTAGTGGGGGGGAGATTTGAAAATTCCTTAAGAGTTGGCAACATGGGATTGTGATCGGATGACAGATCGTTGATAGTTTTGTTACAGTACGTCCAGGAAGTTTTGTACAGTACTGCAATGTCTAACACATCCGGTCTGTGGCCTAAGGATGAAAAGAAGGTTGGTTCCACAGGACCAGCGATGTGTAAGTCGGGGTGAGTGGATGAGAATTTGTAAAGTATGCGTCCGTTGTTATTTGTCAGCCTAGAGTTCCAGTGCGGGTGTTTCGCATTGAAATCACCAGCCAGTATGGTAGGCGTGTGGCCGTCGAGAATTAATTCGATATCGGACTTTTGTAAAGTCTTGTTTGGCGGGTGATAAATCGAATTAATTCTCAGCGACCCTGAATGTTTGGTGAAGATGGTGATGGAGGTACTTTCTATTGAGGAAAGTGTAGGGGTGGTGTTGAGTTGGTGGGCGATTTTAGTTTTCACGTAGATGGCGGTGCCGCCACAACGTGAGTGTAGTCTGTCGTTTCTGTAAAGTGTGAAGTTTGATATTTTTTGGTGTATGTGATGGATTTAGATGAGTTTCGTTGATAAGTATGATGTCTAAGTTGTGTGTGTTTGTAAAAATGCGTAGTTTTTGTCAAGACCGTTTGCATTCCAAAATGCCAGACGTAGCGCGGAGGGCAGGGTGGTAGAGTTAGCCATTTAATTAGTGAAAAGGGAGATAGATGATTTGGGGGGCTGCTGAGAACAGGATGGATAGGTAATCCGCTGGAGATGCGGCGGATAGTAATTTTGGGATGAGATCGGCAATGAGGGTGCCGATCGTTTTTGAAGAAATCATTTTTGAAAAAGTCAAAAATGTTGAATGGGATCGCTGAAGGCTGGGGGGTGGGGTCTGAATGGGGGGGTGTTTGTGGAGGGATTGGGGATGGGAATGGAGGTTTGGTTATTTGTATGGAGTGCTTGGGCATAAGATATGGAGGGGTTGGTGGGATGGGAGGTGAAAGTTGTTTGGGCAGGGAGGTCCAAGTCTTGGAGCTCCAGGAGGATTTCCTTTGGACCGCCTTTGTGGTCTTGTCCTCCTGGAGCTCGAACGTGTGGAAATGCTCTTGTAGGATGCGGGTGGCAAGGCGGAAGCTGTCAGGGTTGGCCGTGTTTATCACAACCCCTGTCGGGATGGCCTTGGCATTTGTTATTTGAATGCCGGCGTCCTCCAGTTTTTTGCGTAGAGAGTTCCAGTTTGCGGATGATTTTGTTATGATGGGCGGGATTTTTGGCGGACGGGGGGCGGGGGCTAGGGTGTTATCATCGGTTTGGTTTTCGTCGTCTCCGTCGTCTTCTTTTGTGTCTGAGTTTGTGGTTGTGGATGAGGCCAGGATGGTGAAGCGGTTTGTGGTTTTTGTGGGTTGCGGAGTTTTGGGAGCAGGGGAGGAACGTTTTCCGGTGGTTTGCGTTGCCTATGTGTTGGTGGAGATAGATGGTAGGAGCGGGAAGTCCTGAGGGAGAGGGGTATTCTTGGCCAACTGTACGTCTGTCTGTGCAGGGATGGTCGGCGGGGTGGTAGCAGGTGGTTTCGTGGCGGTAGGTAGGGTGGAGGAAGTCGGCAGGGGTTTTTTTGGTGGTTGCGTGGTGGTAGGGCGGATGTACATCGTTGCCGATGGGTTGCCGTCTGGGTAGAAGGTGACTTTACCTCGTCTGGTGGAGCGTCTGAGGGTGATGGAGGAAAGGTACTGTTGGATTATCGCAAAGGGTGGGTTGGTGAATTCTTCGATGAAGTTCATATCGGTAAGTGGTGCGGTTGTCTGTAGTGGAGTGGTGGAGCAGGGAGCTTGTAGGTGGTCGTGGATTCAGGGCGCCGTCGGGAGTGGTGTATAGGAGAGGGAGTGGGGTATAGGAGAGGGCGTGGGCTCAGGTGGTTTGGTTTCTTGCTAGGGGTGTCACAGGTGCATGCAGGTGAGTGGTGGTATTAGGATTTCACAGGTGAGGGCTGGTGTCTTGGTCTCCGGGAGCGGTAGGTCGCAGGGTGTAGACAAGGTGCATGCAGGAGTATGAGGTCGCAGGGAGTACATACAGGGTACATGCAAGTGTTTTTAATTTTTTACAACTCAAGTGATCAATCTCTCTCAGAGTCCGTAATCTCGCGGAGCCTCTCTTCGAGTATCAACAGGTAAAAAACCCGAGGGGGGGGGTAGGTTGGGTTTGTTGGTTTGGGCCTACAGCTTGAGGTGTGGTAGGAGGTGGTGCGGGAGGTGAAGGTGACAGGGGGGGTACCTGAGTTTGGCGAGCGAAGGGTGTAGGGTCGGCTAAGTGCTTCGGGCACTCTTTGAAGTTTGCGGAAAGAGGTCCAGTGCAGTTGCTGCAGGTGGCTGGACCATCCTCCCTCCGCTTTGTACATTTGGCTGTAAAGTGTCCTCCTATACATTTCACGCAGCAGGGGGGAGGTTGCCCGAAGTGTTGACAGCGGTGGCATTGGGTGGGGGCAGACTTCCTGTCAATGATTCTTGAAGTCTTGATCTTCAGGTGGAAGATTGACTGGAGGCTGAATATCTGCTGGCCAGCTTCTCCCTGGCTCAGCTGGACCAGGACCATGAGGACATTTGTTCTGTCAAGCCCTGATCGCATGCGGGTGACGGAGATGACGGGCAGGGTCATGTCGAGAAGTTCGAGCTTGATCCCCTCCTCGGAAATGGTGGTGAGGATGCCCCTTAGGACGACTTTGGTGGTCTTGTCTTCAGAGAGTTCAAAAGTGTGAAAGTTTGTCTTGTCTTCTTGTAATAGTTTAGTCGCGAGACGGAGCTGGAGGAGTCCCTGGTGTGGAAGACAATGCCCTGGGGGATGGCTTTGGCGTTGGCGATTTTAACGCCTGCATCCTCCAGCTTACGTCTCAATAGATTCCAGTTTTTGTCGGATTTTATAACTATGGGTTTTTGAAACTCTTGCGTGTCGCATGGATAGGACGGGGCCACATTTTTTTTATAGGAAAAAGGGCACTGTTGGTTTTTTGACACACGGATAGGATGGGGCCACGTTTTTGCTCGGTGTCGTCTCAAGCAACGTAGGTTGGCCCCGTAGCACGAACCATGAACGAATGAGCTCATGAGACAAAGGGACTTGCCGACTGATGATCAATGGCCGGGTGCCATCGCTCGATGCGAACGTCTGCCGCGAGCCGCACGGGCGTCTTGTGCCCGAGGTAAAGTCAAGAACTCAGGAGCTAACTGATCATCGGAGTCAAACGCCTCTATTTATACGTTGTCTCGAAGTCCAAATCTCTCCCTCTCTGACAGCATGTCATCCCAGCTTCTCCATTCGCGTCGCCCTCAGCCACGTTGACTTGCGGGTGAATTTGGTAGCGGCTGTAGAAACTGGATGTCTGAAAATATAAGAAATTTCAAACTATTAAAATGCATATAAACAACTAAATATATCTTACAATGTGTATACTTTTAAAGTGGCTGCCACTTGCTTCGCCATCTTCTGCACCACAGTAGTTCAACAATTCTGAAAATATAATGATAATAATGCAAATAAATAAATACACATAGAAAATGAATTTTATAAAATTTATTATGATAAAACTATTCTAACAGACAGAACAATTAGTCATAATAGACCCGATATAGTTTTACATGACAAAATTAAAAAAAATAACTTATATCATTGATGTCGCTATTCCAAATTCTTGTAATATTCAGAAAACTGTTTCTGAAAAAATAAGAAAATATACAGATTTAGGAAATGAGATTAGAAGAATTTGGCATTCTTAGACTATAAAAATATTACCATTTGTTATTTCGGCTACTGGCATTATACCTAGCTCTCTCATTCAAAATTTAGGCGTATTAGATTTGTCAAAAAATTTGTACATAAAAATGCAAAAGTCGGTCATTTTAAATACATGTAGGATTACGAAAGATTTTTTAAATATTTATATTGAGGGATCAGTAGGATTTATCGGACCAGTTAGGATTTCATCAGAGCCGAACCCTCTGATATGAAAATATCTGGAGTCGGTGAAATATTTTCCCGTTATGTTTCTGGTGGATTGACATATTGTTCTTGTATTGTTTTGTATTTATTATACTTATACAAGGTGTCCGGAAACTCGTAGTACAAGCGGGAAACTGGGGATTCCCCATCACATTTGGAGTCGATTTTGTGGTATAACTTTTTTTGATTTGAGCTTTCGTTTTCGAGAAAATCGAGTCAGAAGTTGATTTTTTTTTTGGTCAAATTCTTGTTAATTATTACCGACGATCATAGTACCTAACTAATAAAAACAATTTAAAAGAAAACCAAACAAAGAAATCGGTATTTAAAGCATAATTTTGAAATTGCCCATCAATTAATTCAACATAAAAATAAAAAGTTCGCTCGTTCCACGGTTCAAACACAGCTGTGCACAGCTGTTACTACATATTCGCAGCTTCTGTTAAAATAACAATGCAAAATTAGCTCTATCTCTTTCTACGCTAGGTACAATCAACACGTGAAAGAAGAGACGAGATAGCGTTTTCGATATTTCGTAAACAGGTACCATACGGACGAACTAATAATTAAAGGGCTCTTCACACGGCACTGCATGCAGGGAATCTGCCGCAGAGTTCCTGCAAATTGGGTGGTTAGTAGTCAGAACCGCCTGCCGTATTATTATTTACCCTCTTCGAATTCTCTGTCGTGTCAGCCGCAGAGGGTCCGCCTCCAACTTGCGACCAATCTGCCGGAATGAACATGTTACGACACGTCGTTGGCAGCGACTTGTACCAGAACAGCGATTAGGATATAAATATTATTATTTTACTCATCATGCATTGAAAAGGAAAAAGAAGTTTGGGTAGAAATTTTTGATTTATACAAGGACCTTCGATGCTTGTGTGATATTTCCCACAAAAATTATTTGCGGCGAGATCTAAACCATAGATTCTCAACGTGGGCGATAAGGGGGCGACAATTCAGGGGGCGGTACAATTAAAGGAGAAAATTGACGGCGTTTCAGACTTTCAGGGGGGCGGTAGGAGACCCAGATAAACCCATCGCACCCTATCCCATTAGGGGCCATCCATTCACAAAAATAATTTCCCTATCCCATTACGCCCCCTCCGTTGCGGCAAATGTAGCCCCATCGTGATATCCCGTTACGCCCCCTTCGTCGTGGTGATGGTGGTGTACCGTTACGCCCCCTCCGTTATGGCAAATGTTACCCTGTCGTGGTATCCCATTACGCCCCCTATTGCTGTTTCGGATAGGGGGCGCTAGGATAAAATTATTCCTAAAGTGGGTGGTGGGCAAAAAAAGGTTGAGAATCTATGATATAGGTTCTCTACGTGGGCGAAAACGCCCCCTTGGGGACTTTTCAGACCTTCAGTTGGGCGGTAGAATACGAGGAGGGAATTGGGGGGCGTTTCAGACTTTCAGGGGGGGGGGGGGGGTAGGAGACCCAGAAAAACCCATCTCACCCTATCCCATTAGGGGCCATCCATTCACAAAAATAATTTCCCGATCCTATTAGGCCCCCTCCGTTGCGGCAAATTTAGCCCCATCGTGATATCCCGTTACGCCCCCTTCGTCGTGGTGGCGGTGTACCCAGGTGTAGGGGGACCCAGAGGAACCCATCCCACCCTATCCCATTAGGGGCCATCCATTCACTAAAATAATTTCCCTATCCCATTACGCTCCCTCCGTTGCGGCAAATGTAGCTCCATCGTGATATCCCGTTACGCCCCCTTCGTCGTGGTGGTGGTGGTGTACCGTTACGCCTCCTCCGTTGTGGCAAATGTAACCATGTCATGGTATCCCATTACGCCCCCTATGGCTGTTTCGGATAGGGGGCACTAGAAATAAAAATATTCTCAAAGTGGGCGGTGGGAAAAAAAGGTTGAGAATCTGTGATCTAAACGGTGCGGTGTTATAAACATACAACACCACTTTTTAAATTCGAACCTAAAAGTTAACCTCAAAATAATAAAATATGTACACTTTTAAGAAACTTAAGTTTCTGACCACAATCTGAAAAAAAATTGTGAAATTGTGGGAATTTTTGAATTAATTTTATGCAAGAAACGACATAAAATGAGTGGTTAATAATGTTTATAATAAATTTGCCTAATAAAATATGCGTGTATTTTTATTTTTTTTTCATTATCGGTAATTTTAGTTAGAAAAATACGTAAGGTGGAACATTTTAAATTTTTTTTCATTTAAATTGTTCCATATTGTACCAACCTTTTCTCATTTTTTCCATTGTTACCGTTGTCTATGTTTATTATTAGTCTATGTCTGTTATTTTTCCTTGACATCATGTTCTATGTCTATTATTTAAAAATTAGTATTATTAAAACCCCGAAGAAATAAGCGTTGCTTACGAAACATTCGGTTTTTATAAACAATAAAAATGGTACAAACTAAGTAATTTATTCATTTGGACTTTTTTTATTTGTCAGGGTGTAACAGCACGTACCCGAGGAGATTTTAACCAGAGATACCCGAGCTTATTTGGAGTAAAAAAAATTATAGTCATTTTGAAATTTAAAGTCATTAAAGTCAGTCAGCGAGCGCTCCGAACACGTACGCACAGCGCAAAAAACTAAGAACTCTCTGCAAATTTGGTGGTTGCCCTGCTTGCATGAGTGCCTGCTTGCATGAGTGCCTGCTTGCAGTGCCTTGCTTGAAGTGTCTACAAATCGGGCCGTGAGG
Organism: Limnephilus lunatus; assembly: GCA_917563855.2. NCBI lineage: Eukaryota > Metazoa > Arthropoda > Insecta > Trichoptera > Limnephilidae > Limnephilus > Limnephilus lunatus. Next base: position 12,407,747 of record OU830596.1, read on the forward strand.
AATGCCCTTAAAACATGGCCGTTCACGTACTTCCTTGCTTTGTTTGGGCAAGTTCAAGGTTAGTTTTAGTTCCCGCTGTCACGCGTTTGATTGAGGTCGTTGGCATCTTTTAACCGTTCTGTTAATTAAACTTTAAACAAAGTGTGTTTGTGAATTATTTGTGTCATTTTCATATTTTAAAGTGATTAATTATTGTGTATTACAATGGAATAATACCAACGCAGAATAATTATGACGTATTAATGTATTTTTTGTGATGTGCAGTGTTTTAAGTTTTTGGATTACCTTTCCTCGGAACATTTCCACATAATGTAAGTAGGTTAACACCTATGCTAATAATTTCTCTCACAAGGATTGTTCGAATTGGTCCAGTACTAAGTCAAGTAGCGTGTACACTGAAATGTTGCTGAAAATCGTTCGTGTTGCTTTCAAATACAATACATTTTTGCCCGCCGTCCGTTACAAATTTAAACCCTAAAGTAGCCGAAAAAATTCATTTATTATTTTTTTTTTAAATTTTAAATGTAAAAATGCTTAAATAGAAAAACTTTATGTTTATTTGGGTTCTCTATGTGATGTAGGTTCACCAGTTTTCCGCTTGTACTACGAGTTTTCGGACACCGTGTATAGTGCACTTACATTGCGTGAATTTACTAGATATTCATTTGTGGAAAAGTGTGTGGAAGGGTTTAGTCTTTCATTTGGGAAAGAGAAGACAACTCGGACATAAAATCTGGAGCACCGTAAAAAATGATGAATAACATAGACATTAAAAGAAAAATCTTGTATGCCGTTCACACGTGGTAGAAGTGAAACCTTCAGAAAACTAAACTTCGAGCGAATGAGAGGAATGCCGAGTATCAGGAGTAGAATAGTTTATTATACTTAAATTTATATATTTACATTTTATTCTACGAAGCACTGCACAAAGACGACAATCATTAGTTTATCTCATTCTCTGGCAAACTAAATCCTGTAGATGTGTGTTTATCTCTTTTTAGTGTCGCTCGTTTCCGTTTCATCGAGTTTGAAATCACAACGGTGTTAAAGACGTTTTCATTTCAAAAAGTATATATATGTACCTTCAACCCGACTGCCACTTGCTAAATACAGAAACAGATCAGGGCGGTAACAAGTCATCAGACTCAAACAACAGATTCAATAAAGGACAAATGGCAAAATTATTGCCCAAACTATCGGAGCTGCTGGGAACCATTGGTCGAATGAAAGTTGGGAATCATGGAAGGCGATTTACGCGCCTACAAACACCAAAACTAACCTCTCCAGCCCAACACGCAAAACGTAAACGCCTCCAAATTATGCGATGCCCTCAACGAAATTTCTCCCAATAAAGGCCCTCCGTCAAGGAAAAGATTAAAAAAAAAAAATAACCCTTTTTAAAGCTCCTGAGAGCCAATCTAAAACTCAAGCACAATGCATTACTGAAGACACAAACCGAGTCACAGGTATTCTAAATAAAGTCACCACTTTAAATGTAGACGTAATATAAAACTGTACAGATTGGGGTCCAATCTTAGTGACAAAACGCGCCCCATTAAAATGAAGTTGGCAGAACCGTCTCAAGCGAAGCTAATTCTTCAAAATAGACATGTTACAGATCAGATAAAAATCAAATGTGATCAGACTATTACAGCGTAAATAATTGTCCGATCTGAGGGAAGAATTGGAAGATCATATACAAAGTGGTGAAGCGAATTTAACTACCTTATATATAAAAATCAATATTTGTTTGTCTGTTCGTATTTTATGCGCTGCCATACCGTTCCATCTTGGTGATGCGATGAAATTTTGGTGATTTTTTGTTCGCAAGCCTGCGAAGGTATATAATGGTAAGCTCTGGCATTATGAAATTTGTATAAATGAAAATGTGTACATTTCATATATTTTAGCGGCAGGGAGGGAAGGAAGGGGGAGGGTAACGAAGGAAGTGATGTTCGCGGGAGGGATGGCGAGAGAGGGGGAAGACCGAGAGAGGGGGAAGGCGGGGAGAGGGGGGAGAGGGGGAAGACGGGGAGAGTGGAAGGGGAACATGGGAGGGGAAGGGGGCACCGAGGGGGAACGGGGACGCATGGGAAATGAAGGGAGAAAAAAAATTTAATGGCATTGCAAACACATGCCGGGAGCAAGTTAGGGCCGTCTGTTTCAACAGAAAGCTATATCGTGTCCTAAAGTTAAATTTTAACTGTCAGTTAAAGTAACAAGGATGTTAAATAGGACCGCGCGCTGTTTCAAGTGTATTTTCGCTAAGGTAATAGTTGTCAGTGTGGCCAGTCTAAAAAGCAGAATATTCCTCGGAATTATGTTAAAACACGCATCGAAATATTTTTTGATGTGACAACACCGTAAACTAAATCCTAAAATCGGAACAACTGTCAAAATATTCGGTTGTATTTTGTTTCGCATCGTAGGACGACTGGATTGTTACGATAAAAAGTATTTGTATGCATATTTACAAATAAGTGACGACCTATTATAACACATATTATAATATACAATATGAATGTTATTTACTTTCCAGTAGTTGTGATATTTCCTTGAATTTGAAGTGTCACATATTTTACGAGATCTTCAAATCAATTTATTTATGGTATCGAAAACAGAAAACATACATTTTATAGCTTTTTAAAAATCCGTTTGAGTATTACATTAAACGTAGGTAAGTAGTAGGTGTACAAACTATACTAGCATTAATAGAGCTTGTCTTTTAAAGGCAGCTTCACTCGCTAAATATGTGGATATCCGTAACGATTCTGTCCAGGCAGTTCAGGCTATACCTACTACTCATGTTATATTTTTGTAATGTTTATGAGACAATTAATTGATTTGAAGATATTGGAAAACTTGCGATACATCCATTTATAGAGCTTGTCTTTAAAAGGTAACGCTAAATATGTCGATATCAGAATTGATTCTGTTCAACAGCAAGATGTTTTCGACATGCGATGCCGCGCCAAAAATTCGAGATCATCCCGGATAACCAAATTATTGACGCGGTGTAACAGACGTGTGCTACAAGACTGTAGAAAAAGGGCACCGGTGGCTGTGCACTTGGATGTCGACTATTGTAATATTGTTTTGAAATGTAGTACTGGCTGGCCTTCCTTGAAGGTGGCAGCCCTGCTGTACTGGAGGGTGGTAGCCCTTGATCTGCCTCCCTGCACCCAGAGCTGGTGAGTGGTAGCCCTGGATGTCCTTGTTCTCTGCCTGAGCCTGGCGCCTTGCGGTGTCCAGAAGTTGGGCCGGCTGGTCTTGAGGAGGTAGGCACCAGACTTGTTGTTCAGGCAGAGCTTCAGCAGGAGGCAGGTCGGAGAGAGGTTTCTTCCAGAGGAAGGAGTAAAACACGAAGATTTAAGGAAAACGTTGAACTGATTTATTATATAATATCATATTGTTATCTCGACGAGGTACAGGGAAATCAATCCCTTTTTCTCGCGAACTGTGGTTTGTAGTCACCTGAAGGATGGTTTTTTTCTACCCGATGTGTGGGCTGCCTTTGGCAACATTAAGGGCTTTTAAATACTAAATTTTTTGTATTTTGTTTTTTTTTTTATTGTTTGAAAGAATTTTATTTAATTTTTATATATATATATTTTTTTTTTTTTGTCTGAAGGTATTTTAGATTTTAGGTAATACTATATTTTTTGTATTTTTGGTTGCGCTTACTTTTTTTTTTATTAGAGCCCACACATCAGGGGGGATGTGTGATGGATACAGGTAAGGGATAGGTGGGGGGGGTCGCCGGGTCTTATGTGCCCGAGACGGGAGATGCTTGGGTTCGAATTTGAAGCGAGTTTAGAGAAAAACGTCTTGGCTAAATCTACTATGTGCGTTTTTAGTGGGGGGATTTTCGTGCCTGAGTTAATTATACTATTTCGGACAAACCATGGGCTTTTGGTATATCTTCTGAGCGCAGCGTTCTGGAAATGTTCGAGTCTCTTGGTGTTACCTGTCCCCCAAATTGGGGAGGCGTATGTGATGGCGGGACGAATTTGGGATTTGTATAAGAGGAGTTTGTTTTGGAGGGATGTTTTTGAGTTTGTATGTAGTAGTGGGTATAAAGCTCCAGAGATGCTCCTGGCTTTTGTGAGTGTATTTTTGATATGAGGTGTCCATGTGAGTTTTGTGTCTAGTGTGATTCCAAGATATTTTGCAGTATTCTGCCAAGGTATGACCTGTCCGTACATCGTCACCACACCCACTGGAGTCGAGCCGATTCTTCTTCGTGAGAAGAAGATCGCCACGCTCTTTGAGGGGTTGACATCTATACGCCACAGGTCGTAAAATTCTTGGAGGCTGTTTATATTTTCTTGTAGGCGGTGAGTAATCATCCTGGGTGAACTGTATCTGACCATTGCCGTTGTATCGTCTGCGTACAGAGCTTTCAGTGAATTATGGTCTTCTGAGAGGGGAATATCGTGTGTGTAGATATTGAAAAGGACGGGGGACAGCAAGGAGCCTTGGGGGACACCTGCTGTCATGAATCTAATTTTGGAGAGAGCACCTTTGTATTTTACTTGGAAAGTACGCCGGTGGAGAAATGATTTTAAGACACCGAGCAATTGGGGGTCGATGCCTGTGTTGTGGAGTTTGAGAAGTAGGCCGTATAACCATACCTTATCGAAGGCTTTGGCGATATCCAAGAAAATGGCGCCAGTTGATCGCTGGGTATTGAAACCATCTATGATGTGTTCCGTGACTCTGAGGAGCTGGTGGAGGGTGGAATGTTGAGATCTAAAACCGTGTTGCTCATCAGGTAGGGTGGATACCTCGTGAATATGCTTTAGGAGCCTGGTGAGGAGAATTTTTTCGTAAATTTTACCGATGTTTGACAGGAGACTAATTGGGCGATGGTTTTCACAGAAGAGGGGGTTTTTTCCCGGTTTTGGGAGAACGATGACGTGGGCGTGCTTCCAACTTTTGGGGAAGTAGCGCAGTCTGAGGGCGGCATTTATAAGATTGACTATTGCTAGGATTCCTTTTGGGGGGAGGGCTTTAAGAGCGAAGTTTGTGACGCCGTCCGGGCCGGGAGCTTTCTTGTTTTTACGGCCTTTGATAGCACTAATGACTTCGGCCGGGGTAGTGAAGTGGATATTTGTAGGGGGGAGTGAATTAAATATACTATTTACTTGGCGGTTGACATCTGCAATGTGATCGAGGTTGGCGTGTTTGAAACTGGGGCTGAATTGTTTTTCTAGACTGTCGGCGAACGCCTCCGCTTTGTCTAGGTCGTCGAAAACGAGGCCGTTTTCGGCGTGAATGGGGTGGTTCGGTGAGGGGGTAGATTTGAGGTTTTTGGATAGTTTCCACAGGGAGCCATCCTGTGGATTTATCTCTTGAATTTTCATGTTCCAAGTGGTGTTTGAATGCTCAGTTAGTTTTTTCCTAATGAGGGCTTGAAGGCGATTTATACTGGTTTTGACTTTGGGATTCTGATTTTTTTGCCAGTGGCGGCGAAGATTGTTTTTTGTTTTAATTAATTCTTTAATTGTGTTTGGGAGGTTTTCTTTGAGATTTTGATAGCGCTCCGGGAGGGTTTTTGAGGCTTCATTTACTGAGGACATTATTGTCTCGGCGAATGTGTCAACCGCCGAGTCGAGTTCGGCCGAGTTTTGAAGGGAGTGATTTATGGATAATTTATCCCCGACTATCTGTGAAAAATATGTCCAATCGGTTTTTTTTGAGGGCAAGGGGGGGGAGGGGTCTAAGAATTTTTTGAGAGTTAGCAACACGGGGTTGTGGTCGGAGTCGAGGTCGTTTATAGATTCGATACAGTACATCCAGGGTGATTTGTTAAAAATTGCGATGTCTAGTACGTCGGGTGGGTGGCCCTGGGCGGAGAAATGTGTGGGATCCACAGGGCCGGCGACGACTAGATCAGGGTGGGATTTGGAGAATTCGAGGAGGATTCTACCATTGGCGTTTGCGCGCCTGCTATTCCAATTTGGATGCTTCGAGTTGAAGTCTCCCATCAGAATAGTAGGCGTTTGTCCTTCGAGAAGTAATTCAAGATCAGACTTTTGCAAAGTCTTTTGTGGTGGATTGTATATTGAATTAATTCTCAAAGGGCCAGCTTGCTTGGTAAAAAGGGTTATTGAGGTACTCTCTATGGATGAAAGCGTGGGGGTGATGTTGTGTTTGTGTGCGAGTTTAGTTTTCACGAAGATGGCTGTGCCACCACCTCGTGAGTGTAATCGGTCGTTTCGGTACAGTGTATAGTTTGCGATTTTTGGTGTTGTTGACGGGTTTAGGTGTGTTTCGTTTATGAGAAGTACATCGAGATTGTGTGTATTAGTGAATAATTTGAGCTCCTGTAAGCTCTTTGTGAGACCGTTCGCATTCCAGAAGGCCAAGCGCAGCGCGGAGGACATAGTAGCAGAGTTAGCCATTTAGACGGTAAAGAGAGCGAAGAATTGTGGGGCTGCTGTGAAAATGATGGAGAGGTAATCTGACGTGGAAGAGGCAGAAATGAATTTAGGGATGAGGTCGGCGATGAATTCGCCGATCCTGGAAAAATTAATGTTTTTAAAGAAATCGAATATATTAAAGGGGGTTGATGCAGGGGTGGGGGTGGCTTGGGGGCCTGGGGGTGGGGGGGTGGGTTGGGTAGGCTGGTTCGAGCTTGCAGCCTGAGCGTAGGAGGTGTGGTGGGAGGTGGAGCGGGAGTTGAAGGTGACTTGGGAGCGTACCTCAGTTCGGCGAGCGACGGGTGTAGGGTGGGCGGGGCGCTTCGGGCACTCCTTGAAGTTGGCGGGGTGAGGTCCGCCGCAGTTTGTACAGGTGGCTGGGCCATCCTCCCTCCGCTTTGTGCATTCCGCTGTAAAATGACCTAATGTGCACTTAACGCAGCGGGGGGGGAGGTTGCATCCCTTGGCGGAGTGCCCGAAGTGTTGACATCTGTGGCATTGTGTGGGGGCTGATTTCTTATCTAGGTATTCCACTTTAATCTTGAGGTGGAAGATGGATTGAAGGCCGAAAATTTGCTGGCCAGCTTCTCCATGGCTCAACTGGACCAGGACCATGGGGACGTTTGTACGGTCCGGCCCTGATCGCATGCGGGTGACGGAGATGACGGGCAGGGTCATGTCGAGCAGTTCTAGTTTTATCTCCTCCTCGGAGATTGTGGTAGGGATGCCCCTAAGGACGGCTTTGGTCGTTTTGTCCTCGGACAGTTGGAAGGTATGGAAGTCGGTTTTGTCCTCTTGTAGCAGTTTGGTCGCGAGACGGAAGCTGGAGGAGTCCCTGGTGTGGAGGACAATACCCTGGGGGATGGCTTTTGCGTTGGCGATGTTTACGCCCGCATCCTCCAGCTTGCGTCTCAAAAAGTTCCAATTTTTGTCAGATTTTATAATTATGGGGGGAATTTTGATGGGGCGGGGTCTGGGGGCAGTATTGTCGGTCTGGTCTCGAGTGTTCTCGAGACCGTCAGTTGGGTTTGTGTCGGAGTTTGTCACAGTCTCGGTGTCATTTTGTTCTAGCGGGGAGAATCGGTTTGAGGTAGGTGTCTGGGATTTTGGTGGGGGCGTGTTAGGGGCTTTGCGTTTTCTGTCGTGGTGGGTAGGGTTGGGGGTGATCCAGAGGGGGGGGAAATCCGAGGAGGAGGCGATCGGAAGAGGCGTGTTGAGGGCGGCGATGGTGTCGTCTGATGCGCTAGGTTCGGAGTTGAAAGGTGGAATCGGCGGGACACTGAATTTATTCGGCTTTATTAGTGTACTGAGGTATTGTTCAAGCACGGATATTGGAGGGTCAAGCTTTTTGAGTTCTAGCATATACTCTTCCATCTTGGTAAACGAGGCACGGAAGTATTTTGCGCGTCCCACGAACAGGGTGGGCCAGGTTTTTTAACTTGTACACAAAAACAGCACTGAGGTTTTTTTTTATTTAACACTAAACTGAGTTACTGTACATTAAAGAGCACACACTGAGGGATTGTTTTACACACGCGTGTGGCATAGACCGGACGGGGCCACGCTTTTGGGGTGAAAACACGTCACTGTGGGTTATATAATAACCACAAAACAACTTTTGGAGAGAACCGGTGGCGTCACAAACAATGTGGGTTTGATAACGAAGCACAAACCATTGAAAATTGTAATAGTTAAATACCGAATTATTGGCACACATCACATGACATCCTGATTTATTATCGAAAAATTTGTCGTATTTATACCAATCGGTAGGTGGCTCACGGAAAGTGGAGGGGGAAACGGAACCCAGGCACTTTTCCTTTATAAAGGGCTAGAAACTGCTTAGTATCTATTTTGCCGGCTTAATCCGTAAAAGTGCTCGTCTAAATTTGGCAACTTTTACGGATTTTGTAGCCTTTATTAACAATCAAAATACATATTTAATAGAAAAAACATATAAATAAAGCCAAGATTTATGACAAGAATTTTAGTTTGGTGAATTTACCGTGATTTTAAGAATTTTTGATTTTTAAGGAAATGTTTTATGATTTATCAAGTTATAATTATTTTTCCTAGGTTCCCTGTGAGATAAGTTAACGAAATCTGTTTATTTCACCATCTCACAGGGACCCTAGAATTTTGTAGAGGTAAAAATGTAAAAATGTCATGACCGAAATTTTCTAAGTCTTTTTGACATGGCAAATTGAGCTCTAATTTTGGCTCTAAGTATTTTGAGAGCAAAGTCTCAGTTTGACTGGAGGCCTTGTAGGATCAAGAATGAAAGCTGATTATTTCATTGTCCTACAAGGCTCGCAGGTTTTGTTATTTGGAAAAACATATAATTTACACCTTCGAAATTTTCTAAGTGTTTTTTGGTAGGCAAAAATGACTTTATTTTTGCCTCCCAATATGTTGTGTGATAAATCTTGGCTTTACTCGAGACCTTGTAGGATTTCAAATGAAAAATGATTATTTCATTTGTCCTACAAGGCCCGTGTGTATAAAAATTAAGACATAAACATTTAAAAATAAGTACAAAAATCAAACATATTTAAAATGAGTTTACAACCTCCCCAGTAGCGATTTCTCAAAGTATTATTTATTGATCGCACCGGGGAGATGTACATAAGAAATAAAAAACTTAAATATTTGAAATCCAATAAGAAAATAATAAGTAATTAATAAAAATGACATTTTCTAACTAGAACAAATACTTTCCATCAAAGCGTCGCCGGCGGCACGGTACTCCAGTATTGTGAGGGCAGGCCATTTTTTCCCGATTCCCAAAATGATCACAAAACTGTAGAGTACCGAGCCAAGCGATGAGCTTTGATGAAAAATATTTCGAGGGTGTGAACACGTCGGCTACACGCGGGGTCGAAATGTTTTTGGTTTTCGCTGTCAGACATATTGGATGAGGAATTCATCGTCACTATCATCGTCTTCTACAGTATTTATCATGATTACTATGTTAAAGCACGGAATTTCGTAGATTACCTCGAGCAGTACTATCATAAATAAACTGAGAACTGTCAAATATGCCAATATGGCGGAGTAACTCAAGAGTAACTATCGGTTTTCGGAAAGTAAACACAAAAGTTAAAAGTAACGTAAAACAAGCAGTCAAATTGATTGAAAAACGCATTTTACTGAAATTTAACTTTAGTAACTGCGTTTTGCTTTACTTTTGCTTTAGCGAGCGTTGAAACAGACGGCCCTTAAATATATATATTTTTTGTTTTTACATTAACTCCACACAGGAGGCCCTGAGATGCTGTATGGAGGGTCTTTGTGAGGAGAGGAAGGAATGAACATTGGTCTTAAAGAGACCCATATTGTAGGAAGGAGGAAACACAGAGGCCGGCAAATCATTCCACAGCCGAGCTGTTGAACACAAGAACGAGTCGAAGAAGCGACCCGTTCTCATGTGACAAATGTCAACCGTGTACATATGATGCACACGCGTTTGGCGTGTTTCCCGACTATACACCGGTGCCGAAGGGATCAATGACGCTAGTTCCTCGGAGCATCTTCCATTGTAATACCGATAGAACAAGGATAGCATTCCCACCCGACGCCTGTGCTCTAAAGATTGCAATCCGTCTGTTAAGATGGGAAAATCTATCAAACGGACTCCAGATCAGAGGTGGCTGCCAAATTCAATCGTGGGGCACACTTGTGATTTGTACAGGGTTAAAGGTAGAACCACACTGAGCTCACGCAACGCGACTCAACGCCACGCAACGTTCCTGGCCATGTTCACACTGGGCGATGTGGGCCGACGTAGGTACACGTCGATATGGCCACGTGACAAGGGGTCTCTGGTTGTGCGCAGGCGCGTTTGATTTGACACATTTGACATTTATTTTTTAGGTTATGTTTATTTGTTTATTAGGATATACACAGTACATAAGTTTACAAGTTATAAGGAATATTAAATGAAGTTATTACATGATATAGTACCTATTACGTAAGTCCGTAAAATATCTGGGATAATTATTCGCCTGGGATTTGATTAGTTCTTAAAATTTAACTAATGAATGAATGAGAAGAATAATATAAAGGAAGATTGTATATGAAGATAAAAGAGATATATTTTTAGAACAAGAATTACATTCTCACAAATAGTAATTAGTTTAATTAAAATATAAGTAGGCCAGTGCAATTAGCGCAAAACAGGGGCTCGCTATCGGAATTATTCCGGTAGTCCCAATTTTTTTATATGTCTTATATAATCATCTCTTGATGAAAAATCTGAGTTTTCGACCTTGGGTCACTTGAACTTTCGCCGCCATTTTGAAAAAACTAGCCGAAATCGAGCCAAAATCTAGTTTTCCTCAAATATCTCGTTCCCAATAAAAAATTCGGCTAAAGTAGCTTTACAAGTTTAATAGAACATACAATTACCAACAATTTTTGTTTTAAAAGTTTTCTTTTATCTCTAATAAATATCGAGATATGCAGTCGTAAATATGGGTATAATTTTATAAAAACAGGTAAATTGCTCGACTTGGTTTGGTTTTTTGTGCGTATCTCTTTTCCAGTACAATTTAGTGAAAAAATTATTAATATCAATTTTGTAGAAAATAAAATTTCTAAAAAGAGATGTAATTTTTATGTTTTTTTTACTTATATAAATAAACAAATATCGGAGTGAAAACAGAAAATTCATCACGATTTATTACAACCTTATTCGACTTACTGTTTACATTACATTTAAACATATTATAACTTTTTTAACATATTATAAGAAATTAACGAGAGGGGGGGTTCCCCCCACCTCCCCCACGGTTCCCTGCAGTTGCCGCCAATTAGCCACTCCAGATCGGGCCATCAGTGTTGCCAACTCTGCTCCATAAGAGCTACATTTAGTTCTAAATTCAGGTCTTAAAATCCAAAAATGTTGTATAGCTTCTTAGATGGTTTTTTCATATATTTTAGCTCTTTTCAAAAACAAAAACCATAAAAAAAAATTACATTTTAGAAGTTATTTCCATGGGAATCGGTTATTTTTGTATTGAAATTTTTGTTTTTTTTTTTCACAAATTCTCTATAGCCGCCAGTCCCGATGAAACTTTTGTTGGTCATAACTTAGACTACACAGGATTATAGGTGTTCTTTAGCTCATTATTAGGTGATATCTGGCTTTATTTTAAAAATCGAGTTGGTAGCACTGATCTGGACTCTGGACGTCCACTGCTTCAGTGATTTCATGTCACGGGAGCGTTCATTGCGGAAGGATTACTGAAGTTTTTACGCCTTAAGACACGGTGTACGTGTGTTAATTTGATTTGAAATGTCCATTTCCTAAAACAAACATGATTATGTCCATAAGCAGTGACACTGTCGGGGTATAGCAAAGTAACTTGTCACATGGTTGAAAAGATGGGGAAATTTGCTATGTCTAAAGTTATCAACCAGAACTTTGGAAACCTACACTCAAAACATAAGGATGCGATAGTTTCTCTCGCAGCGGTGACCAGCAGCAAAAAAAATTAGGGTGTGACTGTGACAATAGATCCATTAATGCTATTCCATCGTATATATATTGCTAAAAAGTCTGAAATTGAACTTAAAGAATATTTCCTATATGAACTATCTCCGTTCCACTGTCTCTTTTCTCAGAGGAAGACATGCCAAAAGAACCAAATCCATATTTTACTCATCGTTCAAACCTCTACCAAATAACATAGAACTGGAAGACAGTAAAATACACGTAGTTGATGGAGGATATTTACTGCACAAAGTTGTATGGGGTCACGCTCAATCTTTTTCAATAATTTTTCAGCAATATGTCAGTTGTGTACAAAATCATTATGGAGCCAATGCAGTAGTGGTATTGGATGGATACCCAGATTCGGTTGAAAAAAAAAGTAGGTACTAAGGGGTGGAATTAGCACGGCGTGCCAGAGTTACAACTTCTGCTGAAGTTTTTTTTTAAGAAACCACTCACCCACAAGTGCCACAGGAAAAGTTTCTGGGAAATGAGAAGAACAAGTCCGGTTTTATTTCCCTACTCAGATTTGAACGATCGCAAATAACGACAGTAGGTACAAGCGGAAGAGGATGCTAACGTTCTCATAATAACCACAGCAAACTCGTTGTCATCTCAACATGATGCAGTCATAATCGTTGGTCAGGATATCGACCTGTTCGTACTCATAACAGCTCTCTCACCTTTAAACGTATATTACCAAAAAGTTGGTGAAGGTAAATCACTTAACGCGTTGTACTCCTACAAATGTTTTAAACACATTCAAATAGTAGAAAACATTTTATTCATTCATGCCATAAGTGGCTGCGACACAACTGGTGCTCCGTCTAGGGTCACCGGTCTAGGCAAATACAAATTTTGTAATATTCTTCTCAAGAACCACTTAGCGAATGAACTATTTCAAGATCAAAAAAATATGTAGTCCAGCAACATGCTTCAAGAACATACTTGCAAGTACAAATTTGGCTTGGTCACCATAAAGATCCAATTGAATGGGGGTGGAAGAAGGACGCTGTTGGGTTACAAACTCCAGTACCAATGTCGAAGGAGGCTGCACCTCAGGCGTTGCTGAACTTTATTTCATGCCAAAAGCACATGTAGAAAGTCGGGTTTGAAATGCTTCCTACTCTGCATTCATTGTAATGGCAGCTCGTGCGAGAATACTGTGGAATACTTCGTTCATGATGATGACGAGGAATATAGTGACCCAGTCGCCACACATACGGCTGATGAGACATAGGAAGACTATATTGAAACTGTTAGGAAATGAAGTAAATAAAACAGAGTAAAAGTTTCTGTGCGCCTGACACAGGTGTCAGTAGTAATTAGTTGAGGTTCCGTGACATAGATGTCAGGAATGGCTATATTTTCCCCCCAACAGACCCATAATGTAGTTTATAAATACAATGTTTCTCTTAAATTCTACCTCTTCTGCATCAGTTTGCCTTTAAAAGGAAACACTACATTATCGGTCCGTTGGGGGTCTTTTAAGGGAGTTTTGTATATTTTGTTGGTTACAATAAAAACTATCTTTGATGTACCTGGAGTTATTGTTGAAATTAAAAGTCCTAAAATCTTACACAAACCAAACTCAAACAGAAACTGTTCGGGGTCCGTAAGTGTCATCGTTAGTTAAAAGTCATAAATTTAAAGAAAATACTTTTGTTTCTTTTTTTACGGCATCTACATATGTAACTTAATTAATATATTTTTATTTGTATATTGTGATTACATTGATGGTTTATGTTGCTGTTATGTATTTTACATGTTATTTCAACAATAGTTTTAAAAAAAAAGAATAATAAAGGTATGCCAAGATTAAAACTCTATTCTTCTGATTCAATTTTTGACCAAATTTATGTGTTGGAACCTGGATACTCATTGAGTATTTTGAAATGTTTATGAAATTTTATTCTCTACAAAATTGATATCAATCATTTTTTCATAAAATTGTACTGGAAAAGAGATACGCACAAAAAACCAAACCAAGTCGAGCAATTTACCTGTTTTTATAAAATTATACACATATTTACGACTGCATATCTCAATATTTGTTAGAGATAGAAGAAAACTTTTAAAATAAAAATTGTAGGTAATTGTATGTTCTACTAAACTTGTAAAGTTACTTTTGCCAAAAATTTTATTGGAAACGAGATATTTGTGAAAAACTATATTTTGGCGCGATTTCGGCTGGTTTTTTCAAAATGGCGGCGAAAGCTCAAGTGACCCAAGGTCGAAAACTCAGATTTTACATCACAAGATGAGTTTATAAAATATATAAAAAAAATTGAGACTACCGGAATAATTCCCATCGCGGATCGCTAATTGCACTGGCCTGAAGTGTAAATAAGAAGTTTTAAAATAAATTACATCACGCCAACAAATTTAGTAAATTAGTTTTGTATGTTTGCAAGAAGTTGTGGAAAATGTCTAAGTGTAATAATTTTTCATAGTGTGTATAAGATGTGATTGCGCGAGATTGGTGAGTTTTTTGCTGCATTAGTATTATTGGATCCTATGTGAAAAAGTGAAGTGTGCCTGGTACGCCTCAATGGAACATTTAAACCAATGACAGATAGCAATTCGGGACTATCTATTTTATTATTAAGCAGGTTATGTAGAAACATCAGATCTGACAATGTGTGTCTTTTTTGTAAAGATAAATTACTTGAAGTTTGGTTGTATTTCTTGAGTAAATGTTTCGAAAATTTATTCTGTATACTCTCTATTAAATCTATGTATACCTTATATTGAGGATTCCATATGGTGGAAGCATACTCTAGTGGACTTCTGACCAATGCACAGAATAATATTTCCAGAGTCTTAGCACTTTTAAAATTTTTACATATTCTTAATAGAAAACCTAGCATCTTATAAGATTTTGATATAATATATTCGATGTGCATATCAAATATTAGTTTGCTATCTAAGTGGACACCTAGATCTTTGCATGTAGACATATATTGTAAAGGTTTGTTATTCAAGTTGTAAGGATAGATTATTTTATTTTTATTTCTAGTAAACGTAATAGAGTGACACTTAGATATATTTAAGGACAATAGGTTTGATTCACAGTATGCGCACAAATAATCAAGATCTCTTTGTAATTCGATGCAATCAGATAACGACTGTATAGGTTTAAAAATTTTCATGTCATCAGCATACAACATAAAATAAGTATTTGGGAAGCATACAAGAATGTCTGTATCGAACGTGTCGACGAAAGCGTATGACAAACCTGAGAATTCAAGAATGGAATTTACGCTTCCACATAATACCGTGCCGCTGCGCGTTACCCCTTCCAATAACCTACGAAACAAAGGGAGTGCTCTCATTGGCCAACGAAACACTATGCATTTGGAATGATGTCTACAATGCTATTACATTCTACAATTAACTTATCAATTGAAAACATAAACGCAATTGATAATAAATACATGCTGCAGCATCATTGGACTCGAAAACACATCTGAATAACCACGTAATACTTCCGCCAGGGACCCCAGACAGCAATGATCAAAATCAAGGAAATGATTGAGTATTTACGTTATCCCCACCCTGCTACCAGACGCGGCGCCATTGGTCAATGCTGAACAAAGGAAATGTTTGAATCGTAAATATTTACGACAGCCAATTTACATTCCGAAAAACTCAGAGCTAAATTTCGGGAAATCGGGAATAATTTGAATCAAGAAATATATATCATCACCTAAAAATAGGTATATACTACAATAACACCTCAAAAACTGTCGTCTACCAGTGATTATTGCACTTTAAGAAAATATTTACTTCTAGATATTGTATCTTGTATCACATTTGTAAACTTGTACCTTTTCTTGTTGAAACAATAAAAATTATGTGAGACTTCGGTTTATTGGAACAGGACTGTCTTGGCAAAGGTTATCACACAGATTTTTAACACATCTGCTCGAAAATCATAGCGATTGGGAAAAATACGTAAACGCAAGCACCCTTCAGAAACAGGGAGGTTCTGTGTTCCAAAAGTCCAACCCGGATTTGCCCTATAAAACAAACGGAAAACCGGTAGGAAATCAGTTCAAAAACTACCAGCCAAGAAGTCACAAGTCTCCAAGAAACTGAAGTCTCCAAGTTCTAACCTACTTTAAAAGTGTTTTTTAATCAGTTTAAATTCTGTTCTACCTTTCTCCCAGTATCCCATTATCCTGACCCAACAGTCTCCAAAAGTCTGTAAGTCTTTTAAGTGTTTTTACAACAGTTATAGAGTCAGTTTTTGCTAATTTAACTTAGAATCATTAAATCCAGAAGTTAAGGACATTGGCGTGCCAAGTTGTGTCCAGCTCCCTATTTTTGCAATTTGTGTACAAAACGTCTAGTACAATGTCATTTATATAAATATTGATGGAGTTTTACCTACCATTAAAACTCTTATTATGTGGCCTTCCTCATCCAGAACATATTTATATATGTGAGAGACGACATGTCTGTTCTTGTCTTAGTGGTCTAATTTGACTTCCTTTTCCTTGTTTTGGCGTCATCAATTCGTTCCCTGATTGGTTGTTTGTTCTGTCACTGCAGTTGGCGTCTTGCGCATTTCTCTTTGTTGTCAATTGTAATCTCACCAAGCAGTGGATTAAATATGTTCTGGATGAGGAAGGCCACATAATAAGAGTTTTAATGGTAGGTAAAACTCCATCATTATGTAGGGCCGTTCCTCATCCAGAACATATTTATATATGTGAGAAGTGTTTGTTATCGCCTTGGTGACAGAACTGATGTCAATTGTGAGAGGTTGTTGATTAATCTTGTACAGGTTCAAACAGATTTGTGAGGGATAGCAATGTTAGGGAGTTACCTCCTTCACATACCTCTTTTCTGTAATGTCTCGCAAATGTGTTCTCACTCTTCCAATTTCCTCTTTCGAGGATCTTTTCAATGGGGCAATTTTCTAACCAGCTCAATGACGCTACAGCAGACCTTGTACTTCCTGCTGATCTGTCGATGCCAGCACTTCTTAGAACTGTTTTTACCCATCCTCCAATTATTGTTCTTGTGGCAGGTTTTGGCAAGCCCGTTGTTGAAATAAATAAATCCGGTATGGAATTTGCTTCTTGTCTTCTTACATTAGATAAAGAGCATACTTTACGGAGCCAATATACCGGATCCGTAGCTTGATCTGAGGAAGCATTAAGCTTCCATCCTGACTGCTGGTGAGTTGCGGAATCAGTTTTAGATCCAAAAGCTGGCCAAAGTATAATATGGTCCCCATTATCCACAAAACTGTCTGGTGTATATCGTAACAGAGTAAGATCGTGCACTCTTCGTCCCGATGCAAGCAAAAGAATGACAGCGCATCTTCGAGAGGCCTCAAACAGAGTAACTGTTTCTGGAAGGTTTTCTTTTAACCAGAAACTAACTTGTCTCGGGTCCCAGATAGGCAACACTTTCTTCTTTCTGGTAGTATTAACTATACCCTTCATTACTTGTTTCACCAAGATATGGTTGCTTAGCGATTCACACTCTGGGTTAGTTAATGTTGAAATGGCTGATTTATGAAGTGCAATAGTACTAGGAGCCAAGCCTTCGTTAAGTTTTAAATTGGCTAAAAATCTTGCCAATTGGGAACCTGATGGATTAGTTATATCAACCTTATTTTTGACACACCATTGACCCCACCTTTTCCAAGCTAGCTTATATGCAGAGATTGTTGAAGTTCGCCATCCGGCATTGAGGAGACCTCTTTCATGTTCCGTCCATCCATTGAGCGCTCCTCTCCAGCCCCAATCTTCCATACTTCCATCTCCAGTTTTTGGATCTGAGGAGGATGAAGACCTGTTGACGTGTCCACCAGGTTGTATAGAAGGTTGGTTATTTGCCGAGGTGGAGCTAGCGCTCTCGACTGAAGATCTGGCAACCAAAACACCTTGGGCCACCTCGGTACTACCAATAGGTAAATACCGACACACTTGTTTAGATGTTCCAGGACTCTGGGTATCAAACAGGGCGGTGGAAACACCCATGCCAGTGGGAAGCACCAGATCCTGCTGAAAGCATTGTGATATAGGGATGCCTTGTCTGTGGGGTCTATGGATACATAACTCTTTACAACATGAGCGGTTTTGGACGCAAATAAGTCCACCATGGGTCTGCCCCATGAGCGGAATATCTGTTCGATCGCTGGAGGTAGAAGGTGCCATTCGGGTAACAAGGTCCCTCGGGAAAGATGATCGGCGAGTCCGTTGTATCATCCCGGTAGGTAATACACTTCCATCCTTATATTGTGCGCATCCGCTACTTTCAGAATCTGATACGTCAGCTGAAGGAGGCTCACTGATTTCGTACCTCCTTCGTTGCGTAGATATGCCAGTACTGTTCTGTTGTCCGATTGAATGAGACAAGTAGAATTGCTCAAACTGGCTTTCCGACACTTCAATGCATGGAGAATAGCAAACATTTCTTTTAGGTTGCTGTGCCATTTGGTTTGTTGTTGTGTCCAACAGCCTGAGAGTGGAGTGTCGTCCACCTGTGCCCCCCAACCGCTGTCTGCTGCGTCTGTCGCAATGAAGTGGCATGCTTTGGGGAAATGAATAAAGGAATGTGTACTCACATTGTGCCTCCACCACTCTAAATCGTTCAGTACTGCAAGGTTTACAGGTACATACCTTCTTCCGGGGTGGGAGCTTGGCCATGGCAATTGACTGGAGCTGCATCTGCCTGCAGTGCAAGCGACCCCTGGGAATTACAAACGCTGCGAAGTTCAGCTGCCCTAGAATGCTCTGCGCATCCCTTAGGGACCATCTCTTCCTTGTCATAAGGTTTTGCAATGACTTCCATATTGTGCGGCACTTGTTCCCAGTTAGCATCTTCCGATTGAGGCAAGTGTTCCATGACACTCCCAGATATTCTATCGCCTATGTCGGTAGGTGAACACATTTCGTTACGTTGATGGTCCAACCGACGGACTGTAGGAAATCCAATGCTATCAGTGTCTGCAGTCGGAGAGTTTCTCGGTTTTGATGAGCCAGGAGAAAATCGTCCAAATAAACGATGACTCGTATGCCCTTTTTTCGAAGGATCTCTGCGATCCAATTGGTTATTGCCGCAAAAATTTGAGGGGAACTGCTCAAACCCTGGGGCAAACAAGTCATCTGCAGACATTGACATCTGTACACGACACGTGCCAGATCTATTTTTGTCATATAGTCTCCGGGTTGCAAGAAATCGGGCACTTTGAAGTGGGAGATTAGGGAAAACTTTTTCCCCCGCACAAAATCGTTCAGGGCTTTTAGATCGATGACAGGACGATGTGTCCCGTCGTTCTTTTGCACCAGAAACATCTGGGAGAGAAAGCCCCGGTTCATGGGTGCTGGTTGCAGTACTCCCATCTCCAGCTACTCCTTTATTTGCACGTCCATATCGGGTGTGTGCCTTGTTGAGAAATTGTGCTGTCTCACCTGAGTGGGTCTGGTCAATGGTGGTCTCAACCAAAATGGGATCCGATAGCCATTGAGGATTTTTAGGGCGAAATCGGGGGCTTCTGCGGTACACCATCTTTCTAAAAAACTTCGCAATTGCCCTCCCTGAAATCGCCCGGGCTGGTTGTCAATTATTTCGGGGGCGACGGTGCGAGGTCTGCCCTCGCCCCGTCGGCCTCCGAAATTTCCGTCCTCTGCTGGCAGAGGAGGAAGGGCCAGAATGATGACCGGGGTCTGCCCGCCGGTATTGGGATGGAAATTGGGTGGAACCCAGATTCCCTGCGGGAGCACACTGAGTTGGCATGACTGCCCGTGTTCCGCTTTTTGGCCTTGACAAAATTTCGCTCCTCCCTGCTTGCGAAAAAGGAGCCCTGAAGACTTTGCTCGCCCCACCAAGTCTCTGCAACTGGGAGATGAGCTTATCTTCGTTAAACAAGTGAGTTACGGTTGGAGGGATCTTCGACAGAGCTGATCTATCAACTGGAGTCTTACACATCTCCAGGATGCGATCGCGCCGATGTTCGATAACCTCAGCTCGCTTCCCACAAGCTATTTGAAGAATGGCGTCGTTCTTCGAAATACTTCCCCCAAAAACCTCCTGAAATTTCTCTCGTAAGGTCTCCGGCGAGAGTTCAGCATCAGGCTGACAGCTCCAGGTTAAGACGCTCTGTATAGAGTCCTGGATAACCTGCCTTTGCTGAAGCCCCACATGGGAAATTGCTGCGAAGGCTCTCTCCATTCCCGTGAGTTGGGCACATGCGGGTGTGAAGGAATTGAGTTCGCAATTCACCTCTAATTCCTTGAACCCCGGGTCTGCAAGGTACTCTTTCAATGTTTTTGCGTAGCGAACATCAGACCAACCGGGAGAATTAAAGTTCTGCAAGCGCTCCACCGTCTTCAGCATAGTGTCCGTCGGCGCATTCATTTGTGGTTCCTTCAACGACACAGTGGGATCCGGCATATGGAAAACCGGAGCAGCGGATGTGCCACAAGTAGGCTCAATTTGGGTCTCTAAATTTTCTGGGCCCTCAAATTCGCTCGCGTCGGAATTACCGGCGGCGTCTCGCCTGAAAACAAAGCTCTGCAATTCGCTCAACTGCCGCGACAATTTCTTTAGCATCTTTCACTAAATACGCAATGTCGATCGGTAAGATTTACGTAAAATATACACTTAATTATTTTTTACACCAAAGGAAGCACTTTTATACGCTTTCTGTTATCTCGAGCACTTTTATATTGAATAAAACTTCGATGAAGCGCGAGATAGCTACCACATTCGAAAGAATTTCGATGTCAATTGACAACAAAGAGAAATGCGCAAGACGCCAACTGCAGTGACAGAACAAACAACCAATCAGGGAACGAATTGATGACGCCAAAACAAGGAAAAGGAAGTCAAATTAGACCACTAAGACAAGAACAGACATGTCGTCTCTCACATATATAAATATGTTCTGGATGAGGAACGGCCCTACATAATGAATAGGAGTGGACCGAGGTGCGACCCCTGGGGCACACCTGAGACGATTTCTATTAAGCAAGATGCGAAACCATTGACGACCGTGATTTGGTGTCGATTACTAACATAAAATGCGATCCATCTATAGAGATCGCCGTGAACTCCTAAACCTAATAGCTTCTGTAAAAGAATATAATGGTTAACACGGTCGAATGCTTTGGAGTTATCAGTGTAGATGGCATCCACCTGGCATCTCACGTCCATTTGAGCATGAAGAAAATTTGTAAAAGACGCAAGATTTGAGGTTGTGGAGCGATTTTTCATGAAGCCATGTTGATTAGTTGAGAGTGAAGGTGAGATGGTAGAATATAATTGATCGTAAACAATTTTTTCCAATACTTTACTTAGAATCGGTAATTTGGATATAGGTCGATAGTTGGAGACATCATTTTTACTGCCATTTTTAAAAATTGGGGTAATCAAGGCTGTTTTCCACTTGTCGGGAAATGTTCCTTCAGATAGCGATAATTTGAAAATAGCAAAAATGGGGGGTGTCAATTGTTTACTACAATAGTTTATAAAGATCCCTGGAAGTTTATCGTTACCCGGTCCCTTTTTGATAGACTTAAGGTATTTGAAAGTTATGTCTTCATTGATCTCGATTGAGCTAATTACGCTATTTGAATTTAAACAATCACTGGCATTGCTTGTATGAGCAGGTTGAGCATTCGAAAATACAGAACCAAAATACTCCAAAAAAACAAATTGGCTACTCCTTTACTGTCATTAGCAGTTTTTTCGCCATAAATCATGTGATCGGGAATGGCAGGAAATTTTCTTTGAGAATTGACATAGGACCATATTTTTTTAACATTGTGCTGTATACCGGATTCTATCGTAGAGATGTAGGTTTTCCTAGTCACTTCCAAGCGAGGCGCGGGGCGGTGAGATATTGGTGGATGGGTTTTGTAACCGGACGAATTATCTTTAAAATAGGTCGCTTTAAGTAGTTGGTCACTTTAAACGGATACATTTTCCTACTAAAAGTTATGAAATCTAACTTGAGTTTACATTATCGTCACTTAAAACGGTAGGCCGTTATATGCAAAATTATTATATCCGAATTCTATTGTAAATTTGTGTTTTCTATTATTTCAGAGTCAGACATGGACAGCACCAATGTGGACGAGGCAGCTCTCTATCAAGAAGAGTCGGTACTTAGAAACCGTGAGTTATAAAACTAACTAACTTACCTTCACGCCATTTCGCTGCAGGAGTAGGCAGAGAGGATGGACCGCCAGACAACTCGGTCTTGGCACACACACACACTCTTTTCTTCATTCAAATTCATCCATACCTACCTGACTATGCTATTCTGACTCCTGACATTGCCCGCCTCAAGTATTTGATTAACGTGATCGTACCAAGAGTTCATTATTTTGAAACGAAACCAGAGGCAGCGGGTAATCGTAATATAGACACGTTTAATTAATTTGGGTTTTCTGTTTTTTCAGAAATGGATATGGACAGGACAGAACAAACGACGTGGACGACGAAGCGAGCGACGTCGACCACGAAGAGAGCGATGAGGATACCTTCTGCATGCCACCAATACCTAATCATAATATTATCAACGTTTCACCTTACTCCGCTATGGCCATAGACTTTAGTAGACAAGACCAGGTAGATAGTGAGGCAATGTGTTCGATTCTGCCGCCTGATGGTTACTCTTTCGATTGGTCCAAAGATATCTCACGTTTTATTGGGATTTTATTTGCCATGCAAAAGGTTTGATATACATACAGTTTTATCATCATCATCATCATTTTATATATTCTGATTTACCCCTGTGTGTGTGGACCTTAAGATGGCTGTCAGAAGTGTTTTTTTACCCCTACATACATTCTGGAATAAATTATTACTAGCAGTTAAAAACCCGCTCCGCAGGTTGTTGCTGCTAGGCCCTGCGGGTGGCTTTTACTTCGGCTTCGCCCGGATTGAGTATTTGTGACCATTTTATAAATCCGATAGGAACTGGTTTCTAAAATAGCCAGTTCCTCAGTTCTACTGTGATCGAGTGACAGCTAGACACCGTCGGTGACTCACTGAGACAAAGTAACAGTGACAAAATAATCGAGAAAAAAAATGACGTGTATGTAATTTATAAAAAATTCGTCATATTTCTAAATCCGGAAGGATCGAAGGATACTTGAAGAATAAAAATCCGTAGCACTTATACCTAGGGGGGAATTGATCACCGTGAGCTGTTGACGGAAGTAGTGACATCTCGTGACGAATTCTTGAATTTGAAACTGAACTACAACAGTAGCTTTGTGTGAAACTCCACGTACACAGATGTTATTTGTGGCGGGGCGTATAAGGCGTGACGTCAAACATGCAATGGAAGCCGGGTTCTGGAATTCAACCACACGCAGACGCTAAGGTAATAATATACTCCGATTATTATTATTAAAGCTCAAAGCTCTAAGCTGAAAGCTCAAAGCTCAAAGTGCAAAGTTCAAAGCTCAAAGCTTAAAGCTCACATCGCAAAGCTCAAACCTTAGATGTTAAATACACATTAAACATACACGTTAAATACATTTTGATTGATATAAATTTTCATAACGCCAGAGTTTAACATTATAAATAGACTATAACCTTCGCGGGTGTGCGCATAACAAATCATTCAAGTTTCATCGCAATCGGATGAACGATGTGGCAGCGCATAACATACAAACGAACAAACAGACAAACAAATAAATAAATAAACAAACAAATATTGATTTTTATATTATAGATTTGTGAGTTTGCACATATACATGGTAGAGTTTAGAGATTCGATTATAAAATAAACAAATAAAAGGGTGTAGGTACATACACAGATCATGCGCTTTGCACAAATTGTGGATTTGTTCTAAGATAAGGTTTCTTACTACTTTACACAAATTACAATTATATCAAAATAAAAAATAATTAAAAAGAGTGTGTAGGTATGTACACAGTGGGGTGGGGAGAGTGAGAGGGAGGGGGGGTCTAGCTTCATTTTTTGTAGCATAGGACTGCTGGACCCCGTGATTCAATTTATTGGTCAAAAAAGAAGAGAAATTAATATTATTTTTAATTCATGTTCACGTCCGGTACAGAAATATTCCTTGAAGCCGATCAACATAAAACAAAGATGGCGATTTTTTGTAAGTTTAGTAGCGAATACAGCAATCTCCAATGCTGTATGAAGCAAAAACAGTAATCTCCAACACTTGGTAGCAAAAGCAGCAATCTCCCGATTAAAAAGTTTTTTATCTTTGCGTTAAACAAAATCCGAGGATGCCAATAATCCCTGATATCTATATACGATGTAATTTTTTCAGCTTCTCACGAAATCCCATTTAATATTTATTACAAGTTTTTTTTCCTTTGACTCAAAAACACTAAAGTGGGAGATTGCTGCCTTTGCACATACATACCTCATATATAGATTTTGGTGCCCATTAACTCTTTGGATTTGGAACTAGTGTGCTTAACTTTTTAAAGACAATGTCGTTATATTTGCGATACCTGACGCTTGTCTAAAAAGGGTTGATAAGGGTTTACCTGTAAATTCATTGAATGGACTCCCAGCACTGGATGCGGCATCGCAGCCATGTAATGTTTCCAGGGGTGTGTTGGTGGATTCAGAGGCTGAAGGGCAGGTTAGGTCTTGGGGCAGGATGCTCCCTGGAATGTAAATGGTTTTTACGTTCATTGTAACAAGTTCAAAAATAAAATAGTAATGGCTCCCGAATACTGACAACAGACGAATCTTTCCAAACGCATTGTTTCTATATTATAACATTATCTATCTATAAACCTTCAGAAAACTAAAGTAGACAAGAGTGGGGAGACTACGATGCCCCGCACAAAGATAATAATACTATCTTATTCTCTCGCAGACTAAATCCTATAGATGCACGTGTTTGTCTCTTTTTAATGTTGCTATTTTACGTTTCATCGAGTTTTAAATCACAACGGTGCTAAAGAAGTTTTCACTTCAATAAATTTAACTAAACATTTTTCTGTTTCACCGCAGAGGTAGATAAAGAAGATGGACCGCCACATAACTCTATGAAAATTATCCAGTAAAGTAGGACATGTTAAATAGGCACATTTTGCTTCATTTACATTTGTACATCGTCTAATATATCCCTTCTGTTATTCATATGACACGGGATGCTTTAAATACTTGATTCACTTGATCATACCATGTTTTACTCGCCATTCTTCAAAAACTTGTATACTCCAGTTACGGTAGGGATTTGGGAACTTTCTCCAAAATTTACCAAACAAATCAAGATAAATGTAAATGCATAAATGTTTCATATAAACGTTTGTACCTGCAGGTTATAATGTTTTTCACAAGCATCATCATATCGCGAAATGAGACAATTTGCGATACTAGTAGCAACAAACATATGCACGAGTTTTCAAAATAGGGTAATCAATGTATTCAAGGTTGCTAATTTCACATCGCGCCTATTTTACTTGTTCAGGAAGCAATTTTGAATTCGCGTCGCATATAAACAAACCGTTGAGCAAACATTTTGATGCATTTAGACATAACATTTAGATAACTGCATTGATAACTGATTCACCCAGCTGTCAACAGCTTTTCCATAGAAAATCAAAGTTTTCCCATTGGTGGAGAGATAGTGTCGTCACACAGTCATAGATATTATCCATCTTTTGTCGTGGTTGAAAATTAGGATCGGAGTTATACCCCTCTATGCCAAACCATAAATATACCAAACGCAAAACGACGAAAACATGTTTGGTAGGTTGGCAAAAATGGCAAAGACAAAAATCCGGCGCGTCTACCGAGGCTTGCTCCGTTGGTAGTCATGTTGCGCGAAAGCGACGTGAAATGAGTGGCACGCACAAAAGCGAGAGGGAAAGAGACAATGATATAATTTGTATAGCTCTGTCTCTGTTCAGTGCCGTTGAATCGTACTATGACAGATAAACGTTGCGGGTGGGAGGGCGGGTAATGTTGGCCGTCCGGCGTGACCTACCTTCTCTTGGGCTTCGATTCAGATGTTCGAGGGTCGCGTAAAAGAGCACGGAAATGAAGGAATGTAATGGAAAAGTGTGACCACGAGATGAGAAGAGAGAAGACGAGCGGATGAGAGAAATGAAAAGCTAGATGTTTATTGAGAAAACGAAACACGAGGTTTGAAGATTCATGCGCCATTTTGTTCCGACAATATTGTTTGTTTATTTTTATTATTATATCATTATCATCATGACGGTGATGGGACGGGAGAAGATGGTGGATGGCACGGGGGGTTGAGGGTGGATATTTTTGGGTGGGACGCGGAATTGGCATCGCAAAATTGATAAAAAATAACAAACAAACAAACAAACAAAACACAAATAAAAACACAGACACACACACACACAACACTATAACATCAGATCCGTAGATACATCGCTCGCAGAGTCACTATTAGATTCTTAATAGATTAATGTTTTTTAAACACTATAAATTCCAATAACAGTGATGGCATAAATAAAACCCATAAATAAGCAAATAATAATGAAAACAACATTGACAAGACAGCTGTAATCTGTATCCATAGAAAGGAAAAATTGATAGAAGAAGAAGAAAAAGAAAAAAAAGTACTTAATTATTCAAATAATAATAAAAATGAATGCAATTTTTTAAATTTTATTATCATTTAATTAAGTAAGTAAGTAAGTAAGTAAGTGATTAAATGAATAAAAAGTTGATTAATAACATGAAATAAATTGTGCATTATGGATTTAATTTTTTGACCTTAACCAGTTTCAGCCTGTTGAATGGTGAGTTATGAATAATTTGTACCAGTCTGAAGACGGCCTTAACAGGCTGAAACTGATTGCGGACAATAAATTAAAGTCGAAATAAGTTTTATATTATAATGGAATTCCACCATGAATTAATTGTCAGTTTCAGGTTGAATAGAAACGTATCAGAAAATCATATCATTGAATTTAAAATAAAATGCTGAATAATATTATTTATCATTTGGAGCTGCTGCTGCTGCTGCTACTACTACTACTACTAATATTAACAGTTGTTGTTCAGATCAGCTATTACTGCTGCTGCTCTAATTCAAAATCATTGTTTGATTGTTTCAGGTATATTATTTATCTATCGTCTGTTTGTTCTGTGAAAGTTTGCGAAATCGATATTCACACAAAAAGAAAATAAAACAAGAATGTATATAGAAAAATGGTGCACGTTGTTTATTTCATGACACGATGAAAATTCACACCGATCTAATGATTTAATATTATAAAAGCGATGAATTACAAAATAATGTTCATCGGCAGGCACTTGATGTAAATATTTAATCAATGTCTCTGGTGAAAAACATAATATCATTATATTTGCGAGGGCAGCACTGACTGCTTCCGAATAAATATGATCTTGTCTTTAAAATTATTGTCGTTAGAGTGTTGTGTTTTTTGTTTATCGGTTTGCTCGATAAGTATTTATGTAAAGCTTTTTTTATTACAGTGGAGAAATTTTAATCAATAGATCTGATGTGAGTGATATATCTACGGATCTGATGTGCGAAGTTGTAAAAATGTATTTGGATTTAGTTTCAGAAACGAAAAAAGTTCAAAACTTCCATTTGCGTAAGTTTCGTTTCAATCTAAATACGCGTGAATTGTTTAATCAACCCAAACTAAATTACTTGACAACCTGTTTTTTGCATGAAAATAGATGTTTCCTAGAGTGGTAAATTTTTGAGATCGCTGGCAATGGTTAATACGCACTTTTTTTTTGAAAAAATCTTTTGATTCACCTTAATTACATTAAAAGACAACTATTTTCATTGGGGGAAGTGGAAAATATTTCATTCTATATTTCAAAATTAGCGTCCATTTTCAAACATTATTTTCAAATGTCATTTTGTTATGTTGGTATTCTTGTTACTGTACGAAAAGATGCTAGAGCAAAGCGTAGCAGACTTCATGGGAATTCGGCGCGTAATTTAAAAAAAAAAACACAATAATTAACAAGCTAGAGACAAAATCGTGCGGGCGTTTTTTTTTTAATGTTATAAAACTGAAATTCCACCTAATTAGCTTGAATTTTTTTTTACATTAAATATTTATTTTTATAAGTCAAACTATTTCTGCGATGTTGATTGAGCATAAAGTGCATATTAACCGTTGCCAGCGATCTCCAAAAATTACCAATTTTTTTTTCAGATTTAACCTAACCTAACCTAACCTAACCCAACCTAACCTAACCCAACCTAACCTAACCTAACCTAACCTAACCCAACCTAACCTAACCTAACCCAACCTAACCTAACCTAACCTAACCTAACCCAACCTAACCTAACCCAACCTAACCTAACCTAACCTAACCTAACCCAACCTAACCTAACCTAACCTAACCTAACCTAACCTAACCTAACCTAACCTAACCTAACACAACCTCACCTAACCAATGTTTAAATAAATATGTACACATTTAGGCAATACATTTTAAGCAATTTATTAAAAAAATAAATTGTTTTTATACTTTTTTCTATCATTGGCAGCATTGATTGTCCATTGCGTGCCAATTTTTTTTTTTGTTTTTCAATAATTTTAAATTTAACCCCTTTTCCTTATTTTTTTATTATTTTTATGTAGGTACCTACCTACCTACCTACCTACCTACCTACCTACCTACCTACCTACCTACCTACCTACCTACCTACCTACCTACCTACCTACCTACCTACCTACCTACCTACTCATTTCCATGGTATTTTTTTTTTTATTATGATACTTTTATAGTTGTTATTGGATAAGTGGAATAATATTATGTTGTTTATAAATATCAGGCTCAGGTTTTATTAAGTACATTTTCTCCTCATATCTGTGAATAAATTGTGGAATAAATTAATTAATAAAAAAATATATTGTTGGAAGCACATTCAAATACTGCCGCCACAGAGTTCAGTTCGCCTATTTGCCGCCAGAGAGAGATTCAGTGAAACAGGGATCTACGCTTCACGAGTGGTTCGCGTCTCGGTTGACTCAGATCGGTTGCACAAATTTACTGCACTTGGATATTATTTATGTTCAGAGTATTTAAAACAATCAATTTTACTTGCTTTAATTAATTGCGAAATGGAAATATAATCTGCTCGGAAATGTTAATTTTATGAGATTGTACACTGTGACTTCACTCCTTTCGGAGGATTAATTAAGGTTTAAATTATTTATTGTGAGTGAGAGAATTGTGTTATTGTGAGATTATCCTTTCCGACGAAGAATTTCTCCACACCGCGTGGATGGCTTGTAAAATAATTATTTACTTATTTATCAGAGGGATCTACCACTTGGGCGGATTCAACTTGCTGATAGTTATTTAAATCGTATATTTTTATTATAATATTTCTCGTATCGTTTATTCTGGACCGAAATAAGTTCTGCAATAATATAATTTATGATGATAATAATATCATTGACGCGATCCGGTTGGAAAGCCTCTAAATTGTTTTATTACGCCTCGGCAAAACCTTTAACCCGGCATTATATTGCCATTGTAAAAGTACATTTATGGCGGTGCTATTTAGTAATGCAATAATATATTATATAATATTGGCATTTCGACTTTTTGCTTTATGACAACAATGAAAATATTGGCGGCCCTAATAAGGGCCTTTTGTTTGACTTGGACGACGATGGTGAGTCGTTTGTTTGTGTTTGTTTGTTTGTTTGTTTGTTTGTTGTTGTGTTGTTCGCCTCGTCCGTGTTCGGTGGTGGGTGTCGTGTTTGTTTGTTGCAAGCGAGGATCCTCACTTGGAGCTGGTGTACTTGGTGACGGCCTTGGTGCCCTCGGACACGGCGTGCTTGGCCAGCTCTCCGGGAAGGAGCAGCCTGACGGCGGTCTGGATCTCCCTGCTGGTGATCGTGGACCTCTTGTTGTAGTGGGCCAGGCGGGAGGCCTCGGCGGCGATGCGCTCGAAGATGTCGTTCACGAAACTGTTCATGATGCTCATCGCCTTGGAGGAGATACCGGTGTCGGGGTGCACCTGCTTCAGCACTTTGTAGATGTAGATTGCGTAGCTCTCCTTCCTCCTGCGCTTAGACTTCTTCTTGTCTCCCTTGGAGATGTTCTTCTGGGCCTTGCCCGACTTCTTGGCTGCTTTTCCACTTGTCTTGGGCGGCATCTTGCTTGCTGCTGCTGGTGCTGCGTGTGAAAACACCAGTATCGTGTTTCTTTACCTTACTTTATAAACGGTAAAGCGGGTTTTTCCCTCGCGCAAATGTGCCCCGACAAGCTCCGACCCTCTTTCACCTGGGAGCGGGTACCTGCGCGGGCTATAGCATCCGTGGGGGGGTCCCACGGATGATAGACCGACCGCTTTAGGTGAGCTAGCAGATAACGTAAATTGACGGTCGGCCGGCCGGTTTTAAATATATAATTCGGTATTTAACTATTACAATTTTCAATGGTTTGTGCTTCGTTATCAAACCCACATTGTTTGTGACGCCACCGGTTCTCTCCAAAAGTTGTTTTGTGGTTATTATATAACCCACAGTGACGTGTTTTCACCCCAAAAGCGTGGCCCCGTCCGGTCTATGCCACACGCGTGTGTAAAACAATCCCTCAGTGTGTGCTCTTTAATGTACAGTAACTCAGTTTAGTGTTAAATAAAAAAAAACCTCAGTGCTGTTTTTGTGTACAAGTTAAAAAACCTGGCCCACCCTGTTCGTGGGACGCGCAAAATACTTCCGTGCCTCGTTTACCAAGATGGAAGAGTATATGCTAGAACTCAAAAAGCTTGACCCTCCAATATCCGTGCTTGAACAATACCTCAGTACACTAATAAAGCCGAATAAATTCAGTGTCCCGCCGATTCCACCTTTCAACTCCGAACCTAGCGCATCAGACGACACCATCGCCGCCCTCAACACGCCTCTTCCGATCGCCTCCTCCTCGGATTTCCCCCCCCTCTGGATCACCCCCAACCCTACCCACCACGACAGAAAACGCAAAGCCCCTAACACGCCCCCACCAAAATCCCAGACACCTACCTCAAACCGATTCTCCCCGCTAGAACAAAATGACACCGAGACTGTGACAAACTCCGACACAAACCCAACTGACGGTCTCGAGAACACTCGAGACCAGACCGACAATACTGCCCCCAGACCCCGCCCCATCAAAATTCCCCCCATAATTATAAAATCTGACAAAAATTGGAACTTTTTGAGACGCAAGCTGGAGGATGCGGGCGTAAACATCGCCAACGCAAAAGCCATCCCCCAGGGTATTGTCCTCCACACCAGGGACTCCTCCAGCTTCCGTCTCGCGACCAAACTGCTACAAGAGGACAAAACCGACTTCCATACCTTCCAACTGTCCGAGGACAAAACGACCAAAGCCGTCCTTAGGGGCATCCCTACCACAATCTCCGAGGAGGAGATAAAACTAGAACTGCTCGACATGACCCTGCCCGTCATCTCCGTCACCCGCATGCGATCAGGGCCGGACCGTACAAACGTCCCCATGGTCCTGGTCCAGTTGAGCCATGGAGAAGCTGGCCAGCAAATTTTCGGCCTTCAATCCATCTTCCACCTCAAGATTAAAGTGGAATACCTAGATAAGAAATCAGCCCCCACACAATGCCACAGATGTCAACACTTCGGGCACTCCGCCAAGGGATGCAACCTCCCCCCCCGCTGCGTTAAGTGCACATTAGGTCATTTTACAGCGGAATGCACAAAGCGGAGGGAGGATGGCCCAGCCACCTGTACAAACTGCGGCGGACCTCACCCCGCCAACTTCAAGGAGTGCCCGAAGCGCCCCGCCCACCCTACACCCGTCGCTCGCCGAACTGAGGTACGCTCCCAAGTCACCTTCAACTCCCGCTCCACCTCCCACCACACCTCCTACGCTCAGGCTGCAAGCTCGAACCAGCCTACCCAACCCACCCCCCCACCCCCAGGCCCCCAAGCCACCCCCACCCCTGCATCAACCCCCTTTAATATATTCGATTTCTTTAAAAACATTAATTTTTCCAGGATCGGCGAATTCATCGCCGACCTCATCCCTAAATTCATTTCTGCCTCTTCCACGTCAGATTACCTCTCCATCATTTTCACAGCAGCCCCACAATTCTTCGCTCTCTTTACCGTCTAAATGGCTAACTCTGCTACTATGTCCTCCGCGCTGCGCTTGGCCTTCTGGAATGCGAACGGTCTCACAAAGAGCTTACAGGAGCTCAAATTATTCACTAATACACACAATCTCGATGTACTTCTCATAAACGAAACACACCTAAACCCGTCAACAACACCAAAAATCGCAAACTATACACTGTACCGAAACGACCGATTACACTCACGAGGTGGTGGCACAGCCATCTTCGTGAAAACTAAACTCGCACACAAACACAACATCACCCCCACGCTTTCATCCATAGAGAGTACCTCAATAACCCTTTTTACCAAGCAAGCTGGCCCTTTGAGAATTAATTCAATATACAATCCACCACAAAAGACTTTGCAAAAGTCTGATCTTGAATTACTTCTCGAAGGACAAACGCCTACTATTCTGATGGGAGACTTCAACTCGAAGCATCCAAATTGGAATAGCAGGCGCGCAAACGCCAATGGTAGAATCCTCCTCGAATTCTCCAAATCCCACCCTGATCTAGTCGTCGCCGGCCCTGTGGATCCCACACATTTCTCCGCCCAGGGCCACCCACCCGACGTACTAGACATCGCAATTTTTAACAAATCACCCTGGATGTACTGTATCGAATCTATAAACGACCTCGACTCCGACCACAACCCCGTGTTGCTAACTCTCAAAAAATTCTTAGACCCCTCCCCCCCCTTGCCCTCAAAAAAAACCGATTGGACATATTTTTCACAGATAGTCGGGGATAAATTATCCATAAATCACTCCCTTCAAAACTCGGCCGAACTCGACTCGGCGGTTGACACATTCGCCGAGACAATAATGTCCTCAGTAAATGAAGCCTCAAAAACCCTCCCGGAGCGCTATCAAAATCTCAAAGAAAACCTCCCAAACACAATTAAAGAATTAATTAAAACAAAAAACAATCTTCGCCGCCACTGGCAAAAAAATCAGAATCCCAAAGTCAAAACCAGTATAAATCGCCTTCAAGCCCTCATTAGGAAAAAACTAACTGAGCATTCAAACACCACTTGGAACATGAAAATTCAAGAGATAAATCCACAGGATGGCTCCCTGTGGAAACTATCCAAAAACCTCAAATCTACCCCCTCACCGAACCACCCCATTCACGCCGAAAACGGCCTCGTTTTCGACGACCTAGACAAAGCGGAGGCGTTCGCCGACAGTCTAGAAAAACAATTCAGCCCCAGTTTCAAACACGCCAACCTCGATCACATTGCAGATGTCAACCGCCAAGTAAATAGTATATTTAATTCACTCCCCCCTACAAATATCCACTTCACTACCCCGGCCGAAGTCATTAGTGCTATCAAAGGCCGTAAAAACAAGAAAGCTCCCGGCCCGGACGGCGTCACAAACTTCGCTCTTAAAGCCCTCCCCCCAAAAGGAATCCTAGCAATAGTCAATCTTATAAATGCCGCCCTCAGACTGCGCTACTTCCCCAAAAGTTGGAAGCACGCCCACGTCATCGTTCTCCCAAAACCGGGAAAAAACCCCCTCTTCTGTGAAAACCATCGCCCAATTAGTCTCCTGTCAAACATCGGTAAAATTTACGAAAAAATTCTCCTCACCAGGCTCCTAAAGCATATTCACGAGGTATCCACCCTACCTGATGAGCAACACGGTTTTAGATCTCAACATTCCACCCTCCACCAGCTCCTCAGAGTCACGGAACACATCATAGATGGTTTCAATACCCAGCGATCAACTGGCGCCATTTTCTTGGATATCGCCAAAGCCTTCGATAAGGTATGGTTATACGGCCTACTTCTCAAACTCCACAACACAGGCATCGACCCCCAATTGCTCGGTGTCTTAAAATCATTTCTCCACCGGCGTACTTTCCAAGTAAAATACAAAGGTGCTCTCTCCAAAATTAGATTCATGACAGCAGGTGTCCCCCAAGGCTCCTTGCTGTCCCCCGTCCTTTTCAATATCTACACACACGATATTCCCCTCTCAGAAGACCATAATTCACTGAAAGCTCTGTACGCAGACGATACAACGGCAATGGTCAGATACAGTTCACCCAGGATGATTACTCACCGCCTACAAGAAAATATAAACAGCCTCCAAGAATTTTACGACCTGTGGCGTATAGATGTCAACCCCTCAAAGAGCGTGGCGATCTTCTTCTCACGAAGAAGAATCGGCTCGACTCCAGTGGGTGTGGTGACGATGTACGGACAGGTCATACCTTGGCAGAATACTGCAAAATATCTTGGAATCACACTAGACACAAAACTCACATGGACACCTCATATCAAAAATACACTCACAAAAGCCAGGAGCATCTCTGGAGCTTTATACCCACTACTACATACAAACTCAAAAACATCCCTCCAAAACAAACTCCTCTTATACAAATCCCAAATTCGTCCCGCCATCACATACGCCTCCCCAATTTGGGGGACAGGTAACACCAAGAGACTCGAACATTTCCAGAACGCTGCGCTCAGAAGATATACCAAAAGCCCATGGTTTGTCCGAAATAGTATAATTAACTCAGGCACGAAAATCCCCCCACTAAAAACGCACATAGTAGATTTAGCCAAGACGTTTTTCTCTAAACTCGCTTCAAATTCGAACCCAAGCATCTCCCGTCTCGGGCACATAAGACCCGGCGACCCCCCCACCTATCCCTTACCTGTATCCATCACACATCCCCCCTGATGTGTGGGCTCTAATAAAAAAAAAAGTAAGCGCAACCAAAAATACAAAAAATATAGTATTACCTAAAATCTAAAATACCTTCAGACAAAAAAAAAAAAATATATATATATAAAAATTAAATAAAATTCTTTCAAACAATAAAAAAAAAAACAAAATACAAAAAATTTAGTATTTAAAAGCCCTTAATGTTGCCAAAGGCAGCCCACACATCGGGTAGAAAAAAACCATCCTTCAGGTGACTACAAACCACAGTTCGCGAGAAAAAGGGATTGATTTCCCTGTACCTCGTCGAGATAACAATATGATATTATCGGTTTTAAATTTAAATTCACTCCCAGACTCGCCTTATCGAGTCTGCCATTCCGCTATCGAAGCATTTCGCAACCACCCAACCCCCCGCATCATGTCAGGCCGCGGCAAAGGAGGAAAAGTGAAGGGAAAGGCAAAGTCCCGCTCTAACCGCGCCGGACTCCAGTTCCCCGTCGGGCGTATCCACCGTCTGCTGAGGAAGGGCAACTACGCCGAGAGGGTGGGCGCCGGTGCCCCCGTCTACCTGGCCGCCGTCATGGAGTACCTGGCCGCCGAGGTGCTCGAGCTGGCCGGCAACGCCGCCAGGGACAACAAGAAGACCAGGATCATCCCCCGCCATCTGCAGTTGGCCATCCGAAACGACGAGGAGCTGAACAAGCTGCTCTCTGGCGTTACCATTGCTCAGGGAGGTGTTCTGCCCAACATTCAGGCTGTTCTCCTGCCCAAGAAGACGGAGAAGAAGGCGTAATTTTGACAGCGACAAATAAACATAAAATAAACACCACCACACACCGCATGACGTGATACATCAATTAAAAAGGGCCCTTCTCAGGGCCGCCAATTTTTTATTATTTTAAAATTGCAAAAGTCGTCACTTTAAGTGATTGATGGTCCTTCGAGCCGGATATTCTTTTGATTTTTATGGATTTATTATTATTTCGTAATCCTTAATCCTCTCCAACAAGCTCTATAATTAATAACAATACCCTTTTTGTGTGTGTGTACCAATATTATAAGAATGCATTATCGGTGAAAAGTGACCATGCTCCCGGGCATCGGGTATGAGTCACCAATTGTCACATCATTCACCTTTTTTTTTTTTTTACTACCCGTATTTGACTTAAATATTGAATGACAGGCAATGAGTAATTGTAATGTTGGGAAAGTTGACATTTTATTGGGTTCAGTAGTATTTTACTATATTCTCGGCCGTTTTATGACCGTTCATTCGAGACACTTTACAATGCTTTCGCACATTTGGTATTTACGAATATTCATTCAAGACGTTTTACGATACTCACTACTCACTACCCCTTTATGACCATAATATAATAATAATAGCGTATTACAGAATGCAAGCAGGGGTGGTGCAATGCATATTTATAAATAAATAATAAATTAGGCAAATGTGAAGTAAAATGGTAATAATAAAAACAGAACAAAATAAATTATGGATATGGGTGGTTTGCTCAAGTCATTTTCAAAGAGTAATTTGCAATAGAACATTTGGCGGCCCTGATAAGGGCCATTTTGTGTGACGTTTCGCGTCAATTGGGTCGATATTGGAATGGTGAGTTGTCGTTGATTTGTTTCGATTCGATCCGACTACTACTGGTGGTGGTGATAGTGAGTGATAATCATAGTGTTGGTTGGTCACGGCTTAAGCACGCTCGCCGCGGATGCGTCTCGCCAGCTGGATGTCCTTGGGCATGATGGTGACGCGCTTTGCGTGGATAGCGCACAGGTTGGTGTCCTCAAAGAGGCCGACCAGGTAGGCCTCGCTAGCCTCCTGCAGGGCCATCACGGCGGAGCTCTGAAAGCGCAGGTCGGTCTTGAAGTCCTGGGCGATCTCGCGCACCAGCCGCTGGAAGGGCAGCTTGCGGATCAGCAGCTCGGTGCTCTTCTGGTAGCGGCGGATCTCGCGAAGGGCGACAGTTCCGGGCCTGTAGCGATGGGGCTTCTTCACTCCTCCGGTGGCGGGTGCGCTTTTCCTCGCAGCTTTCGTGGCCAGCTGCTTCCTGGGGGCCTTGCCTCCGGTTGACTTGCGGGCGGTTTGCTTTGTACGAGCCATGGCTGGGATGTGTTCTGAAATATGTTACAATTTTTGAAATCACCCTATTTATAGTAAAGTACGGTGCGATGCCATTGGTCGCTTTGGGAGTGAATCACTTGCGGCGCGTGGCCACTATTATTATTTTTTTTTTCTATCCCGACAATAATAATTTAACTAAAGTAATATAAAAAAAAAAAAAAAAATCTTTACCTTTTTTTTATCCCTCTTAGATTGCGTGTTTCATTCATAAAATAATGATTATTATGAATGAACCATTTAACTAGAAGAAGAAGACGGTGAGTCTTCGTTTTCTTTTCGTCGGGCCAACCGTCATTAGGCCAGCCTGCAATGCGAGCGGGGAGACGTCGTCGGTTTTGTCGGAGAGTATATAATAAAAACGAATTGGCTATCAGACATCGAAAACGTTCGTCATCCGCCTCACTGAGCGGTCGCTGTCTTCGCGTTCAGAGAAATAAATTAACCTCAAAACACCATGACCGGTCGCGGAAAGGGAGGAAAAGGCCTCGGAAAGGGTGGAGCCAAGCGTCACAGGAAGGTGCTCCGCGATAACATCCAGGGCATCACGAAGCCGGCCATCCGCCGTCTGGCTCGCAGGGGAGGCGTCAAGCGTATCTCCGGCCTGATCTACGAGGAGACTCGCGGCGTGCTGAAGGTGTTCCTGGAGAACGTGATCAGGGATGCTGTCACCTACACCGAGCACGCCAAGAGGAAGACCGTCACCGCCATGGACGTCGTGTACGCTCTGAAGCGCCAGGGTCGCACCCTCTACGGCTTCGGCGGCTAGGCTGCAGGAAGCATCTGCATCACAACCATCACACCATCGCAACAACCTTGTTTATTTACGACTACACACTACTTTGGCAGTGTCCGTATAACTAACTATCATGACAAAAACGGCCCTTATCAGGGCCAACACTATGTTCAAGCCATTACAAGCATCTTACACAATTCTCGAACTTTAGTAATAAGGATAATAAGTCTTTTTTTTATAATACCCAGGTGAGACGTTCTTGTTAAATTCGGTATATTTAAATGATTCCCACTTCATGAAATATAATAATCT
The DNA here is from genome assembly GCA_917563855.2 of Limnephilus lunatus. NCBI lineage: Eukaryota > Metazoa > Arthropoda > Insecta > Trichoptera > Limnephilidae > Limnephilus > Limnephilus lunatus. The sequence continues at coordinate 12,445,616 of OU830596.1, forward strand.
AAAATATAAAAATAACGACATTGGGGGCGCAAAGGGTTAACATGTGTAAAAATTTTACATTTCATTGACAAAGATAAATACTATTAATCCTTTTCATTGATTAGCGGCCTCTAAATTACTTAATGACTTGTCTTACCGTACATTGATGCGGTCCCTTTGCGGATATCCCTAAATTACTTTTATGACTTTAATCCTTTCTTATTCATGTTTCTAAATTACTTTATGACCTGACGACTCGTATTTTTAATCCTATTCTTTTATGATGCGGTCCTTTCGTAAACAAACACTTTATGACATAGCTAGACTAATAGACTTTCTTTATTATTATGCGCTTCCGTATTCTTTTTACTCGGGCATTATTACCGTTATAAAAGTTTTTTATGACGGTGCTATTTATTTTTTCATCGAGTATTGTTTGTATGATGCATTCAAAAGTGTGAAATGATTTGTAGCCCTGAAAAGGGCTTTTTATCGTCAACATCTTCGCACCGTGTCTCGGATGCTCTTGAAGTAGCCAGCTGCTGATGGTGTAGTAAGGTGATAGTGTATTATATTATGACAATATATTACTATACACGCACACGTGATGTGGTCCTACTTCTTGGGGGCGGCCTTCTTCGCTGCGGGCTTGCCCTTGGGGACGGCGGCAGCCTTCTTCGGCTTGGGCGCCTTGGGCTTCTTGGTCGGGGGCTTGGCGGTCTTCTTCGCCTTCGTGGGGCTCTTGGGCTTCGCGGCTGGCTTCTTGGCGGCGGCGGCCTTCTTGACGGGTGAGCCGGCGGGAGATTTCTTCGCCTTAGCGGAGGCTAGAGCGGCCTTCTTCGCCTTGGCGGGCGCGGCGGCCGCCTTCCTGGGCTTCTTGGCGGCGGAGGAGGAGGCGGCAGAGGTGCGCTTCTTGGGTGCGGCGGCGACCGGCTTCTTGGCGCCACCGGCGGAACCCTTGGCCTTGGCCTCCAGCTTGAAGGAGCCGGACGCTCCCTTGCCCTTGGTCTGGACCAGGGCGCCGGACTCGACGGCTCCCTTCAGGTACTTCTTGATGAAAGGGGCCAGCTTGTCGGCGTCGACCTTGTAGTTGGCGGTGATGTATTTCTTGATCGCCTGCAGGGACGAGCCGCCGCGCTCCTTCAGCTCTTTGATGGCGTTGTTGACCATCTCGGAGGTCTTCGGGTGAGAGGGCTTAGCCTTCGGCTTCTTAGCTGCCGCGGCGGACGCCTTGGCCTTCTTGGCGGGAGTGGCCGGGATGGGAGACGCCGCCGTCGCTGCTAGTGCTGTATCTGCCATTGTAGATTGTCTGTTCTGTCGTCGGTTCTGATGCTGAATATTGAAGTCGTTGGCTCTTGGGCGGGTTTTCTGATGAGGAAAATTCAAAATGGCGTCTTCTAAGAATGGACTTTTTACCGTGCCGCCGGCGTAAAATGCTCGCGTGTCGATTGTGATGATGAAAACGGGTATCATTTATGCTTAGGTCCTCGGAGAAAAATAGGATTTTCTGGGCGAGGATAAATTTTCCGGAACGGAAGGGCAAAGGCGGGCGTCGATCAGAGATGCGGGCCCGCAGGGGGCGGGGAATCTGCGCTCCTCGGGGGCGGAGCTGGGCGCAGGAAGGCTCCGGATGTGGAAATGCGCGAGGGCGGTGACTCGGAGCGCCACAAAAGAGGGCGTAGCTCGGGAGACCCTCGAGTCGGAGGGTCGGGGAGGCGGCGAGAGTGAGGACGAGACTCCGACCGGGGGACCCCGCGGCAGTCCCGAGGTCGGTGAGCCCCGCGAGAGCCGCCAGGGCTCCCGAGCCACCCAGCCGTAGAACGGTGTGCCGGCCCAGAGCATGCATCGGGCAACGTTCGCTGTGCCCGGGCCGGGATTGATATGTGTCCGCCCAACCTCTTTAGGCGTGATTATAATTAAATGATTGAAATAAAATAATATTAGATGAAATTTATAAAATTAAAAAGAGACCTGCTGATGATACTATTGCATCTGATTCGTTACAGGACAGCCGGAGGCGGCGTGGTGAGGCGTGAGAGACGAGCCCTCGAAGACATGAAAATAATAACGTAGGTACACCACAAATTTTTTTATCGAAAAAAAAATAATAAACAAAACAGAAAAATGTACAGACAGACAAACAAACAAAACAAACTAACAAGAACAACAACAACAATAACAAAAAACAAATACATAAAGATATTAAATTAAAACATCAGAATTGTCATCAAAATTTTTGAATTATTTTCAATATAAAGATTGATGTTATCATCCTCACCGAGTGCTGGATTAATTAATAAATGATGATTTTATTGTACCCAGCGTATAAACTATAGGTATATGATATTTTCTCATTAAAAAAATCATAAAAAACTTAGTTTTTGAAGGACCTTAAAGACCAAAGAACGTACAGCAAATCCACATCAAAATTACATCTACACATTACCAAAAGGATAAAGTTAACCATCATACTGCACAATACGCATTTATTTCGGAAACAAAACATACATTAGATATCACAATACAATACGATTCCGAAGGCAAATATCACCTATGCTCAAAGACCGTACCGTTATAAAATTTTAATTCAATTCAAAAAGACATTCTTTGTTACGTCTTGACAAAAAATGTGTTAATCTAATTATTCAACGCGTTGATGTCATTTCAAATGTATTTTTTCCTTATCCACATCTTCCTGAAAGAAACCTTTCATCACATGGGAATCTCAAAAAAACCTAAAATGGTTATAATTTATTTTTTTATTCTTGATTCATATATGTATTCTATACTATTGTATGTTCACGTTTATTTTGTGTAAATTTTTAATGTAGGTATGTACACTTTTTAATTATTTTTACAATACATTAAATTACCTGTCTCTAATTGGAGACTTACTCGGACACATACACAGACTTCCATATTTGCATTATCAGAATATTTATTAGAAAATCTTAAGATCTTTTTGATTTTGTTACTTATATGAAATTTGGAAATTTTCTTATAAAATCGGAAAATAGGTCGGGAAAATTTTTTAAACTTTTTTTTTTGAAGTTTGGAACATTTTTATTATAAAATTGAAATAAAATAATTCTCAGAGAATTGGTCGGTAATTTTTTTTTTTTTAACTATTATTTTTCTGAAAAAAATCTTTCAGGAAAAATTAAAATAGGGAATTTGACAAAAAAAATTTTTTTTTACATTATGTAAAAAAATGTCTTGAAAATGTTATTTTCCTGAAAAAAATCTTTCAGGAAAATTGAAATTTTTTTTTTGTTTTTTAAAATAACTTTTTTTTTTACATTATGTGAAAGTCTGGAAAAAAAAATTCTGAAAGAGATCTTTCAGGAAAATTGAAAATCTTGTTTTTGTTTTTTAAAATAACTTCTTTTTTTACATTATGCGAAAGTCTGGATAATTTTATTTTTCTGTAAGAAATCTTTCAGGAAAAATGGAAAATTTTTGCGCGGTTAATTTTTTTTATTTTTTACAAAAACATTATTTTTATACTATTGATTTTGTTACGTGAAGTTTTGTCAATTTTTTATGTCGGAAAATTTTTAATCCCTGAAAATTGTATATTATACTCATACTAATACTTAAGGCGGTAAGCGGTTATGTTGGCCGTCCGGCGTGACCTACCTTCTCTTGGGCTTCGATTCAGATGTTCGAGGGTCGCGTAAAAGAGCACGGAAATGAAGGAATGTAATGGAAAAGTGTGACCACGAGATGAGAAGAGAGAAGACGAGCGGATGAGAGAAATGAAAAGCTAGATGTTTATTGAGAAAACGAAACACGAGGTTTGAAGATTCATGCGCCATTTTGTTCCGACAATATTGTTTGTTTATTTTTATTATTATATCATTATCATCATGACGGTGATGGGACGGGAGAAGATGGTGGATGGCACGGGGGGTTGAGGGTGGATATTTTTGGGTGGGACGCGGAATTGGCATCGCAAAATTGATAAAAAATAACAAACAAACAAACAAACAAAACACAAATAAAAACACAGACACACACACACACAACACTATAACATCAGATCCGTAGATACATCGCTCGCAGAGTCACTATTAGATTCTTAATAGATTAATGTTTTTTAAACACTATAAATTCCAATAACAGTGATGGCATAAATAAAACCCATAAATAAGCAAATAATAATGAAAACAACATTGACAAGACAGCTGTAATCTGTATCCATAGAAAGGAAAAATTGATAGAAGAAGAAGAAAAAGAAAAAAAAGTACTTAATTATTCAAATAATAATAAAAATGAATGCAATTTTTTAAATTTTATTATCATTTAATTAAGTAAGTAAGTAAGTAAGTAAGTGATTAAATGAATAAAAAGTTGATTAATAACATGAAATAAATTGTGCATTATGGATTTAATTTTTTGACCTTAACCAGTTTCAGCCTGTTGAATGGTGAGTTATGAATAATTTGTACCAGTCTGAAGACGGCCTTAACAGGCTGAAACTGATTGCGGACAATAAATTAAAGTCGAAATAAGTTTTATATTATAATGGAATTCCACCATGAATTAATTGTCAGTTTCAGGTTGAATAGAAACGTATCAGAAAATCATATCATTGAATTTAAAATAAAATGCTGAATAATATTATTTATCATTTGGAGCTGCTGCTGCTGCTGCTACTACTACTACTACTAATATTAACAGTTGTTGTTCAGATCAGCTATTACTGCTGCTGCTCTAATTCAAAATCATTGTTTGATTGTTTCAGGTATATTATTTATCTATCGTCTGTTTGTTCTGTGAAAGTTTGCGAAATCGATATTCACACAAAAAGAAAATAAAACAAGAATGTATATAGAAAAATGGTGCACGTTGTTTATTTCATGACACGATGAAAATTCACACCGATCTAATGATTTAATATTATAAAAGCGATGAATTACAAAATAATGTTCATCGGCAGGCACTTGATGTAAATATTTAATCAATGTCTCTGGTGAAAAACATAATATCATTATATTTGCGAGGGCAGCACTGACTGCTTCCGAATAAATATGATCTTGTCTTTAAAATTATTGTCGTTAGAGTGTTGTGTTTTTTGTTTATCGGTTTGCTCGATAAGTATTTATGTAAAGCTTTTTTTATTACAGTGGAGAAATTTTAATCAATAGATCTGATGTGAGTGATATATCTACGGATCTGATGTGCGAAGTTGTAAAAATGTATTTGGATTTAGTTTCAGAAACGAAAAAAGTTCAAAACTTCCATTTGCGTAAGTTTCGTTTCAATCTAAATACGCGTGAATTGTTTAATCAACCCAAACTAAATTACTTGACAACCTGTTTTTTGCATGAAAATAGATGTTTCCTAGAGTGGTAAATTTTTGAGATCGCTGGCAATGGTTAATACGCACTTTTTTTTTGAAAAAATCTTTTGATTCACCTTAATTACATTAAAAGACAACTATTTTCATTGGGGGAAGTGGAAAATATTTCATTCTATATTTCAAAATTAGCGTCCATTTTCAAACATTATTTTCAAATGTCATTTTGTTATGTTGGTATTCTTGTTACTGTACGAAAAGATGCTAGAGCAAAGCGTAGCAGACTTCATGGGAATTCGGCGCGTAATTTAAAAAAAAAAACACAATAATTAACAAGCTAGAGACAAAATCGTGCGGGCGTTTTTTTTTTAATGTTATAAAACTGAAATTCCACCTAATTAGCTTGAATTTTTTTTTACATTAAATATTTATTTTTATAAGTCAAACTATTTCTGCGATGTTGATTGAGCATAAAGTGCATATTAACCGTTGCCAGCGATCTCCAAAAATTACCAATTTTTTTTTCAGATTTAACCTAACCTAACCTAACCTAACCCAACCTAACCTAACCCAACCTAACCTAACCTAACCTAACCTAACCTAACCTAACCTAACCTAACCCAACCTAACCTAACCTAACCTAACCTAACCCAACCTAACCTAACCCAACCTAACCTAACCTAACCTAACCTAACCCAACCTAACCTAACCTAACCTAACCTAACCTAACCTAACCTAACCTAACCTAACCTAACACAACCTCACCTAACCAATGTTTAAATAAATATGTACACATTTAGGCAATACATTTTAAGCAATTTATTAAAAAAATAAATTGTTTTTATACTTTTTTCTATCATTGGCAGCATTGATTGTCCATTGCGTGCCAATTTTTTTTTTTGTTTTTCAATAATTTTAAATTTAACCCCTTTTCCTTATTTTTTTATTATTTTTATGTAGGTACCTACCTACCTACCTACCTACCTACCTACCTACCTACCTACCTACCTACCTACCTATCTACCTACCTACCTACCTACCTACCTACCTACCTACCTACCTACTCATTTCCATGGTATTTTTTTTTTTATTATGATACTTTTATAGTTGTTATTGGATAAGTGGAATAATATTATGTTGTTTATAAATATCAGGCTCAGGTTTTATTAAGTACATTTTCTCCTCATATCTGTGAATAAATTGTGGAATAAATTAATTAATAAAAAAATATATTGTTGGAAGCACATTCAAATACTGCCGCCACAGAGTTTAGTTCGCCTATTTGCCGCCAGAGAGAGATTCAGTGAAACAGGGATCTACGCTTCACGAGTGGTTCGCGTCTCGGTTGACTCAGATCGGTTGCACAAATTTACTGCACTTGGATATTATTTATGTTCAGAGTATTTAAAACAATCAATTTTACTTGCTTTAATTAATTGCGAAATGGAAATATAATCTGCTCGGAAATGTTAATTTTATGAGATTGTACACTGTGACTTCACTCCTTTCGGAGGATTAATTAAGGTTTAAATTATTTATTGTGAGTGAGAGAATTGTGTTATTGTGAGATTATCCTTTCCGACGAAGAATTTCTCCACACCGCGTGGATGGCTTGTAAAATAATTATTTACTTATTTATCAGAGGGATCTACCACTTGGGCGGATTCAACTTGCTGATAGTTATTTAAATCGTATATTTTTATTATAATATTTCTCGTATCGTTTATTCTGGACCGAAATAAGTTCTGCAATAATATAATTTATGATGATAATAATATCATTGACGCGATCCGGTTGGAAAGCCTCTAAATTGTTTTATTACGCCTCGGCAAAACCTTTAACCCGGCATTATATTGCCATTGTAAAAGTACATTTATGGCGGTGCTATTTAGTAATGCAATAATATATTATATAATATTGGCATTTCGACTTTTTGCTTTATGACAACAATGAAAATATTGGCGGCCCTAATAAGGGCCTTTTGTTTGACTTGGACGACGATGGTGAGTCGTTTGTTTGTGTTTGTTTGTTTGTTTGTTTGTTTGTTGTTGTGTTGTTCGCCTCGTCCGTGTTCGGTGGTGGGTGTCGTGTTTGTTTGTTGCAAGCGAGGATCCTCACTTGGAGCTGGTGTACTTGGTGACGGCCTTGGTGCCCTCGGACACGGCGTGCTTGGCCAGCTCTCCGGGAAGGAGCAGCCTGACGGCGGTCTGGATCTCCCTGCTGGTGATCGTGGACCTCTTGTTGTAGTGGGCCAGGCGGGAGGCCTCGGCGGCGATGCGCTCGAAGATGTCGTTCACGAAACTGTTCATGATGCTCATCGCCTTGGAGGAGATACCGGTGTCGGGGTGCACCTGCTTCAGCACTTTGTAGATGTAGATTGCGTAGCTCTCCTTCCTCCTGCGCTTAGACTTCTTCTTGTCTCCCTTGGAGATGTTCTTCTGGGCCTTGCCCGACTTCTTGGCTGCTTTTCCACTTGTCTTGGGCGGCATCTTGCTTGCTGCTGCTGGTGCTGCGTGTGAAAACACCAGTATCGTGTTTCTTTACCTTACTTTATAAACGGTAAAGCGGGTTTTTCCCTCGCGCAAATGTGCCCCGACAAGCTCCGACCCTCTTTCACCTGGGAGCGGGTACCTGCGCGGGCTATAGCATCCGTGGGGGGGTCCCACGGATGATAGACCGACCGCTTTAGGTGAGCTAGCAGATAACGTAAATTGACGGTCGGCCGGCCGGTTTTAAATATATAATTCGGTATTTAACTATTACAATTTTCAATGGTTTGTGCTTCGTTATCAAACCCACATTGTTTGTGACGCCACCGGTTCTCTCCAAAAGTTGTTTTGTGGTTATTATATAACCCACAGTGACGTGTTTTCACCCCAAAAGCGTGGCCCCGTCCGGTCTATGCCACACGCGTGTGTAAAACAATCCCTCAGTGTGTGCTCTTTAATGTACAGTAACTCAGTTTAGTGTTAAATAAAAAAAAACCTCAGTGCTGTTTTTGTGTACAAGTTAAAAAACCTGGCCCACCCTGTTCGTGGGACGCGCAAAATACTTCCGTGCCTCGTTTACCAAGATGGAAGAGTATATGCTAGAACTCAAAAAGCTTGACCCTCCAATATCCGTGCTTGAACAATACCTCAGTACACTAATAAAGCCGAATAAATTCAGTGTCCCGCCGATTCCACCTTTCAACTCCGAACCTAGCGCATCAGACGACACCATCGCCGCCCTCAACACGCCTCTTCCGATCGCCTCCTCCTCGGATTTCCCCCCCCTCTGGATCACCCCCAACCCTACCCACCACGACAGAAAACGCAAAGCCCCTAACACGCCCCCACCAAAATCCCAGACACCTACCTCAAACCGATTCTCCCCGCTAGAACAAAATGACACCGAGACTGTGACAAACTCCGACACAAACCCAACTGACGGTCTCGAGAACACTCGAGACCAGACCGACAATACTGCCCCCAGACCCCGCCCCATCAAAATTCCCCCCATAATTATAAAATCTGACAAAAATTGGAACTTTTTGAGACGCAAGCTGGAGGATGCGGGCGTAAACATCGCCAACGCAAAAGCCATCCCCCAGGGTATTGTCCTCCACACCAGGGACTCCTCCAGCTTCCGTCTCGCGACCAAACTGCTACAAGAGGACAAAACCGACTTCCATACCTTCCAACTGTCCGAGGACAAAACGACCAAAGCCGTCCTTAGGGGCATCCCTACCACAATCTCCGAGGAGGAGATAAAACTAGAACTGCTCGACATGACCCTGCCCGTCATCTCCGTCACCCGCATGCGATCAGGGCCGGACCGTACAAACGTCCCCATGGTCCTGGTCCAGTTGAGCCATGGAGAAGCTGGCCAGCAAATTTTCGGCCTTCAATCCATCTTCCACCTCAAGATTAAAGTGGAATACCTAGATAAGAAATCAGCCCCCACACAATGCCACAGATGTCAACACTTCGGGCACTCCGCCAAGGGATGCAACCTCCCCCCCCGCTGCGTTAAGTGCACATTAGGTCATTTTACAGCGGAATGCACAAAGCGGAGGGAGGATGGCCCAGCCACCTGTACAAACTGCGGCGGACCTCACCCCGCCAACTTCAAGGAGTGCCCGAAGCGCCCCGCCCACCCTACACCCGTCGCTCGCCGAACTGAGGTACGCTCCCAAGTCACCTTCAACTCCCGCTCCACCTCCCACCACACCTCCTACGCTCAGGCTGCAAGCTCGAACCAGCCTACCCAACCCACCCCCCCACCCCCAGGCCCCCAAGCCACCCCCACCCCTGCATCAACCCCCTTTAATATATTCGATTTCTTTAAAAACATTAATTTTTCCAGGATCGGCGAATTCATCGCCGACCTCATCCCTAAATTCATTTCTGCCTCTTCCACGTCAGATTACCTCTCCATCATTTTCACAGCAGCCCCACAATTCTTCGCTCTCTTTACCGTCTAAATGGCTAACTCTGCTACTATGTCCTCCGCGCTGCGCTTGGCCTTCTGGAATGCGAACGGTCTCACAAAGAGCTTACAGGAGCTCAAATTATTCACTAATACACACAATCTCGATGTACTTCTCATAAACGAAACACACCTAAACCCGTCAACAACACCAAAAATCGCAAACTATACACTGTACCGAAACGACCGATTACACTCACGAGGTGGTGGCACAGCCATCTTCGTGAAAACTAAACTCGCACACAAACACAACATCACCCCCACGCTTTCATCCATAGAGAGTACCTCAATAACCCTTTTTACCAAGCAAGCTGGCCCTTTGAGAATTAATTCAATATACAATCCACCACAAAAGACTTTGCAAAAGTCTGATCTTGAATTACTTCTCGAAGGACAAACGCCTACTATTCTGATGGGAGACTTCAACTCGAAGCATCCAAATTGGAATAGCAGGCGCGCAAACGCCAATGGTAGAATCCTCCTCGAATTCTCCAAATCCCACCCTGATCTAGTCGTCGCCGGCCCTGTGGATCCCACACATTTCTCCGCCCAGGGCCACCCACCCGACGTACTAGACATCGCAATTTTTAACAAATCACCCTGGATGTACTGTATCGAATCTATAAACGACCTCGACTCCGACCACAACCCCGTGTTGCTAACTCTCAAAAAATTCTTAGACCCCTCCCCCCCCTTGCCCTCAAAAAAAACCGATTGGACATATTTTTCACAGATAGTCGGGGATAAATTATCCATAAATCACTCCCTTCAAAACTCGGCCGAACTCGACTCGGCGGTTGACACATTCGCCGAGACAATAATGTCCTCAGTAAATGAAGCCTCAAAAACCCTCCCGGAGCGCTATCAAAATCTCAAAGAAAACCTCCCAAACACAATTAAAGAATTAATTAAAACAAAAAACAATCTTCGCCGCCACTGGCAAAAAAATCAGAATCCCAAAGTCAAAACCAGTATAAATCGCCTTCAAGCCCTCATTAGGAAAAAACTAACTGAGCATTCAAACACCACTTGGAACATGAAAATTCAAGAGATAAATCCACAGGATGGCTCCCTGTGGAAACTATCCAAAAACCTCAAATCTACCCCCTCACCGAACCACCCCATTCACGCCGAAAACGGCCTCGTTTTCGACGACCTAGACAAAGCGGAGGCGTTCGCCGACAGTCTAGAAAAACAATTCAGCCCCAGTTTCAAACACGCCAACCTCGATCACATTGCAGATGTCAACCGCCAAGTAAATAGTATATTTAATTCACTCCCCCCTACAAATATCCACTTCACTACCCCGGCCGAAGTCATTAGTGCTATCAAAGGCCGTAAAAACAAGAAAGCTCCCGGCCCGGACGGCGTCACAAACTTCGCTCTTAAAGCCCTCCCCCCAAAAGGAATCCTAGCAATAGTCAATCTTATAAATGCCGCCCTCAGACTGCGCTACTTCCCCAAAAGTTGGAAGCACGCCCACGTCATCGTTCTCCCAAAACCGGGAAAAAACCCCCTCTTCTGTGAAAACCATCGCCCAATTAGTCTCCTGTCAAACATCGGTAAAATTTACGAAAAAATTCTCCTCACCAGGCTCCTAAAGCATATTCACGAGGTATCCACCCTACCTGATGAGCAACACGGTTTTAGATCTCAACATTCCACCCTCCACCAGCTCCTCAGAGTCACGGAACACATCATAGATGGTTTCAATACCCAGCGATCAACTGGCGCCATTTTCTTGGATATCGCCAAAGCCTTCGATAAGGTATGGTTATACGGCCTACTTCTCAAACTCCACAACACAGGCATCGACCCCCAATTGCTCGGTGTCTTAAAATCATTTCTCCACCGGCGTACTTTCCAAGTAAAATACAAAGGTGCTCTCTCCAAAATTAGATTCATGACAGCAGGTGTCCCCCAAGGCTCCTTGCTGTCCCCCGTCCTTTTCAATATCTACACACACGATATTCCCCTCTCAGAAGACCATAATTCACTGAAAGCTCTGTACGCAGACGATACAACGGCAATGGTCAGATACAGTTCACCCAGGATGATTACTCACCGCCTACAAGAAAATATAAACAGCCTCCAAGAATTTTACGACCTGTGGCGTATAGATGTCAACCCCTCAAAGAGCGTGGCGATCTTCTTCTCACGAAGAAGAATCGGCTCGACTCCAGTGGGTGTGGTGACGATGTACGGACAGGTCATACCTTGGCAGAATACTGCAAAATATCTTGGAATCACACTAGACACAAAACTCACATGGACACCTCATATCAAAAATACACTCACAAAAGCCAGGAGCATCTCTGGAGCTTTATACCCACTACTACATACAAACTCAAAAACATCCCTCCAAAACAAACTCCTCTTATACAAATCCCAAATTCGTCCCGCCATCACATACGCCTCCCCAATTTGGGGGACAGGTAACACCAAGAGACTCGAACATTTCCAGAACGCTGCGCTCAGAAGATATACCAAAAGCCCATGGTTTGTCCGAAATAGTATAATTAACTCAGGCACGAAAATCCCCCCACTAAAAACGCACATAGTAGATTTAGCCAAGACGTTTTTCTCTAAACTCGCTTCAAATTCGAACCCAAGCATCTCCCGTCTCGGGCACATAAGACCCGGCGACCCCCCCACCTATCCCTTACCTGTATCCATCACACATCCCCCCTGATGTGTGGGCTCTAATAAAAAAAAAAGTAAGCGCAACCAAAAATACAAAAAATATAGTATTACCTAAAATCTAAAATACCTTCAGACAAAAAAAAAAAAATATATATATATAAAAATTAAATAAAATTCTTTCAAACAATAAAAAAAAAAACAAAATACAAAAAATTTAGTATTTAAAAGCCCTTAATGTTGCCAAAGGCAGCCCACACATCGGGTAGAAAAAAACCATCCTTCAGGTGACTACAAACCACAGTTCGCGAGAAAAAGGGATTGATTTCCCTGTACCTCGTCGAGATAACAATATGATATTATCGGTTTTAAATTTAAATTCACTCCCAGACTCGCCTTATCGAGTCTGCCATTCCGCTATCGAAGCATTTCGCAACCACCCAACCCCCCGCATCATGTCAGGCCGCGGCAAAGGAGGAAAAGTGAAGGGAAAGGCAAAGTCCCGCTCTAACCGCGCCGGACTCCAGTTCCCCGTCGGGCGTATCCACCGTCTGCTGAGGAAGGGCAACTACGCCGAGAGGGTGGGCGCCGGTGCCCCCGTCTACCTGGCCGCCGTCATGGAGTACCTGGCCGCCGAGGTGCTCGAGCTGGCCGGCAACGCCGCCAGGGACAACAAGAAGACCAGGATCATCCCCCGCCATCTGCAGTTGGCCATCCGAAACGACGAGGAGCTGAACAAGCTGCTCTCTGGCGTTACCATTGCTCAGGGAGGTGTTCTGCCCAACATTCAGGCTGTTCTCCTGCCCAAGAAGACGGAGAAGAAGGCGTAATTTTGACAGCGACAAATAAACATAAAATAAACACCACCACACACCGCATGACGTGATACATCAATTAAAAAGGGCCCTTCTCAGGGCCGCCAATTTTTTATTATTTTAAAATTGCAAAAGTCGTCACTTTAAGTGATTGATGGTCCTTCGAGCCGGATATTCTTTTGATTTTTATGGATTTATTATTATTTCGTAATCCTTAATCCTCTCCAACAAGCTCTATAATTAATAACAATACCCTTTTTGTGTGTGTGTACCAATATTATAAGAATGCATTATCGGTGAAAAGTGACCATGCTCCCGGGCATCGGGTATGAGTCACCAATTGTCACATCATTCACCTTTTTTTTTTTTTTACTACCCGTATTTGACTTAAATATTGAATGACAGGCAATGAGTAATTGTAATGTTGGGAAAGTTGACATTTTATTGGGTTCAGTAGTATTTTACTATATTCTCGGCCGTTTTATGACCGTTCATTCGAGACACTTTACAATGCTTTCGCACATTTGGTATTTACGAATATTCATTCAAGACGTTTTACGATACTCACTACTCACTACCCCTTTATGACCATAATATAATAATAATAGCGTATTACAGAATGCAAGCAGGGGTGGTGCAATGCATATTTATAAATAAATAATAAATTAGGCAAATGTGAAGTAAAATGGTAATAATAAAAACAGAACAAAATAAATTATGGATATGGGTGGTTTGCTCAAGTCATTTTCAAAGAGTAATTTGCAATAGAACATTTGGCGGCCCTGATAAGGGCCATTTTGTGTGACGTTTCGCGTCAATTGGGTCGATATTGGAATGGTGAGTTGTCGTTGATTTGTTTCGATTCGATCCGACTACTACTGGTGGTGGTGATAGTGAGTGATAATCATAGTGTTGGTTGGTCACGGCTTAAGCACGCTCGCCGCGGATGCGTCTCGCCAGCTGGATGTCCTTGGGCATGATGGTGACGCGCTTTGCGTGGATAGCGCACAGGTTGGTGTCCTCAAAGAGGCCGACCAGGTAGGCCTCGCTAGCCTCCTGCAGGGCCATCACGGCGGAGCTCTGAAAGCGCAGGTCGGTCTTGAAGTCCTGGGCGATCTCGCGCACCAGCCGCTGGAAGGGCAGCTTGCGGATCAGCAGCTCGGTGCTCTTCTGGTAGCGGCGGATCTCGCGAAGGGCGACAGTTCCGGGCCTGTAGCGATGGGGCTTCTTCACTCCTCCGGTGGCGGGTGCGCTTTTCCTCGCAGCTTTCGTGGCCAGCTGCTTCCTGGGGGCCTTGCCTCCGGTTGACTTGCGGGCGGTTTGCTTTGTACGAGCCATGGCTGGGATGTGTTCTGAAATATGTTACAATTTTTGAAATCACCCTATTTATAGTAAAGTACGGTGCGATGCCATTGGTCGCTTTGGGAGTGAATCACTTGCGGCGCGTGGCCACTATTATTATTTTTTTTTTCTATCCCGACAATAATAATTTAACTAAAGTAATATAAAAAAAAAAAAAAAAATCTTTACCTTTTTTTTATCCCTCTTAGATTGCGTGTTTCATTCATAAAATAATGATTATTATGAATGAACCATTTAACTAGAAGAAGAAGACGGTGAGTCTTCGTTTTCTTTTCGTCGGGCCAACCGTCATTAGGCCAGCCTGCAATGCGAGCGGGGAGACGTCGTCGGTTTTGTCGGAGAGTATATAATAAAAACGAATTGGCTATCAGACATCGAAAACGTTCGTCATCCGCCTCACTGAGCGGTCGCTGTCTTCGCGTTCAGAGAAATAAATTAACCTCAAAACACCATGACCGGTCGCGGAAAG